>LR812525.1:16722258-16978873 GCA_903798195.1 Danio kyathit
CTTTTGTTTATTTTTTTTTTTGCACAGAAAACACTGCTTATGTTATTTGTTTTGTATTTGTCATCATTTCGATGTTATTTTTGTTCTCTCGTATGTACAGAAAAGTATGATAGTTTGAATGTTTGCATCATATCACCGCGTCTACTTAACAGGTAAATGGTTAAATGTGTTTAATTGTAACATAGTGATGGTTTATTATGTAAACCAGGGAACAATTACTTGTTTGACGATCAGCAATAATGCTTTTTCTCTTTTTCTCCAGCCAAACCAAGCGGATAAGTTAAAGAAAGCATTGTGTCAAATGGAGTTTAGAGAAACTGCTGTCACGCTGCAGTCCTATGTAGAAATCAGAAAACGAAAGGCCATGTATCTAAAGACAAGAATAGTCTATTTGCAGAATAGAGAGCTGATTATTGGCTCTGTTTTCAGGTAGACACTGCCCAACGTCACTCTATTCACACATTTAAAGGATTATTTCAGTCTACAAATCACTTCCATTCCTATTTCTCATCAGTTTATTGTGTTTGATGGCTGGTTTTTGAATGTGTCTTTTTATTTTTATTTCTTTCACGACTTCAAAACCCCATGCAGCATAATATCTCAATCACTTGTGTGTTTCTGATTTGCAAAACCAATGGTGTGTGATTGAATAATTTATTATTACCAGAATGGTTATAGTGTTCCAGAAATAAATTATTTTCTTGTTTAAAAAGCAAACTTGCTGTTATGTGATTTATTTAATTTTTTCTCCTGTGGAAATTTGTCAACGTTTTAATTTCGTTTAATACTTGAACAGTTAATAATGTTGAGTAGTTTGAATTCAGTTTAATTTAGTTTCTACCACAGTTCAGCTGTGTTTCTATCTTAAAGGTGCAAATTAAACTTATGCGCAAAACTCGAATATTACGTAAATAATTTGTGAATAAAGTATCATTTCCATCTAATTAGTCAAAGAGATATGATTCCCACGATACGATATTATCATGATACTTAATACACAATGTAATATTATTGATCATGATTCGATTCCCATGGTACAATATTATCATGATGCAATATCATGATATTTGATCCACATTATAATATTATTGATCATGATGTATAATTTTACGATACTTGATACACAATATAATATTATTGATCATGATATGATACCCAAGATACAATATCACGGTACTTGATACACAATATACAATTATTGATCACGATATGATTGGCAAAATACGTTATTATCATGATACTTGATACACGATAGAATGTTATTGATCATGATCTGATTCCCATGATACGATATCGCGATATCTAATTCCCACGATACGATATCATAACGATATTATCACGATACTTTATACACAATATACTACTATTGATCACAATATAATTCCCACAATATGATATTATCATGATAGTAATACAGAATACAATAATTAATAATACACAATACAATATTTTCATGATACTTGATGCGCAATATATTGTTGATCATGATACGATATTATCGTGATTTTTGATGCAACACAACATAATATTATTGATCATGATGATTGCCATGATACAATATTCTCACGATACTTGATACACAATATATTATTGATCATGATACGATACGATATCATGATACTTGATGCACAATATGATATTATTGATCATGATGCGAAACGATATGAAAATACTTGATACACAATATAATATTATTGATCATGAAACAATTCCCACGATATGATATTATCATGATACTTGATACACAATATTAATGTCATGATACGATACCCACGATGCGATATTATCACGATACTTGATACACAATATAATATTATTGTCATGATACAATACCCAGGATATATTATCACGATACTTGATGCACAGTACTATATTATTGATCATGATACGATCAATTCCCATGATACAATATTATCACGATACGTGATACACAGTATTATATTATTGATCATGATACGATTTCCACGATACGATATTATCACGATACTTGATACACAATATAATGTTATTAATCATGATACAATTTCCAACATATATTATCACAATACTTAATACACAATATAATATTAATCATGATACGATTCCCACAATACGATATTGTCACGATACTAAATACACAATAGAATATTATTGATCATGATACGATTCCCACGATACAATATTATCACGATACTTGATACACAATACAATATTATTGATCATGAAACGATTCCCATGATACAATATTATCACAATACTTGATACGCAATGCAATATTACTGATCATGATACATCACAATACTTGATACAGAGTATACTATTATTGATTATAATGTGATTCTCACGATACGATATTATCACGATACTTGATACACAATATAATATTATTGATTATAATGTGATTCTCACGATATAATCACGATACTTGATACACAATATAGTATTATTGATTATAATGTGATTCTCACGATACGATATCACGATACTTGATACACAATATAATATTATTGATTATAATGTGATTCTCACGATACGATATTATCACGATACTTGATACACAATATAGTATTATTGATTATAATGTGATTTTCACGATACGATATCACGATACTTGATACACAATATAATATTATTGATTATAATGTGATTCTCATGATATAATCACGATACTTGATACACAATATAGTATTATTGATTATAATGTGATTCTCATGATACCATATTATCACGATACTTGATACACAATATATTATTGATTATAATGTGATTCTCACGATATGATATTATCACGATACTTGATACACAATATAATATTATTGATTATAATGTGATTCTCACGATATAATCACGATACTTGATACACAATATAGTATTATTGATTATAATGTGATTCTCACGATACGATATCACGATACTTGATACACAA
This sequence comes from Danio kyathit, assembly GCA_903798195.1. NCBI lineage: Eukaryota > Metazoa > Chordata > Actinopteri > Cypriniformes > Danionidae > Danio > Danio kyathit. Next base: position 16,725,164 of record LR812525.1, read on the forward strand.
TATAATATTATTGATTATAATGTGATTCTCATAATATAATCACGATACTTGATACACAATATAGTATTATTGATTATAATGTGATTCTCACGATACCATATTATCACGATACTTGATACACAATATATTATTGATTATAATGTGATTCTCACGATATGATATAATCACGATACTTGATACACAATATAGTATTATTGATTATAATGTGATTCTCACGATACCATATTATCACGATACTTGATACACAATATATTATTGATTATAATGTGATTCTCACGATATGATATTATCACGATACTTGATGCACAATAGAATATTGTTGTGATTTTAATTATCGATTGCGATTATTCTATTGCAGTTTATGACTTTTTTCAACTGTTTTAAACTATAAAAATAGAATAGAATAATGAAATATTGGTCATATATCAATACTATGAATGTCAGTATTGATATGGGACAAGTTAGCAATAATGAAAACCAATTTTGTTTGAAGTATATCAAGACATTAAGCCAGAACTGAATATTTATGTGCGCACAAAAAACAAAAATAATAACTTTATTTAACAGTTTTTTTTTCTTCTCAGTGTCAGTACTGTATATTGTATGCATTTACATGTCACACTAGGTCGGAGTTTATCTCAGATGTGCCTGTTCTTTGTTTATACCAGAGAAAGTTGTGCTCGGGCATTCAATTGTCTTTCAATTGAGGAGGCATTCAGCAATTCAACAAGAAGAGGCAAAACAGGCAAGAAGTGATACTTATACAAAAGAACTGTTAATGCTCAGAATTACGTGCTAGAATTAGGAGAGGGAGTGTTTTGTTTTTTTAATAGAGAGAGAAGTGTTTCAACAGGTGGTTTGTCAAGCCCACTGCCCTGTGTGAAGCACACTTCATAAATGCATTGTGTGTATTTTTTTTTTGTAAGAATGTGTCTGGTGCAAGTGTCTGTTAAATTGTCAGAGATGAAAGAATGTGTGTGTGTGTTTTTTATTTATTTATTTATTTATTTTTTTAATACAGGTGGTTGGTCAAGCCCACTCACCCGTGTGAGGCATGCTCGGTTTGGGGTTCTTATGTGGTGAGGTGGGGGAAGATACATCAGTGCACAGTGCTCATGAACGTGCACAATATACTGACACTGAGGAGAAGAATTTGTTGAATAAAAATCGTTATTTTATTTTTATATGCACACAAAAGTTTTCTTGTATCTTGAAAATATAACAACTGAAGGCATATTGTCTGTTTTGAGGATTTTTTGGGGCGTATTTTTCTGGACTTTGAATGAGTTGGGAGGATGAGGGAGCTCTCCGATTTCACCTAAAACATCTTAACTTGTGTCCTGAAGATGAACGAAGAATTCAGGGGTTTGGAACGACATGATGGTGAGTAATTAATAACGTTCTTTTCATTTTTGGGTGAACTAGCCCCTTAACACTCACTGTTAATCAGTTAAATGTATACTTGCTTAACAGAAGAGTTTTTTCTTTGTTTGTTTATGAAAACACTTTACTTTAGTATGAATATTGAATATGAGACCTACAAAATGATGAACCACCTGGCCATTTTATTGAAAACGTCAATTAGACTCGACAGGCTAAATCTCTGGGTTTGGAAAACCAACATGAGTTAAAACCACACCCACAACATTATATCTACTTCACACAACATTTAGTCTTAAACTATTTCCTTGGTTAAGGCTTGTAATCAAGTTTATGCATTTGATTCTCTAACTATTACACTTATTTTGAACACATGACTAGTACAAAACTCTTTTTATAAACTCGACCACCATTTTCAAGGCAGAGAATGAAAGACACTTCAGCAATGTTTCTCTTTAAAATAAAACAATAACAGTAAAAATTGTACATATTGACAAGTGAAATGTGTAATATTTCATCTCTACGATACTGTTACGCATTCTGCTTAAAATACTTTGATGGTAATAAGGCTGTTAAAAATATTAAACTATACATCTGTAAGGCTTTCATCCATACAGTTTCTATAAAACATCTGAATCATACGTTCATCACAATACAGTGTTGTGTAGGTCATTTAAAGGGCTGTGTCTTCAGATCCGAACAGTTTAATGGCCGTTTCTCTGCCGTCACAGGCGGCACCTGTTCCGTCAAAATCTGGAGGAAGGATTTCAGCTCCGAAGTCCCGCAAGTAGCCATCTAGCTCGTCTCCATGAACAAAAACCTAGCAGATAAACATTGGGAAAGTGGTGCATATCTTTAGTCGTGTCATTTCAATACGGCGTGATTATGTTCAGGTAGAAAAAAACTGGTTTCAAATTAATTCTGAGAAATCAATCACAGACGTACAATTCTGCCTTTCATATCATTTGGTTTCGTTCATTCATTTTCCTTTGGCTTAGTCCCTTTATTCATCAGGGGTCACCACAGCAGAATGAACCGCCAACTTATCCAGCATATGTTTTACACAGCGAATGCCCTTCCAGCTGCAATGCAGTACTGGGAAACATCCATACACACTCATTCACACACACACTACGGACAGTTTAGCTTACTCTATTCACCTACATGTCTTTGAACTGTGGGGGAAACCCGAGCACCCAGAGGAAACCCACGTGAACATGGGGAGAACATGCAAACTCCACACACAGAAATACCAACTTACCCAGCCGAGGCTTAAACCAGCGACCTTCTTGCTGTGAGGCGATTGTGCTAACCACTGAGCCACCGTGTGGCCTCATTTGGTTTATTTTTATTTCTTATAACCTTGAGACTGCATCACACATCTTTGATCTTGAATTTTTTTTTTCGAGTCGTCACCTTACAATTTCTTCATTTTTTCTTCTTAGAATTCTGAGTTCACGTCTCTTAATTGTGGTTTCCTTTTCTTAGAATTTCTTTTAGAATTTTTTAACGTCATATTTTGTGGTTTTAACTTTTTTTCTCTCAGTTTTCTTGTTCTTATTTTTCTTGACAATTTATTTTACTGAATATTCATAGAATATAATTGGACAAATCTTCCTTTTTCATAGAATTCGATTTACATCTTGCAATACATTTTTTTCTTAGACATAATTAGACTTTTTTTCTTAGAGGTTTGAGTTTACACCAACTGTGATTGATTTCTCAGTATTGACTTGAAACCTGTTTCTTCTGCCTGAATATATTCACAGCGTATTGAAATGACACGACTAAAGATTATATGAAAGGCAGAATTGCAAAATGCAAACTGAATTTTGAGAAAGTTAAAACAAATGAAAAGTACTTTAAATAAAATGCAATAAATTACAAGATAAAAACTGAAAATTGTCATGTCATGTCATTTTCAACCGCTTATCCGGGGCCGGGTATTGTTCCCTCTCCCCAGACACTTCCTCCAGCTCCTCCGGGGGGATCTCGAGGCATTCCCAGGCCAGCCGAGAGACATAGTCCCTCCAGCGTGTCCTGGATCTTCCCAGAGGCCTCCTCCCGGTGGGACATGCCTGGAACACCTCCCTAGGTAGTTGTCCAGGAGGCATCCGAAACAGACTTCTCTCAATGTGGAGGAGCAGCGGCTCTACTCCGAGCTCCTCCCGGGTGACAGAGCTCCTTACCCTATCTATAAGGGTGCGCCCTGTCACCCTGCGAAGGACACTCATTTCGGCTGCTTGTATCCGAGATCTTGTCCTTTCTGTCATGACTCAAAGCTCATGACCATAGGTGAGAGTAGGAACATAGACTGACTGGTAAATCGAGAGCTTTGTCTTTTAGCTCAGCTCCGCATTACTGCTGCCGCTGCACCAATCCACCTGTCAATCTCACGTTCCATCCTTCCCTCACTCGTGAACAAAACCCCAAGATACTTGAACTCCTCCACCTGGGTTAAGGACTTTCCTCCAACCTGGAGATGGCAAACCACCTTTTTTCCGGTGGAGCACCATAGCCTCGGACAGACATGGCCTTGGATGTGCTGATTCTCATCCCAGCCGCATCACACTCGTTAGCAAACTGCCCCAGTGCATGCTGAAGGTCCATGTTCAGTGAAGCCAACAGAATAACATCGTCTGCGAATAACAGAGATGAAATCCTGTGGTGCCTGAACCGGACCCCCTCCAGCCCAAGGCTGCGCTTTGAAATTCTGTCCAGAAAAATTATGAACTGAAAATTGTGAGATGTAAATTCAGAATTCAGAGCAGAAATTGTCAGTCGGATTGTTAAATGTAAACTTTGGATAAAGAAAAGTTGAAACTCTATAATTTGAAAATAATTTAAATGTATGTACAGTTGAAGACAGAATTAGTAGACCCCCCCTTAAATAATTTTTTTTCTTTTTTAAATATTTACCAAATGATGTTTAACAGATCAAGGAAATTTTCACAGTATGTCTGATAATATTTTTTCTTCTGGAGAAAGTCTTATTTGTTTTATTTTGGCTAGAATAAAAGCAGTTTTTAATTTTTTAAAAGCCATTTTAGGGTCAAAATTATTAGCCTCTTTATGCTATATTTTTTTTCAACTGTCTACAGAACAAACCATCATTATACAATAACTTGCCTAATTACCCTAACCTGCCTAGTTAACCTAATTAACCCAGTTAAGCCTTTAAATGTCACTTTAAGCTGTATAGAAGTGTCTTGAAAAATATCTAGTCAAATATTATTTACTGTCATCATGGCAAAGAATTATGTTTAGAAATGTGTTGAAAAAATCTTCTCTCCGTTAAACAGAAATTCGGGGGAAAAAATTAACAGGGGGCTAATAATTCAGGGGGGCTAATAATTCTGACTTCAACTGTATATATGAAATGGTTCAAACAATCTCAGGATTGCAAGATGTAATCTCAGAATGGTAAGAAGAAAGGTCACAACTGTAAAACAAGAATCAACAAAAAACCAGTAAAGTAAAATGAGATGTAAACAGAATTCAGAGAAAAAAAAAGCAAAGTTGTGAAATGAAAGACAAAGAAAAATCTGAATTAGGTGAAAAATGCTAAATTGCAAAAAAAATCAATACATAAATAAACTGAAATTTAATTCAAAGTAAAAATTTATATAAATGTTACCCGATATACCCTAAAGATTATGAAATTTAAACTCCGAATTCAAAGAGAATTAAAAAAAAGTTGAAACTCATAATTTGAGTTGCCTTTTTCTACTGTAGCTTTATTCTATTGAAAAAAAAAGCTTTGCATGCTTTAATCTGCAAGTTAAGTGATTGATCAGAATACTGAACACAGGTTTTTCACAGTGTTTGAATGTGAGCTTGTGTTTCCTCTGCTCACCCTTTCCAGCAGTTTGCTCTTCATGAAGGGCTTCACTACATTGTAGGTGGTTGTGAAGTACCAGGGCTGGTGGATCACGTGCACAGCCTTAAACCGGGCCGGAAAAGAGTCCTGAATCACACAGACAACACAAGCTTTACTTGTGAGAGTCGGAAGGCACTTTTTTCCAGGGGTCTCAGTACAGTGTATTAATCACTACCACAACCATTATTATTATTTTGTGGTTTACCATGGAAGTACAAAAGCCCCGAGACTTTATTGTTGTACAACCATGTTGAATTTTCAGTAAAACAGAGTAAAACAAATGGCTACAAATGAAGCTCTCGTGGTCGGCTGTTTTTGCTAATGAAGTCATTAAAATATAACATTATAAAAACAAAAAATAACCTGTATGATTGTTTTTTTCCTTCGTTATCCACCGCGGTAGGTTCTTTATCCATCGGAGCTAATGATTTGAAAGGGCCGCGCAAAAAAAAAAAAAAAAATCTGTACTGCGCATGAACGGTGACCTCTTAGTATTGTTGTTTTTTTTTAGGGGGCGTTTCCCAAACCGACCAAGCCACACCAATTTTACATCGTGGTAATGAAATCCCTGGAATTTAGTGCATGCCTGACAGAGTCAGAAATTAATCTTATGGGGGTTTTAACAATTCGTGTTTCACAAAACGTCATTATATTAATTTATGACGATAAAAAAATGAAACAATATAAGCAAAACGCTGCACTTTGATTTTGAATGGTGACACCCACAGACATCGTCAGCAAATATAAATCTGAGGTAAGACTTTCTCATACACAGTCTCATTTCAGTTGTCAAGGGTTGTACAAATCGATCTATTGAATCAATCAATTTAGTGCTCGTCATTTTTTGTAACATTTAATTAGTTATTTTAAAATAATACGAGATTTAATAACTTTGTTTTTATTATAAATTTGAAAAGAAGAAGCTGTATTAAGAATATTGTGGCTCATATAGAAATGTGGATAAATTATATTATTAGAGTCTGTATAGTATGTGTGTGTGTGTATATATAGTAATGCCTTTTGTTCATTTGTTTGTTTTATTAATGAATTAATTAATCTTCATTAATTTTAGACATGGCATATACCGTATGACATACAATAACAGTATGTAAAAAATACCTGAAAAGTTATTAATACATATAAAAAGTGTTTTTAAACGAAATATTGTTTTTTTTTATTTTTATTTATTTTAATTTATAGATTTTTTTTAGGAATAAATTGTGATATTTCAAGAGTAATTAATTAAAACCACATTATTTCATTTACCAGAAACAAAAATGTTACACTGAATTCATAAATGTTTTTGTGTGTGCCACCCAAGATTTGATGCGGCCGCTTCTGGCCACCCCTAAGAAAATTTTCTGGGGGCGCCACTGACTAAAACATGGAATAAATATCAGATGGTAATTTCTGTCAATTTTTCTAATGGATAAACAGCTCTTGTTAATATTTCAGCATGGTTTCACTTTCGTATTCTACATGAAACACACGTTTACCGGTAGGAATGACATCCCGCCCTGCTCATTATTCTCTCTTCATATAGCCATATATATATATACCTATCATATATCCATAAATCATTGTGATATAACATGGTTTGTTAGTTCATTGGATCATTTTGCTTTCTCACTATAATCGATCCGCTCCAGAGCTCATTTCAATCGAGCCAAGACGACCTCATTCAGACCATCTCGAATCGCAATTGTTTTGGCGCAGATCAGAGTGCGATTGCTGGAATCACATATGCCAAACGAAACGAACTAACGGGGCAAACGCACAAGGTTCCAAAACAAACGTCTAGGTGTGAAAGCACCCTAAAAACTGTGCAGCCTTGTTTGATGTTTGATAATAGGCTAATTTTACTGAAAATAGGCTCATATTAGAGTTAACCAGTTGAATTTGACCATTTTTGAATCCTTTCAGCCGATCTCCGGGTCTGGCAGAAGCACTTTTAGCTTAGCTTAGCATAAATAATTGAGTTGGATTAGACCATTAGCATCTCACTCAAAAAAGGTTAAAAATGTCCTATTTAAATCTTCTGTAGTTACATTGTGTACTAAGACCGATGGAAAAATGAAAAGTTCCTATGCCTAGTTCCTATTTTCTATACTCTCATTCTGGCGTAATATTTAAGCAACTTTGCTGCCTCACGCCTTTGTTTGTTATGTATACGTTTGTTGTTTTATGTGTATACACAGCCTCTAGTGGTGAAAATTACATACTACGCCTTTAAGACTAACATAACCCGACCAAAGAATTGATTTTGATTTCATGGCACTATTGAAAGCGCTCACCTGTAGCATGTCCACCATCTTCTTCAGCTCGGTGTGTTTGATTCCAGACGCGTGCTGCATCGTGAAGCCCTTGAAGTTCTCAATGAGGACGAAGCCGTTTATTTGAGTCTCTTCGTTTTCTAGAAGTTTCTCAAGGATTACACAGTAGGCGCGCAGAGTCTGTGACAGTGTCGAGACAGGGTTATCATGTTTAATTAAAACCATAAAAAACATTTATGCGACTTGATATAAAATGTAATTAACTGAAAGGCATTCACTGAAATTAATTCACTGACAGAATTTAAACATAAATTTAATTAAAATGAATTTTATAAGTAGTAAAAATTGTTTTGGTAAGTCTTCAATTTAAAATATGACCGTTTGCTTCCATGATTGGAGTCGTGGTCCTTGTGTTGACGTCTGTATATTAATATCCTTAACCATGCCTTTCTTACCGTTACTTTGCTATGAAAAAATGATGCCCAAAAGAAAGCCCCACACCTCCTACTCAAGGAATTTTTCACAGTATTTCCTATAATATTTTTTCTTCTGAAGAAAGACTTATTTGTTTTATTTAATTTAGAATTAAAGCAGTTTTACAATTTTTAAAAACCATTTTAAGGTCAGTATTATTAGCCCCCTTAAGCAATATTGTTTTTCGATTGTCTATAAAACAAACCATCGTTATACAATGACTTGCTTAAACAAACAAAGGGCACTGATCACACACTTACCAAATCTGTAAAGACAGGACAATCAATACAAACTGGAGCTGCGTCTTTTTAAAAGGAGACGAGCGGCAAATCTGGGTTTCATAATTTCCAGATGCGAAAAGCTCTCGGATAAAAATGTTCCTTACAAACGCATTTCTGTCGCATGCACTGTAATCCACACGTGAGTCCAGCTGCGCTCTCACAGCGGGGAAATGAAAACAAAACCTTCGTTGCAGCACAATAATAAATGCAACACTACCCGACCCGTGTTTCCGAATTCTCACTATAATCTTCCATGTGAAGCTGCTTTGACACAATCTACATTGTATAAGCGCTATACAAATAAAGATGAATTGAATTGAATTGAATTGAATTCTCGTTCTTTCACTTGTTTTGCAACACAACGTGGCGTCTCTCTGTCGTCTGAACACTGTAACGGATAAAACGAAGCTCTTCGAAGCTATCATGCATATTAATGAAGCACCTCATACACAATAGAGCGCGCTGATTGGTTTGAACCAAGTCTTTCTCATGAATTAATGCCGCACACTCAGAGACGTCACTATGTACTCGCAGGTATAGACATCCACTCTCCACGCTGGATTTACACGCAAGTATTTATCACCGTGACGCATTTTCAAAAATTAGTTTCAAACCGGAAGAACGAATTTGCTCGAAATAACGCAAAAACAACCAATTTTCACTTTTTAGTGCAATATATGTGTCCTAATAGTGTTTATAGCAGCGTGGGACACATGTATGACTGTCAACAGCTCAAAAAATGTGTTTTGGTGTTTCGTGACCCTTTAACATTGAATGGGGTCAAATTGACCCCAAGGATAATAGGAGGGTTAATTACCCTACCCGAAATTAAGGAAAAAAATCAACATATTGAAGTCTCTGCGACTTCCCATTCACGCAGACTTTAACCGTTTAAAAAGAACGGTAAGTGTATGTGTAAATGTGGTTGTATAAATCCTCAGCCGTGCCTCATCAAAGGTGACCTCCTCCAGGTCCCAGTTGTCGATGTTGAAGAGCAGCACCACTCGGCCGTTCTTGTCTCTGGTAGAGAGGATTCGTGGGTAACCGGCTTCAATAGTGCTGCGCACGGCCTCCGGGGTTAAATTCTCAAACAGCTCTGGATAGTCTCGCCGAAAACGCACATAACCTGGCCAAAAAATAAATAAATAAGAGTGTGAAAAACTATACTCATGATCTGTGCAAATGAAAATGAAAACTACACTGCAAAAAAAAAATGCTTTACTTTTTTGTTTTATTTCTAGTCTAAATATTTAAAATTTATTAAAACAAAGCATTTTCTAGACAAGTCTGTTTTTTTAAACAATATGTCAAATGTAAGTTAATAATCTTACGTCAAAAGGAAAAACAAGACTAGATTATTTTGCTTGTTTTAATGAAAAACTCACCTAATTTTGGCGTGTTACTTCTTTTTTTTTTTTGAAAATGAAATTTTTTTATTGGTTTTTTCCTGATGTAACATACAGTACCATACAAACATATAAAATGTATACAAGTTCTTCACAATATTTAAATTTGTTCATTAATTTAGAAAATAAATAATTCAACAATCAGTAACAAAAGTATAAACATACTAAAAATAATAGTACAGAGCATAACAGGATAGATACATTCATATTTCAAGTGAGGAAATGAAAATCTCCCATATGTCTATTTCTTTGTAATCACCATTCATTTTGGCCAACATTTTCTCATATGATACATTCTCAAGCATGGATTCCATCCGTAATTTAAGTGTAGGGCATTGAATATCTTTCCAAAACCTCAGTATTATACGTGCTGCTGTAGTAATTCCCATAGTTATTAGGGTGAACTCATCATTTGTAATATGTGGAACCTCAGTTTTGTCACCCAAAAGGCATATCCTGGGTGAGACAGGGATATTAAATCCCAGACATCTACCTAATTGTCTTAACACAGATTCCCAAAAGGGTTGAATCTTTGTACATTGCCATAATGCATGAAAGTATGTACCAATCTCCTGTTTACATTTCCAGCATTTATTATTGTCTGAGCATCCCATTCTAAAAAGTCGCACTGGAGTGTAATAATACCTATGAATAATCTTATACTGTATAAATTTACGGCAACGCAGTGGCGCAGTAGTGCTGTTGCCTCACAGCAAGAACGTCGCTGGGTCGCAGGTTCGAACCTCGGCTGGGCTGGGTCAGTTGCCGTTTCTGTGTGGAGTTTGCATGTTCTCCCTGCGTTTGCGTGGGTTTCCTCCGGGTGCTCCGGTTTCCCCCACAGTCCAAAGACATGCAGTACAGGTGAATTGGGTAAGCTAAATTGTCCATAGTGTATGAGTGTGAATGTGTGTGTGGAAGTTCCCAGAGATGGGTTGCGGCTGGAAGGGCATCCGCTGCGTAAATTCGTGCTGGATAAGTTGGCGGTTCATTCCGCTGTGGCGACCCCGCAAGGGACAAAGCCGACAAGAAAATGAATGAATGAATGTATAAATTTACCTCTTGCTTCTTTTATATATTTTCCACTGTGAGAAAGAATTCTATCCCATGTATCTTTATCTATTTCACTACTAATATCTTTTTGCCAAATCAGTCTTAAATTTTCACAGTTTTTATCATTGATTTTTGAACTAAATTTGTAAAACGTAGATACTTTTTGAAGCTGTTTGCGTGTTACTTCTTAAAACAAGGTAATATGTTTTAATTTTTTTGCTTGTCCAGAAAATGCTTCTTGATTTCAAATTTTTAGATATTTGGACTAGAAACCAGACAGAAAATGTAAGTAAGAAAGGTATTTTAGCAGTGCAATGAGTCCTCTTGACTTTCAGTAGAGATTTTAATAATATCTCAGTCAATTTTCCATAAGATCAAAGTCAAATATTACAGTCATCTGATTCTTCAAAGACCAAATCATCTGAGCTGCCATTTTGTTTTCTGGTGGGAAGGTTTCAGATTTAATAAATAGGAGCAAAAGCATTGGGAGCAGAAAGAGAGGGAAAAGGATCAGCTAATGATCTCAAGCCTGGAATTGAACTCGGGTCACCATGTGCACCTCAGAACGCTCTCAACAATGCCCAAATGTTAGCGGGAAATGTACGTTTTTTTTTAATTTCTGTACTGATTGGTATCCAATTCCAGTATCGTGACAACACTAATGGAAACTACGCTCTTCATTTGGGCATCCTAAAACTCCACATTTATTATGTCTCTTAGTCGCTGACATTATCTTCAGCAAGTGAAAACTCTAATGGTGGACGGCTGCTTCTCACTCAGGGCTGTCTATGCTAATGAGGGAAAGATTGTCACTAATGGGCGGGGCTTTCCCCCTCTGATGACACGTACAAAGGGAGAATGTCAATCAATGTGTTTCTGCAGACTGTTTTAATGTAGTATGATTATGAAAAAGTAGAATGAATTAATTTTAACCATTAGAGGCTGGCTATATTAACACACTGCTGCCACACAATTGTGTTTAACCCCTTATAAAAGTCATTTTTGCATAGTAGATCCTCATTTAATGTGCCTTTTTATATAATAAACTATGTTTGATCAGTAATATTACCACTACATTTGTGAGCATGAACTTTTTAACTGAAAAATAAATAGGAGTCATTCCTTCTCTGTGTCTTTTGCAGCATTATTGCAGTGTTGTGGCCCGGTTCTCATGCAGTGAGATGTTCAGTCATGTGTGAGAGTGCTTGCCATGTTTCTGTGGACTATGTGTGTGTATTAGAAATGTCAGCTAGTGTGAAACACACAGATGATCAAAGGGCAGTCTGTCTGTCTGTTCTCTGAGAAACACAACCTGCCCTATTTGTGCACAAAGGCTCGCTTTGAAAGTTTTGCGAATGCCCCAATTAAAGCAGAGAATTTCCCCCGTCCCGGGTCCGAGGACGCACAGATGAAGACAAAAGCACGTTTAGATGGACACAATCACACAGTCTGGCAGGGAGACAAAGGAGAAAATGTGTGAATGCATGAAATGAAACACTTCACCTTTCATGAGCTCGTGTGCTCTGGCCACGTCAAACTTGCGCGCACGTATGAATCTCAGGAGAAGAGAATCAGGCTGCTTGCCGAATTTCTCTTGCACAGTTTTGGCCAGCTCGTCTCCTTGGCTTGCCTTGTCATTTATCATGGCTCTGAGCTCCTTTATAGCAGACACTCTCTTCTCATCTGTTTCGTTCAGCTCATCTTTAGCCTTTGAGATAGGAAGATCAATTTCATTTTATGCACAACTAAAATATTTTTTCTAAACGTAAGGCTATATAAAAGAATACTTTTTTGCAGATAAATCATTTTCAGTATCTTAAACTGTACATTACAGTGGGGAAAATAAGTATTTCTCAGAAAACATATTTCTAAAGGTGCATTTGACTTTGAAATTTTCACCCGATGTTGATCACAACCAAAGAAATCCATATATGCAAAGAAAACAAATCTAATTAGTTTACAAATGAAGTTATGTGTAATTAAATAAAATGATGCAGGGAAAAGTATTGAACACATGAAGAAATGGAGGTGTGGAAAAGCAATGAAAGCCCAGACAGCAGCTGAAATCTCTCAGTAGTTCTTCAGCAAACTCAGTCCAACATTTACATTAGCAGGTTGATGAAGATGAAACCAGGGTGGACATGTCAGCAAGACAATGATCCAAAACAGCTGAGAAACTGTCAAATGCTTTCAGAGAAAGAAAATCAAGCTGTAGAATGGCCAGGCCAATCACCTCACTTGATTCCAATAGAAAATACAAAATAAAGCTCAGATTTGACAGACAACTCCTGCCTTGTAGCCAGCCTGGCAAAAGGGTGGTCCTTTTTTTTTTTTTTTTTTTCAAAAAGTGGACCTTTTTTGCAGTTATACTCCTTATTTTCTATTCAATTATGAGATTTAAATACTGCATTTTAAGCACTTTTTTAGCTGAATTTGCCTGTCCGGATAGTCTTCATAACCACATTTTTTGGTCACCAAATCACCAAATCACCAAAAATGATTTAGAATTGAGTAATAATACAATAATATATACAAAAATATAATACTTAAAAAACACAAATTTATTACATATATCATTAGAAAAAAAATAGGAATCTGCTAAAGTTTTTAAATTAAAAGAAAAAAAGGTGTAGCCTATTATCATTTATTAGGTAAATAACAAACTGACCAGCACATTCAGCTTCATTTTCCGAACTTTCCAACCAAAATTGACAATTTTGGTGTCCCAAATTCTATACCGACAACCAGGCCCGGATTAAGAATTCAGAGGCCCCTAGGCACAATGTCTTGTAGGCCCCACTACAAGACCGCACCTCTATAGTTGAATTAAAAAATAAGATTAATATAATATTTTTTAAATAAATTTAATCTATATTATTTTGCCCACATTTTTTATATAAATGACATAGTACATAAATTTATAGTCAACAAAGATTTACCTGATTTTAAAAGCATTTAAAGCACACTTTGATAAAAATACTAATATAACTAGTGAAAACTAATGGTTTTTAATATACTTGTTCAAGTTCACTGAAGCAGTACTAACATTTATATTTAAGGGTATTTTTAATGTATAACTTCTACAAACTTATAATGCATATGATTTGGATATAACACCTCTCCAATCCAGTTCTATGAATCTGAGTCTTCCATAAAACACACACTGATGAATGATTCCTACTGTCTCCCTCGTGATGAAGAAGAGTAGGCAAAAAGCACTGGATTATAAAGCTGAAAGTATCCGAAGTCACACAGTTCTCTCCTGTCTCTCTCCTCTTCAGGGGTTTTTTCTGTCTCTCTCTCTGTCTCTCTCTCCATGAGGTCGGAGAATATGGGTGAAGCAGGGCGACTAACATTGTAAATACAGATTAATTATATTAAGATGTCGCTTACATTAAACACCAGGTGGAAAATAACTGTTTATATAATATTTATAATTATTATTATCTTATCTTATTAAATACCTTGTGACTCATTTTATATATTTTATATACTTTATTTAAATTTTTAAACAAAAACATTTCCTTTCTTTTGAAAATAAATGTATTTCCAATCTGCTATGTAATGGGGGGAAAAAAAGAAGAATGTGTTCATCAGTCGCTGGATTTAAACCGAGTTCATGATCGATCGCCTCAAAACACATATCCATGCTCTTTACGAGCTCCGCCACTCCCACCTGCTGTCTACCGTGCTCTTTAGTTATGTTGACTCTGTCAATCAAACGGAGCTGGCGGGAAGCATTCAACTAGCTTATTACAACAAGGTGCGCTATTTGCACTTAGCCTAAATAGACACTACAAAATCAGCATTTTTTCCCCCCTCGCAGGGGCCCCAAGTGCGCACGGGCCCCTGGGCCTGTGCCCATAATGCCCATTGGTTAATCCGGCCCTGCCGACAACCAAAACAAGATTCCGCTTAGTCTCAAAGCCTTTTTGGACGGGTTATTTTCACAATTCATTATGGCATAGCAGTCAAAATAGGACAAATTATCTCATGTATGGGGCAAATTATGACCTTTGTCAGTGAGGGGTGGATCTTTCGAACCACCTGAACCCTCCCTGGCTACGGGCCTGGACTCATAGAACCATCAAGATTTTACACTCTGTTGAAGTCTGTGAAAAAAATCTCACCTGATCAATGCATGTGACTTTATTCTCCATATGAGAGGCATCTTTAAGCTGCCATCACCAAAAAGCCTTTTATATAAAGTATTAAACACATTTCAGCAGTTCAGTACTTTCTCCTTGTGTCATTTCATTGTTATTACACATAACTCATTTTTTTTTTTGTTTTGTTTTATTTTTATGTTTGTTTTGTTTGGATTTTGACCGAAATCTGGTTCAATTCCATGTCAACAGCTCCTTAAGAAACATCATTCCCAGAAAAAAACATGAGTTTAATACTTATTTTCCCCCGCTGTACATGTAAACGAGTCCAAAGCAGGCTGCAGTTCACCTATTGGCCACTGGTGTCGCTATTAACAATGGTTTCTATACACAGTAGTCAACATTCAAAGTGAATCAAAAACATTTTTCAAAATTGTCCCAGGACAAGAATGAGTGTTGTTCAATAGCTTTAGGACAACTTTGATGAAAGTTAATGTACTGTAGATTGTCTATAGCAGGGGTGCCCAATCCTATTCCTGGAGATCTACCTTCCTGCAGAGTTTAGCTGCAACCTTGATCAAATGCATCTGTCTTTAATTATC
The DNA here is from genome assembly GCA_903798195.1 of Danio kyathit. Lineage (NCBI taxonomy): Eukaryota > Metazoa > Chordata > Actinopteri > Cypriniformes > Danionidae > Danio > Danio kyathit. The sequence continues at coordinate 16,740,616 of LR812525.1, forward strand.
AAGTGCTCCTACAGATCCTACTTAGTTGTTTGTGATCAGGGTTGAAGCTGATCTCTGCAGGAAGGTAGATCTCCAGGAAACAGGATTGGACACCCCTGGGGTCCGTTCTTCGTACGTGGATTACTCAGTTTGCTGGATTTGTTTTGACAGCTAATATGACGGTGATTTGATGCTTCACAAAAGTTGCAGACACCGTTACCAACATCAAAATGCTTTTGTGATGCAAAATTAATTTAAACATCCAGTTATTATTTACATCCAGTTATTAAGAAACCGGCTACTAATAATGAAAATCCGCTCTAACTGTACAACTAAATAAACTGCTAAATATTCTTGACAGATGAAAGTGTAAAGCCTGCAGCCCACCACAAAGTTGAAAAGTTATTGCGTATCATATTTAACAAACCGTTTCCTATAATGTTATGTAATTCATGGATAAATGTCATTACGCAGCTGTGCCGTCAGCAAATCCTTGAATTGCTAATCATGATTTCGTAGATGGATAGATCAGTCCGTCACACGCAGCAATCTCAGATCAGTACATCCAGACATTTTAATCTGATTCGCGAACTTGTTTGAAGAACCAAATTAGCCCGAGATCAGTTATCAGAATTAAAAGATCCAGGATCTGTCAAATCATCTTAGATCATTTAAGCGAAGTACGAAGAACACTTTCAAAAGATTCACATATTGCTAAATAATGTTATGATGATAGCTGTTATAACGACTAAATTACCTCTTGTTAAAGTTATGAAATAGTTTGACAACAAGCAGGATGTGTTCATGGGCCAATGACGACATCACATTAAAATGATCAATATAGCGTCCTTTAAAGGTAGTTGTAACATAAACAACCGTTATTATTATATTCTTATTATTACAACAGTTATTATTATTGTAGGCCAATTTGTTTGGTTAAATTGTATTCCTGACATGAGAGCAAATGTTTTAGTTTTTTGTTTTAAAGGAAAGTTTTTGAAAATGCGCTCTGTGTCCTGGAGTTTAAACAGTTGAGCTTTACTATTTTTAAATCCATTCAGCTGATCTCCAGGTTTGATGGGAGCACCTTTAGCTTAGCTTAGCATACATCATTAAATCGGATTAGACCATTAGCATCTCACTCAAAAAACGCAAATAGGAGTTTAGATAATTTTCCTATTTAAAACATTGATATTATGAACATTCTAGCTGGTAGTGCAAATGTAGGGCTTGGTGCTGAGAACTATTTTCAGGCGCGGTGTAATATTTTATTCAGTAATTTCATTGCGCCTTCTGCATCCATTATAGAACAGCAGCAAAGTTCCTTGATTATTATGCCAGAATCAGATTATAATTCCTATTGTGACCTAGAAAATAGCAACTTTTAATTTTTTTCAGTCTCAGTACACAGTGTAACTAAAGAAGAATTTCAACCATTAAAAAAAAAAAAAAACTGTAATGCTAATGGTCTAATCTGATTCAATTATTTATGCTAAGCTAAGCTAAAAGTGCTGAGATCAGCTGAATGGTTTAAAAACCATAAAACTGTTTAACTTGCTTAAGTAACTATAGGTTATAAATAATTTTCGGCAAATATGGTCCATCCTAGTAGTCAGTATGGTCAAAATCCAATATCGATCAAGACGTTATTGCTGTTTAATTCACAGTCTCTAGCATTTCTTTGCAATCAACAGTAAAATTTACTAGCAACGTCTGAGTGAATGTTATTTTTACACCATTTTTATTAGCTGTAGGCTTTATTGCAGCATATGGTGCATTGATACCTTCTGTTTTGTGTGATCCGGCAGTTTCATACAGGGTCCGTAAACTGGCCCGTGGTCTTTCACAGTCAGATGTTCAAGCTTAGCACGTAATGCCTGCTCCTCCTCAGACACCATACGAAAACTTCCAGTCTGATGGGATAAACATGAAAAGAAAGCATTATAGTACATGCAGCGCCTCAAGGAGCCGCAGACAAAAGGGTTTAGGGGAAACTAATCTCATGTCTACACGACTACACGAGACCCCCTACTTTCAGACTATTTGATAATCCCCAGCACATGACCCACCAAAACACCTTGAGAAACCAGAGATTAGTTCATCCCACTGAGTGCATTTAACAATAGGGCTTAATGCACTCTTTTAAGTGCTTATTATGGAAGAGGAGGAGTACTTACAGCAGCCATGGTGCTCAGATTCTCCACTGGCTGAATGGAAACTGTAAAAGATGAAATCGTAATCGTAAAGTTTAATCTTAGTCCCTTATTTATAAGGGGTCTCCACAGCATAATGAACCAGCAACTATTCTGGTATATGTTTTACTCAGCGGATGCCCTTCCAGCCACAATCCAGTACTGGGAAACACCCATACACTCTCACATTCACACACACACACTCATACACTACGGCCGATTTAGTTTATTCAATTGAAACTTCAATGATTTTGAGCTGCAATTGCAAATTCACACATTAAATTGCATCATGTTCTCATATCACTTCAACTCCAGGTTAATATTGAAATACTTTTAGATTATTATTAAACATGGATACTAATAACTTACTGATGGAAGAGATAAAACAATTACAGTTGCAAATGTAAACGATCATATAAAATTACATCATATTCTGTTTAATTCATTAATTAATTTTATTCATTTATTTGTTTTATTTTTGGCTTAGTCCCTTTATTAATCTGGGGTCGCCACAGTGGAATGAACCGCCAACTTATTCAACATATGTTTTATGCAGCGGATGCCCTTCCAGCTGCAACCCATTACTAGGAAACATCAATACACACTCATACACTATGGACAATTTAGCTTACCCAATTCACCTATAGCGCATGTCTTTGGACTTGTGGGGGAAACCAGAGCACTCAGAGGAAACCCACGCAAACATGCGGAGAACATGCAAACTCCACACAGAAATGCCAACTGATTCAGCCTAGGCTCGAATCAGCGACCTTCTTTCTGTGAGGCGATCGTGCTACCCACTGTGCCATCGTGACGCCCCTAATTCATTTTATTCTTTATTTACATTTTTTTACACAGCAGTACTAGCTATAACTGATAGAAGAAATGGAAAGAAAAGTCATTTTTAAATATAAATGATCATATAAAAATGGCATCGTTTCAGTTCAACTCCATGTAAATCTTTAAAAAATTTTAGATTATTAGAAACTAATAACTAACTGAGGGAAATAAAACAATTTGAGCGGCAAATGTAAATTGTCATATTAAATTCCGCGATGGTATATTAATTCAACTCCATTGTAATCCAATTTTAATTTGACACTTTTTTTTTTTTTACACATGGATACAAGTTAACTGATGGAATAATAATGAATAAATAAAATATGTAGGCTGCAGATGTAAATATGATTAAATTTGGATGCTTGCTTCGCAGATTTTTAAAAACCTTCAAGTTTGAACATTTACTGGTGATAGATAGATAGATAGAAAGATAGATAGATAGATAGATAGATAGATAGATAGATAGATAGATAGATAGATAGATAGATAGATAGATAGATAGATAGATAGATAGATGGATGGATGGATGGATGGATGGATGGATGGATGGATGGATGAATGGATGAATGGATGGATGGATGGATGGATGGATATAGATAGATAGATAGATAGATAGATAGATGGATGGATGGATGGATGGATGGATATAGATAGATGAATGGATGGATATAGATGGATGGATGGATGGATGGATGGATGGATGGATGGATGGATGGATGGATGGATGGATGGATGGATGGATGGATGGATGGATGGATGGATGGATGGATGGATGGATGGATGGATGGATGGATGGATGGATAGATAGATAGATAGATAGATAGATAGATAGATAGATAGATAGATAGATAGATAGATAGATAGATAGATGGATGGATGGATGGATGGATGGATGGATGGATAGACGGATATGGATGGATAGATGGATAGATGGATGGATGGATAAAGATAGATAGATAGATAGATGGATGGATGGATGGATGGATGGATAAAGATAGATAGATAGATAGATAGATAGATAGATAGATAGATAGATAGATAGATAGATAGATAGATAGATAGATAGATAGATAGATAGATAGATAGATAGATAGATCGATAGATCGATAAATCTATCTATAAAATACTTGAAAATACTATAACTATAAAATAATAAATGCTATAAAACTATAATACTACTAAAACTAAAAAAAACTATAAAATAATAGAACAATTGATAGAATGAACAATAGATAGGATGATAGCTAAATAGAATGCTAGTATGATAGATAGAACAATAGATAACAATAGGTAGACACAATGTTAGATGGACAGAACAATATAGAATGATTGATAAAATGATGAAAGAACGATAGACAGAGATAGAACAACAGATAAAAAGAAACAAGAGACATAATAGAAGACAAAATTATAAAGAACAATAGAATGACAGATAGAACAACATAAAAATGATAGACAGAATTATAGAACGATTTAGAAAGAACGAATGACAGCAAAAGATGGATGGATGGATGGATGGATGGATGGATGGATAGACGGAGATAGATAGATAGATAGATAGATAGATAGATAGATAGATAGATAGATAGATAGATAGATAGATAGATAGATAGATAGATAGATAGATAGATAGATAGATGGATGGATGGATGGATGGATGGATGGATGGATGGATGGATGGATGGATGGATGGATAGACGGATATAGATAGATAGATAGATAGATAGATAGATAGATAGATAGATAGATAGATAGATGGATGGATGGATGGATGGATGGATGGATGGATGGATAGACGGATATAGATAGATAGATAGATAGATAGATAGATAGATAGATAGATAGATAGATAGATAGATAGATAGATAGATAGATAGATAGATAGATAGATAGATAGATAGATGGATGGATGGATGGATGGATGGATAGACGGATATAGATAGATAGATAGATAGATAGATAGATAGATAGATAGATAGATAGATAGATAGATAGATAGATAGATAGATAGATAGATAGATAGATAGATAGATAGATAGATGGATGGATGGATGGATGGATGGATGGATGGATGGATGGATGGATAAAGATAGATAGATAGATAGATAGATAGATAGATAGATAGATAGATAGATAGATAGATAGATAGATAGATAGATAGATAGATAGATAGATGGATGGATGGATGGATGGATGATGGATGGATGGATGGATGGATGGATGGATGGATGGATGGATATAGATAGATAGATGGATGGATGGTCTTTTTAGTGTTAGAAGCAGCACAATATACTGTATATATTACTTAATACCGAACAGAAACATCATTACATTTGATTGGTTCAGATATTAATATTTTAAAGCACATATTTTACTACATCAGAGAGGCATAACAGCATAAACACCTGTGATATTCCCTTTAATATGAATAATGAATAATTCAATTAATAAACTAATACTACAAGTAAAAGCTTGTTGTAAGCGTCAGCCAATAAACTCCAAATCCAGTCTTATCCTGTGAGCTCAGACACAGAGCAAGCGTACAGTTTAAATAAGATTCAGAGTGTGTGACTTACCTCAGCCGAAGGAGATCCAGGAGTGACTGAGAGCTCAGAGAGAGAGATGAGGAGTGCAGTCGATTACTGTCAGATTAACCTGTCACAGCCCATAACTCCCAACAGAATCATCTCATCTACACCACAGACATGCAGGAGGAGGAGCTAAAGCACAACCACAGCAGCAGCAGGAGGGCAAATATATATACACTCCCTGGCCACTTTGTTAGGTACACCTATTCAGCTGCTCGTTAACGCAAATTTCTAACCACATGGCAGCAACTCAATGCAAGACGATCTGCTGCAGTTCAAACAGAGCATCAGAATGGAGAAGAACGGTGATTTAAGTGACTTTGAACGTGGCATGGTTGTTGGTGCCAGACGGGCTGGTCTGAGTATTTCAGAAACTGCTGATCTACTGGGATTTTCACACATGACCATCTCTAGGGTTTACAGAGAGTAGTCCGAAAAAGAGAAAATATCCAGTGAGCGGCAGTTCTGTGAGTGCAAATGCCTTGTTGACGACAGAGGCCAGAGGAGAATGGCCAGACTGGTTCGAGCTGATAGAAAGGCGACAGTAACTCAAATAACCACTGGATACAACCGAGGTATGCAGAAGAGCATCTCTGAACGCACAACACGTCCAACCTTGAGGCAGATGGGCTACAGCAGCAGAAGACCACACCGGGTGCCACTCTTGTGAGCTAAGAACAGGAAACTGAATTCACACAGGCTCACCAAAATTGGATAATAGAAGATTGGAGAAATGTTACCTGGTCTAATGAGTCTTGATTCCTGCTGTGACATTCGATTGGTAGGGTCAGAATTTGGCGTCAACAACATGAAAGCATGGATTCATCCTGCCTTGTATCAACAATTCAGGCTGGTGGTGGTGGTGGTGTAATGGTGTGGGGGAAATTTTCTTGGCACACTTTGGGCCCAGTAGTACCAATTGAGCATCGTGTCAACGCCACAGCCTGCCTGAGTATTGTTGCTGACCATGTCCATCCCTTTATGACCACAGTGTACACATCTTCTGATGGCTACTTCCAGCAGGATAACGCACCATGTCATAAAGCGTGAATCATCTCAGACTGTTTTTTTGAACATGACAATAAGTTCACTGTGCTCAAATGGCCTCCACAGTCACCAGATCAGGTGTAAATGTGAGGGTGTGTGGGTGTTTCCCAGTGCTGGGTTGTGGCTGGAATGACATCCGCTGTGTAAAACATATGCTGGAATAGTTGGCGGTTCATTCCGCTGTGGCGACCCCTGATTAATAAGGGACTAAGCAGAAGGAAAACAGATGAATGAATGACCATCGCATAATAAACAGCAATAAAAAAAATCTTGTAATCTGAAATTAATGTTCATTTTTGTGTGAACTATCGCTACAAGCTGAATGTATAAAAATGATTACATACTGCCAAAATTCTGAGTAAGAAAAAATTTTGTAGTGTTGCTAGAGTCTTCTGCATGCCTTGCTGGTATAAATAAGATGAAGTCATTTGTTCTAGTGACCTTGACTTACATAAGCTCGTTATACAAAAGCTCCAGTCCACTGAATGAAGATCAGTGCCATTCTCTGTCATGCTCCAGTAATGATGCTCATGCCGTGTGATTGGCTGTTTGTGTCTTTTGACTGGCTGTTTGCTTTTCTTATATGTCGTGATTGGCTGTTTGCTGTTCTCGAGTGTTGTGTGATTGGCTGTTTACTTTTCTCATATGTCGTGTGATTGGCTGTTTACTTTTCTCATATGTTATGTGATTGGCTGTTTGCTGCTCTCATGTGTCGTGTGATTGGCTGTTTGCTGCTCTCATGTGTCGTGTGATTGGCTGTTTTCTGCTCTCGTGTGTCGTGATTGGCTGTTTGCTGCTGTCATGTGTCATGTGATTGGCTGTTTGCTGCTGTCATGTGTCGTGTGATTGGCTGTTTGCTGCTCTCATGTGTCGTGTGATTTGCTGTTTTCTGCTCTCGTGTGTCGTGATTGGCTGTTTGCTGCTCTCATGTGTCATCTGATTGCCTGTGTTTTGCTCTCATACGTCCTGTGATTGGCTCTTTGCTGCTCTCATGTGTTTGATTGGCTGTCTACTTTTTTATGTGTCATGTGATTGGCTGTTTGCTGCTCCTGTGTGTCATGTGATTGGTTGTTTGCTGCTCTCGTGTGTCGTGATTGGCTGTTTGCTGCTCCTAAGGGTCATGTGATTGGTTGTTTGCTGCTCTCATGTGTCATGTGATTAGCTGTTTGCTGTTGTCATGTCATGTGATTGGCTGTTTTTTGCTCTCATATGTCCTGTGATTGGCTGTTTGGTGCTCTCATGTGTTGTTTGATTAGCTGTCTCCTTTTTTATGTGTCATGTGATTGGCTGTTTTCTGCTCCCTTGTGTCGTGATTGGCTGTTTGCTGCTCTCATGTGTCGTGTGATTGGCTGTTTGCGCTGTCATGTGATTGGCTGTTTTTTGCTGTCATACGTCCTGTGATTGGCTGTTTGCTGTTCTCATGTGTTGTTTGATTGGCTGTCTACTTTTTTATGAGTCATGTAATTGGTTGTTTGCTGCTCATGGGTTGTATGATTGGCCGTTTACTTTCTTTATGTGTCATGTGATTGGCTGTTTTCTGCTCTTGTGTGTCGTGATTAGCTGTTTACTTTTCTTATATGTTGTGTGATTGGCTGTTTGTAGCACTCATGTGTCATTATTGGCTGTTTGCTGTTCTCATATGTCGTGTGATTGGCCTTTTACTTTTTTCATGTGTCATGTGATTGGCTGTTTGTTGCTCTCATGTGTCTTGTGATTGGCAGTTTTGTTTTTTTGTTTTTTTTTTGGAGGGGGTCGAGGGGAGTGTGTTTGTCTGAATAACACAGTTGAGAACCGGGTTTGGTAACTGCACTGTGGTGTTAGTAACTAAACTATGCACCAGGTTTTGGGTGGCTGCTGCGATTGGATACTATTCCAAAGTTGGCGACCAGGGGGTGTTACAGACTGTACCAAAAAGCTGAGGACCGGGGGGCGGGGTGAAATTACAGGAGTTTTTCGGGAGAAATAACAAAATGGTAGGGTGGCGGGAGATGGGTCTGAAATACGGGAGACTCCTGGCAAAAACAGGTATAACTCAAACAGGTATGACCCGGGAAAAACAGGTATGACTCAAAACCTCAGCCACCTAAATCAAGCTCACAGATGGATTGTGGCCTGAAAGACACTAATCCTGTAACCACTGAATGAGTTTCACAACATTATTCTGTGGTGCTTTTAGGTTTTACTCTTCATAATCCCCACTCTGTAGTCTTTAATGTGCTTCCTTCATTTTTGCAGCAAGCACTTTTTGTAATGAAAGTTTGTCTCACTAAAAATATAACCCAAAAATATAAGCTGTAATCTGTAATGAAGCGATTTAGCTGCCATTTATTAAATTGTGGTCCCGCTTGCCCTCGTTTCATTCATGATTACAGCTAAGGCTTCAGTGTGAATAGGGGTTTTCTTGTTGAATTTAGGACGGGCGACAAGTCTGCACAGATGCCATTCATTCAGGCATACAAGCAGACAGCCGATAATGAGCAGTGGAGGAACAGCTCTGGTATGTGTTCGACAAAAACCCTGCTGCTCTGCTGCACATTCACAAATGAGCAACCATTGTCTACACAACTGCTCCTCAGTGCACTGCAGTTCACTCATTAGTGCTGGACTTCGTCTGTGATTTATTTCAGAAATACAGTGGCCTCCTAATAAAAACATTTAAAGGGATAGTTCACCCCAAAATTAAAATTGTCATCATTTACTCGCCTTTCAATTGTTCCAAACCTGTTTGAGGTTCTTTCTTTTGTTGAACACACACTGGTAAAATAGCAGCGTTACTTAAACTCTAACACAGTTAAAGTCAACTCTGAATGAGTGAACATATGGTCCCAATATTTTCAGAGCTAAAATAACACTCTTACAGTAAATCAAATCACTTTTATTGTCACATCAACAGCAGCAAGTGTGCTATGATGAGTGAAAAGCTTAGGTGCTGGCTCCAGACAGTGCAAAATACAGACAGTGGAAAATACAACAACAACATACTCCCAAAAAACAAAACAATATATAATTGGCAATGTTGACGGTAATACGTAGAAGACAATGAATAGGTATACACATAGTCTGACTGTTGGTGAAAAATTGTTGTAGGCAGTATTGTTTTAAGTATGGATTGGTTAAAGTGCAGTGCATGCTACATCTTGATGGTCCGCAGTATGGTGTATGGAAGAGTTTGTGTGTTGAGTGTTCATCAGCCTGATAGTCTGTGGGAAGAAACTTTCCTTCAGTCGGCTAGTGCGTGACGGGAACCGTCTGCCTGAGGGTAGCAGAGAGAAAAGTCTATGGCTTGGGTGAGTGGAGTCGCTGATGATTCTCTTGGCTTTCCTCATGCACCTCCTGGTGTAGATGTCCTGGAGAAGGGAAGCTCACCTCCTACTACGCGTCCCGCAGTTTGCACAATCCTATGTAGACCTTTGCGATTGCTGCTGGTGCTGTTTCCATACCAGGTGGTGATGCAGCCAGTCAGGATGCTCTCCACAGTGCAGGTGTAGAACGAGCGGAGGATGTGAGGGCTCATTCCAAACCTCCTGAGACGCCTGAGAAAGAAGAGGCGTTGTTGTGCCTTCCTCAGCACTGCGTCTGTGTGGGCAGTCCATCTCAGATCCTCAGCTATGTGGTTGGGAGCTCGCAACATGGTGGCCATGCTCGGCACCATCTTGGATTCTATCTATTAAAAGTGTTACTTGTGTGACACTATAAATGAGTTATATTTATACTGTATAGTTAAAAAATAACTCTGGTCTACACTACTGGGAGTTCATAGACCCTTTTACACATACAGACTTTTACAAAATTGCCGGTAATTTTCCGGAAAGGGATCATGTGTGAACAGGGCCTTTTTGAAAATACCAGTAAATTAGTTTCAGCATTTTTCCTGAAAGAGAAGTTGTAACATTACCGGTAATTTCCCGCCGGAATGCTGCGCTGTGTGAACGTAAAAGGAAAAATGCCGGAAAAAGCGCGTTCACGATTAGAACGGGTTGACGTGAGACTTTGTCGTATTTGCCGACCTTCTCATATTTGTCGTAGTTGCTGACCTTTTCATCAATGAGACTGGAGGTTTTTGGATACCAGAAAAATAGACTTTATTCTCCATAATAAAGCCGCGAAAGTGCAGAGCAGACCTCAGAGCATTCTGAAGTCTCTCCTGGACAATTCCTAAAGCCTCTGTGTTTTCCACAATCTTTATACTGATTATTTGACACACCCCTAGCATACCTGCCAACATTTGGTTCATAAATTCCGGGAGCCCAGGGGGTGGGGTGGTTTAGTGCGCGCGAACTGAAGAGGGGGGAGGGGAGGTTTGGGGAGATGATGGGGGCGCGGAAACTCTAGAGCGGGGAGGTTGTGCGCGAACTGAAGAGCACGCGCACATGCACCAGGTTTTACGCCGGACTTTACCAAAATGCCGAGGAGCGGGGGTGCGAGGGTTGGCGTGGAATTCCCGGTGTTTTCTGGGAGACAGAACAATACGGGAGATGGTTCTGAAATATGGGAGACTCCCGGGAAAAACGGGAGTGTTGGCAGGTATGACCCCTAGGTGTCTCTTTTTAACTTGTGACCATCATTGGATAAGTCTTTCTCAGGTGGTTCTGTTATCCTTGGCTCTCTGCCAGCTTGGTAAAGTCACCAGAGATGTCACAGGTCTATATCAGCAACTGTTTTGACACCAGAGCATAGATGCAAAAGAACTAAGCGGTTACATACATTGTCATGATAGCATAATAACTTCATAATATGTTACTCGCTCTAGCTTCTGACACATATAGCTTCATATGAATATATTTAACATATATAATCAGTGCTTTACATATTCAGTTATTCCACACAATCAGTTATTTCCTAGCAGGCTCCTGTGCAGGTTTATCATCTTACACATAGACATACCGCAAAGTATTTTTACCACAGACTGGCATGTTTGCTGCAAACACACCTAAATACGTTTTGAGAATAAACTGCTTTACATTTAGAAAATACTTCACACTGAGAGAATAAAATCATCTTCAAAGTCTGCTCCAGCCAATCAGAACATTCAGACGCATTCACATCCGCGCCGTTTCATTCATTCATACATGGCACAACTCTCTGCCAGAGAGAGCCTGAGAGACAGGCTGCTAACACTGTTTGGACAATCTTTGTGCAGTGATGGTGTTTATATTCATAAAAGGTCAGTTAAGTTAGCGTTAACTTGCAGAATTTTAATGTTTTAATATTTGAAATTGTCATGCTGTAATAAAATAAACATGATCTAAAAATTAATGATTGTATATACCATTTTAAACTTTCATAAAAAGTTATTAAATTTATCATTAACTTCTAGTTAAACACAATAATAGTTACAAACTCCTGATGTTAGTCTAGTTCAGGGGTGTCCAAACTCGGTCCTGGAGAGCCGGTGTTCTGCAGATTTTAGCTCCAACTTGCCTCGACCTGCAAGGATGTTTCTAGAAAGCCTAGTAAGAGCTTGATTAGCTAGCCCAGATGTGTCTGATTGGGGTTGGAACTAAACTTTGCAGGACATCGGCCCTCCAGGACTGAGTGTGGACACCCCTGGTCTAGGGAATGGGGTTTGACATTTATGTGTAATTAAAATCAATTTAAACAAACGGTGAATGAAGTGCAAAAGAAACCAAAGAAGATTCCAAAAATTGTGACTTACAATACTTACAATAGCCAAAGTGAACACAAAAAACAATGAATTAATCAAAAATAAAGAAAAAGAAAGTAAGGCAAAAATATATATTTACAATATGTACAACACTGAGACAAATACAAAGACAGGGAAAACAAGACAGCTGGCAGAAGGGACGTGGGCGGTGCTAAAGAAACGTAAAGAACAAAACCCGAACAATATCTAACTCCCCAGAAGCATCTAACTAACTAAATATATAAAATAAAATAACAAACAAGCGAAGAGTCTTCCGAGTCCTAACTATCTACTCTATCTATCCAAAAGTACAAAGGGTGGCGCTCGCCCCTCACTTGATGTACTAAAAACAAGAGTAGTCCTACGTGTTGCAAGCTCTATGTCATGTGACCTTCTTACCTGTCCGCTTTGTCCAAGCCTCGTAAACAAGGTAAATGAGAAATGGAATGATATAGGCTATGAATGACGGACGGATAACGTGCACACAGAAATGGCCAACCACAAACATACACAGTCAGACAGGGTTTGTCTTTCTTAACGCAACACAATAACAGGAAAACAAGAGGGAAAAGAAGGGAAGGGCTGGTGAGGGGTCTGGCGCGCGCTTTTATGATGGGTGGTCTTTGCTTATTGGATATGACGTAAGATTGATGTCACCGGGGAGGAAATGATTGACGGCTGAATTGACCAATAGATGGAACCTGAGAATAATGAAAGCAGATACGAGAGAACAGAGCAAGAGAGAGAGAGAAAAAAACACAACCAGAGCACAAACAACACAAATACATAACAATAGTATATTCCAGCCTGATCTCACGAGGAAACGTAAGTATTTTTCGTTTTGTCAGTTTATTGGCTAATTCATACGAATTCGTACGAGTTCAGTCTTACAAAAATGTACGATTTTAAAAAGGAGGCGTGGCACCTAACACCAACCATCATTGGGTGATGAGCAAATCGTACTAATTTGTACAAATTAGATTGTACGAATTCATACGAATTAGCCACTAAATCCAAAAGTTCCGAATTGCCGTGAGATTGCGTTGTTTATTCTGACGTTGGTTTTTAATAAGACTTAAAACAATGTCCATTTTTTGCCGGTGAATTGAATTTACACGCCCTGTACGGAACACCGTTAATATCTTCCATACACATGCGTAGGCGATACTTTTCCCATCTTTTCTCAAAAACTACTGGTCCAAAAGACATCAATCAAAATTTGGATTGTACAATAGGTATTCACCCAGAGAATGATCACACAAACATACTTATCTGGCTTTCAATGACGGAGGAGTGGTTGTTTGAGTGTGCTGAACAGCGACAAGTGTACGGAACATGGTTAGTCTACGTTAGCTGTTAGATTTTAGTCAGATAACATTTCTGTGTTCATTATTAATGCCAACTGTGGAAAAAATATTGTTAAAATGCTAATGATAAACCGCTGTTTGTTTACCGTCAAGCTCTGCATCAGATGCTTGACGCGTGTGCATGTGAAGGAGTGCTCTGGTGAGTGCCAGCACACACACGTGTTTACATCTCGACATGTGAAAGCGTTCCTCTATATGTTTTCATCGAAGTTGTTCACAATACTTATCCATCCACAGAATTTGTAATGTAGTCAAATGTGTAAACATTTAGCTGTGGTTCGCGCTTCTGCCTTTGGATGTCTCTGCGACAAAGCAGCTGCATGAATGCTAAAGCTTTAAATAAAAGTGAAACCATCAACAAATGCCTGACGTTTAGAGGTCATCTTTGGTTGATGATCTCAGAATTTACTGGTGTTTTGGAATGGATGTGTGAATTGTCTTTTCCGGAAAAATTCCAGAACATTCTCGCTTGTGTGAACAGTGCTTTTTTGAATTTGGGGGTTGAGAGATTTTTGGGGGCTTATTTTCACATCCCAATGTTGACAGGTATGCATTTTAAGACTTAAAATGGCACAACTTTTATGTTCCATTAAGATTTTTGGTCAAATGAATTCCCAGATGTTGGAAATAACAACGTCAAGTGTTGGTTACCTGTAACTGCTTGATTTTACACTAGATCAACAGAGCTTCGAACTCTGATTGTGTTCGTTTATCAAAATCGAACTCTATAATGTCAACACTTAACTCTGAAATGCTTTAACACCGAGAAGTTAACACTGACAAATTTGCTGTGCAAAGGAAGATATTCTGAAGAATCTTGAAAAAAAAACAGCCATTGAAATCTATAGTTTTTTTTTTAGTTTGTTTGTTTGCTTTGTTACTATTATAGATGTCAATGGCTGTTTTTTCAACATTCTTTATTATATCTTGTTTTGTGTTCAACAGAAAAAAAAAAGAAACTCTTAAATGTTTAGAACCACTTGAGGGTAAATAAATGATGAGGGCATTTTAATACTGGGTGAACTGTCCCATTGAATATGGTTGGATTGCCATCATATTAATGCCTCTGAACCAATTTTTGGGACTGACTTTTAGAAAAGCGGCCACTGAATTTTCAGTTCATGTTAGTCTGATGTTTATAAAAAGGTTATAAAAAACACCAATTGCATTTATATATATATATTTTACATTTAGTCATTTAGCAGATGCTTTTGTCCAAAGCGGCTTACAATTGAGGAGGCATTCAGCGATTCAACAAGAAGAGGCAATACACACTTGAAGGGCTACAGTAGTTATACAAAGAAACTGTTTGTGCTTAGAGAATTAAATGCTAGAGTCAGGGGAAGTGGGGGTTTTTTTGAGAGAGAAGAGCGTTTCTACAGGCGGTTTCCCTGCTGAAAAATCCAGCTTAAACCAGCCTAGGCTGGTTGGCTGGTTTTAGCTGGTCGACCAGCCTGGTTTTAGAGGGGTTTTGGCCATTTCCAGGCTGGTTTCCAGCCATTTCCAGCCTGGTCGTAGCTGGTCAGGCTGGGAGTTGACCAGCTAAAACCAGCTTGACCAGCCAAAACCAGCTATGTCCAGCTTAAACCAGGCTGGCCAAGCTGGTTTTAGCTGGTTTAAGCTGGTCATTTTCCAGCCTGACCAGCTAAGACCAGGCTGGAAATGGCTGGAAACCAGCCTGGAAATGGCCAAAACCCCTCTAAAACCAGGCTGGTCGACCAGCTAAAACCAGCCAACCAGCTTAGGCTGGTTTAAGCTGGTTTTTTCAGCAGGGTTGTCAAACCCACTCACCTGTATGAAGCTCACGTCATAAATTCAATGTTTTTTATATGGAGTGATGTCTGATGCAAATGTGCAAAGTCGTGCAAATGTCAGTTAAAGTTAGTCGTAAGCGGATCGATACTAAAATATCGATATCTCCGATACCAGCTTTGTATGTTCTAGAATCGATTATCTTATCAAAATATCGATATTTCAATAATTTGGAGCAAATATGTGTTTTATTGGAAACAGAAATACAGTGGAAAGTAACCACAATTAGCCTAGTTTCTCTAAATAATGCCAACTTAGTCGGAACTACTTGTTCTTCTGCCTGCAACGTCATGTGCGTAATATGGCACTATAAAACTGTAGATCACGCTAGCTAGCCACTCAGTCCACTGGCACATGTTGTTCAGTGAGTCACGCTGTCATTGGATATGAGTTATGTGTGGAGCTACTTCACTTCCATAAACTCAAACGATGCAGTTTGTGACACGTGTAACAAAACAGTGAGGTACTGTGGTAATACCACAAACCTAATCAAACATCTACATAGAAATCACAAGAATACGTCATGACTAGGCGATTAGAAGAGGAGGAAATGAGAGGCACAGTTGCTGCTAGGGTGAGACAGACAGCGTCCTTAGGTGCAGCAGGCAGGCACTATCCAGGTACAGAGGGAGAAAATGCGGCGATGTGGCTGTATTTTGGGGTCTTTGGTTTTTTGTGACAATGATTAAACAGCGGAAAAAGGTTCAAAACACTTTCATGGGAACCGGATTAACATGTCACTAAACGTAGTTAAAAGTGTGAATGTTTTTTTAAGATGTTCAGACAGGCGTTTTAAGATATACACGCTCAGATGCTGTCAATAAATATGTAAGTTGGCTTTTTTTGTATGATAATTCTTCATCAATAAACAAGAATAACCCGTAATATGTCTCGTATTCAGTATGAAGGGACACTTTTAAGTACACTACTTGCTACTTTAATTTCCTTCATACTCGCCTTCATTTTACTTGGTATCGGATCAAATAGGAAATCAGTGGTATCGCACATCACATCAAGTGTCAGAGACGAAAGAATGTGTTCTCTACATGTGGTTTGTCAAGCCCACTCACCTGTGTGAGGCACACTCAGTTTGGGGCTGTTGTGTGGTGAGAAATGGGAGACAACGGGCTCTTGGTTTTGTTCACAGCGGTACAGGTGATCACAGAAAATATGGATTTTTAGTTGTCATATTTTTAGATTAAATTTTTACTCATCAGTCGAGACAGTTTTTTAATTTATTGTCACTTGGCAAGAGTTGCCTTACTACAACTAAGCTGATCATTTAATGACAGTATAATGTTTTTGGGACCTGAAAATGCAAGCTTTTTTTAATAAAGGCTTTTACTATAGGACAAAAATGGGACATGTTACTGGTGAACAAATGAAGAAGCACAGAACTGCACAGCAACTCATTTGTGCTCGACTTTGTTATAGTTTCATTTTGTGATTCTTATCCAAAAATACATGGCATCTGCGCATATGCTGTACGCATATGGTGTATGGTGTACAAACATTGACATTGTGTATTGCGAGTAGCAGACCCTTCTACTGTATTAGGCATAAAAAGCAAAGTATGTTTTGGGCTTTAATGCTGTCATACCTGTTGTTGTTTTTTGGGATCCTCCTGTATTTTAGCATTCTGTCCCACTATCATTGCCTTGAAGTATTTACCTCGTATTTCTCCCGTATAATCTTTCTATGAAGGGTGGCAATAAACATCATAAAAGAGCAGATCTGCACTATACACATAGAACCGCCTAACCAGCAGCCTTGAAAACACTTTGAAATTAATATAAAAACGGTTGCATTCTCTTCCATTCCCTTACGGGTGGTTTTGCCCTTCAACAGTGGTTTGTTCTGTAGCCGATCAAGTAAAAAAAAATCCTTAAGGCAGCTAATAACATTGACCATAGCCATATTTTTAAAAATATATATTTGATTTCCATTCAAACTAAAAGAAATAAGACTTTCTCTAGAAGATATAAAAATATAAGTAAATAATCAGGTAATCAGGTTTGTTTATTTGAAAAAATAAAAATAATAAAAATAAATTTCACAAGCTAATAATAATTTTGACCACACAAACACATTCATGGGAACATTCTATAGTTTTAATACTGTGCAAACTATTTTATATTGCCCTACGCCAACACTCACATGAAGCAGTTTTACTTTAATAAATAATAAACATTTATGAGAAATGGGGACATCAGCGATGTCTTCATAATTCACCATGTCTTTGTAATATCTGTGGTAAAGGTTGGCCTTTAAAATAATGTGCACAAACAATACGAGAACAATATTTCTGTCAGTTTCTGCAAACATATTCATTTTATATTACACTACACAGCTGTGAGATTGTGTGTAATTTAATGACTGGCCCTCAGTTGTAATGTGAACTCGATGCCTTTTGAGCAGCTTGATGAAATAATGAAACGCTTTTCATTTTTCACACTGGAAAGGAAGTTTGAGGCCATTACGTTGTACAGCTTCTTATGCATTCTGAATATTCACAAACGTGTTTTCTGACTATACCATACCACACATAACCAATATTTGAGCAGCATTCTTTGGTAAAGTCTGACGTCTAGTGGTTAAATGTGGTATTACAAGGTAAAGTCATGTTTAAACATTGTCAGACACTTCCCTTCTTCAAACAGAACATGTTGAAACAGAAAAGCAAACAAAATAAGTTCTGTCAGTGTATTGAAACATTCACTTTAAGAGGATTCATTGCTAATGTTTAGTAAAGGTCCTGTAAGCTTCACATAAAAAAAGTAGTAGTTAGTAGTAGTAGCTGTAGTAGTCATTCATTCATTCATTTTCTTGTCGGCTTTGTCCCTTGCGGGGTCGCCACAGCGGAATGAACCGCCAACTTATCCAGCACGATTTTACGCAGCGGATGAGCTGTAGTAGTTATTTTATTTATTTATTTATTTTATTTTTTTGTAGTAGTAGATGTCATTGGTATAGTGGTACCAGAAGTAGTAGTTGGTGTAGTAGCAGTAGTAGTAGTAGTAGTAGTCTGTGTAGTAGTATCAGAAGTAGAGGATGTTGTTGATGTAGATGTTGTAGTAGTAGGAGATGTTGTTGTAGTAGTATCAGTTGTAATAGATGTTGTAGTAGTATCAGTAGTTGTAGACGTAGTAGTAGTAGTAGTAGTAGTAGTAGTAGTAGTAGTTGTTGTTATGGCTGTAATAGCAACATCAATAGTAGTTGTGATATTAGTAACTTTCTAGCAGTTGGTGTAGTACTTGTGATATATTATTACTGTATTGTTGTTGTCAGTTATTACTGTTGTCCTTTCTCTTTACTGTCATCATTACTATCATACATTATTAGCATTGTCACTCTCTACCACTGACTCATCTCTTTCTATTTGTTTACTTATATCTATGACACTTGCTTCATTTATTGACCGTTATTGTCCCTTATGTATGTACTCAAACCTGACCAAGTTACCTTTACATGCACACACACACACGCACGCACGCACGCACGCACGCACGCACGCACGCACGCACGCACACACACACACACACACACCACACACACACACACACACACACACACACACACACACACACACACACACACACACACACACACACACACACACACACACACACATATATATACACGCACCTGCCAGTACCTGACTGTATTGTTGTTGTTTTTGTTTTTCGTTGTTGTTTTTATGTTTTATTTTCTCTGTTTTTGTATGATCCCCATTTCTGTACCTTTTTGCATATTCTAAAAAAAAATAAATAAATCAGTGACATTAAAATAAAGAGACGACAGAAATGAAAGACATTACACAAGTTATATGAGTTTTTTCTCTTTTAATACGCTGCATAACCATACATTTCTGTTTTTGTATAATGCAAAATTAGTGCATTTTATCCCATTTTACTTCTCATTCTCCTTTTTAAAGATATGATTATGAATACGAAGAGTTCAATCAAACATTTGGCTGGCTGTTACGTGTACTGGGATGTAAATTTACTGGAAATGTGGCATGCATTTATTGTATATGGGTCAAAAACAGAAATGGGTTTTTACACATTAAAACAATAAAAATAAAACACAGATTGACATATTTTCCCCTATGAATTATTAGACTGTGTTTAATTTAATATGATTAAAGTGTTTTCTTTTTTAATATGATTTACACCCACTAAAATATAATTTAGTTTAACAATCAATCAGTTCATTTAGCAAAAAATAATTTACTACAATTTTGTGATCATTTAATACTAAATATTAATACGTATATATTTTAATGAGCACAGGTCAGAAATCAGAATAAATATATGTTGCTTGGTTTTTACATAGTTATTAGCCCATCTGTGAAATTTTAAGTCTTTTTTGTAAGTGATGTTTAACAGAGCAAGGACATTTTCACGCTGTTCACTATAATGTTTATTTTCTTTTGGAGAAAGTCTGATTTCTTTTAGTTTGGCTGGAATTAAAGCAGTTTTTTTACTTTTATTTTAATAATTATAATTTAAGATTGATATTATTAGCCCCCTTTTTGATTGTCTACCGAACAAACCACTGTTGTCCAATGACTTGCCTAATTTAAATAAATGTCACTCTAAGCTGAATTCTAGTATCTTGCAAATTAACTAGTAAAATATGTACTGTTTATTAATTGTTAAAATTATGGTGGCACTGTGGCTCAGTGGTTAGCACGGTTGCCTCACAGCAAGAAGGTCTCTGGTTCAAGTCCCGGCTAGACCAGTTGGCATTTCTGTTTGCATGTTCTCCCCGTGTTGGCGTGTGGCGCTATAGGTGAATTGAATAAACAAAATTGGCTGTAATGTATGAGTGCGTGTGTGAACGCAAAAGTGTATGGGTGTTTCCCAGTACTGGGTTGCGGCTAGAAGGGCATTCACTGCGTAAAACATATGCTGGAATAGTTGGTGGTTCATTCCGCTGTGGCAACCCCTGATAAATAAGGGACTAAGCCGAAGGAAAATTAATGATTGGTAAAATTATGTGTAAAATGTGTTGGAAAATAATCTGTTAATCAGTACTTAGGAAATATTTGACAAAGAATTTAAATATATACATATATATGTTAGGGTTGTCGCAATACCATTAATTAATCT
This sequence comes from Danio kyathit, assembly GCA_903798195.1. Lineage (NCBI taxonomy): Eukaryota > Metazoa > Chordata > Actinopteri > Cypriniformes > Danionidae > Danio > Danio kyathit. The sequence continues at coordinate 16,761,199 of LR812525.1, forward strand.
TACAATACTATACCAGCTGAAGTATCACAATACCAAGTAGTATTGCAATACTGTAATTCATAACTCAAATTATAAAGAAAATTGTCTGAAATACTGTAGTTTATGTTATAATAAACATACTTGAATGTAATTCATAATTCCCTTTAGACCAAAATTATTATTTGCACGTCACTTCACCTAAAATGTATTCATTCTTTTTGTTTATTTTGTAGATAACTGACCAACAAAAACACATTAAAATAAAGATACAAATTATACTGAATGACATTTGTAACAAAAGAGCATTTTTCCAACAAAATCAGGCTATAGGAAGAGGTCAAAAATTGTTTCAATGTGCTATTTTGGGTTTTTCATCTATTGTTTTTTTCAGTCTGATCAGGTAACAATCCAAAGTAATTCAAAATGTCACTTTGTGAGTCGTTCTTATAAAGAGATTGTTGCGGTTGTTGTAGCTACTAAATCATATTGACAGAAATGAACTGATTCAGATGTACATTTGAACTGAAGCGTTAGAAAACGTACAATAGACCACCATAAAAGGCATGAATTCTACAGTTTTGCAAACTTAAAGGGCACCTATGATGAAAAATATCTTTTTTAAGCTGTTTGGACAGAACTGTGTGTAGGTATAGTGTGTCCAGTCATATTGGGGTGATATAATCACAATAAGTCTCGTTTTTGAAATTTCTTGAAGTTAAAATAGGATCCAAATCCCTCCCATTTTTAGGCTGACCGCAACTTGACGTAGGAGTGCGGTTTCCCCCCTCACCGAATTGATTGACAGATGTGTATTAACCATACCTGTCAACCCTCCCGTTTTTTCCGGGATTCTCCAGTATTTTACAGTTCTATCCCGCTGTCATCTCGTAAAGTGATTTTCCTGTATTTCTCCCGTATTTTTTATCTTTCTGAGAAGAGCCGATCCTCCCTATATGCAACCCATACCGCCAAACCACCAGTGGCCGCCCTTGCTCTTAAATGTGATTCGGTTCTGTGCTTTCATTTTATTTAGGCATAGAAACACTTTGAAATAAACATAAAAATGGCGTGATTCATTTCCTTTTCATTACAGGCGCCATTGGCCCTACGCAATCTTAAAAACAGTGAGTTCATATAAAGATGCATGACTGTCAGCTGATGCGCTCCATAGTGATAATAGACGCTGTTTCCCAAGCGGATTCTGTACCTACGCGATTTGATGCTGAGCTCAAGTGGACACTGGGTTTTGGGTGCGTGTTTGAACAGACATACACATCATCATAATAATAATAATAATGATAATAATAATAATGGCGGTTCATTCTGCTGTGGCGACCCCAGATTAATAAAGGGATTAAGCCGAAAATAAAATAAATGAATGAATTAATAATAATAATAATAATAATAACAACAACAACAACAACATCTAGACATGTCGATCTTGTTGGGTTTTCTGGGCTGAGTATCCCTTATTTTCACATCCCAATGTTGACAGGTGTGGTATTAGCATGTCTCCGTAGTAACGCATATATTCATATCTACAAGTCAGGACGTGCGCAAAGCAACCGGGATTAAAAGATCTGTTAATTTCGCTAGGATCATCAATCATCATCAAATGTGATCAAGAGTGAGTTTTACAAGTTTAACACATGTTTAAAACAGTGCATGTGTGTAATGAATTACAGCGATTTACTTCAGATTTACTTCATCAACACAGCCGCGTGTCAGAACAATTATAAAAGAAGACGCTTCAATCCCGGTTTGTGGACGTTAAATCAGGTTTATTTTGATCATTACCATAATGATACACATACAGCAGTGGATATTAACCTGTATCCTGTCACATTTGCGTGCAAAAACAGTGCAAAGCTAAACACGCGCGCTGTCTGTGTGTGTGTGTATCTGTGTGTGTGCATCAATGCATCAGATAATCATGGGGAAAGTTCTTAATGTAGTATTTCTCACAAACGTTACGCGAGATCTGCTTCCTTCATGTCTGTCTGTCTGTTGTCTGACGCTGAGGGTGGAGATTGAGGCACACGTGGGCGTAAAGGACTAGCATTAAAGGCACAGTGCACAAAAACAGCGACCTGATCCTCAGAGCTAAAATCACAAGCTTCTGAAAGCTATAATAAATAATCTGATGGGTGTTTTGAGCTGAAACTTTACAGACACACTCTAGAGACACAAAAGACTTGTATTATATCTGGAAAAAGGGGGTAAACTAGGTGTTCTTTAAAGGACTCCACAGACTATTAAAATAAAATGGTCTATTGTTGCACAAATGTGTGAGCATTTTAGTGACTTTTCCACATGCAACATTATCTATTGTAGATAAATTAATGACGATACTACTGTTTACAAACTACAGTGGCACCGCCAGTATTTTGGAGCCAGAGTATCGCGATACTACCATAGTACCGCTAAACCGTGCAACCCTAATATATATATATATATATATATATATATATATATATATATATATATATATATATATATATATCAAGGTTTCCGCTACATTCATTCAACCGTGGCGGGCCGCCACGCCAAAATTCATCCCGCCACGGCTACATTACAGCTTCTTACTTAAAATATTTAGTCGTGTTTTTTATAGCGGATTATAATCGCACCAAAACATATTAGAGGTAAACAGCGCAAACTTTTCTGTAACCGTAGTAGTGCAGTGCGCTATTTGTTCAAGGTGACATGCTGACTGACTCTCTGACAGACTGACTGACAGGTGCGTGAGTCTAGCAAACACCGCGTAGCTTTCAGTTAAGATGAACACAGTTTCCATAAGTATACTTTATTTATAAAGGTCAATGGCTCTGCATACAATGACTTTATCTTGCTGGAGTTTAATGCCGTTTCACTTTACTTCAGGACGCATTAATGTCGGAAAACGCACAAAACCGCACTAAATCGCGCTTCAGCAGCGCTTACTGGAGAGCGCACAAGAAGATCTGCACTTGAACGTGTAAATTTGAGTGCGTGCAAGAAGTTCTGTGCTCGAACAGAGGAAATCGGCGCGCAAGCAAAGAGATTCGCATGCTCGTATTACATGAATGCTATCTCGACTTGTAATACTGCGTGTAATATTTGTCTTTGAAATAGTTGGCAGATCTGTGTAAAAAAAAAAGTCCTGCCGCCACTGCTGGAAAAAATCCTAGAGGAAACACTGTATATATATATATATATATATATATATATATCATATCTATTATTGTCAATAATTACATATATACATATTGGGGTGTAACGATTCACAAAAATCACGGTTCGGTTCGATACGACACAGTGGTGTCACGGTTTGGTATGTTTTCGATACAGCAAAAAAAGAAAAAAGCCAGAGGATTTCTCTGATTGAAATCTTTCTAATGTATTACAACTAACATCATAAAAGCATGATCTCTCTTCTTCTTCTTTTTTACTTTGAACAGTGATATAAAGCTATACTTCTGGGGTTTCAAATAAAACAAATTCTTCTTTATACTCAAAACCAAAAAGCTGCTTATAAAAATAAATATTTTAAAATATTTTAAGTAATATTTTAGTGGTTAAACAAATACAAAGAAATAAATTTTTTAAGTATTTTTTTATTTTCAGAAAGTGTCCACCTTTTCTTCAGACAGCACAGATCTGCTTGATTTGACTGTCACCTGCCATTTCAGTGGATCTAAAAGCAGGAATTATTATCTGACTGAAATGGGCTTATGAAGGAATAATGTAATGGGGCTCTATTACATTTAACATTTTCTTAAAACCCGAAATTTCCACTACCGATTAAGGTCTCATATCCACAGCTATAAATGTACCGATCGCCTCGGTGATTTGTTTTGCCCTGTTCGAATCTGTAGAAATTGCCTGTCTGAATGCTGCGGGGAAAGTTGCATGTAGTGTGCGTGTCTAGATTTAGTCTAGTTCCAGTTAGTGATTCCGTGATGTCAGTAGCTGTTTCTATTTTGGAGATGCGCATAAAAAACGGTTGATGGAAACGACATGATGCGCATAAAAACCATATGCGCATAATTGAGTAGGATAAACTGTTTATTCGATAAGAAAAGATGAGTATAAACTACGATGGAAACAGTTTTACCGCACAAATTCCAGTGTGCGCATTAAAAAAAAGAATGTGATTTTGTTATAAGAGATTATGTGATGATAAAAATGTGTGTGAATGGTCAAACCAGCAGGCTGAGCACACTGTAAAACATCTGAAATGTTGTTTTGGTCATTCTAAAATGCCTTAACCATCTCAGTATTAGTGTTATTATATTATTAATGACCTCCAGAATCAAGAGCGTCTATGCTCCGCGTCTGACACCTTCAAACGCCACCGCGCCTTCACTGTGTGTCAGGATTGTCTTCTGAGGCGCAAGTCATTTATTAAATGAAGAAAAGATTGACGCAGCTTCTCCTACTGCAGCAAATTCAGTTTTTACTGTTGATATTTGGCGCCAGTTAATCAGGAAGTGACGGTTTTGTTTGCTTTGACTCGTTGGATGGAAACGCAGCTTTATTCGCACACCTTTTATGCGATAATCCAACAACATAGTGTTTTTTTTATCCACCACTCGTTTGCCATCACCCTCATAACTTCTAGGGAAACCAAAGTGCTCCCAAACGCCAGACCTGCTGTTGGTTATAGGAGGATTACATTAATGTTACTAGCCATTTTGCGAGCTAGTGCAGCGTGTGCCTGACTGGAGTAGTGTTTGGTTGGTGTTGGTTGTCACAGATAAAAGTGCCGCCCATAGAAAGATGCTGGTGTTCGTATATATATATGTGTGAAAAGTTCAAATGCAAAAGACCTCTAAATGCCTAAACATTTCTTCTAAAATGAGCATTTTTCTCAGGCTTTTGTGGGTAGGTTCAGTAAATTCACTTTTATGTCGATGAATAGGGTATTTTTATCGTCTGTAAAGTGAAATAATTTAACAAACAGGAGGTTAAGAAAAATGCTTATTTTTGAAGGAAATTTGCATCTGAACTCTTCATATATATGTGTATATATATTAATGGTGGGCCATTATCGGCGTTAATGTGCTGCGTTAATGCGAGACTCTTATCGCACGATTAAAAAAAAATATTGTCGTTAATCTATTCTTAAAGTTGGGTTGGGAGCTGGGTCTATTTTACGCAAGGTATGATGATTTTCACCTTGATATTTTAGCGCGGATGTATACCTGACCGGTGAGCCGTCTGACAAAAAAGTGCCCTTCTGAATCAAATCAGCAGGATGCCTGACTCTAACTGCAGTTCGGCAGTTTCACTTTACCTCATGAACATTTCATTCATGCCCTGTGACAAACTGGGGTATTAGACGCAAATAAGGAGTAAAGACTGGTGAGAGTGTTATGGAATTTAATAACGCACGCCAAATGAGAAGAAAAAACTACCGCATTTCGCAATGTGTGTGTGTGTGTGTGCGTGCGGATCCGCAGCCGCATGTGGATCTTGTCGGAAAATATGGCCAAAGGTCTTAAAGACCGTGGTGTTTACTTAAATAATGCCACTAATATCTGCATACTCCACATGTCTTAATTCCATTTCTGTTTAGTTCAGTTTTGACTTTAGTCGGATTAAGATAATCAAAAATCGCTCTTTGGAGCTTATGTAGGCCTACAGTTCAAATATCATGTTTAACTGAATAAACAGTTAGTAAACACAAGTACATCTTATTGAGCATCATTTATTTTCATCACCAATTATCATAGTAGAACAGTTTCTCAAGCAGTTTGTGATGCATTTTTAGAAACAGGAGATGAGCCCTCGGTCTAACACTTTGAATAATAAATGGAAAATAATTTCACTATAATTCCATTTTATTTTGGCAAAAGTGTTTAAAACAAAGTTGAGACAATGTGCTTTCTGTGTATGTAAATTCAATTTAGCAAATTTAATTTGAATTTGGTCACCAACATTTTTTTCACCCATTTTTTAATAAAAAGGGTCAAAGTAAAAAAATAAAAATGAGTCAAATACCATTAAAATATTGTAGAAATACATAGAAATATATTAATTAAATTTGATAATGTATGCATTTGATCAGACAGTTGGCACTTTTACAGATATAATAGTGTTATTCAAGTCAATAGAGGCCAAAAAGGCACAAAAACAACATTTATGATATGTGACTGAGGAAAAAAAAAAGTAATTAAAAATTAAAAAATATCTATAGATAAAACCATATTCTGCACTGCTGACGTTCCATCAGCAAAGCACATTCCTGTCACATGAAGTACTTCTTGAAATGCATTGTGAAACAATCTTAAAGTCTTAAAGTTCTTACAAAAACTGCAGCATCTTCTGCGCTTGTAAAAAAAAAAAAAAAATCAGTTCCTCTAAAAATAAAAAGAGCAAACTGAAATACTCATTATTCAGAAATCAGAAGTCAGTAAGCATGATTTCCTCAGGCATCTCCAGTTTTTCAGGCCGGAAAACACAGAGCAGCCATTATGATATATATTACTACACATGTGCTCTTAAGAAACACTCAGTTCCTCGAAAAAAATGAAATAAAAATCTGAAGTACTCTGTATTTCTGAAATCAGCCTGCATGATTTCCTCCAGTGTTTCAGCCCAGAAAACACAGAGCAGCCATGATGGAGAATCCACACAGGAGGAATAAGACTTTGAGCAGTGGCCGCTCCGATGAGTTCAGCTCATGGGGAAGGATCTCCAGGAAGGTTATATAGATGAACGTCCCGGCCGCCAGTCCCTCCAGCACCGCCTGGATCAAAGCCCCGGCCTGCCGCTCCGTCTCGATGACCACAATCCCGATGCCGATGCCCAGAGGAGACATTATGGCGAAGACGGTCACATACAGCACCACCCATAAAGGCTTGACGGCGCTCTGAACCAGCTTCACAGACAGACTGAACACGATGATGCTCTTGTGGACCAGGATGGCGATGCAGATCTCCAGTACCTGCGCAGAAACATCAGCGGAGGAAGTCAAGCTCATGCTGTAGGTCAGTTGTAGTTAATTTTAGTCACTGCCTTCATAACCCTTGTGTATTGTTCAAATTGACTACCCTTTCATTATGTTCAGGGCTGTTTTTGCCCCATTGACTTCCATTATAACCACATTTTTTAGATTTGAGTCTTAATTTGGCCACAACTTTCTCTGTGTTTCAGCAAATGCAATGATTTTTGGGGACAAATCTTATTTTGACACACATTTTAGGAAAATGCTTTAATTTTTTTTTTTTTTTTTAAATTCAACAATACACTCATGCAAATGTACTACCCTTTCATTATGTTCAGGGCTGTTTTTACCCCATTGACTTATATTGTAACTACATTTTTTGATTGCAAAGCCATGACACCATAACTAATCATGCATCCTTAATTTTTGGTGGTTTTACCTGTTGGGAAGAGGTCAAATGTGTCATTTTTACTGTTGATCATTCGTTAGCACCATTATCTCTTTAAACAGGCCTGTGCAAAAAAGTTTCAGGCTTTTATATGGAGTTCTGTGGAATAAAGCATAAGATTATGGTGTGCATAAATACACTATATACTATGTTTACTATGTTCTGAGTGCTGAGATGCTTATTTTTTTATTTTCTCAAATATAGCAAGATAAGTGTCCATCACAAACACTATACTCCAAGTAAAAGCCAGACACTCAGCTTATTTTGCACTGTAACTGATGATCAACAGTAAAAATCACAAATTGTACCTCTTCCCAACAGGGAAAACCACCAAAAATCAAGAATCCATGATTTTATGATGTCATGGCTTTGCAATCAAAACATGTAATTATAATGGAAGTCAATGAGGCAAAAACAGACATGAACATAAGGGAAAAAATGATATATTAATTATCATTTTATTACTATTTTATTATAAATTGTGCTTAAATAACAAGCAGTGAAACATTAGTGATTTTAGCATCTGATCTTGCTTTATATACATTGGTAACAGTTTTTCTGTCAGATGCCAAACTTACGGGAACCGAGAATTTAGATAAAGAAATTGTTGCTGTAATCAATTTACAACTACTCACCAACATTTAACATCCCATCTAGTGTAGATTGCATGTGTCATTATGAAAATGAGCTGCTCCGTCTTAGTTGTATTCTTTAATTAGCTTTTTTATTAGAATCACTTTTCACTCCCCTCAGTACTTTTATAGGACTGTGTTCAGTAAATCTGACCTGCAATATTTAGTATTGTCAGTAGGACCTCGATACTAAATATTTCAGGTCTGATTTATTGAATCAGATTTAATTTAGAAACTGTTTCTATTTCTGCAACGCCGCGGCTGGAACACAGTATGAATTACTATGACAATAGCTACACTATAAAAAATGCTGGGTTCCACACAATCGATTTGAAGGAATTAAGTTAACGTGTTAGTTTTTACAAATTTAAGTCAATTGAACATAAAACAATTAGGTTGGAACCCCCCCCCCCCCCCCCTCCCCCCAAAAATTGTGTTGTTTCAGCTCATTTTAAATAAGTAGTTTGACTTAAGTAGTTAACTTAATTGTTTTAACAAATTTAAGTGGATTGAGCATAAAAAAATTAAGTTGTCCCCAAAAAACTCTCAAGAATTGTGTTGTTTTAGCCCATTTTTAAATAAGTTGTTTGAACAAACGCCATTTTTTGAGTGAGTTACCATCCACCTATTTTTATGAGCATTTTGGAATTTGGCAATATATGCTTCATCAGGGTATATGCAGGAATCCTAAAGATACTTTTAATACCTTTTTAAGACTTTTCAATAACCTTCTGAGAATATTTTAAGACCTCATCACCACTTCAAGTTCTAATCAGTATCAAACCTTTAACTTAAAGGTGCAGTATGTAAGTTTGACACCCAGTGGTTGAACTAGGTATTGCACTCCTAGATCAAAATAAACGCACGCGTGGGATGCCAGATTGAGTACAGGAGCGAGTGATTTAAACCTGTGTTCTAAATAAAATCAACGAGACGCGATAGAGGGAATATTTTCCATATTAAAAGGAGTTTTAGTTCTAACCAACACCTCGAATTGATATATTAGAAACGGTTTCATTTTCTCACAGCTCAACATGTGAAACCTATGACAGTGCACCTCAGGTAAACCTTGTGTGTTTTATTCAGTGCTAAATGCTAACAATGTGAGTTTAAATAGATTCTAAACCTTACCGTTTCGTGAGTGAGTGCATATTCTGTGCTTCTGAAAGGCTGTATTTACATTTCTGTCATGTTTCGTCTGGTGCAAACAGCTAAACTGCTGTTTGCGTGTTGTTAGGACACGAGATTACAATGTAACCTGCTCACCTAATGTTTACGTTCGTAATATTTATATCATTTGCTAATTAATAACCTCATGTGGAACTGAATCGGTCTCATTTCGATGTCTGATACTGTCCATTTCGGTCACGGGCGCATGCTTTCAGAGCCTTTCTGAATGAATGAATGAAATACGCTGTTTTCCAACAAGGCAACCCGGAGTGCTAAAATATAATTGGCTAAACTGGCATTCTGCAGGCTAAACAAAGACAGCTTTCCGGCACGGAAAAACCATTTTCAAAGCAGAATATCTGACTTCAGCATTGTTTTTCAGTTAAACAAGTATGTTCACTTGGGATGTTTCTTAAATACCTGCAAACATATTATGGTATTTTTATGCTTTAGAAGAGTCACAAACTTACATACAGCACCTTTAATAAACAGTTGTAGTTAAATCAATTGAGCACAACTGTGCAACAGAACTCAGATAAGCTTGGAAGAAACAAAGCTTGAAATTATAAATCACGCGGTTGTTTACAGCGACAGGCTTCAGCCACTGTTTAAACTCGTTTTTCTCCAACAAGGAGTACACAAACTTACGTTTTGAACTTATCTCAAACTTATGAGCGTCACATCACCTTCCCGCGTTTGTTGCAAATTAAGTGATAACACCCAGACGGAGGAGCTTGGCACGCCCTGGCCTGAACCAATCTCATGAATCAAGCACACCATTGTTAATATTAGGAGGAAAATTAATATATTGATGCTTTTTTGAAAACACTTGAACAAAATTTAAGACCTCGTAAAATTCAATTAAGACTTTTTAAATAACTTTTAAGTTATTACATTTTCTTATAATTGATTTATCAACTTTTAATACTTTTTAAGCCCCAGTGGACACCCTGTTAATGGAAACGCCAAGAAAACCTTATGCACACAACTTAGTAGGATACACCTTTTCCCAATAAGAAAAAAAAAAATCCTACTGAAATCATAGGACAAAACCCTACAAAAACATCATGACTTGAAGTCACAATGCGACCTGTAAACCTTTGAACCTAAAACCTCATCAGTTTTCTAACTGTGTCAGTAGAGTGACTCAACGCAGAGCTGTGTCAAACAAAGCAAAACTCAATAAATCACCTTGGCATTCGTCGTCTGCAAGCCAATAGCCAAACCCTCGAAAACGGAGTGAAGAGAGAGAGACAGGAAGAGCATGAAGGAGCGGAAGGACGAGTGCGCATGAAAATCCACATGAATGTGATGTCCACTCCCCTCCACATCATTGACTGAGGGATGTCCATGCGCGTGTCCATTAGGCGGCGCTGGCGCGAGAAGAGGAGCCGTCTCTTCATTTCTGTGGCCCTCAGTGCAACTCAGAACTATTTTTTCCAAGATTAACACTGTGAAGAAGCCGCAAGCCATGATAAACTCTGCAAGCGGGAAGCCATCCTGGAAGATAAGGAGAATATTCAATGCAAGGTTATTTGTGTAGTGCTTTTACAATAATAATTGGTGCAAAGCAGCTTTAAAAAAGGTGCACGTTATTACATTAGTCAAAATAGGAAATGTAGTGTAAAGAAAGTACTTTAAGTACACCTCTCCCTCAAAAATCTCTTTTAAATTGATACTTTCTATAGGATCCTTTACATTAATAATATATTTGTCTATATACAATATATTAAACAGTACCAAAATAATGAAGGTCACTGTCCAAAAATTTGTACACCCAAATTTATATGTTAGGGAAAAATATAAAATTAAATTAATAAACAGAAAAAAGAGAAACATAAAAAATATGGATAATTTTAAATATAAAAATATAATTTTTCTAGACAAGCAAAACATGGTCTTGTTTTAAGAAATAATATACCAAACTTACGTGAGTTTTTCCTTTTAAAAAAAAAGCAACATAATCTGCCAATGGGGTAAGCAAAATAATCTTGCGTCAAAAGCAAAAACAAGATTATTTTGCTTACCCCATTGGCAGATTATGTTGCTTTAAGTAAAAACTCACTTAAGTTTGGCATATTATTTCTTAAAACAAAACATTAAGTTTTGCTTGTATAGAAAATGTTTCTTGATTTAAGAATTTAAGTATTTGGGCTAGAAACAAGTCAAAAAAATCTAAGTAAAGCATTTTTTTTTTACAGAGTAATAAAACTGATTTGTTTAAATGCACCAAAATATATGGTCTAGTCATGGTCTGGATAAAAATATGCATTTTGCAAAAGCAACACTACATAGTTAACCTGTAGTTACACAATGCACAGTTTCCTTTTTTAAAAAATGTGTTAGCAATGTGGCAAATATGGAGATTAATTTTTCAAAAAAATAATCAATCAGGTCGTAATAAGCACAAAAAAATTAAGCGAAACATAAAAAATATCAAAATTTAGTCGACATTTTGTAGTTCGTAAATATTTATTGTTTGAATTGAAATGTATTATCTTTCTATTCGTAAAGATGTTAGGTGACCAAACTCTTATTTTAATGGACATGACCGTTTACACAGCAAAAAAATGCTTAGTTTGATTTTTTTTGTCTTGTTTCTAGTCCAAATATCAAGCAAAATATATCGTCTTGTTTTAAGAAATAATATGCCAAAATTAAGTGAGTTTTTCCTTAAAAAAAGCAACATAATCTTGTAAATGTATGTAAAAGGTATGTCAAAAGCAAAAACAATATTATTTTGCTTACTCAATTGGCAGATTGTGTTGCTTTTTTTAAGGAAAAACTCCCTTAATATTGGCATATTATTTTTTAAAACAAGACATTAAGTTTTGCTTGTCTAGAAAATGCTTCTTGATTTAAGAATTGTTAGATTTTTTGTCTTGTTTCTAGTCCAAATATCTAATTAAGAAAATATATTTTTTTACAGAGTAATAAAACTGATTTGTTTAAATGCACCAAAATATATTGTCTATATTCAATGAAAAATGGACAAAAATATTCATTTTCAAAAGAGTGTGTACTTGATCTTATTTATGCTGAGCACACTACATAGTTAAAACTGCAATTATACGATACACAGTTTCCTTTCCAAAAAAGATGTTGGAAATAATGGTGAATATAGAGTTTAAATAGGGAAAAGCATATTTCCTTGAACTCACATCAAGGTCTCGTTTTTGTAATTCTCCGTGTATGTCAGACAGGTAGTCTGGGATGATGTCTAATAAACAGGCAGACAGAAAGACGCCTCCTGCGAAACAGCTCACAAAACTCAGCACGACCTTGTGGAGCTCTGCAGACAAAGCAAAACACAAATCAGTGACACGTTAAATTGATTAATGGTGCTGCTGATTGGTGTAAATGATGCAATTTTAATTTAATCAGCTTATCAGACAAAGTTAAACAGGTTCTGCTCTAAAAGGGGCTTTGACCCATAAGAAATCATCATCATTACTGAGCAACTGATTAGTTTACTCACAACCTAAAGTATCACTGTGAAGTCATTTCAGACTAACGGCTTAAAAAGAAACTAACCAAAGTGCTGATGGTGACGTTTATTCAGCTAAACTCTGATAACTCCAAACCACATCCTATTCTGGTGTCACAAGAAAGTATTCGTGACATCTCTGTCTACAGCAAATAAATACTAAATACGGCGCAATCAAATAAATACACAGTTAATATTTTACACATTTGAGATGATATTGACCACTATAGAGACATAATTCAACTTCAGCATCAGTATTTTTATTTGCTTGTTTAAGCATGTTCAAACACCAGTTTCACTTCCACCCTCATGTCCATCTGTTATCTATGAGGGGAAAACCTGTTGTAGACTAAAACTCTTTCCTTATTGCAATTTTTTTACCTGTACATAAACCCATGATTTATTATTGAGGTAAAGTTGGTTTTATATTCGCACATTCATTCAGTGGCAACATGTGACATGCTCCCTATATTGTTTACCATGGTACTTTAAATATTATATATTATATTGTCATTTTCCTCATGGGGACCAAAATATTGTCAAAATGTACTGATATTGCTGTACTTGTGGGTATATCTGGTCAGGAATACACACACACACACACACAAACATAAAAGAACAAACATGGCATACAAAATGTAGAAAAGAAGTACATAAATACTTGTTTAGGTTGTGAGAAGCTGATAAATGTAAGATAACCCAGAGTATAGTACAATAAAAGCGATGACAACAACAACAACAACAACAACTCCTCAAAATAATAAACAAATAATTATTAAGTAAAGTTGATTTTATATTCACACATTCATTCATTAATAGACTTTCTATACACTGCCTGACAAAAGTCTTGTCGTCGATCCCAGTTGTAAGAGCAACAAATAATAACTTGACTTCTAGTTGATCATTTGGGAAAAGTGGTGTGCGAGAGATCTGCAGAATGGATGAACAGCCTGAGGTATCAAGACATTTGTGCTGCCCATTACATTACAAACCACAGGAGAGGGCAAATTCTTCAGCAGGATAGCACTCCTTCTCATACTTCAGCCTCCACATCAAAGTTCCTGAAAGCAAAGATGGTCAAGGTGCTCCAGGATTGGCCAGCCCAGTCACCAGATATGAACATTATTGAGCATGTCTGGGCTAAGATGATGGAGGACACATTGAAGATGAATCCTGCAAGAACGCTTTCTTTGCAATTCCAGATGACTTTATTAATAAGTTATTTGAGTCATTGCAGAGATGTATGGATGCAGTCCTCCAAGCTCATGGGAGTCATACACAATATTAATTCTTTTCCACTGCACCATGACTTTGTTCTATACTGTACGTTATTTCTGTTAAGTGACAAGACTTTTGTCTAAGCAAAGTTAGACCTTACTCTCCTAATTAAATAATTAAAAATAAAGGCATGATCATATTTTACTTTGGTAAAATAAGCGTAATCTAGAGGCCTTTGCCTTTCATATAAGCCACATCTGATACCAAATGATCAACTAGAAGTCAAGTTATTATTTGTTGTTCCTTAAACTTTGATAGACGACAAGACTTGCGTCAGGTAGTGTAGATGTAATGACTTTTACAATGTACAGACTGTATATTCTGTCCTCCTACCCCTAAACCTCACCAGAAACATTCTGCAATTTTACGGTTTTAAAATACTTAAATGTGTGTGATTTATAAGTCATTTTTCTTATAGGGACCAAATAAAATGTCTCCACAAGCTCAAAAATGTACTGATAGTGCTATATTTGTGGGGACATCTGGTCAGGAATACACAAACACAACATAAAATGTAAAAAGCAGTACATAAATACTTGTTTAAGTTGTGAGAAGTCGACAAATGAAAGAAAACACAGAGTATAAGTTACTACAATTGAGGTAAAGTTGCCTTTATGTTCAAACATTCTGACTGTCTCCTTAATAATATAACTTCAGAAACGTATTGTTTGCTAATTCTGAATAGCGAAGTCATATTAGCAGCCAATGACTATCAACGTACAACATTGTTCAGTCAAATATAGTGCTAATGTTGTTTTGAAGTCATATTTACATGTGATTTCAGAATGTAAATTCAAAGAACCATATGTAAACAATATAGGGAGCACGTCACAAGTTGTCACTGAACGAATGTGCGAATATAAAACCAACTTCACCGCAATTATACCACAGTAAAATCGACAACAACAACTACTACACCTCAAAAATAATAACCTAATAATTTACCTGTTCCCCCAGTGACATGAAACCATTTCATCCGCGCAGGAATGAACCCAAAAAACAGAGTTAAAAGCAGCAGGCCGACCAGAGCTCCAACTTTCACCTGAAGCAGGTAATCCATCGTGACTATAGTACAACTTACTCATATAAAAAAGAAACTACATGTAAATAAACAACAGACAGAGAAGACGGGCGCCTCTGTCAGACACTATCTAACATAATACTTATAAATACTTCCATGTAGAGCGCTGTTTGTGAGTGTTAAGCCCCATAATTGTGTAGTTTATCTTAGTTTAGCGGTTCATTCTATCAGATTTAACATCTGACTGCTCGACACTTCATGTTTATCAGTCGTTCGCTCCGCCCTTTACGTCATGACGTAAATTTCCGGCTTCATTCACGTAACATCTAACGCTACGAAATAATCCACATTTTTTGAAGTTGTATTAAATTTTTTTAAATAAATGTACTATATTTACACTATGTACGTCTTAGCAATATGTATTTGTGTATATTTAAAGATCAACTTTAGTTGTTTTGAGCCACCGAGCGCCCCCTCTGGGAATAACATGGTATGTCAATGAGAGTGTGTTTATTTCTACTGCTTAAGTTCAGTTCAGTGTTTTGACTGCATGGCATGGATCTGCAGTTCCCGGTATGACTAAAACCGCACATGACTGCCTTGTGACTGCAGAAAAAAAAATTCTAGTCATATCAGCATTGTTCTAAAAATGGTGGTTTGTGGTTGTGCATCGTGGTTTATATTACATTTATTTATTTTACAGTGAGATCTAGAACAGATAAGAGTTTTCAAGTAGTCTAATATTGTGCTTACACTTTACAACAATCTTCAATTAGTTAATATATTTAGTTATAAGAACTAAGGATGAACAAGACTTGTAGAGCATTTATTAATAATCATAGTTCAACATACTACTAATGCATTAAAGTTGTACTGTCTGTGAGCTAACAAGAGCTAACCGGGTGTCCTGACATTTTATCCTACCCATCAGATTATGCTACCAACACTGTATTTGAATGGTTCTGAGGTTGGGGTTTGGTAGGTTAGGGCGATAATACAGCTTCATACCACACTACTCCACATTAAAACTGGTAGCAAAATCTGATGGGTTGCATATTGCATCATCAAAATGTGCTACCTACTTTTTGAATGGGAGGTAGGATAATCTGACAAGACAGGACACCGGCAACTTTATTTTCATGAACTAACATTGTTAATTACATTAAATAACACAATAATACCATTTCTGTTATATTACAGATTAATTCATGCACCAATGAGGTTTATATACATGATTTCTCTTAATCAGTCCTGTCTTTGATTTCTTCCTTTGTAGAAAAGTGAAGCCAGTTGTGTCGGGTATGGCGGCGGTCATCTTGCACCGATGATGTCACATGGAGCTAAAGTATGTAATTACCTAGTCAGATCTAAAAAAAGAAAAAGTCTTTAGTCACATTTAGTTTAGTCACATTAACATCTTTTTTTAAATGGTTATGTGCCTTTTTTATGTAACGGAGTTAAAATAATGGTTAAATTCATGGTTCAATTGGGAAAACACTCACCATTGGTTTTTGCATTACCTGCAATCGCGTCCGTCACAGTAGGGGGCGGTGCTACGTAATTTACCAGCAGTCCCGAGAAGCCTCTCTGCTGGTAAGCTGCTTTGGTGATCGCTTGTCTTATTAATTATTAATTAACATCAGCTCTTGTGAATTTTGAAACTCTGTTTATTTCACTTTAAGACACTAATATCATCAGAGCTGCAAACAAACTAAATCTGTGGTGCTGTGTTTGTCTCAGGTATGTTTATTTACGTATTTGTGATGTTCTGTGTTAGCAGTAGCATACGTGCTACATATTGCACATGCTGAGTTATGTGTTTTGTTGTTTATGAGTTATATTTTCCTGTTCTGTTGTTCCTTTCCCAAAAAAATGCTAATATTGGTCACTTGAGTTTACTATTTACTTTTACTAGAGTTTACTGTGTTGCAATTATGTGATTTTGATGAGAAATGAAAAGAGGCAGTTTTGTTTTATTTTCATGCATGTTTTATTTACATTTATAACCATTATACATCACGTATGAGTAAATGTGTAAATTATGAGAAAATGTAATTTACCAGCAGTCCCGAGAAGCCTCTCTGCTGACACTAATATCATCAGAGCTGCAAACAAACTAAATCTGTGGTGCTGTGTTTGTCTCAGGACAATAAAAGGAGCTTGAGTGACCATACCCACCTGATTCGCAGCATTCTTCAGCATCCCAGCGCCTACACAGTCACATTGGTGCCGTGACTCGTTGTTTCTTCAATCAACATGGCGTCTGAAGCGGCCGAGGATTCAACTTAGTTTCATTAGGAGTCAGGTGGACTATTTTGCTCAAGAACTGTGATCGTTTATTTGAAAAGTCCAGTCTTTATTCAATCAGTGGCTGCATTTAACAGATTTTACAAATAAGGACAATTTTCCTTTTTTTTAATCAGCTGCACATTTGTAGATTTTGATCTTTTTTTATTGATTGTGGGTTAAGATTTTTGAGCAGTCATTCACAATGAGCAATGTTGATGGTTTTCGTACACCTGTATGTCGAAGTAAAGGTAGAGGATGGGGTTTGTTAAACGTGCCACAATCTTTACAGTTCAGTGAGCCTAATGTACAGCACAATGTACGTGCAAATACAGAAAATGATTTACCAAATTTAGATCTGTTGGATTGTGAGGGCCTACCTAATAGTCACGTGTCAAATGCTTCAATAGAGCAACAGGGTGTATTTTCATCTACCCCATTTCCTACCTCACAGCCTCCAAATGTAGTCGCAGCAATGTCTGACATAATCAGTCAAGTTGGTCAGCAAATTGCTGATAGTATAGTGACTAGATTGAACCAAACACACTCAGTAGAGACACAGTCAGTGATTGATTCCCCGAAACATAAGACTACAGAAAATACAAGCTCACAAATGCTAGACTTATTACAAAGCCAGATGTCATTTTCCAGAAATGTGAAAGAACCTCCAAGCTTCAGAGGTGAAGTGTCTGACACTGTTGACTTAAATGAGTGGATAGACATTGTCAGGGACTACATTAAGCGCAACAATCTGAGGAAAGAGCAGCAAGCTGAGGAAATTCTGGTTCACCTGAGAGGCAAAGCAAGAGATGTGGTTAAGTTTGGAATAAGGAACAGCGATGTAGACATTGTGCATAACCCTGATGCAATCTTTAGTATTCTCAGGAAACATTTTGAAGCTGCTCCCTGCTCTCCTCTACCGCTGGCCGATTTCTATACCACACTGCCTGGACCAGATGAGGGTGCTTATGAGTACTGGTTGAGGTTAAATCGTGCAGTTGATGTTGCTGCTGAGCGCCTGAAGGAACAGGGTAAAGTGCTGGATTGTCCAGGAACTGAGGTAACCCGCATGTTCATCAGACATTGCCCTTGTAAAGAGCTTGCCATCACTTTTCGATCTAAAACGATGGATCAATGGACTGTGCAAGAAGTTCAAAATATTCTTAATGAATATCACTCTGAAACCAGTCTTGTCGCTGCAGTCAGACATACGGCATCCATTAAAATTCCTGTTAACAGAACTGAAGTGGAACTTCCAACAGCAGCACTTCCACCTACCTCTAATGTTCAGCAGTCCAGTTCTTTGGAAGTTTCTGCATTAGAGCGAGTCATGAATTTACTGGAAAAAGTCCTGTTAAAAGAAGCCAATAGCAATGAGCCAAGTCGACGTTCAAAGCCAAATGTGAGTTTACCCCGAATAAAAGGCTTAAATGACCTACCATGCACTGTCTGTTTAAGTCCTGATCACTCCGGCCTCACACACTGTCGGGAAAAAAAGTTGTGTTTTCAGTGTCACTCACCTGACCATTCCCGCCTTGGTTGTCCTGAGAGAGTAAAATCTCTGTCATCTCATGGGTCGGGAAACTAGCAGATCTACATTCAGGGGAGGATGGTGTAGATCATAAAAACATCCCTCCCAACCAGTGTTGTATGAGTGACCCGATCTCAGTTTATAATATCACTAATTCTGTTGAGCCTGCAGGGAAAATTGTCATTTACCAGAACACGCACAGAGTACAGAAAATTGATAGTCTGTTTTACACACCCGCTATGATATGGAGTGACCTTCAGCTGAATGCTATGATTGACAGTGGCTCCATGGCATGTACGCTGAGCGAAACTGCTGAAAGTCGGCTGTTGCAGCACAAACCGAACTTACAAAAACTCCCTACCAACGATGTTGTCATTATCGGTTGTGGCGGACAACGTGTCATCCCAAAAGCAATGTATGAACTTGAACTTACAGTTTATGCCTGTACAATGGTTGTTCCAGTTTTAGTTGTCCCAGGCCAAACTGATGATTTAATCCTGGGTAGCAATGCTATCAAATGGCTGATTCAAAAAATGAAGGAAACGGATGGATACTGGAGACTTGTGTCCAGCCCAACTAATCCTGATGATGTTGAATGTCACCAGTTTCTGTCCCTGCTTTCAAATGTTGAGCGCTGGAAAGGAGAAGACATGCCAGACAAGGTGGGCACAGCAAAGTTAAGGGAGAAAATAACTCTACGACCAAACCATGAACATCTGGCTTGGGCTCAGCTTCCTGAATCAACCACTGTTTCTATAGGGAGCACAGTTATTGTTGAGCCGACCCTTTCTAAATGCCGTCCAAGAAATGTTATCATAGGGAGAGTCATCACACCTATGTGGGGCAGTAGATGGGTGCCATTCAAAATAATTAATCCTACAGAGAAAGTGATCATCCTTAAGAAGAACACTAAAATCGTGGATGTTTTCACTTGTATAGCTGTTGAAGAATTGTCTGTACCTGAGTCCCTGAAGTGCAATGTTCAGTGTGCTAAGAGTCCCATAGTCCATGTGCATTCCAGTGAGGAGAGAACTGCTGTGCTGGATAAGTTGGGATTGAAAGATGTGAATCTGGAAGCTTGTGAAGTATCCGATGAGTGGAAGGACAAACTTTTGAATCTCATTGAGAAATATGAGTCGACATTCTCACGTGGTAAAATGGACTGTGGAGAGGCCACGGACTTTGTCCACAAAATCCATCTGGTCGACGAAAAGCCATTTAGACTCCCTTATCGCCGTGTGGCTCCCTGCTACTATGATAAGCTGCGTACTGTCTTGAATGAAATGGAGTTGAAGGGCATTATAAGGAAGTCTCAGAGTGAATATGCATCTCCACTGGTTTTAGTATGGAAAAAGGATGGTGACCTCCGTATTTGTACTGATTTCAGGTGGCTGAATGGTAAGACCGTAAAGGATGCCCACCCATTACCACACCAGTCGGATGCACTCGCAGCTCTGGGAGGAAATGTTTTCTTTTCTACCATGGACTTGACTTCTGGCTTCTATAATGTTCCCTTGTTTGAAGAACATAAGAAGTACACTGCTTTCTCGTCTCCTTTCGGCCTCCATGAATATAACCGTTTGCCTCAGGGCCTGACTAACAGTCCAGCAACGTTCATGAGGATGATGATGTCCATTTTCGGTGATGAAAACTTCTCTAGCCTCCTTTGTTACTTGGACGATTTGATGGTTTTTGCTCCAAATGAGCATATAGCCCTAGACAGACTAGAACTTGTCTTTTCCCGCTTGTCCAGACACAATTTAAAACTAGCGCCTAAAAAGTGCAAGTTCCTCAGAAGGTCCGTAAAATTTTTGGGACATGTCGTCACTGAGGATGGCGTGCAGACTGACTCTGAAAAGGTGAAGGTAATCAGTGATATCCAGATTGTCGATCTTATGGAAGCAGATGGCATAACTCCTTCTCAAAAGAAAATCAGGTCTTTCTTGGGCATGATTTTGTACTATCAGCATTTCATACAGGACTGTTCTGCTAAGGCAAAACCTCTTTTTAATCTCCTATCAGATCAGTCTCAAAATAAAGCTCGCAGGAAGTTTGGTCGTGTGAGGAAGTCACTCAACATGGTTAAGCTTTCACATGAGGATTGGACTAGTGAATGCAACGCAGCTTTTGAAACTTTGAAGCAGGACCTACTTAACAGCGTTACTCTTGCACACCCTGATTTCAGCCATCCCTTCATTCTCTCTGTTGACGCGTCATTTGATGGAATAGGAGCTGTGTTATCCCAAGTGCCACCTGGTGAGAAAATTGCACGTCCAGTTGCTTTTGCAAGTAAAACACTTTCTAAGTCCCAGATAAACTACCCAGCACATAGACTCGAATTCCTGGCTTTAAAGTGGGCTATTTGCGACAAGTTTAGCCATTGGCTAAAAGGAAGACATTTCACGGCATGGTCCGATAATAACCCCTTGACCTATATTCTAACTAAACCCAGATTGGATGCGTGTGAACAGCGATGGGTGGCAAAGCTTGCTGCATACGAATTTGATCTAAAGTATGTGCCTGGTGCAAAGAACGTTGTAGCAGATGCTTTAAGCAGAGAGCCCTTTGTCAAGTCTTGTGTCAGCCATCGTCTGTTGAAAGAACCATACATTTCTCTTCTGGATGAGGTCAATGGTGTTGTTACTGGTACCGTGCAAGATGCCTTTCGTGTCTCCAACCACTGTCAAAATGTGCAGGCTTACAGCGATGATCAGAATGAAAATGAAATGCAGGATGTGAACAACTCTTGCCCTGGATCTTTTGGAGCTGAGGAAGTTTCTGCTGCATTGAGTGCATGTTCTGGTGATGTGGTTGGTCATTTACCGGCAGCCAATCCGACTTCACTCCAATTTTCTTCTGAAGACCCATCTGTAACAATCCCTCTTTCTAGGCTTTCCAACCTCCAAGAGCAGGACAGTATACTTGGAAGAGTCATCAGCTATGTTCTGAGGAATAGGCGTCCCTCAATGAAAGAAAGGGCAATGGAACCTAGATCCGTGACATTCTTGTTGAAGCACTGGAAAAAGCTTAAAATTCGTAATCATGTGCTGTACAGAGTAAAAAGGGACCGGCTAATGAATAGAAAAGTCTTTCAGTATGTTGTACCTGCTTCCTTGAGACTTGACGTTCTGCGTGGCGTGCATGATGCCTCTGGCCACCAGGGGAGTGCGAGGACTCTCTCTCTTGCAGCTGAAAGATTCTTTTGGCCAGGGATGAGTAAGGATATTAAGTCATACGTAAAGAATTGTCAGAGATGTATTGTCGGGAAAACTCCAGAGCCAGATGCTCGTGCACCTCTTGAGCGAATTCGGACCTCTGAGCCTATGGAACTTGTCTGTATTGACTTTTGGAGTGCTGAACAAACTTCAGGAAAAGCTGTCGATGTCTTAGTTGTGACGGATCATTTTTCAAAAATGGCGCACGCCTTTCCGTGTCACAACCAGTCTGCGAAGCAAGTTGCCCGTCGCCTTTGGAATGATTTCTTTTGTATTTATGGATTCCCAAAGAGAATACATTCGGACCAGGGTGCGAATTTCGAAAGCAAAATGATTAGAAACCTGCTTGAAATGGCTGGTATCCGAAAATCGCACACCACACCATACCACCCTATGGGTAATGGTTTAGCAGAACGTTTTAATAGAACTCTGGGCAATATGATAAGAGCACTCCCAGTTGAATCCAAGGCAAAGTGGCCGCAACTTCTCCAGACTTTGACCTTCAGCTACAATTGTACTGTTCATGAAACGACTGGGTTTGCACCCTTTTATCTCATGTTTGGGCGTATTCCGAGGCTGCCAATCGACATAATGTTTCAGCATGTCCTTTGTGATGACAGAGTGGTCAGCCATCATGAGTTTGTCACCACACTGAGGAGAGACTTGAGCACAGCTGCTGAAATTGCCCGAAAGCACAGCCTCAGAGAACAGAACCGTCATACCATCCTTTACAATCGGAAGGTCAGAGGCGCACCCTTAGTAGTGGGAGACAGAGTTCTGCTGGCTAATCGTGCATTGAAAGGCATGAAAAAGGTTGCAGACAAGTGGGACTCTATTATGTACGAAGTGCAGTCAGTGAGACCAGAGATTAATGTGTACAGAATTAAGGATTCTCAAACTGGCAGAGAAAAAGTTGTGCACCGGAATCTGTTGCTTCCAGTGAGTTTCCTCTCTTGGGATGTTGAGGAAGAGGAGTCTGTTCTGTCAAATTCCACTTGCGCTACCCGTGGCAGTCCTCTAGATCCTGCTCTGATGGAGAATACCGATCCTGTTTCAAAGACATCAGAATGGTTGTTAAGAATGGATGGTTCACAGGAAGGAGATGAAAGGGATACCAACTGTGGAGCTTCGGATGTCCACGTTGAAATGACTTCTTCAGAATGTTCTGACATTGACCAACACAGTCTTGAACCTGTTCAAAGTACAAAGAACTTACCTGTTTCTGAGTCACATGAGTCCTCCAAGTCCATGTGTGTCCAAGTCCCTGAAAACAGAACTGTTCCTGTCATTTGCAATCAGCCCACTAGCACACACGCAAGCCACATAACCACACGCTTCGGGAGACCAGTTAGACCTCCTGACAGACTGATTTGCGAAATTGATCAGCAAAGAGTTGTAGAGAGTGATCCAAACAGTGTTGCGCAAATCCCTTTTCAGGGATCAAATTTTGTTGATTTGATAAAGAGCATATTTTCTTAGTGCAATTGAGTCTAAATGTTCATTTTTATTTAAGCCAATTGTGGTCTTGAAAATTTTATTGTGAAGAGTTTTTTTTCCTTTCTGAGAAGTTTGAAAAAGGAATAAAGGAGCAGATATACAAATGTTACTTTTGGGAGCGTGTAGGCTGCACCTCCTGTAGTCTGTGTTAAGCATGGGACTTGGTACCATTCCATACTTACACACTTCCGAGGAAGAGATTGACAATCTGACGTAATGTAATGCTCTTATAAGCACATTCTTTTTTTTCCTTATTTCTGCAATATATGCTGTATGTTCTCTTTATTACATATACTGTTTCTAGCCCAATTTCACAGAATTTAAGGGGGGTGTATGTAACGGAGTTAAAATAATGGTTAAATTCATGGTTCAATTGGGAAAACACTCACCATTGGTTTTTGCATTACCTGCAATCGCGTCCGTCACAGTAGGGGGCGGTGCTACGTAATTTACCAGCAGTCCCGAGAAGCCTCTCTGCTGGTAAGCTGCTTTGGTGATCGCTTGTCTTATTAATTATTAATTAACATCAGCTCTTGTGAATTTTGAAACTCTGTTTATTTCACTTTAAGACACTAATATCATCAGAGCTGCAAACAAACTAAATCTGTGGTGCTGTGTTTGTCTCAGGTATGTTTATTTACGTATTTGTGATGTTCTGTGTTAGCAGTAGCATATGTGCTACATATTGCACATGCTGAGTTATGTGTTTTGTTGTTTATGAGTTATATTTTCCTGTTCTGTTGTTCCTTTCCCAAAAAAATGCTAATATTGGTCACTTGAGTTTACTATTTACTTTTACTAGAGTTTACTGTGTTGCAATTATGTGATTTTGATGAGAAATGAAAAGAGGCAGTTTTGTTTTATTTTCATGCATGTTTTATTTACATTTATAACCATTATACATCACGTATGAGTAAATGTGTAAATTATGAGAAAATGTAATTTACCAGCAGTCCCGAGAAGCCTCTCTGCTGACACTAATATCATCAGAGCTGCAAACAAACTAAATCTGTGGTGCTGTGTTTGTCTCAGGACAATAAAAGGAGCTTGAGTGACCATACCCACCTGATTCGCAGCATTCTTCAGCATCCCAGCGCCTACACAGTCACATTTATACGTAAACTTCTGGTTTCAACTGTATATATATATATATATATATATATATATATATATATATATATATATATATATATATATATATATATATATATATATATATATGGAAATAAAGTGTGTATGTTATATATTTAAGCTTCTATGGCTGGATTCCTAGACTTTTTCCCACTAGACAAGAGTCATTTGTCTGGAAGTAATGATGAATAGGCCTTTTCATTGATATTATTTTAGGTCAGCAGGAATTAATTGTCCCGGCCAGACTGAGAAGTATGATTCAGCAACACTCAGCAAGGTGCTGTTTGGTATAAAGGAGATCAAACTTAGCGAATAAAATACAATTTTCTGCATTTCGAGGTCTCTGTTCAGTCGAGGTCTATCTGAAGTTATACAAACAGTAGCTTAAAAAAGCAGAAGTTTTAAAGCACATTTCATGAGTTACTGATATTCTGAAGCACAGTTTAATAAACTTAAATCAAAGCAAGGCAAGTTTATTTATATAGTGCATTTCATACACAATGATCATTTAAAGTGCTTTGCACAAAAAAAAAATCAAGTATAAGAAGTAAAAAACAGATAAAAAATGTGTTAAAAATCAGATATCAAAATGAGAAAACATCCTAGACTGGCAACTGGTGCTAATTTCCTTTATTATCTGACAAATCCTGTTTGACTGGCAGCCTCACGTTACAGTTTTCCCTGTTTAATATCTTATTATCTCTTTAATTAAACTTAACCCCTTAACCCTTAAGCTTGGTCTCATTTTAAAGATGATAGATGTAAGATTGTAGCTAAAGTGAAAAAAGTTCAAAAAGTTAATGAAACATAAGTTATGTGCCTTTATGTTTATGAAAACAATAAAACAATGAATGCATATGTTAATATTATACATAAAATATGTATTTTAGAAAACATGTTTCAGCCTAAAATTGACAGAAAAAATATATGCTAAATATCTGAGTAAATTATATTCCATATTTAAAGTTAATATCTTAAAAAATTAGCTTTTAGTAAGATTTTGTTTGGCCGCAGTACCAGACATGACCACCAGGTGGCCTCCAGTTTCCATTGGTGAACATACAAAGGCGCCCCCTATGTTTTGAAGAATATGGATTGTATTTTTTCATAGCTTTGACAATATTCGTAAAGTAGACATGAAATTCTCAAGTAGTATCAGTTTGATACTAGTAAGTGTGGTGGTATTTCAATTGAATTTAGCCTCCAAAAAACATGACTGAATGAAAGACGCAAATGGTCAATCAGTTGAAATTGATCATCAGTTCAGCTCTGTTATCTGTATAGATCTATATGTATCTCTACATTTAGGAGAATTTGCACTGTAAGCCCTGCAGTAACCAACCATTCATCAGCAGAAAGAATCAAAAGAACAGATTAACCTCTGCTGAGGACAGAGAACCGGTCCAAAGTTCACTGTAGTGATGAAAGCACATTTTGGATTTGATGGGATCATGTTATACACTAAAAAATATCTGTAAATTAGCAGTTTTCTTTATTTTGTGATTCATGTTTTTATTTTTCCCCATTTATTTATGTTTTTGAATTGCATTATGGGACCTTGATTGTCCTTCCAACAACTTTTAACCTTGAAAAGTTTGAAAAAGTGACTTTTATGATCATTTCTAATAGTTTAAAGTGATATACTGTCTGGGTTGGTGTTCTATATACGGTACAAAATCCTTGTAACCAACTGCCAGTAGATTTTCTGTTATTTTACAGACTTATTTCTCTATATATTGCTTTTTATACATGATATTATTTTACCCTACAAAGCAATGTCAATAAACGTCACTTTGTTAAACTAGTAGAATTCTGATTGAATCTTTGAATTTGGTTACCAGTTTCCAACATTAAAAAAAATAACATTCAAAAGAAAGAGTGAATGGTGAGCAAATGATGACAAAATAAAAAAAATAGTGTGAACTATCTTTAATAAGTTTACATGCATTTTTTTTACATCAATCAGTTGATCAAATGCAGCAAGTTCTACACTATATTTTGAAGCATCACCATTTAGTCATATGCAGAGCAAACAAACAAGATGACCGGCCTGTGCGATTTGAGTCAGAAACTGGTAACCATTGACATCCATAATAGGAAAAACAAATAATATGGTATACAGTGAATGGTTAGTGGTCTCCAACATTTAAAAACAATAACATTTAAAAGAAACAGGTTTGGAACGACTAAGTAAAGGGTGAGCAAATAATGACGAAGCTAAAATTTTTGTGTTACCTATCCCTTGCTAAGTTAACATGCATTTATTTCTATATTGGATCTCCTTCAGTCAAATGCTCTTGCTGTTCTTCAATATACCTTTAAGCATCACCGGTTAGTTGTATGCACATCAGAGCAAACAAACGAGCTGACCGGTGTGTACAATTTGAGAAAGAAACCAGCCTGATCTCACGAGGAAACGTAAGTATTTTACGTTTTGTCAGTTTAGTGGCTAATTCCTACAAATTCGTACGAGTTGAGTCGTACGAAAATGTACGATTTTAAAAAGGAGGCGTGGCACCTAACCCCGCCCCTAAACCTAACCGTCATTGGGTGATGAGCAAATCATATCAAATTGTACGAATTAGATCGTACGAATTCATACGAATTAGCCACTAAATCAAAAAATTATGAATTGCCATGATTGTGTTGCAGCAACTGGTAACTATTGACATCCATAGTAAAAACAACAAATACTATGGTAGTGAATAGTTACCGGTTTCCAACATTTAAAAGAAACAGGTTTGAAACAACAAATTACATTTTTTTGTGTGAACTATTCCATTAATAGTTAACATGCATTTTTCTACATCGGATCTCTTTCGATCAAATGCTTTCGCTGTTCTGCACTATATTTTTAAGCATCACCATTTAGTTGTATGCAGAACAAACAAAGCTGACCGGCCTGTGCCTATTTGAATGGAGTTAGTCAGAAACCGGTAACCATTGACATCCATAGTAGGAAAAAACAAATACTGTGGCAGTGAATAGTTACCGGTTTCCAGCATTTAAAAAATAATAACATTTAAAAGAAATACAAACAGATTTGGAACGAGTAAAATGTACATTTTTGCGTGAACTGTCCCTTGAATAAGTTAACATGCATTTTTTTCTACATCGAATCTCCGTTGATCGAATGCTCTTGCTGTTCTTAATTATAATTTTAAGCATATCACCGTTTAGTCATATGCAGAGTAAACAAACAAACTGACGGCATGTGCAACCGGAAACCGGTAACCAATGACATCCATAGCAGGAAAAACAAATACTATTGAAGTGAATGGTTACCGGTTTCCAACATTTAAAAAAGAAACTCAAACAGGTTTGTACTGTAATGTGTATTTACATAGTGCATTTTTCACGTATGGCCATACACCCAAAGCGCTTCACAGTCATGAGGGGGGTCTCTCCACACCACCACCAGTGTGTAGCATCCACTTGGATGATGCGACGGCAGCCACAGGACAACGGCACCAGTGTTCTCACCACACACCAGCTATTGGTGGAGTGAAGAGACAGTGATAGAGCCAATTCAGTGGATGGGAATGATTGGGAGGTCATGATGGGTAAGGGCTGATGGAGGGAATTTGACCAGGGGACACTAGGGTTACACCCCTACTCTTTATGAGAAGTGCCATGGGTTTGTTAATGACCACAGAGAGTCAGGACCTCGGTTTAACGTCTCATTCGACAGACGGCTCTCATTGACAATATAGTGTCCCCTTCACTATACTGGAGCATTAGGACTCACACAGACCACAGGTTGAGCGCCTCCTGCTGACCTCACTAACACCACTTCCAACAACAACGTAGTTTTCCCATGTGGTCTCCCATCCAGGTACTGGCCAGGCTCAGCCCAAAAAAAAACGTTATCCATTGTCATTCATAGTAAAAACACCAAATATTATGGTAGTGAATGGTTAGCGGTTTCCAACATTTAAAAAATAATAACATTTAAAAGAAACAGGTTTGGAACAACTGAGGAAAGGGAGAGTATATGATGACAAAATGTCAATCTTTGCGTGAACTATCCCCTTTAATAAGTTACATGCATTTTTTTTCTACATCGTATCTCCTTCCTGCGATTTGAGTGGAGTTAGTCAGAGGCAGGAGGGGTAAAGTTTCTCATTTAATATTCCTGCGGCCAAACTGAGCTCCAGTGACCGCCGCTCCCTCAGGCATCAATAATACAAGAGGAAGTTATTGTTCCGCTGCAGGCGACAGCAACACAGAATTAAAAGGCTTGTGGGGAGGCTCTGCTGGTGCTTTCACTAAAGCCACTCGGGTTTCAGGCTTTAGACAAGAGAGAGAGAGATGATTTTGAGCATCAGTGAAGGGCCTGATTGTGTGCTGGCGGTGGCAGAGGGACACTTTTAGTTTTATGACAGCTGTAGGCGAGCCGCTGGCTGACACTGAAGTAAAACAACACCCAGCAGGACACGGGGAGCTGTTTGGCACAGGTGAACATTACCTTGGGAGATTTTGAAGAAGAACATTTCTGGAAAGAGCTTCAATTTCGCACTGTTATAAAATAATAATTTAAGCGAACACCGTATTTTTCCAGTTACGCTTTTGAATATCATCATGGTATCTTGATCTTTCCTCCAACTTTTGATGGTGAAAAGTTTGAAAAGGGACTTAATTTTAGTCTTTTAGTTGTGATTGCTGAATTAACTTTATTTTACTTTAGTTAAAGTCAGAATTATTAGCCCCCTGTATACTTTTTTCCCCAAGTTCTGTTTAACAGGAAGATTTTTTTCTAAACTTTTTTTCTTTTCTTTGCCAGGATGACAGCACATAATATTTTACTAGACATTTTTCAAGATTCTAGTATTCAGCTTAAAGTGACATTTAAAGGCTTAACTAGGTTAATTAGGCAAGTTAAAGTAATTAGGCAAGTCATTGTATAATGATTGTTTGTTTTGTAGACAATCAAAAAAAAAATTTGCTTAAAGGGGCTGATAATATTGACCTTTAAAAAAATGTAAACCTTTTTTTTTTTCTAGCTGAAATAAAACAAATACGACTTTCTCCAGAAAAAAAAATATTATCATACATACTGTAAAAATTTCCTTGCTCTGTTAAACATCATTTGGGAAATATATATATATATATATATATATATATATATATATATATATATATATATATATATATATATATATATATATATATATATATATATATATATATATATATATATAAAAATTGACTTCAGTTGTATATATTGACATTTTAGCTTCACAAAAGTTGTTTAATACATTAAAGAAAACACTTTAATAGCATTTAATATGCTTTCTTTTCATTAAAAAATACTTTTAAGAGAAAATGGAATGTCTTTGGAATATCTTTAATCGTTTATTAAAAAAATATAATCACAGGAGAAAGCCAAACACAATCAAACTTCACTCCAAATCATAATAAACACACTAATTGTCATTGTCACTATAAAGATTGGGTTATAGATTTATTTTTGATCATTCCCATCCATCAAAGGACATGGAATAGTTATGAAATTAATACACACCAAACTATATATATATAAAAAAAACTTTTGAGATGGACATCAAAATGGGACGTCTCATTTTTAATCACTTAATAAAAAATAAAATCAGAAAGAAAGCCAAACAAAATTAAATGTTTTTCATTTTGAATTGAAATGTACATAATACACGTGATATAAAATACGTATTAAAATGTACACATAATATAATCGAAGACATACACTGCCTGACAAAAGTCTTGTCGTCAATCCCAGTTGTAAGAGCAGCAAATAATAACTTGACTTCTAGTTGATCATCTGGAAAAGTGGCAGAAGGTCGATTTTTTAGATGAATCATCTGTTGAACTGCATCTCCATCATCACAGATACAGCAGAAGACCTATTGGAACTCACATGGACCCAAGATTCTCACAGAAATCAGTCAAGTTTGGTGAAGGAAAAATCATGGTTTGGGGTTACATTCAGTATGGGGGTGTGCGAGAGATCTGCAGAGTGGATGGCAACATCAACAGCCTGAGGTATCAAGACATTTGTGCTCCCCATTACATTACAAACCACAGGAGAGGGCAAATTCTTCAGCAGGATAGCGCTCCTTCTCATACTTCAGCCTCCACATCAAAGTTCCTGAAAGCAAAGAAGGTCAAGGTGCTCCAGGATTGGCCAGCCCAGTCACCAAACATGAACATTATTGAACATGTGTTGGGTAAGATGAAGGAGGAGGCATTGAAGATGAATCCAAAGAATCTTGATGAACTCTGGGAGTCCTGCAAGAGCGCTTTCTTTGCCATTCCAGATGACTCTAGTGTATGGATGTATGGATGCAGTCCTCCAAGCTCATGAGAGTCAGACACAATATTAATTATTTTTTTATTCATTCATTCCACTGCACCATGACTTTATATTCTATACTGTACATTATTTCTGTAAAGTGACAAGACTTGTCTAAGCAAAGTCAGACCTTACTGTCCTAATTAAATAAGTAAAAATCAAGGCCTGATCATGTTTTATTTTGGTAAAATAAGCGTAATCTAGAGGCCTTTGCCTTTCATATAAGCCACTTCTGATCCTAACTGATCAACTAGAAGTCAAGTTATTATTTGTTGTTTCAACAAAATGGATAGGTTACAAGACTTTTATCAGGTAGTGTATTAGAAACACAAAATCATAATAAACACACTAATTGTCATTATCACCATAAAAATTGGGCTAAAGATTTGTTTGGATCGTTCCCATGAAAATATTAAGTTGTTATCAAACTAATTTGTTATTACACACCAAGCAATATTAAAAAAAAAATCAGTATAATCAATATAAAAACACTTGAAATGAACGTCAAAATGAGATGTCTCATCTTTAATCATTTAATAAACAATTAAAGAAAGAAAGCCAAACAAAATAAAACATCATTCAAAATCATAATAAACATAGTCATAAAGATCTCCCATCCATCAAAAGACAATGAATTTTTATTGAATTAATTGTTTATTACACACCCAACATGCACATTATCTATTGTACAGCACAGCTGAAGTCAGAACTATTAGCCTTCCTGAATTATTATATTTTTTCCCCAATTTGTTTAACAGAGAGGAGATTTTTCTTAACACGTTTCTAGTCATAATATTTTTAATAACTGATTTCTTTATATTTGACATGATGACAGTACATAATATTTGACTAGATATTTTTCAAGACACCAGTATTCAGCTTAAAGTGCAGTGTAAAGGCTTAACTAGGGTAATTAGGCAATTCATTGTATAACGATGGTTTGCTCTGTATACAATCGAAAACAATATTGCTTTAGGGGGCTAATAATATTGACCTTAAAATGGGTTAAAAAAAATTTAGAACAGCTTGTAGCCGAAAATAAAACAAATAAGACTTTCTCTATAAGAAAAAATATTAGTGGAAATACTGTGAAAAATTCCTTGCTCTGTTAAACATCATTTGGGAAATCATGCGCATTATCTATTGTATATCTACAGTGGCCTGTTTTAGCCCCAGTCGAATCGATGACCTTCCTGTGCGACTCCTTTAATCTTAATTACTATGAAATTGCCTTGTGATACACGAGTATACCCTCTTAAAGTTCCTTGGCCTTTCTCTTTTCTCAAATAACATCTCTGTCTCTCTCTCTCCAGCACAGTCAGCTGGCACATGACGGGACCGTGCCGCTGAAACATGAAGCTTTGGCTTTTCAGGGTCCAATTGAATCTCAAAGAGCGAGGAGGGGGAGCGCATCAAAAAGTGACAAATGCTGACAGAGAAGGATGTAGAGAGAAAGAGCGAGAAATAATTTGCAATCCTAGACACATCCAATCTGTTTTTCACAAATGCAATCGGGATTAAATAAGCAGAGCGGCTTGTAGGTGAGTGCATAACATCATTTTAATGAATGTATTTGGATGTTTCTTGAAGACAAAATGCAGGTAAGTGTATTTTAAGTCTAATTTGCGTTATTTATGTGCATGTAATTTTCATTTTCACGACAAAACTGGCAAAGAACAAAATAAATGTTTTATATGTAGCTTCCCTTTTTTTCTGTTTTTAAATATTTCACAAATGATGTTTAACAGAGCAAGGACATTTTCACAGTATGTCTGATAATATTTTTTCTTCTGGAGAAAGTCTTATTTGTTTCATTTCAGCTAGAATAAAAGCAGTTTTTAATTTTTTATGAACCATTTTGAGGACAACATTATTAGCCCCTTTAAGCTATATTTTTTCCGACTGTCTACAGAACAAATCATCGTTATACAATAACTTGCCTAATTACCCTAACCTGCCTAGTTAACCTAGTTAACCCAGTTAAGCCTTTAAATCTCACTTTAAGCTGTATAGAAGTGTCTTGAAAATATCTAGTGAAATATTATGTTCTGTCATCATGACAAAGATAAAAGAAATCAGTTATTAGAAATGAGTTATTAAAACTATTATGTGTAGAAATGTGTTGAAAAAATCTTCTCTCCATTAAACAGAAATTGGGGAAAAAAATAAACAGGGGGCTAATAATTCAGGTCATTCTGTCATTCAGTCATTCTGACTTTAACTGTATATATTTATATATTGCCTATTTTTACATTTGTTTTATTTTAAAGGGATAGTTCACCCAAACATGAAAATTCCAAAATTTATCAATGAAATTTACTCACCCTTGATGTGTTTTTTATTGAGTAGTTGAACACTGCAAGAAATAATAATAATAGGCGTCACGGTGGTGCAGTGAGTAGCATAATCGCCTCATAGCAAGAAGGTCATTGGTTCGAGCCCCGGCTGGTTTAGTTGGCATTTTTGAATGGAGTTTGCATGTTCTCCCCATGTTCACGTTCCTCCGGGTGCTCTGGTTTCCCCCACAGTCCAAAGACATGTGCTATAGGTGAATTGAATAAGCTAAATTGGCCGTAGTGTATGTGTGTGAAAGCAAGAGTGTATGGATGTTTCCCAGTGTTGGGTTGCTGCTGGAAGGGCATCCGCTGCGTAAAAACATATGCTGGATAAGTTGGTGGTTCACTCTGCTGTGGAGACTCCTGATTAATTAAGGGAATAAGCTTAAAAAAAAAATGAACGAATGAATGAATAATAATAAAGTGAACATAAATTCAGATGCATAGGAATAATTAGTATCCATGAGCAATAGGATAGAGTGAAAGAGAAGATGAAAACATAATAATAACAAAAATAAATGAATCATTAAAAAATAAATAAAAAGATTGAAAAAATAATAAAACAATATAATAATAACAATACATAATAATAACAATAAACTGATTCAGTTTGTAAAATAAAACAAATAATACATTTACACACAAACCATAAAATAATTGTTGATATTTTCTACCTTTATGGCACATTCAAAAATAACAGCAGGGGATCGATACCAAAAAAAAATCATTAGAAATTGACATTGGTGTTAGAGACTTTTTCAAGGCTTCCATTTCTAATAAAAATGAATCCCTTGGCTTGTTCTAAACCAGTTAAAGTAGTTTTTCCATTATCATTAAGTCTACTACACTGTAAAACCCAAAACGTTAAGGTAACTCAGACCATTTGAGGAAACCGATTGCAACAAACCATTTCAGTTCAAAAACCAATCCTAATGAGTGCTGTGAACTTAATCCATTTGAGTAAATGAAGCAATTTGAGCACAGTAAAACCCGATAAATGAAGAGAACTTAAACCAACTGAGTACTGTAAAACACAATAGGTTAAGGCAACTCAAATTGTTTGAGGAAACCGATTGCTACAAACCATTTCAGTTCAAAAACCAATCCTAATGAGTGCTGTGAACTTAATCCATTTGAGTAAATGAAGCAATTTGAGCACAGTAAAACCCGATAAATGAAGAGAACTTAAACCAACTGAGTACTGTAAAACCCAATAGGTTAAGGCAACTCAAATTGTTTGAGGAAACCGATTGCTACAAACCATTTGAGTTAATAAACTAATCTATATGATTACTGTGAACTTACTCCATTTAAGTTGAAGTAATGAGCTATTTAATTAACTCATTACCTTCAACACTGAGTTCAAAACTCTTTTCAAATGAGTTGAATTAACTTTCAGTAAATTTTTAGTTAACTGCCCTCATTTCATTTGATAAAGTTGACTGTTGGGTTTTACAGTGTAGATATTTGTATATAAGTAAGAAAGCAACTACAGTTTCCCCCAGAGCCAAAAGACACACAGTATAGGTGAATTGTATGAACTAAATTGGCCGTAGCATACAGTATTAGTGTATGTGTTAATGTGAGTGTGTATGGGTTTTGTGGCTGGAAGGACATCCACTGAGTAAAACATATGCCGGAATAGTTGACGGTTCATTCTGCTGTGGCGACCTCTGAAATAGAGACTAATCCAAAGGAAAATGAATGAATAAATGTAGTCATCATAGCATACATGCCAACACTCTCTCCCGTATTTCAGACCAATCTCCCGCAACCATCCCGTTTTGTTATTTCTCCTGGAGGACTCCCGTAATTTCACTTTTCCTTTTTGGTACAGTCTGTAAAACACCCCCAAGTCGCCAACTTTGATACACTACCTGATCGCAGCGGCCGCCCAAAACCCTCTTCATCCTATCCCGATTCTCAACAGTGTAATTCAGAGACCTCACCCCCGAATACCCCCTCCCCAGGGCCGGATTAAGAACACATTGGGCCCTGGGGCTATACCAAATCCAAGGGCCCCCTTTAATTTTTTTTACCTCACAAAAGTATATATATATACCTGGATTTTCAGAAACAAATGTTGGCAGGTATGCATTATAGTCATGTACATGTAGTCATTATATAAACTGGGTAAAAAATTGTTATTATCCCTAAACCTACACCCTGAACTGTAGTTACCTTGTCGATGTAAAAAAAACCTTCAAATTATGGTTAAAAAAAAAAAAAACCACCCAAAGAATTTTATCATTAAAAATAAATGTAAAAATAAATACCAAAAAATACTGATAAATAAAGAAAATGTCATTCAAAAATACCATTAAATAAATGTCTAAATTTATGGTAAACTACCATAGTTCATTAAATTATACAGTGTTAATACAGTGTTAAAGGGAAAGTTCACCCAACAATGAAAATTTCTCACTATGTGGTTCTAAAACATTCTTTATTTGTTATATAAACTGGGTAATAACTAGTTATTATCCCCAAACCTACACCCTGAACTGTAGTTACCTTGTACACTGTAAAAAAAAAACTTCAAAATACGGTAAAAAAAATAACACCCAAAGAATTTTATCATTAAAAATAAATGCAAAATACTGTAAAAATAAACAACATAATATACTGATAAATAAAGAAAATGTCATTCAAAAATACCATTAAATAACTGTTTAAATTTATGGTAAACTACCAAAGGTCATTAATTTATACAGTGTTAATGGGGAGAGTTCACCCAACGATGAATATTTACTCACTATGTGATTCTAAAACCTTTAGGAGTTTCTTTATTGGTTGAACACAAATGATATTTTAAAGAATGTTGGAAGTCACAGACATCCATAGCAGGAAAAACGAATACTATGGAAATCAATGGTTACAGGTTTCCAACATTCTTCAAAATATCTTATTTAGTGTTCAACACAACAACAACAACAACAACAAAAGGTTGATGCCAGAATGATGCCAGAATGTTCATGTTGTGGTGAACTGCAGTATCTCGTTAACTGCTCCCAGATCAAACTTACACATCATTCTTCTGTTTTCACCACAATAATTTTGTAGTCAACATGTTGTCTTTGTAATTTCTAGATGAGTAAGTGATGGAGGAATTGATCAAATTTGATGGCAGAACTATCCCTTTAAGCTCTTTCAAACTTTTTCTTTGTGAAAGTTTAGCCAAGTGACAGTGGATAGTCATTAAGATTTCATGCGCACTCCACAGCCTGACACTTTACTCTCTGAATGTCTCCGTCAGCTCCTAAAGGAACGCAGATGCACTCTCACCGAGACAACAAAATGATTTTATCCCTGCTACCTTGAGGCGATGGAAGTTAGGATGGGCAAGTTGGGAATTGTCGTGATTTTGCTTTTACTGGAACAAGCATCAACCACTGCTGGAGGTAAGACAATACAGGCTGTTTGTGTGTCATTCCCTGCTATGACGACTCAATTTGTTGTTTTGTTTATCCTTAAAGGGAGCAAAAAAGAAGACCAAAGGGAGGCTATTTTAAAAGAGCTTGTCGAGATTTGGAGGAAAGGTGGAGGATGGAACCCACACCGAGTACAACCACCAGCAGAAGGACGGAAAGATCAACAAATCCAATCCATCGTGAAGAGCATCATGGGAGGCCTCAAATCCCTCGGAGTCCTACCAAAGAAAAAAAGCATCCCATCTATAACCAAATCCATTGACAGGAATAGACTCTCAGGATTTCTGTACAACATCTCCATGTACTTACAGGAGATGAGCGCCGAGTTAGATGATAGCCAGGGTTTTAGTGACGACCAGTTTTGGGAGAACCTGCTCTATTCTCTTCTCCAGACCGGAAGGGAAGCGTCACTTGGGATGTGGGACGGGAAAAGTCCTCCGCGTCCCACTTTTAGGCTTCAGGATCTGTTCCTGTCTCTTAGGGGAAGCCAACACTGGGATGGACTTCTAGGTTTGGTTCAAAGCCTTTTAACCCTCTCGGAAAAGCAGCCCCAGAAGCCCATTTTAACTTTCATTTCGCAGAATTGGAAAACCATCAGTGCTTTGCTGGAAACGGTCCTCCAGGCGGTGGTCAGCGGGACGTACGGCCAAGCGGTCGCAGGTCTCCAGGGTTTTATATGTGTCTTGAAAGGACGAAATGATTGCTCCTTTAACCTGAGCTGGCTGGAGCAGCTCATAAGCTTCATGGAGACCAGGAACTGGAAACCTGTGGTCAGTCTTCATCCTGTGAACGTGGAAAGCCATCAGAGAGATGGCGCCACCTCTACGGGACGCTTTAAACCCTTTCTTGTCCCACCTGAAGTGCTTGAGGAGCAACTCTTGTTGAATCAGTCTGAGAGTTTTGCTTCAATGCAGACATTGCTGCTTCAGGCTCTGTCAAGGTCAAACGCCGGAGAAAGGGCAGTACAGTTCGCCGAGCGTAATCCTGCCCTCCTGAAGGGCTTGGATAACCTCAGACGGGGATTTCTGCACAATGTGGGCCGCAGCGTCTATGGTAATCTGAGGAGGAAAGTGTCACATATGACCAAGGCACTGCTGGAGGATGTGAGCAGCATGGTTGGAGAACCACAGTACAGTCGGCATGGAAGATGTTCTGTAGGCAAGTATGCACACTTTCAATTTGATTGTATTTTAGCACATGCATGGTTTGGCTGTAAATTTTTACTGGGTCAGGATATCTAGCCTATATACCAGAGGTGGGCAAACTACGGCCCATGGGCCATATGCGGCCCGCTAAACTCTTTCATCCGGCCCACAAGGGAGTTTTTAAAATGCTGCTTTTGAGTAACGGTTTGGTTTCAGAACTAGTAAATTAATGATGCAATACAAGTGAACGCCATTTGATGGCAGTATTGCATGCAGTACAGTTAGCGCAACCAGTAAAATTAGAACACTCTCTCGGATATTAAAATACACTCGACCGTTAATGACTGAAAATGAGAAAAAAAAGAAAAATGGACTCTGAATGTAATGTGTTTAAGGAAGAATGGACAACAAAACCAATATCAGCATTTTTCACGCAACCATTCAAATTATTTTTAATGTGTTAATATGAGATTTTTTCTATCAGACAATATATTTTCTATTCTCCACTGTAAAAATTATTACATTATTATTCTTATTATTATATTTTATAAGGCATTATTTTATTGTTTGATGATGATTGATAAGTAAATATAAATAGCAGTGCAAATTAATTTGACTTGTAAATATGACTCAATAATAACTATTAAAAAAAATGTGTGTTAATGTGGCACATTTCTGTCCGATATTACATGTTCCATGCATACTGCCACTCTAAATAAAAGTTATTTTTTGAAGGATTTGACATGTGGCCCTTCACTTGGTTTGCAAAACTTGATGTGGCCCTCGGGTCTAAAAGGTTTGCCCACCACTGCTCTATACTGTAGTGTTGAATATAATGCAGGAGGGAATCTGATAATGACAAATATTTCATTTTACCAGGGAAATAAAATGGTCTAATAATGTTGTTAATGACAAACATAATAATTCAACTTTAGAATTATGAATAGTTGTATTCTGATGTCTTCACTTTACTGTGAATTAACAAACAGGACATATGTAAAGTCTGTGTAAGTCCACCATTCCAAGTCTATAAAAAATGTATAGTTTTAACCAACAGTAGACCTACACATAGGCCTAATATTATTAGTATTGTTTTACCATATACGTTTGAGAATAACAATAATAATAGCCTACTCATATTTAACCTTTAATTTACATCTACAGAATAGTGAGAAAATCATAATCTTGATTTTTAGCAAAAAAATTGTGATTCTCATTTCAGCCAGAATCGTGCAGCCCTAGTTACAATTCTTGTTCCCCAATGAAATATTTTTATTTTTATATCCCCTTTCATAATAAACAACACTATGGAAAATTAATTTTTTGAGGTTCTTCATTAATACTGGAACAGTAAATAATCGTTTAGTTTTAGGAGTGTTCTTTCATTTATACATCTTTCCCTTCATGCGTCCATTTCTCTCTGGCTACCCTTTCATCTCTATGTCTCTTTTTCTGTCTGTAAGGCTTAGTTATAAAGCTTTAAAACTTTACAGGCTTTACCAGTCAAAATTTGAAGACAAACTTTAAAAAAAAAAGAAATAATATACAAGTAAGTAATAAAGCCATAGTGTGCCAACGTATAGCATTGAAGTGTTCACGGTGACCTGAGTTCGATTCTCGGCTTGAGATCCTTTTCCGAACTTTTCCCTCTCTCTCTACTCCCAATGCTTTCCTGTCTTCATCACCGCTGGCCTATACAATAAAGTTGAAAAAACACAAAAAAATATAATTATAAAAAATAGTAATATTTCATTTGAATTTTCCTTTACATTACAGTGCATTATGTTTGCTACTGCAGTTCCAATGTATTTTTAATTTTACAGATGTGCTGATAGCCAATACTAGCACAGATAGTTTAATTGTTCTGCCTTTTGTACAGTTTTCTTTTTACATGATAAAAAATGACACAATGTTGTGTATTCTCTCCATTTAAGAATTTGTTTCAGCATAATCTCAGTCATACAGCAAATAAAAAATGCATTACTTAAATGAAGATTCTGCACTCATTAACTGAATTCTGCCGATTACATTAAAAAGATATCTGTGTCACGGATGGGGGTAAGGGAAAGGAGGCGAAGACCCAAATGCAAACTCGGTTTTTTATTTACAATAAAAAATAAAACAAAAAGGGAAAAGTAAACAACCCCGAGGGGGAAAAACACTAATGAATAAAAATAAACAAACAACACAAACTGGACAGGGTAGGCTGGCAGGGATCTGGACTGGAGGACAGGACAAGGCAGGATACGATGAAGTACGATGACGAACTGGCACAGGACAGCAGACATGAGGAGATTTTAAGCTGAAGTAAATTAACACAAACAAGTGAACATGATAAACTAATAATGGATTAACAAGGAGGGTAGGGCTAGACAATACAAGACTAGAACACGCAGCCAATGAGAGAACTCATTAACCGCGTGTTCTCAAGACACAAGACACGAGCACACCACAAAAAAGCACGCGGTCACAATGTAAACATCCAACCAAGTGCTTAGACAACACCAACAGATGCAAGACACGAGCACACGATAGATGAACACCTTACCGTGCGCTCACACATAAGCAACGCGCATGTTTCATCTCAGCGCCAACCGAAACCAAAACCAACCAGACTGAGACGCTGAGAATGAAACCGCGCGATGCCGCCAGAACAAAACAAACACGAGTATGAGCGCGCGCGCGTCACAAGCACGTGCAGGCC
Source organism: Danio kyathit (assembly GCA_903798195.1). Classification (NCBI taxonomy): domain Eukaryota; kingdom Metazoa; phylum Chordata; class Actinopteri; order Cypriniformes; family Danionidae; genus Danio; species Danio kyathit. Next base: position 16,801,749 of record LR812525.1, read on the forward strand.
GTACATGTCCGTATCAAGCGGGAGCGCGCACGGTCCGCACGCACTCACGACAGCGCGCGCACACAGAGAGACACACACAATGACAGAACACAAGTGCTCGACAGGAGAAAACTCGAGCCGAGCACAACAGAGCATGACAAGACAGAGCTAGTGTCTGGACTCTGCCACCAAAACAAGAGTTACCAAGACCAGAGTGGCAGAACCCTGACAATCTGTTATTAATTCAAAGTAATTTTAACTAAAAAGGCACATTCAATCACAACAAAAAACCGTCAACAGATTATTTGTGTTTTCCATACACACAATATAATTTAGATGTAGTTTTCTGACCTCTTTTGGATAACAGAATAGAATCTGATTTGTTATGTTTTTTTTTATATATGCATATTGACTCTCATCAGACGATAATAACATAATATGATACACAGTATATTGATTTCATGAATCTCTAATTAAATTTCAAAATGCATTCTCAGTTTCATTCTGAACTCTGTCTGAAATCACAATGGCATTGCTAGTCATTAAGCAGATCTTTGTTACGTTAAATCCTATAGCCTGGATAATCTCCTCTTTCTTTTATGTCTGTAACCGTACACCTGCGGCATTATGTGCACAGCTATGCTGTTACCTCAAGGCCAATTGTATAATACAGTGTGCCGGCTCTCCATTTTCCTCAATTAATCATCATCACTAAACCTTCATCATCTGTGATTTGTACCAATAAACTATTCACCCAGAACCTTTTCCATTCACTTTTGTTTCTTTGTGAAGGTGACCTCAGGCAGTTAATATTATGGTAAGTGTCATTTAAATGCATTTCTAAGTGTATAATAATGAAGATTACCGTAAATTAAACAAATATGCTGTCTTCTTTGTACAGGGGAATTAGACATAATTTGACTTGGAATGCTCAAGCGATGGGTTTCAGGTCAGATGGTTTACCCAGCAGGCCGTCTTTCATGAATTGTCCATCTTCAGAAGAGGAAACAAGGACTTTAAAACCTCAACCTTCATCTAGAACTAAACTTCGCCAGTCCCACATGAACATTCAGGAGCAGGCTGATGGAAACCCCTTGATCTCTGCGGAGATTCTGGAAGCTGCCTGTAACGCCTCTATCCCTGGTCTCACCGGGGTCTCGAATTTTACCGTCTTCCTCTACTGTAATCTTTTTGAAGACGAGAATGGCTCACAGGACCCTCAAGTGAACCATTTAGGTGTTGACCTGCATGCAACCTGCTCTGACGCTGCGTGGTACCTTTCAGCAGCAGAGGAAGATTTCCTTTGGGTTCACGTTTGCAGTGAATTCTTCGCTCACGAGTTCAACAAAACAGTGTGTGCCAACTCTACATTCTGGCTGCAGCATGCACAACAGGTACATCTAGATACTTTTTGTTTTCATTTTCATGAATGATCAGCCATAAATCAAATTTCTGTCATTATTTACACACATGCATTGTAAAAAGCACTACACAAAAACACTTGAATTGAATTGAACTTATATTGGTTTGAATCCTTAAGATTTATAAACGTATATATTTTTAAAAGATTTGTATATTTTTTAATGAAACTTGAGAGGTCCCTTCATTCAAAGGCCAGATTAAACAAAATTTAGAAGATTCAAAAAGGTCATAATGACATCTTCAAATTAATTTACAGGAATCAAACCGTTTTGGGATAGTTCACCCAAAAACTTTTTAAAGAAAGATACTCAAACAGGTTTGTGACATGTCAAAGCTGAGTAAATAATGGCAGATTTTTCAGTTTTGGGTGAACTATCCTTTTAATCCACGTTTTGAGCAGAGATATGATTATTATGATTATTATTATTATTATTATTATTATTATTATTATTATTATTATTATTATTATTATTATTAATAAGGCAATAGTTCACCCAAAAATGAAAATGTACCCACTATTTACTCACACTCAAGTGGTTATAAAACTTTATGGGTTCCTATTTGTCCAGAGATCACAAAAGAAGATATTTTGACCATTAACCATTGATATCCTTAGTAAGAAAAACAAATACTTTGGATGTCAACTGTTTTAGGTTTTCAGCTTTCTTCAAACAGATTTGGAAGTGGAGAGTAATATAATATTTGGGTAAACTATCTATTTAAATATGTAATTTAGGATTTTATTTAGATTTAAACAATACTCAACATGACCACACAGAGCACATTGCACATGGCATGCAATGCAACAATATCCGATTATGGTAAATGCTTAAATATTGGGGGGAAATATTGGGAAACTTATATATCGGTCAATCTCTAATGTGAATATGGCTAAATTAAATGTGATCATGATTTACAACAATCGCATCACTTCAAAATCCTTGGATTAAGACTTTAAATGCCAACGGGTAAATTTATTTCATCTGTTGAACATAAAACAAGACATTCTGAAGAATGTTGAAAAAAGAAATAACCATTGACATCTATAGTAGGAACAAAAGAAGACAATGGCTGTCAGTGGAAGTCAGGGGCTGTTTTCCCCCCCAACATTCTTCACAAACGAAAAATTATGTTCGCTGTTTGTTTAAACTTATTTAAAATGAGCTGACACAACACAATTTTTGAGTTTTTTGTGACAGCTTAATTGTTTTATGTTAAATTTGTAAAAATTATTATGTTAACTTTAACGTTAACACAAATCGATTGTGTGGAACCCAGCATTTCTTTTAGAGTGCAGAATATCTGTATAAAATGCAGGGTTCCACACGATTCATTCATGCTGTCCTAACACTAATCGTTTACGAAATCCCAAGAAGAAAAAGCCCCTATTACACATTAAAAAGGTTCATATATTTCGATTTTGGGGGTCTCCAACAACAGACTGATATGCATGCAAGGTCAAAAAACATTTTTATGGTCTTATAATATGCATTTAGTTTTACCTAATTATCCCAACGACTCCCATATGATTCGTTCAGCGATTAATTTGTTCCCAAACCCCTCCTTAGCGTGAAGCTAATCTGCGGTGATTGGTCCGATCACCCAGTCTGTTGCGATTGCATACAGTGGCAAAATTTTGGCGGTGGCCATAGCAACTACAAATGGCAGAGGATCTCTAGCTCACAAAGGCATTTAAATCTGCAAACAGCGGCATGCGTCACATTTTCAACGTGGTTTTAGACGCGATATAAGAATATAAAGAGTTAACCTGATACAGTACAAGCGGTTACAAGTAACAAAAACACAATTAAATACATAATTTGCAAGCTGGAAAAAACAAGGAGGCAACCATTTTAATCGCACTTACTTACACTTGTGAAATGGAGGAAGAAACTGATCCATGAACTGTGTACTGTAAAGTTCCTGTCAAGCTCTGATAAAGTCCCACACATCAATAGTTTTTTCCATACCTGCCAACACTCCCGTTTTTACCATGAGTCTCCTGTATTTCAGACCCGTCTCCCGTATTGTTCTGTCTCCCGGTAAACTCCCGGAATTCCCCCGCCCCCCGCTTCTCAGCATTTTGGTACAGTCCGGGCTGAAACTTGGTGCTTGTGCTCTTCCGGTCGCGCGCTACAGTTCGCGCGCCCCCATCTCCCCAAACCTCTCACCCCTCCTGCTCCCCGCTCTTCAGTTTGCGCCAGTGTTGCCAACTTAGCGACAAATTTTCAAATAAGCGACTAGCGACAAATCTAGCGACTTTTTTGTGTGTTACTGGCGATTTTTATAGACTGTCGTTTGTCCACTACTGTACTGACCCTACTCTTCTCAACGAGCTGCGGGTGATGCCGCCGGCCCCTCCCCTGCAGCCTGAGAGCAGAGCACCTCTCTGCGTACCGATGGCAAATGATTTAGAACAGGTGGCAGTTTGAAGGTATTTCCCTTGTACAGTCAACCCGATCTGCTTCTCCTTTATTTTAACAATTTAATTTGACCGTTTATTCTTGTTGCACAATCAGAGATGTTTTAAGGGAGAGTTTCAGAACTTGTCTGAGTATATTACGTCTGAGAGATTATAATAATGATATACTGTATTCAAACAGCAATAAATTTAGTTAAATTGACAAGCTTACATAAAGCGTAGTGCGAATATAAAATACCCTATTTATTTACCACAGGCTGTTAAACAAACAGAAATGGTAGAACGCGATGACGTCAGTAATATGCAAATTAGCGTATGACGTAATTTTTGCGCGTACAACAAATGGGCGGGGCTTGAGTTCTGTATCGACGTCACGCCGACGCGGCTAAAGACTCGTTACCGCAGCAATTCATTTAAACCACTATGAGTCGACTCTTTTATAGATGAATCAATAGTTTTAAACACAGCACACTTTCAGATTTAAGCCTCAGCTGGATATTTCACTTCACTTAGAGCTGTGTTACACAATACATGGAAGGTCATTTTCAAAAATCTATAATAGGGGCTCTTTAAATAAACAGTTTGAACAAGCAGCAAAAATTATTTGAGTTTTATAGTAAAACAGAAGAAAGAAGAAGAGTAGCCTAAATGATGACATAATTTTCTGCGTGAATTATCCCTTTAAAGTATTCTGTATTACTAATGGCTTTGTTGTGAAATTTCCTCAGGTAGAAGCTACAAGATATTACCAGTACCTCAACCAGTCAAGTATTGATGACCTCTGTCTTCAGCTCTCCAACGAGGCTTCTGCTAAATCTCCTAAAGATGACACTGAAGATTGCTTAGCATTGCTAAACAGCAAAACACTAACTGCCCAGGACTTTAGAAAATGCTTTCTACCTAATAACACAGCCCTCATCGCGTCTTTATGCGGAAACGAGTCGTCTCAAATACCCCAAGATGGCAGCTGGGCTGCGGAGTATTGCTCCAAAGTCACCATCAATCACGAGCCACCAAACTGCGACTATTCAAAGTGGAAGCTGGACTATTTCACAAACTCCACCGCCCTTGAGCTTTGCAGTAAAGCAGGTCTAAAGGACTATATTTGTAAAAACGCCACGCTTTACCTCACACTACTTCAAAAGCAGCCTTCGTTCATAGACGACTGTTTGAACTCTGAGGAAATAATCGGCGCCAAATGTGTCCTCCAGAGGCTGTTTGACATGCTGCCTGCGCCGTATGACTTTGACACTTCTCAACTTTGCATGAACCCCTTGCCTATCCTGCAAGATGCCATTCATAAACTTACTTTATGTGAGGGAGTAGTTGACGAACGCACGGGATGGTTGGCGACGGTGAGCTATGTGCTTCGAGTTTTGGATTTTGTGGTCGGGCTTTCAGCTGGATTGGAAGAAGGAGAGCTGGAAGTGCGTCAGGGTTTGGGTCAGGCCATCCTTCTGTCCAGCCTGCAGGACAATGCCTCTTTTTGGGCAACTCTACGGCCCAATGCATCCCTTAGTGTACTTCACACTGTTGGCATCTTTCTGAAGAGAGAGCAAAACTCCACCTTAAAAGAAGATCTTTTGAGCTGCTTCAGTGTATGTCATGCATTTCAATGCTTTTTTTTCCCCCACACTGTAAATCATATCTGTAAATTAGCAGTTTTCCTTATTTTGTAATTCGTGTTTTTATTTTTTTCCCATTTATTTAGGCTATGCTTTTGATTATGAGATTATGAGATATGCATTATGAGACCTTGCTCTTTCTTCTTTTATTAACATTTATAATATTATCAATTATACATTGACAATGTGGAGGAGGGGCACTGCATTTCATCAGGCAATATGAGGCAATAGCCCCTTTTACACATACAGACCTTTTCGGAATATTAACGGCAATTTTTCTGGAAAGGGATCATGTGTGAACAGGCCCTTTTTAAAAAAAAAATTGGTAAATTTGTTCCGGCAAATTACCGGTAATATTACAACTTTTCTTTCCGGAAAATTGCCGGAACAAATTTACCGATTTTTTAAAAAAAATATACTGCACTGTGTGAATGCAGAAGGAAAATTGCCGGTAAAGTCTAGATCGGATACGCGGCCGGCCGGAAGTGTGCTATGCACGTCAATATAGCAGCATTTTTTATGACACTGTATAACGATAGTTAATATTTTTACAGTACTGTGACGGTTGGGTTTAGGGTTGGGGTGGGGTTAGGCCTTAAAAGAGACAATTTATTGGTAATTTAATAGACAGCATAAATAATACTCAATAAAGCTACTGTTTTTACCTTACTGCGATGGTTGGGTTTAGGGTTGGGGTGGGGGTAGGCTTTGAAAAATACAATTTATTGGTAATTTAATAGATAACATAAGTAATACTCAGAACAATTACTGTTTTTACGTTACTGTGACGGTTGGGTTTAGGGTTGGGGTGGGGGTAGATGTTAATAAAATACAATAAATGGGAAATTTAATAAATTAAATAAATAATTATCATTAACTTCCGGCCGCAATCGTATCCAATCTAGCAACAACCAAAATTGCCGGAGAGAGCACGTTCATGTTTAGAGTGTGCTGACGTGAGACGTCTACTCCAGTCAATTTTTTTTTTTTTAAATTAGATTAGATTCAACTTTATTGTCATTACACATGTACAAGTACAAGGAAACGAAATGCAGTTTAGGTCTAACCAGGAGTGCAATAGCAGCAAGTGCAGGATACAGGTATAAGTTATAATGTGCAGTTATAGAATAACTATGGTGATATTTACAAATGGATGTACTATGAACATTATATACAGGTTGTATTAGCTATGAACAGAAATTTACAATAGATGGATATATGTACAGGTTGCTATTAATAATCAGAAGTGTGCAGATATATAAACATAATTACAAATGTACATGTGCAGTGGGTATGTACAGTTCAAATAAACAAATCCATGCAATGTAGTGCAATGAATATGTGCAATTTTAAAATGTGCAAATGTTAAATAGTGCAGTGATTATGAGGGGTCTGAGTTATGAGGAGAGTGGGGGTGTATCAGGGGGGCAAAAGAGTCAGTGGGGGCAGAGTTCAAAAGGGAAAAAGCTGTTCCTTAGTCTACTGGTTTTTGTCCGGGGGAGCCTGAAGCGCATGCCGGAAGGCAGGAGAGAAAACAGTCTGTGAGCAGGATGAGAGGAATCTTTAAGAATACTGCGTGCTCGGCGCAGACAGTGTTTCTTCTGGATGTCCTCTATGGCTGGCAGTGTGGTCCCTGTGATGCGTTGGGCAGTTTTCACCACCCGCTGCAGTGCCTTACGCTCCGCAACCGAGCAGCTTCCATACCAGACTGTGAAACAGTTGGTGAGGATGCTTTCTATTGTGCAGCGGTAGAAGTTCACCAAGACGGCTGATGACAGCTGGTTCTTCTTAAGCTGCCTTGAGAAAAGTAGGCGCTCGTGAGCCTTCTTGCCCAGGCTGGAGGTGTTAGTGGTCCGGGAAAGGTCCTTTGAGATGTGGGTCCCCAGGAACTTGAAGGATGAGACAGGCTCAACAGCCATCCCATTGATGTGGATGGGATCATGTGAGCCTGTTCGTCCCTTCCTGAAGTCCACAATGAGCTCCTTGGTCTTGTCGGTGTTAAGGAGCAGATTATTGTCGGTGCACCAAGTGGCCAGATGCTGTATCTCCTCCCTGTAGGCAGTCTCATCATTGTCGCTGATTAGACCAATCACTGTGGTGTCATCTATAAATTTGATGATGGTGTTGGATCTGTTCACAGGCCTACAGTCGATGGTAAAAAGGGAGTAGAGGAAGGGGCTCAGCACACAGCCCTGTGGTACACCAGTGTTGAGTGTGATGGTGGTGGAGCAGATGTGGCCTGATCTCACATTCTGAGGTCTGTTAGTCAGAAAGTCCATAACCCAGTTGCAGAGAGACGTGTCGATATCCAGGTCTCTAAGTTTGATCATTAACTTAGAGGGTATGACAGTGTTGAATGCTGAGCTGAAGTCAACAAACAGCATTCGTGCATAAGTGTTTTTATTGTCCAGGTGTGTGAGTACAGAGTGCAGTGCTATGGAGACTGCATCTTCTGTGCTCCTGTTGCCACGGTAGGCAAACTGATGTGGGTCCAGTGTGGATAGCAGAGAGTCTTTTAGATGTGCCAGGACCAACCGCTCAAAGCACTTCATGATGATGGGTGTGAGTGCTACAGAGCGGTAGTCATTCAGGCATGTTGGGCTGGAGTGTTTCGGCACTGGCACAATAGAGGTGGTTTTAAAGCATGTTGGCACAGCTGCTAGGTTAAGGGACAGGTTGAAAATGTCTGTGAATACCCCAGCGAGCTGTTCTGCACATGCTTTGAGGACGCGCCCAGGAATACCGTCTGGTCCAGCAGCCTTACACACATTGATCCGACTCAGTGCGGTGTGGACTTCTGAGGAGGTGAGTGTGATAGGTGAGTGGTCGGTTGAGGAAGTGATCCTGGTGTAGGGTTCTTTATTGTCTCTTTCAAAGCGGGCATAAAAGTCATTAAGCTCGTTCAGGAAGGAGACGTTTGTGGCTGTGGGTGTGGACTGGCTGGGTTTGTAGTTGCTGATGGCCTGTATGCCCTGCCACATTCGCCGAGGATCAGAGTTGGAAAAGTGCTCCTCTAGCTTTAGCTTGTTACAGTGCTTGGCCTTTTTTATGCCCCTCTTCAAATTAGACCTGGAAGTGCTGTAGGCCTGTGCATCCCCTGATCTGAAGGCAGTGTTGCGTGTCTTCAGCAGGAGGCGCACCTCCTTGTTCATCCATGGCTTTTGATTTGGGTATGTGGTGATCTGCTTCTGGGTTGTAACACTGTCTATGGTGGTGTTGATGTATTCAAAAACAGACGAAGTGTAGATGTCAATGTCTGTGTGAGAGCCACAGGTGGCCTGGGAGGCAAACATACTCCAGTCTGTGTGTTGAAACCTGTCCTGAAGTGTGGAGTCTACCCCCGCTGGCCACACTTTGATGGTCCTCACTGATGGTTTCACACGGTTGATGAGGGGTGAATACTTTGGGGTGAGGAACAAAGAAAGGTGATCTGATTGACACAAGTGGGGGAGTGGGGTCACAGCGTAGGCTTCAGCCATGTTTGTGTATACATGGTCCAACGTTTTGTTTCCCCGTGTGTGACAGAAAATGTTTTGATGGAATTTGGGAAGCACTGGTTAACAAAATATTAACAAAACTTGTTTTAAGCTGGACATAGCTGGTTCTGGCTGGGCTCCCAGCCTGGCTAGGCTGGCCAAGCTGGTTTTAGATTTTCTCCCACCCTGACTAGCTAAGAGTAGGCTGGAAATAGCTGGAAACCAGCCTGGAATGGCCAAAAACCCTCTAAAGTCAGGCTTGTCGACTACCTGAAAACCAGCCAACCTGGTTTAAACTGTTTTTTTGAGCAAGGGAATTAATATTTTTGGCGCAAACATTCATTCACAATGGTATGAACCACTAATGCCCCCCTCAAACCTCCCTGGTATTCGCACTTTGGTTTAAAGTGATATATTGTCTGGGTTGGTGTTGTATATTATGGTACTACAAAAACCTTGTAGTAAGCTGCCAGTGCATTTTCTGTTATTTTACAGATTTATTTCTCTATATATTATTTATTAAACATATATTATTTAAAATTACTAAAGTGTCAGTAAAAGTCACTTTGTTAAACTGTAGAGTTGAATTTTCAACATCAAAAGTCGACAGAGCAGAGATCAAGGTCCCATAATGCAATTCACAAACATAAATAAAGGGATAACTGTTAATTAACAAATATTTTATTACAGTGCATGCTAGTGTTGTGTTATATTATCATGCACAGTTTGACGCATTCAGTTTCAAAAGGCTTTTTCTCCTCAGCAGCCTGTCCTGTGGGACCTCATTCAGAGGGAGGGAAACTCTTCCACGTTAAGATTTTTAATGCAGGTATAATTCATTCTTCCCAACGCTCAGTTATCTAGTGAGTTAAGCTCAAGGGGTTTTGAAGGTTTTTGATGGTGAAGAAATGTAAATATGAAAATCTCCTTGCTAGACTTTTTTTTATAAAGGTGTAAGTACACTGTAAAAAGATCTTGGAGCTTAAATTTGTTTCATTCATTTATTTCTTTTCTTTTCGGCTTAGTCCCTTTATTAATCAGGGGTCGCCACAGCGGAATGAAACACCAACTTATGCAGGATATGTTTTACACAGCGGATGCCCTTCCAGCTACAACCCATCACTGGGAAACACCCATACACTCTCATTCACACACATACACTACAGACAATTTAGTTTACCCAATTCACCTATAGCGCATGTTTTTGGACTGTGGGGGAAACCAGAGCACCTGGAGGAAACCCACGCCAACACATGGAAAACATGCTAACTACACACAGAAATGCCAACTGACCCAGCCGAGGCTCGAAACAGCTACCTTCTTGCTGTGAGGTGACAGTGCTACCCACTGTGCCACCGCGCTGCCCACTTAAATTTGTTTGTCAAATCAAGTTAAATGTTCTAGTCATCCCAACTTATAGCAGCTAAACAGACTAAAATATCAAGTTAAACTTTGTATAACTTGAAAACATTAGTTGAATCTTGATTAACTTAATGAAATAAGCTATAGTGACATAAAAACATTTGTTTCCATGACTTTTTGTCATATAATTATACAGTCTTAATTTTATATGTAGATGTGTATGATTGTGAGAAAACTATGAAATTGCAAAAACAAAAAAAACATGACTTCAAAATTATCATTGTACTAAAACATGGGTCTCAAACTCAATTTTTGGAGGGCTGCAGCTCTGCATAGTTTTACGCCAACCATACTAAACACAGCTGATCCAAATAACCAAGGTGTTCAAAAGAGTGAGTGTGAGTTCAGTTGTGTTTGATTAGGGTTGGAGCAAAACTGTGCAGAGGTTGCTGGTTCGAGTCCTGACTGGGTCAGTTGGCATTTCTGAGTGGAGTTTGCATGTTCTCCCCATGTTGGCATGGGTTTTCTCCCGCTGCTCCAGGTTCCCCCGCAGTCCAAAGACATGTGCTTTAAGTGAATTGGGTAAACAAAATTAGCCGTACTGTATGAGTGTGTGTGTGAATGCCAGAGTGTATGGTTGTTTCCCAGTGCTGGGTTGCAGCTGGAGGGGCATCCGCTGCGTAAAACATATGCTGGAATAGTTGGCGGTTCATTCCACTGTGGTGACCCCTGAATAAGGGACTACACCGAAGGAAAATTAGTGAATAAAACAAAAGATATTTGAAGTTTGATCTGAAAGCGGTTGAGATAGTTTACCCCAAAATAAAATTCTGTCATCATTTACTGACCCTTGACTTGTTCCAAACCTTTTTTCTTGTTGTTGTTGTGTTAAACACAAAAGAAGATATATTTTTTTTTTATAATAATTTTTTAGGGGTTTTTAACCTCTAATGGACAGTATAGTGCAGAGAATTGACAGGAAATAGTTGAGAGCAGAGAGAGGAGAAGGGTCGCCAAAGGACCTCGAGCCGGGAATCGAACTTGGGTCATCGTGAGCACCATGGTGCTATTTGTCATCACAGTTATTGAAGTCAATGGCTTCAGGTTTCTAACATTCTTTAGAACATGGGTGACCAACTCTGTTCCTGGCGATCGACCTTCCTGCAGATTTCAGCTCCTACCCTGATCAAACACACCTGAACCAATTAATTAGAACCTGAGGAGCACTTGATAATTACAGGCAGGTGTGTTTGATATAGACTGCAACTGAAAACTGCAGGAAGGTCGATCTCCAGGAACAGGGTTGAGCACCCCTGCTTTAGAATATCTTCTTTTGTGTTCAACAGAAAATGTGTGAGTAAATGATGACTGAATGTTCATTTTTGAGTGAACCATCCCTTTTTTATGAATTAATTGTGTATATATTTTAAACATTTTGTTAAATTGTTCTGCATAGCCTTTTGCTTCATGCTGCATGACCAAATTTGAAAGCCCTTGAGTTAAACTCAATATAAACAGAACATATAAAACATATTTACAATATTCATAGCACTTTCCATACTGTGTTATGATTATTTGTCAATATCTAATGTCGATATTCATATGCTTTAGGAGTATCTACAGATGCCCAGAGAGAGCATTCGCAGTGTGGTTCTGTCCGCAGAGAAAGATGCTGTGAAAAGATTTCTGTCTCATGTTCATCAGAGCTGGGATCAACTTCACGTGGAAACCATACAGGTATTAACATAACTATACAGTTGAAGTCAGAATTATTAGCCCCCCTTTTAATTTTTTTCTTTTTTAAATATTTCTCAAATGATGTTTAACAGAGCAATGAAATTTTCACAGTATGTCTGATAATATTTTTTCTTTTGGAGAAAGTCTTATTTGTTTTATTTCGGCTAGAATAAAAGCAGTTTTAATTTTTTATGAACCATTTTAAGGTCAAAATTATTAGCCCCATTTTTTCTCGATAGTCTACAGAACAAACCATCATTATACAATAACTTGCCTAATTACCCTAACCTGCCTAGTTAACCTAATTAACCTAGTTAAGCCTTTAAATGTCACTGTAAGCTGTATAGAAGTGTCTTGAAAAATATCTAGTCAAATATTATTTACTGTCATCATGGCAAAGATAAAAGAAATCAGTTATTAGAAATGAGTTATTAAAACTATTATGTTTAGAAATGTGTTGAAATAATAAAAATTGTTAAACAAAAATAAACAGGAAGGCTAATAATTCTGACTTTAAATGTATATATATTTTTTAAAAACTGGAGTAATTTTAAATCCGATTTAGATGCAAAGTGTAGTGAAATATAACAATTCTTGATGATATAAGTGAAAATGTTCATGCTATGGTCAATAAATTGCCATCAAAAAATAAATGGCTGTTTATGTCTAGCGTATTTGTCTAAATACTTTGTCACAATCTTAATACATAAATGATGTTTTTTTTATTTGAATATTTCCTAAGGATTTACAGGTTAGTTTGTTTTATGAGCTGGCAGATATACAGTATAGTGCCTTTTTCTAATTGAGGATTAGGAACATGCATAAAAGGTTTTGATTCTTTCTTGCGTTGCATTTTCTTCACACGATGTTTGTGATGTTTGCTGTCTGCCAATGTTATTTAGGACAGGTGCACAGAACCAAAAATATAGATGCATTTTGTTTTAGCAGTTGCTTAACCAGCCTCTAATGGTGTTTTCATTAACATTTATGCATTTGGCACATGTTTTTATTCAGTAATTTCACATGCGCCACTGATGTTGAATTTTAATGTTGCCCCACTTGCATTTGTTGTTTTAGTGAGGGTATAATGACATCATATATTACTTCTCATTCTCTTTATTAAAATACAACCAGAAGATACAGGTTCTAGCTGTATTGTTTTGAGTCTAATTGTTTAGGACATAACACAATGTTAGAGAAAGTTGAAAGAATGAATGAAAAATACTGGAGTTTCTGTCTTTGTTTAATCTGCACTTCTGCAGGAGCTGTTGTCAATATTGCCTGAATTGATGGATTGTGAATGCTGAAAAGTACTGACAGGTTTTAACTTGTCGTGTAATTCCTACTGGAAAGCACCTAATTTGTAATAGTTTTATTTTTCAGCATGATAATGATCCCAAACACACTACTAGAGTAATGAAATTGTATTTGGAGAGAAAAACAGCTGATGAAACAAAGACAGTGATGAAATGGCCTCCACAGAGTCCAGACCTGAATATTGTATGGTTAATATTATAGGCAGTATGAGGTTCACCAGGGGCCTCATGTACAAAGACTTGCGTAGAATTCATACTAAACATTGCGTACGGACAAAGCTGTAAATGTGCGTACGCAGTAAAAAAAATCAGATGTATGAAACACTGCTTACGCGGAATCCCACGCATATTCTCTTTGTACATCCGAATTAACGTGAAACTGAGCGCACGTGCATGAGCGCAAAACCCCTCTCTGCCTCCTCTCCCGTATAAGTATGGTAATGACTCCACTTTGGCAAAACCAAATGAAAAAGCAATGGCAAAAGCAAGCAAGATGAGAAACTTCACAGAATGTGAATTGGAGGCGCTCCCATCGGAGGTAGAGCGGAGAAAAACTGTGTTATTTGCAAGTTTATCCTCCGGAATTAATAACAAAAGAAAAAAAATAGAGTGGGAGAGTTTAGCTGACGCGGTTAACGCAGTGGGGTCTGAACATCGCACTGTGAGTGAATGAAAAAGAAATGGTCTGATGTAAAGGTGCAGGTTAAGAGGAGAACAGCGGCGCACCGTCAAAGTGTGGACCGAACAGGCGGGGGAACAGGGAATGCTGAACTAACACCCTTTGAGGAGAGAGTTGCCTCAATTGTGGGCGACACTTTACTGTCTGGAGTAGTATCCATATCTGTGGGAGACACAGATGTATTAGAGGAACACTTTGTTAGGGCAGTATAGTAGCACCCCTTCGCTCTTATCAAGGCAGCTCCACCGGCATTTCAGCTGCCCAATCGCTCTCTCTACAACTGACCGAGTGCGAGAATGGGCATCATTGTATCTGCGCTCTTGGTCAGTTTTGTGGGTTGTTGAGGGGGGTTAACAGCCATGTCTTTAATGGATAACCACGGTCTCTTGATAATAATTACGCTCAATAAAATAAAATAAAATAAAAAAATTTAGCTGGAATAACATCTTTAAATACAACACTCACCAAGAAGCCACCCATCCCGCGTTTGTGAGGATGAATGAATCATGATTTGACCAAGGCCACCTTGCCATAATATTGTATACATTTGCAAATGCTTTTATATTTTCTAAATCACATAATTGGTAAAAGAAAAATTCTGTGTCAATTAACCCATTTTATCAATTCTAAATTAATAGCACTGTTTTTCACATGTGTTGGTGCGATACTTTGTAGTGTGCAATTTAACATAATTGCCTCTAGGAGTCACCAATGGAAATAAAACAAACACACGCAAGAAATACATGTACGCCAGACATAAAGTTGGCGCAAATTAAAGAATTAAAGTTCTCACGTTAATTTCATCGTTAGTAAATCCAAACGTGAACATGAAATCTGGCATACGCAAAGTTTTTGTGCGTACGCAGCGTTGATACATGAGGCACCTGGAGAGAAAAAGAAAGCTAGAACATGCTCAATCTAAGGACTCTTAATCTGTGAAAAATGCTTGATATCAAATAGCACATCATTTCAGAAAAGGCTTAACAAAAAAGTTCGAGCTGTTGCTTGGTGCTAAAGAAGTCACGTTTAACACAATTTTGATGCTTGTCTTTTGATAGGTTGTTTTCACATGACGTCATTGACGACGCATGAAATTCAGATGGAGGGCAGGAAGTGATTATTCTACATAGGAATGGATGTTCGCTATCAGAACATCAAAATGTTTCTGCTTTATGTTGTTTATAATTGTTTAAATCCACCAAAATAAGTAATGCCGAACAGCTTTTATAGACTTCCAAAAGTTTTTGCTCATAAAGGGGGGAAAGTTTAAGAAACTGGCTGAACTACGAAAGAAAAGGCGGCATGTAATAAACATTCATTCAATACATCCATGTGTACAAACAATTTTGAACGTGATAAGTCGTTGGACAGCACCAATAAAGATTATATACAGGCCTAGATCTGTGTATAAATATGTTAATATGTTATATAAAAATCAGATACAAACACCACCACACTACACAAAATCCAGGAGAATATAAATAACGTACACTGCCATGTAACCGCTGCAATGAAATCTCAGTCTTGTTTTGCAATAATCCAAATCTTTACTGACGTTTTGGTTAAATAAACAACCGTAACGTGAACATCAAGATGCGCAGCGGTGGTGAATGTTTGTTGATGGTAAGTTTATCGACAGACCAAAAAAGAAATGAAACCCTTGCGACAAAACTAGACGGTTATTATTGTGGAGCACTTTTTCCCCCTTACAAAAATAAATAAATAAATAATAATGTAAACTATGCGTCCACTCTTTTTTATTTCATCTGTTATTTCGTGATGTCTGGAAGATATCCCCATGGGGAAAAAACTATAGTAATTTATAATAAACATGTTTTCAACCCACATAGTAAAGTGTATCATGTGTGTAACTCTTTGTTAATGAATGCTACAGAATACTGTAGCTTAGTAAACCGATAAACTGTAACAAATACTGTAATGTTAGTGTAAACTGTGGTGCATTGTGATGCATAGCGTAGAAAACTGAAGCCTGTTGGATAATTTGTTTATTACAAGAGTTGTGTTGTACCACAGCAACAATATAATTACTACGACAGTTTAATTCAAGTAATTATCTTCTATAGTATGCTTCCAAACACTAGTGTTTACTATAGTATTTTTCATGTAACGTATTTATACAGTATGTAGCGCATCAATGACAGGCCAATACAGTTTAAGTCTGAATTATTAGCCCCCCTGAATTATTAGCCCCCTGTTTATTTTTACCCCAATTTCTGTTTAACAGAGAGAAGATTTTTTTCAGCACATTTCTAAACATAATAGTTTTAATAACTCATCTCTAATTACTGATTTATTTTATCTTTGTCATGATGACAGTAAATAATATTTTACTAGATATTTTTCGAGACACTTCTATACAGCTTAAAGTGACATTTAAAGGCTTAATTAGGCAATTAGGCAAGTTACTGTATAATGATGGTTTGTTCTGTAGACTATCGAGAAAAAATCTAGCTTAAAGGGGCTAATAATTTTTACCTTAAAATGGTTTTTAAAAAATTAAAAGCTGCTTTTATTCTAACCGAAATAAAACAAATAAGACTTTCTCCAGAAGAAAAAATATTATCAGACATACTGTGAAAATTTCCTTGCTCTGTTGAACATCATTTGGGAAATATTTAAAAAAAATAAATAAATAAATAAAAAGGGGGGCTAATAATTCTGACTTCAACTGTATATGTTAGTTCAGTAGAAAACTCGGCGCTCTTTGTGATATAAGGATCATACCCAACATATGTGCTAGTTTTCTATTTATATCTCTTTTGAAATATGATATAAATTGCAAAAATACAGACTTTCCTCTGTCTCCCATTCAGTTTTTTTACTTTCTGCCCTCCATCTAAATTTTGCGCGTCATCAGAACCACGTGATTGAAATCAACCTATTCCAAAAGTAATTTTGTTCTGAATATTGTGTACATATTTCCCATATTTTCTGTTTGTATATTAAAGGTGTAGTTCACCCAAGAGTAATGACCCTGCACTCGCGTCATACCTTTTAGATAGATAGATTTGTGCAAAAGTCTTAGCCTCCCAAAGGAGATTATATACATAACTGGTGTCCTTCACAGGTCTCTCCAAAGGAACAAGAAGCCATGGAAAGTATGACGGCTGCTTTCATCCACAAGTTTCCCCGAGTCACACCTGAGCTTTTCATCGACCTCTCCCAGTTTATACCATACATGTCCGTCTCTGACATCATGACCTTCCCTGCCTCTCTCATGGTCAATGAAAGTGTGTAAGTGGATCCTTCTAACACTTCATCAGTCTCCACATTATGTTATTCTCCATGTGATGTACAGTTGAAGTCAAAATTATTAGCCCTCATGTGATTTTTTTTTCTTTTTTATATATTTCCTAAATGATGTTTAACAGAACAAGGAATTTTTCACAGTATTTCCTATAACATTTTTTCTTCTGGAGAAAGTCTTGTTTGTTTTATTTCGGCTAGAATAAAAGCAGTTTTTAATTTTTTAAAAACCATTTTAAGATCAAAATTATTAGCCCCTTTAAGCTATATTTGTTTTCGATAGTCTACAGAACAAACCATCATTATACAATAACTTGCCTAATTACCCTAACCTGCCTAGTTAACCTAATTAACCTAGTGAAGCCTTTAAATCTCACTTTAAGCTGTATAGAAGTGTCTTGAAAAATATCTAGTCAAATATTATTTACTGTCATCATGGCAAAGATAAAATAAATCAGTTATTAGAAATGAGTTATTAAAACTATTATGTTTAGAAATGTCGTCTTAGAAGTCTTCTTTCCGTTAAACAGAAATTGGGGAAAAAATATTCAGGAGGGCTAATAATTCTGACTTCAACTGTGTATGCTCATGATTCACATTCATGTTCACCAGACTGATGGCCATAAGCGATCACAGCTCTGAGATGAAGTCTCTACAAAAGCAAGCCTTCGTAAAACGCTTGCTGCAGTCCAGTGTTGCTGGAGAGGTCCCTTCGTGGCCTCTATATTTCCTCAGCTCCATTCAACCTCTTCTTCCACACCTCCCAATCAGTCACTTTCAGCAGCTCACATCACAGCAGGTAAGTAACACCGGTAATGCTTTAGATTATAGTTTTTGATTCTTCTATTTTTCATAAAAATACCATAATATGTTTGCAGATATTTAAGAAACATGTAAACATTCTTGTTTATCTGAAAAAAACAATGCTGAAGTCAGATATTCTGCTTTGAAAATGTGCATTACGTGCCGGAACGCTGTCTTTGTTTTGGTCATTTATCCCGCCCACTGCCAGTTTAGCCAATTATATTACAGCACCACAAGTTGCCTTGGTGGAAAACAGCCTATTTCATTCATTCAGTCTATGCGCCCGTGACCGAAATGCGACCTCCGGTGGACAGTAACAGCCTTCAAAATGAGACACAGATTCAGAGTTCCACAAGAGGTGGCTATTAATTAGCAAAAAACATAAACAAACATAAACATTAGGTGAGCAGGTTACATTGTAACCCTGTGTCCTAACAACTAGCTACGTGACGAGACCCAGCACTACAGAAATTTAAATACAGCCATTCAGAAGCACAGAATAGTGCACTCACTGCACTCCAACGAAATGGTAAGGTTTATAATCTAATTAATACATATTAAACCTCTTTAACATTATTAAATGTGCATGCTGAATCACTGATATGTGTTGGCTTGCAATGAGTCACAGATCTAATGTTCAATTTCAAATGGTTCATTTTATTTTTAATAAATCTGCTGCTGCTTTCAGTAGTATGGCAATAAATGTCATGTAAAATGGCATTCAAACTCACATTATTAGCATTTAACACTGAATACAGCACATGAGGTGTACCTGAGGTGACTATTGTCAGTTTTCTGTTGTTTAGCTGCAAGAAGTTGAAGCTGTTTCTAAAACATAAATTCCAGTGTTGGTTAGGACAAAAACTCCTTTTAATATAGAAAATATTCCTTCTAATGCGTGCCGTTACTTTTATTTAGAACATAAAAGCATAAATCTTGCATTTAATTTCGATTTAAATCAGCCTTTGTGGATGTCGTCAATCTGGCAACCTGCTCTTGTGTGTGTTTTGAACCAGGAGTGCAATGCCTAGTTCAACCACTGTGTGTCAAACTTACATACTGCACCTTTAAAAGAACACTACATATTAAAATAGCAGTCTCTTTGAGTTAAATATTTTAGTGTTATAATTTTGAATCCATTCAGCAAGTCTCCAGGTCTAGCGCGAAGACTTTTAGCTTAGCTTAGCATAGATCATTGAATCGGATTAGACCATTAGCATCTCACTCACTCACTCAAAAATTTAGCCTTATTTTCCTATTTGAAGCTTGACTCTAGTGTAGTTACATAGTGTATGTAGACTGATGGGAAATGAAGAGTTGATGTTTTTAGGTCGATATTTGCTAGGAAGTCATTCTGGTGTAATAATCAAGGAACTTTGCTGCCATACCATGGCTGCAGCAGGTGCAATGATAAAAAAAACATTCATTTTTAGTCATTAATTTTCTGTCTGCATTATATTAGTACACAAAGTAACTGCAGAATAGACAAGTTTTAAATAGTTTAGAATTTTTTTTGAGTGAGATGCTAATGGTCTAATCCGATTCAATAATTTATGCTAAGCTATTGTAAATTAAAAGTGCTCCCGCCGGACCCAGAGAAAATTGTTTAAGTTGAATTTGTATGCTTTTAGGTTCAATATTTGAGAATATAAGAATATTTAATATAAGAGGTTTGTACAAGTCTTTTTTTGAAGAAATTCTGAAAGTAACATCTGAATGTTTGACCTACAGCTCATGCCGTTAATGGAGATGTTGGGGAACAGCAGTCTGGATGCCACAAGGGGGCGCCATGTACTTCGTACCGTCTTCGGCAGGGGAAAGAACCTGACGAGCGACAACATAATGAGGTACAAGCACAAATTCAATAACATTTGACCTTTACATATTGAGTTTTGACCAAATGCAATGTTCCCCACAGGTTAGGAGGTCTTATATGTTACGTGAACTTTGATGACTTACAACACATCTTGTCTTCGTCAAATCTTTCACCCGTCCTGTGGCAGCAGCTGGCCCAGTGTGTATCAGAGGGACACGTCAGTGCAAATGGCAGAGTAAGCCTTCATTTTTGAGTTAACATGAATTACAGTATTTTTTAAAAGTGTTTTTAATGTAGGTTTCCTTTACACACAGTTGTCACACTGGCTTGGGACAGCTCTTAAATCTTTAAATGCCAGTATCCTATCAGCTTCTTTAATGGACTCATTGCATGGTATGCTGCCGCAAATGGGTGCTTCATTTTTGGAACCACTCTCCTCAAATGAGTTGTTGGATCTGGTACTTCTACCGGATATCCCGACTTTCCCACCTGCGCAGGTAGGAGAACTACAATGCAGGGCTATGCAATATTGAAAATCATTTTCAATCCAATCCAATTTGCAGTTTTAAACAGAATGCAAAATTATGTATGGATGTAAAATTCAATTATTTAAAATAATGGTTGTATAATGCTTTCTGACTCTTTCAAGTTTCTTTCTTGCAATGCTGTTGTTTGAACAAACACATTCTCAGCACAAAGTAAGAAACTTTTTTAGTATTTGAAAAAATATATTTTATTTAAGTAAAATATGCATGTGCTTTTTATCGGTGCGCTTAGAAAATGCAAATCAGGAGTTTAAACTAGAGGACACATTTTTTTAGTCCCACTCCCGCAAGGTTTTATTCCGCACCCGACCGCTCCCACCATATATTCATCCTTTGTTCACCCGCTGCCTGCTTAGAATCATTTTCTACCCGCCCGTTCCCACTAAATTTAGATCTGGTTTCCAAAATCTCATGTTTAAATTGGGCACTACCAAAAGAGAGAGATAACAGATAAAAGTGTAGGTTGTGCAAGGATTGTAGGCTGAATGTCAGTTTTGTTTGCCCCTTTGTGATGAGACATGAGTGCTGCCTTAAACCTGAGGTTCCAGTCTTCTGACTGCTATAGGGGAACATTTTGAGGTATTATCACATCGCGCAAAGGGTAATTTTTTTACATTTGCGCCTATGACGCCTGAAAAAGACTCCCATACTGTACATCAGACTTGCCTGATGTGGGTTTCCTAACAGTAAACTGACTGTTTTTAATGCAAGCTGAAGGACAGCGCATCTTTAATTTGTTCTCCCATGTTGGTAAACCTGCTCTGAGGACCGTTATGCAGATGATGCGCGCACAGACTGTGCAAATAAAATGTACATGCAGAAAGCACTGGTCATGCCTTCAGCATATGTAACAGTTGTGAGCACTGGCTGTACCGGTGCTCAATAAGAATCAGGAAATTACAAGCTACGTTTCCATCCACCTATTCTTATGCACGTTTTGGATCTGCGCATAAAAAAACGGTTGATGGAAACGCCAAGATGGGCATAAATTTTGAAAATGCGGGAAAAATTTGCATACCTGAGTAGGATAATCTTTTTATTCGATAAGAAAAGATGTGCATAAACTACGATGGAAACAGTTTTACCGAACAAATTCGTGTTAAAAAAATAATGTGATTTTGTTATAAGAGATCATGTGATGATGAAAATGCGTATGAATGGACAAACCAGCAGGCTGAGCACATTGTAAACCATCTGAAATGTTGTTTTGGTCATTCTAAAATGCCTTAACCATCTCAGAATTAGTGTTATTATATTATTAATGACCTCCAAAATCAAGAGCTTCTGTGCTCTGCGTCTGACACCTTCAAACCCCACCCCGCGTTCACTGCGTTTCAGGAGCAAGTCATTTATTAAATCGAGAAAAGATTGACGCAGCTTCTCCTACCGCAGCAAATTCTGTTTTACTGTTGATATTTGGCGCCTGATAATCAGAAAGTGACGATTTTGTTCTCTTTGACTTGTTGGATAGGAACGCTGCTTTATTCTCACGTCTTTTATGCGATAATCCAGTTTTGCGCATAAAGTTCAATTGCATTTTTGGATGAAAACATAGCTTCAGATATGCTGTTCTGAAATAACGTCATGACTTGGGAGCACTATAGTGTTAGGCCGCCCGATCCCATTCAAATTACACCAGAGTTACTGACTGCTATCGCGTTTTATTCAGAAATTTATTCCTGCGACGCAAGAAATCTGGTCTGGTTCTGCGGCTCTAGTTTAAACTGACAAAGCTTTTAAAGCGCACACTCAAAAACTCTTCTTGTTTAAACTACCTATTTAAAATAAGTTGAAACAACACAATTCTTAAGGTTTTTTTTGGGACAACTTAATTGTTTTATGTTCAACCAAGCTAAATTTGTAAAAACGATTAAATTCACTTAATCAATTTGTGTTGGGACAGCATGAAGGAATTGGGTGGAACCCTGCATTTGTTACAGTGCATGTTTTTGGCTCCACCTTCACTACAGGGAAGGAGTGGCTTATTTGCATTTACAGAGACGCATACGAAACACTTTTTTTCTTCTTCTACCCCTTTAAACATTGTATAATAAAATAAGTGAGGCATTTTGAACTGGAACTTCACAGACACATTCTGGGGACTCCAGAGATTTATGTTGCAACTTCTAATAGAATTCTTTTAACTTGACAAGAACAGTTTGTCAAGAGAAACATTAAAGGCTGCCTTAAAGCCTGAATTGGGATTTACTGATGTGAAGAAACCCTCAAAGTGTGGAAATACACAAGCTACAAAAAGAACCCACTGTGCTAAAGTCAATTCTGAAACACTGACAGAATGATATTATAAATAGAGAGTGGAAGTATTTTGCATAATTTGACCTGTATTATAATGCCCTTTCCCATTTCTTTGAATGCAGGCATTTCAGATACTCAACAAAATAGCAGAAGAAACAAATGTAAGCGGTATACCACACCATTTTTGATACTTCTCTAAAGTGAGGCCCTGTTTCCACTTGGCATTAACATGCATTTGCAGTGATCCGATCACATGTTTTCAGCTGAGATGCATTACTGTTTCCTCTTGCTATTAACATAATATAATAATAATAATGCTTTTTATTTGTAAAGCATATTTAAAAGCACCACAATAGAAGATATTAAACACATAAAATAATTTTCCAAAAGTCTAAAATACAAGAACCAGTTTTGCCAAATATTTTCATTGAAAATGCGCTAAGCTCTGCTCGAAAAGTCGCTAAATGTCGCTAGATGATGTCTTAGGTCAATTTGCATATTACTGATGTCATCACGTCCAACTGTTTCTGTTTGTTTAATAGCCTTTGTTAATAAAGGGGTATTTATATTTGCACTACGCTTTTTATATGCATGTTGATTTAAATAAATGGATCGTTGTTTGAATACAGTATATCAGCATACATGTGTAGAGAATTTGCATGTCTCAGATATAATAACCTCAGACAAGTTCAGAAAATGTCACTAAAATCTCTGCGATTGTGAACAAGAAAAGAATAAATGGTCAAGTTAAATTGTCACATTTAAAACAAAGGAGAAGCAAACCGGTTTAACTGTACAAGGGACCATTTGCTGGATGGTCTGCTCTCATTCACACTAGTTACTTTTTAACAAATTTGTCGCTAATGGGGTCTGAGAAGTTGCTAAATATAGCGACAAAGTCATTAAGTTAGCAACACTGACAAGAACAGCACAAAATAAACCATCAATTAAGAACAAGCTTAAATAAATGTGTCTTAATCAACTTTTTTAAGTGATCCAAAGTTTATGCGTTTAGGATATTATTACTGTTAATATTCAGGTAATTTAATTAGTTATTTAGTTTAATTAGTAGTAGCAGCGGATGCCCTTCCAGCTGCAACCCATCTCTGGGAAACACCCATACACACTCATACACTACGGCCAATTTAGCCTACCCAATTCACCTGTATTGCATATGTTTGGACTATGGGGGAAATTTTTTTTCTTTTTTAAATATTTCCCAAATGATGTTTGACTGAGCAAGGACATTTTCACAGGATGTTTGATAATATTTTTTTTTCTGGAGAAAGTCTTATTTGTTTTATTTCGGCTAGAATAAAAGCAGTTTTAAATTTTTTAAAAACCATTTTCGGGACAAAATTATTAGCCCCTTTGAGCTATATATATTTTTTTTGACAGTCTACAGAACAAACCATCGTTATACAATAACTTGCCTAATTACCCTAACCTGCCTAGTTAACCTAATTAACATAGTTAAGCCTTTAAATGTCACTTTAAGCTGTATAGAAGTGTCTTGAAAAATATCTAATAAAATATTATTTACTGTCATCATGGCAAAGATAAAATTCATTCATTCATTCATTTTCTTGTCGGCTTTGTCCCTTGCGGGGTCGCCACAGCGGAATGAACCGCCAACTTATCCAGCACGATTTTACGCAGCGGATGCCCTTCCAGCCGCAACCCATCTCTGGGAACTTCCACACACACATTCACACTCATACACTATGGACAATTTAGCTTACCCAATTCACCTGTACTGCATGTCTTTGGACTGTGGGGGAAACCGGAGCACCCGGAGGAAACCCACGCGAACGCAGGGAGAACATGCAAACTTCACACAGAAACGCCAACTGACCCAGCCCAGCCGAGGTTCGAACCTGCGACCCAGCGACGTTCTTGCTGTGAGGCAACAGCACTACCTACTGCGCCACTGCGTTGCCAGATAAAATAAATCAGTTATTAGAAATGAGTTATTAAAACTATTATGTTTAGAAATGTGCTGAAAAAAATCTTCTCTCCGTTAAACAGAAATTGTGGGAAAAATAAAAAGGGGGCTAATAATTCTGACTTCAACTGTATGTGTGTGTGTATATATATATATATATATATATTAGGTTTTATGTAGATTTTTAGTTTCTCAAGTATTTAATTTACTTATTAGTAGGGTCAGACAGAATCTGCGGACATTTTTGCTATGTCTGCGCAACATAAAAAAAATCTGTGGATTAATACAAAATGATTTTGGGAGTATGGTAACTAAAAACTTAATATACTGTATATAATAAAAAAGTAATACCTTCTTAATTTTTATTTAAAGTTTACAATGTAAATCCAATTAGATCCACTTATTTGGAAAACAAAGCAAGTCACTCATATAATACATCTACTAAAAGACAGAAAATGTTACTTTACAAACTGTATTGTAAATAAATCATATGAACATTTTCATATTCATTCATTCGTTCATTCATTTTCCTTCGGCTTAGTCCCTTTATTCATCAGGGGTCGCCACAGCGGAATGAACTGCAAACTTATCCAGCATATGATTTACGCAGCGGATGCCCTTCCAGCTGCAACCCATCACTGGGAAACATTTTTATTTTAGTCAGTAATATTACTGAAATTAATTTAAAAACGGAATAAATATAAATGTACACAAATCGACTCGATGGGCTAAAAATCTGCAGACTTCTGCACAGGCAGATTCTGTGTCAGCTTATTTATAAGGTAACTAAATTACCTTTCAGACAAATAAATTAGAAAAGTAATTTAATTTAATTTCATTAGTTACTTACTTATCATTCATTTTTAGTCCTTTTATACATCAGGGGTCGCCATAGGGGAATAAAGTGCCAACTTATCCAGCATATGTTTTACACAGCGGATGCCCTTCCAGCTGCAACCCAGAACTGGGAAACACCCATACACTCTCATTCACACTCATACACTACGGCCAATTTAGTTTATTCAATTCACCTATAGCGCATGTCTAGCACCTGGAGGAAACTCATGCAAACACAGGGAGAACATGCAAACTCCACACAGAAATGCCAACTCACCCAGCCGGGACTCGAACCAGCGACCTTCTTGCTGTGAGGTGACAGTGCTAACCACTGAGCCATCGTGTCACCAGTAACTTATAATATAAGTAATTTACCCAACATTGCTATGCTTTCACACCAGTGTTTATTGTCATCGACTTATGATCGGTTTATTGAAAATGCATCTTAATCCCAGGTGTAAACACGGCCAGAGTCTTGTATTTACAGTTTCAATCCTGTTTAGTTCAGTGCCAACACACTCTGCAGATTGAAGCCATTGTTTCCGGGTCTGGACCCTGTTTTCTTGAAAAACTTGCTTATATCCGAAACTCCACCTGATTGCCAGTGTTGGAGTTCGTTGCTGTCTAATCTGCGTCCTGCTCATCGAGCGATGGTCCATTTCGCTCTCCAACAGGTATGTTTTTTACAAATCAATCAGCATTTATACTCATTTATTAGACCTGATCTGGTATAAAACACACTGTTTGTTTTAAGGTTCTGGAAAGCATATCTGTAAATGTAACCCAGCAGCTGCAATGCCTTGTACCATTCGTCTCCTTGAAGAAATTAACGTCAGATGTAGACGGCGAGACAGTTCTCCAACATATATCTCTGTATAAACATATGCCCTGGTCTCATCAACAGGTACAACCCCAATCTTTCCATACTTTTTCTCTTGGCAAGCTTCCTTTTTTCTTGCTCACACACTGTCACTAGCCATGCTTACATTCAAATTTATGAAAAATTACATGAACAATTTAGGAATAAAGCTCTAATGTGATCAAGAAAACAAATCCTCACTTTCTTGGAAATCATGCAAGTTCACAGTAATATGAAAATAAAATAATGCAACAGGGGAAACCACTGTAGCTCTTTTTTCATATATAATCAATGGCTTTGCACTGAACCCTGAGGAACCACTGTATATTATTATTGTTCATATATAATACATGGCTTGAGCACAGATGACACCTCTGAGATGTCATTAACTAAATTAAATAATAATAAAATAAATAAATAAAACTAAATTATTTAGTAAAAATAAAGCAGCCAATGAAATAATGAGCATCGAAATTGGTTTGCTGGCTAGTCCAGTTATCCAACTACTTGTTCTGTTGAGTAGGGTTGGGTCGATAGACGATGCCATTGTCCATCGCCGATGGCCGATAGACATCACAATGCTGAGCCGGCATCACGATCCTTCGCCTCGCCCCCGTCGCAGCAGCAACCCGCTCGTGAAAAATACACATTAGGGCCCTGTTTACCCTAATACATCTTAGTTTTAAAATGGCATTTTAGAACAAAAACGATCCACATCCACGCTGGCGTTTCATCTAGCATTTCTGAAAAGATCTCCGTCCTATTCCGCTGAAAACGCACATCACGTGACCACACACACACACACACAAACACTCATGCGCTTTTGCATATGCTGGTGCTCTGAGCACAAAACCCCAGAGAGCAGTGCACGTCGGACAGTTTATCAAGGATGTACTGCTGGATCGCGTCTCACTATAGTTGTTAAACGTGATATTTAATTAATCTTGTCTCCATCTAGTGACTAAGCCCACACGAAATCTACGCGCGCAGAATTCTGCAGATTTTCTGCAGAATTCCGCAGATTTTTAGCCCATCATTAATTCTGTTTATTTACTTGAGTAAATGTGTGTAAATCTGAATTTATTCAGCTTTTAAATTACACATATTTTACGTATTAAGGTTTTAGTTATGAGACTCCCAAAATATTTCCGCAGAAATTCGCAGATTTTTACCAAAATTCTCAGCAAAAATTGCAAAAAACGTTCGCAGATTCCGTCTGGCCCTACTAATGACTCTTCAGTCTTTTGAATCTATCAGGTAATGTGTCACAGCATCAGGACACTGCTTCAATCTTTCGCTTTCACGTTTGTACTTAGTCATTTTAGCGAAAACCTAAGTTACTGTTGGTTGGTTCCTGTTGGTTATGCACCTTTTTTACCAACCAAGTTTGTCGACGCCATTATAACGACACAGATCACTCTGCCTATTCATGCCAGAGTACCGCGGAAAAAGTGATTGACAGGTGGTAATTTGTCTGTAAGTTATCTTTATTTATTTATGATTTTGTTATGGGTAAAACAAAGACCAAGCGGTTCAGGTAGTTGAAACGGTAGGCTACAGATAATTAATTCATTATGAATTGATTAATTATTTCTAAATAATTAATTCAACACCGCCTACAATAAAGATCACATCGTCCATCGCGACGTTTCACATTTGACATCGTACGATGCCACATTGGTCGACATCGCCCAACCCTACTGTTGAGGCATAGTCACTTTTTTTGTTGCATATCAATAAACTTTTTTTTTAAGGAATATCAAGCAATATTTTTAATAATGGGATTCTGTTGTAGTATTTGCATGTAATTTTAATAAATGAGAATTATCTGCCAAAATGCACATCAGAAATGTGTGGATTGGAACATAGCTACTGTTGCACAACATGTAAAAAAGCATACATTTTTCTATATGAAGGCTGATTTATATTTATACATAGTCGGCGACTATGACGTCATCAGGGAGTTGGCGGAGGTACGCTTTGGGTGCGCGCGACATGATTTCAGCTGGCGGAGCACACAACATTTTTTGAGACTCAAGCGAACAGTTCATGCGGCGCCGTATTTCATTTGAGTTAAGTATGAATCACGTTGAAGAGATTTTGTCTGAAATAGGTACAACTGTTTATGAATCGCCCATGCCTGATCATCATAGGGATAACCAGATGAACAATAATTCTTGGCTAGAAATTGCAACAGCCGTGGGAAATGAAGAAAGTTTTTGTAAATGTTTGGAAAAACTTGAGGCATAAGTTAAGGCCAAAAAGAGAGGCCATGGCAAAAGTGGAGACCCAGGTGGTTTTAATACACAATTACCCAAATACGTTTTTTTCACCATTCATTTTGAATTTAAAAAATTTAATAGTTACAAAATGAAACGGAACCCTGTTTTTACAGGCTTTACTGGTGATAATGCTCAGGAATGTTGGACCATTGTTACCTTAGAACAGAGATGCCTGCGGGCCAAAGTTGGCCAATTGTAACCTTTGGTTTGGCCCACCATCCCAACTGAGAGGAGAGTGAGAATGATGGAGAGCGTTGGGGCGAACGCCTTTAACACAGAGATCGTCGTTTCTAATTTGACGTAACCTTTTTTGTTAGTTTTATTGCTGAGCTACAAAAAAAAGCTAACTGAAATTAAATGTTTCAATTAAATGTTGTAAATGACTCTCAGTTTTTAAAATGTAAATACTGTCTCTCGACGTATAGAGGACTATGCAGAAGACATCAGCAAGCAAATCAAGGCAAAAACTAGTGTAATTCCGTAATAAATGTTTTGTTTTTACTGTAATAAGTTCACTATAAAATGTAAAAAAAATACTGTATTAGTTAATATAAAGCAATGTTTTCTAGTTATTTTTAAATATTATTAAATAAATTAGGTAATTATTACCCATGGAAATTATATTTACCTTTGGCCCACTAGCCTTAATCAAGTTTGGTTTTTGGCCCTTTATAAGAACATGTTTGCCTTAGAATATAAGGACACAAACTATAGCCAGACAGTAATGTGTGGATTGTGGAATGAGCTAAATCTAAAACATTTTGTATTATTTAGTAAGTGTACTTTTTACTTGCTTTTATTCTAAAAATATATTTGTAGAGCAATTCATGCTCTGTTGTCATTAATATGTTAATGAATTTAAATAGGAAGAACTGTCCGGGATATGAACAAAAGCAAGTGATGGAATAAAGTTTTTTTTTTTTTTTTTTTAAACATCTTTACATGATTATAAAAATCTTATAAATCATTCAAATAATTTATAAAAATAATACAAATAATTAGTTTAAAAATCTTGAATGATATTAATGATATGACGTAGTTCCGGACACTTCCTCTTTCTCTGTTTATCCGTCTGATTTTACGGTCAGTTTCTTTTGACCGCCCCCGTCGTTTTAAAGAATATCTCAACTGCAAACGTGTCCTGTATAAAAGCTTCGTCCGTTTTGTGAGGTGCGCGCGCACTTAGCGGTGGTTCGTGGTGGCAGGCAAAGGTATAAATCAGCCTTAAGTCTTCAGCTAATGCTGTTCAGTGGCAAACTTTATTCACTTCAATTAATCTTTATTTCTATAGCGCTTTTGCAATGTAGATTGTGTCAAAGCAGCTTAACATAGAAGTTCCAGTAAACTGAAACTGTGTCAGTCTAGTTTTCATAGTTTAAATTCAGTTTAGTTCAATTCAGTGTGGTTTAATTTTTACTGCTGAAAGTCCAAACACTGAAGAGCAAATCTATTGATGCACAGCTCCACAATCATTAATGGTGGAGCTCCTTATTATTAATGGTAATTGTAAATGAACATATTTAATTTTTGATTTTTCATATATTTCTTGCTTTCCCCTAAACTGCACATAAGCATGACTAAGAAACTATGGAAGCATTGGCCATTCGGTGTTAACACAATGTACATTACATTCAGTGCCCTGTACTGCGCTTGCCAGACAAAGCAGATCTCAAATTCTTTGGTGGATTATTTGTCATGCTATGAAAGAACCTTTCAGCAAATTAATAATCCGAGCCCCTCGACTGCCATCAAGCAAATTGATCTTAATGCGGTACAATAGCCTCCACCAGGCAATATGAATTAATTATCACCCACATTAAAGAGACTTTGTCTCAGCCAAAAGTGTATCAGATACTACCTTGAGGACGATCTAGTTTCTCAGACTCACTTGTTGTATTTGACACAACAGGCTCAAATGCTGTTCAAGATAATTCAGCGGACTGTAAACATCACAAGAGAGTCAATACTGTAAGTGATATCAAGCATTATTATACTTTATGTTTGTTGACTCTCAGACTTGCAGCAGATGTAGTTTGATATACTACAGAACAGGGCTTCTCAAAGTCCCCCAGACATGTAGAAAATTCAATCCAGACCACCTCCATTTTGTATTTAAGAGCACTACTGTAATTGTGTGCAACTACATTTTTTAAGCTGTACAAAGGTTAACTTAACTTAATTTTAGTCAGTTTGATTGATATAAATTGAGATGACTAGAAAATAAATTGAACAGCCAGATTTTTTTGCAGTGTGTAAGGGATTAAACAGAGAGGTATGCGTTCATTTTGCCCCAATTCAGCACAAAACTGTTCTGTTTGATTATAGTATTAAGAAAGTTGGGGTTGTGAAGGGTGGAAATATGCCACTATGAAGCAAAATTTTACTAAAAGAATTACAGCTTAAATAAGCCTGCTGGTTCTTGTTTATCAGGCTGGTTTTAGAAGGGGTTTCTCCATTTCCAGGATGGTTTTAGTCACTTTCAGGCTACTTTTAGCTGGACAAAGCTGGTTTTGCCTGGTCACTCCAGCTTGTGTGACAAAATTCCCCTCCAAAAAACCATCCATCCCCTTGGTAAAAACCATCCAACCAGCTTAAGATGGTTTAAGCTGTTTTTCAGAAGGGTAGTCAGCAAATGTAATACTGACAGAGCCATTTCTCACATTAGACTGCATTGTATTTTTGCCCCATGTTACTTATGACCCAGCAGGCACAACATCATAAGACGTTAATATTAGGTTAGATTTAGGTCGTGACGTCAGGTGACCAAAATTCAATGTCTAGCGTCTAAGGACAGCATCATTTTGACGTCAAATTACGTTGATATTTGGTTGATTTTATGTCGTGTTAGAAAGTGACCAAAATCTAACGTCTGATAGACGTCATAGTGGTAACGTCCACACAACATCAAGTTGTAACATGATTAGATGTTGATATTTAGTTAATTTTAAATTGGACGTTGGATATTGACGTCGGCCTGATGTTGGGTTGTGACGTTAACCCGATTTTCATTTCCAAACTAAATCCAACGTCCCCACGACATGTGTTAGTGTTAGAGTGTTAGTGTCTGATTTTTTATATGGTGTTGGTTTGTTTTGTTTAGATTAACATTTGCTGGTAGGAAAACATCCATTCCTTCACTTTTGCTATTTATACAACAACAACAGCTTAAATAGGCCTGAGATAGTTGGCTGGTTCTGGTTGATCAGGCTGGTTTTAGAGGGGGTTTGTTCACTTTTAGGATAGTTTTAGTAACTTCTAGGCTGGTTTTAGCTGTTTTAAGCCAGACAAAATGGTTTTGCCTGGTTATTCCAGCTGGTCTTCTAGTCTGACCAGCTTGGAAGTGGCCAAAACCCCCTTTAAAAAAAACACACATCCCCTTGTTAAAACCATCCAACAAGCTTAAGATGGTTTAAGCCGTTTTTTCAGCAGGGTAGTCAGCAAATGTAATACTGACAGAGCCATTTCTCACATTAGACTGCATTGTATTTTTGCCCCATGTTACTTATGACCCAGAAGGCAGGCACACAACATCATATTAGGTTAGAGTTAGGTCATGGCGTCAGGTGATCAAAATTCAATGTCTAGCCAGCGTCTAAGGACAACTTCATTTTGACGTCCAATAATGACGTCAAATTACGTTGATATTTGGTTGATTTTTAGGTTGTGTTGGAAAGTGACCAAACTCGAACGTCTGATAGACGTCATAGTGGTAACGTCCACACAACGTCATGTTGTAACATGATTAGACGTTGATATTTAGTTCATTTTAGGTTGACTTTAGGTTGGACATTAGACATTGACGTCGGCCTGACGGTGGGTTGTGACGTCAACCCGATTTTCATTTCCAAACCAAATCTAACGTCCCTACGACATTGATGTGCTGTGCCTGCAGGGGACATACCTCTGGTTGTGTTTTGTAAATAGAAACAGCTGACCCTTAAATTGACACTTTTGTACTTGTTATTAATGTTTTGTTAAATTTAAAAGGCATTTAATTTCTTTAAATGGTTGATTTATGGATGTGCATGTTTATTTATAGATTTGGACCTTTGAATGAACAGTTTTCAGTCACGTGACCTGTGCGAAGACCTGGTGGGCAAAAAAAACTGTAGGCCATAATGAGATCTACACTAAGATCTCCATAAAAACACAGCACAATCCAGTCATATTTCCATCTGTTTCAAGCTACGGATATGTGGATCACATATCAACAGAACAAAACTGTAAATTGTGGGGACTTACTATCCATATATTGCACCCGCAGCTGTTTTTCAGTCATTTAAAACCCTTGTGTACCTGTCAGAAGTACAATTCGGCAATGTTTTTATCTATCTTGTGGATATTACTCAGCGATTTAGTCATTATAGTGACTGCGTTATAGAGTGTTAGTGTCTGATCTTTTTATATGGTTTTGGTTTGCTTTGTTTAACATTTGCTGGTAGGGAAAAATCCATTCCTTACCTGTTGCTATTTATACAACAACAACAACAACAGCTTAAATGGGTCTGAGATAGTTGGCTGGTTCTGGTTGATCAGACTAGTTTTAGAGGGGGTTTGTCCACTTTCAGCATGGTTTTAGT
Organism: Danio kyathit; assembly: GCA_903798195.1. Lineage (NCBI taxonomy): Eukaryota > Metazoa > Chordata > Actinopteri > Cypriniformes > Danionidae > Danio > Danio kyathit. The sequence goes on from LR812525.1 coordinate 16,834,958, forward strand.
AACTTGCGGGCTGGTTTTAGCTGCTTTAAGCTGGACAAAGCTGGTCTTGCCTGGTCATTCCAGCTGGTCTCCTAGTCTGACCAGCTTGGCCAAACCCAGTGGCCAAAACCCCCTTCAAAAAAAACACACATCCCCTTGTTAAAACCATCCAACCAGCTTAAGATGGTTTAAACCATTTTTTCAGCAGGGTAGTCAGCAAATGTAATACTGACAGAGCCATTTCTCACATTAGACTGCTCTGTTATTTTACCCTATGTTACTTATGACCTACCTCGGGTTGCGTTTTGTTAATAAAAATAGATGACACTTAAATTAACCACTTAAATTGACACTTTTGTACTTGTTATTAAAAAAAAAATTTAATTTAAAAAGCATTTAATTTATATAAATGGTTGATTTATGGACGTGCATGTTTATTTATAGATTTGGACTACTAGAACAATGGGCCATAATGAGATCTACACTAAGATCTCCAACGAAACACAGCACAATCAGATCACATATCAACAGAACAAAACTGTAAATTGTGGGCACTTCCTATCCATATATTGCACCCGCAGCTGTTTTTCAGTCATTTAAAACCCTTGTGTACCTGTCAGAAGTACAATTCAGCAATGTTTTTATCTATCTTGTGGATATTACTCAGCGATTTAGTTATTATAGTGACTGCATTATAGAGCGTTTGTGTCTGATTTTTTTTGTATGGTGTTTGTTTGTTTTGCTTAACATTTGCTGGTAGGGAAAATCCATTCCTGCACTTTTGCTATTTATACTTTGACATTGCATGTCAATTTATACTCTAATTGCACTTAACCTGTAAATTAGAATAGATGTATAAAAAGCATACAAACGTACTGGCAGTTATATACCATAGATTGTTATGGGTCAATGATGATGCTAACATTCGGCACAAATCCATACATTTCTCCTTTCTGGCTGTTCTTCTATGAGGGAATTCTGTTGAAGCAAAGCCCAGGGGTGTCTCCTCATCAGTTAGTAATGCTATATTTTATTCCACAACAGTTATCTGGCTTTTAGATTAAAAAGAGAGAGAAATAACTCAGCCTATGACTTGGCGGTCAGCGGGAGACAGTATTTTTTTTGCCCACCAGGAGGGAGTTCCCCTATTGGTGTGACGACATGTGAAAACTATCAGTTGAGACTTTGAGAAGCCCTGCTATAGAATATCATCATCATACTCTGGAACTAAACATCATAATCATGCATGCAGTCACAAAATTCCATTGCTTTCAATTTTAATAACATTCGTTCAAGTATGTTTCTTTTCCACTGAAGGGATTTAGGTCGTATTGCTGGTGGAATGAGCTGTGAATGGCTGATGCTGTGGGTAAATGACTCCGGTTTCTCTGAATTATTGCAGTTCATCACTAAGTTGCCAGGAGGACTTAGACCTGGTTTGGTAAGAAAATAAGCACTTTTTATATTAACATTAAATACTTTGCAGAGGTTGTAATGTTTTGATTAAATAATGTAGAATAATAACTCCGCAAGCATTTTTGTTGTTTAAAAGAAGTCTAATAGACATCTAATAGACGTCTAAACAAGGCTAAATTTGGACTGTCTGTAAAAATCTAATGGACATTTTAGAATAGCCCAAAACTAGACTAGTTTACAAAAAGACCGGAATAAATGACTGCACTACCTGACAAAAGTCTTGTCGTCGATCCCAGTTGTAAGAACTACAAATAATAACTTAACTTCTAGTTGATTGTTATGACTTCTTGATGTTAGACTTTGGACTAAATTTAGTAGCATTTACAGTTGAAGTCAGAATTATTAGCCCCCCTGAATTATTAACCCCCTGTTTATTTTTTTCCCCATTTTCTGTTTAACAGAGAGAAGATTTTTTTCAACACATTTCTAAACATAATAGTTTTAATAACTCATCTCTAATAACTGATTTATTTTATCTTTGCCATGATGACAGTAAATAATATTTGACTAGATATTTTTCAAGACACTTCTACACAGCTTAAAGTGACATTTAAAGGCTTAACTAGGTTAATTAGGTTAACTAGGCAGGTTAGGGTAATTAGGCAAGTTATTGTATAATGATGGTTTGTTCTGTAGACAGTCGGAAAAAAATGGGGCTAATAATTTTGACCTTAAAATGGTTTTGAAAAAATTAAAAACTTCTTTTATTCTAGCCGAAATAAAACAAATAAGACTTTCTCCAGAAGAAAAAATATTATCAGACATACTGTGAAAATTTCCTTGCTCTGTTAAACATTTGAGAAATATTTAAAAAAGAAAAAAAATTAAAGGGGGGCTAATAATTCTGACTTCAACTGTATATTGTGACAGTTTTGTGTAATATGGGAAAAGAAGAAAACCATGCATCAACCAAAATACTGCCAAAAAGAGAATACTTTATTATACAAAAATCTAAGATAAACAGAAAATAGTAATAATAAAGAAGAATTCTATAGATAACAACAAATAACCACAAAAGGTAAATTAGATACAATTCATACCAGCAAAATAAACCGTGCATGTGAAGAGGACAAAAGTGCCACTGAAAGAAAAGAAAATAACAAAACCAAAAATCAAACTAACTCAGTATAATCCTTTCACCTAACTGAAAACAAAATAATTGAAAGCAAGTCTTCTGTGTTTATACGCCCTAACTTACCTACTCTAAACTTAACCAAACAGAAAAATACAAGGCCAGCGCTCACTCCTAAACCTGGTGTGTCTATACACAGGTCTTCTAGGTGGTGTAAGGATGTACGTCATGTTACATCTACCTCTCCAAATGCCCCATGGGGAAAACAAAGAATATCAACAAATGATCTCAAATGAAGAATAAAAAGAGAATTATTCAAAATAAACAAGATGGCAATAACAACTTTTGGCAAAGCAATATTAAGTACCAAAAACAAAAGAAATAACGGAAGGCAGATTAAAACAAAGAACAAAAGCCTCTGTCCGGCGTCCCACTCGTCGTCTTTTTAAAAACCACTCAGATTGGCCGGAGGAGCCGCCACGTCACCGAAGATAATGATGATTGACCGATCCTACAGCCAATAACAATTCGAAGTGGATTGAACCTGGGAAACCAAAAGAGAGAGAAGTTAGACAGAGAGATTTGGAAAAGTGTCAGAAGCTAGATTTTTCGGATGAATCATCTGTTGAACTGCATCCCAATCATCACAAATACTGCAGAAGACCTATTGGAACTCACATGGACCCAAGAATCTCAGAGAAATCAGTCAAGTTTGGTGAAGGAAAAATCATGGTTTGGGGTTTTCATTCAGTATGGGGGAGTGCGAGAGATCTGCAACATCAACAGCCTGAGGTATCAAGACATTTGTGCTGCCCATTACATTACAAACCACAGGAGATGGCAAATTCTTCAGTAGGATAGCGCTCCTTATACTTCAGCCTCCACATCAATGTTCCTGAAAGCAAAGAAGGTCAAGGTGCTCAAGGATTGGCCAGCCCAGTCACCAGATATGAACATTATTGAGCAGGTCTGGGGTAAGATGGAGGAGGCGGCTTTGAATGTGAATCCAAAGAATCTTGATGAACTCTGGGAGTCCTGGAAGAATGCTTGCTTTGCCATTCCAGATGACTTTATTAATAATAGTCCTCCAAGCTACACAATATTACTTCTTTTTCCACTGCACCATGACTTTATATTCTATACTGTACATTATTTCTGTTAAGTGACAAGACTTTTGTCTTAGCAAGGTCAGACCTAATTAAATAATTAAAAATCAAGGCATGATCATATTTTATTTTGGTAAAATAAGCGTAATCTAGAGGCCTTTGCCTTTCATATAAGCCACTTCTGATACCAAATAATCAACTAGAAGTTAGGTTATTATTTGCTGTTCCTAAAACCTAGATAGGCGACAAGACTTTTGTCAGGTAGTGTACATGTGAAGTCTGTCTAATCCAGGGGTGGGCAAACTCGGTCCTGGAGGGCCGGTGTCCTGCACAGTTTTGCTCCAACACTAATCAAACACACCTGAACATGCTAATCAGTGTCTTCAAGATCACTAGAAAACTATAAGCAGGTGTGCTTGATTAGAGTTGGAGCTAAACTGTGCAGGACACTGGCCCTCCAGGACCGAGTTTGCCCACCCCTGGTCTAATCTCTTAGACATCTATTAAGCACAAAATTGTTTGGTGGAAAAATAATGTTTCATTATTAAAATATATGTCTCACTTACAAAAAAAAATCCATTTTAGTGTCTCTGCATCAAACATGCAACGGCAGAGAAAATGAACAACAAACATTTTATGTTTCCACAGAGGAAATGCATTGTGTTGGAGTTACAGCAACAGCCTGATATTGATCTAAATGACTTGGACCCCTCATTTGCTGCAAGATTACCGTGAGATCAATTCTGTGCTACCAACAATCCTTTTGTTTGTTTTGCTCTCTTTTTTTTTACTTGCAGGGACTTATTGTTGTATTTGCTCTCAAAGGTTGACCATGATGGAGCACCTGTCTAACTCCTCACTCATAGGTGTACTGGAGCATGTTCGACAACACTTCATTGATTTCCTTCAGCTTCCACGACACAAACAAACGGCTCTGGCAGAGAAAGCTATTGACGTACTCGTAAGACTGGAATTATTGCAGATCTTCAACATTTCATGACTGAATCCTTTATGTGCACATTGGATATAAATACAGTGGAAACAGTATCTTTGTGAAATGTTATTACAATATAAAACTTTTGACAGGGTATAATAATTGAAACATTTTGGAGTACCATAGTATTTTTAACCTTATACCAGACATAAACATATTATCTTTTTTCGGTTTAACATATAATAGATTAAATGGTTTCTATGAAAGCAGCCATTACTTTGTTTTTCAGTGTCACAGTCAGAAATCTTTCTGATTTGATGTTAAGTAAAACATTTCAGAACATACAAAAAATATTAGGTTGAGTTGCTTAATATTTCTTGTGGAAAACTGCTAAAAAAGGTTGAAACAACAGCATTTATTTAGTAAAAACATAAAGGATTTTTCCTCTTAGTGCAACTTGATGATCAAAATAATGTCACAAATGCATATTGATTTTATGTCAGTTGACTACTTTGAGTTCAAAACATCAAACTGACATCCAACATTGCCATAAAAAATATTAAATAATTATTTAATATTTAAAATATTAAATAATTTAAATTTCCTTAAGGACTTCTTTCACCCTGCTCGCAGACTGTTTTCTATCATGCTTTCCGAAAGGCGCTTCAAGTTCCCCCAGACAAAAACCAGCAGACTGAACAGCTTTTTCCCCAGAGCTGTCTCCCTTTTGAACTCTACCCCCACTGACTCATTTGCCCCCCCAATATTTGCATATTTAAAATTGCACATATTCATTGCACTAATTCATCTTGAATTGTACATACCCACTACACATATACAATCGTAATTACGCTCATATCTATCTGCATACCTCTGATTATTAATAGCAACCTGTACATATATCCATCTATTGTTAATCTCTGTTCATAGTTCATACAACCTGTATATAATGTTCATAGTACATCCATCTGCAAATATCACCATAGTTTTTCTATAATTTCACTTTATAACTTATACCTGTATCCTGCACTTGCTGCTATTGCACTCCTGGTTAGACCTAAACTGCATTCTGGTGCCTTGTACTTGTACATGTGTAATGACAATAAAATTGAATCTAATCTAACCTAATCTAATTTGACACCTATGTTAGATGTCAATTTGATGTTGTTTTGACATCAAAGAAGTGTGTAGGGATACTAAATCCAGTGCAAATTTCTAATTTGGAATTAAATCTTTCAGATGAATAAAATTGTACTTATTTTACAATACTTTTTTGGTAGTCAAAAGGGTGTCAATGTGTGGATGTCAAATGGACGTCAAGGTTTTGATATCAAATCAATTAGCATTTGTGATGTGTTTTTTTGATGTCAATGTCAATTTGATGTCATATTGACGTCAAGGTGCCCACTGGGTTAATGTAATTCTGTGATGCCCAAACTAGGACCTGCGGGCCAAAGTTGGCCCATAGCAACCTTTGATTTGGCTCACCATCCCATCTGAGAAGAGATTGACATTTATCATTTAACATAACCTTCATTTTGTTTCTTTGTTTTATTGCTCAGCTACAAAAAAAGCCAACTGAAACTAAATGTTTCAATTAAATGTATCTGTAAATGAATCAGATTTTTAAAAACGTAAATACTGTCACTTGACAGACAGAAAACATCAGGGAGCAAATCAAGACAAAAACAGGTGTTCAAGTGAGCATTCTGTTATAAATGGGATTGTTTTTAATATAAGTTTATTATAAAATATAAAATAAATTGAAGCAATGCTTTATATATATATATATATATATATATATATATATATATATATATATATATATATATATATATATATATATATATATATATATATATATATATATATATATATATATATATATATATATATATATATATATATATATACAGTTGAAACCAGAAGTTTACATACACTCTAAAAAAAAGGAACATAACCATTTTTAAAAAAATGTCTGATGGTAAATCATACTAAACGTTTACTATTTAAGGTCCATTAGGATTACCTAAATCCTTTACATTTGCTAAATGCCAGAATAATGAGAGAATTGTTTTTTTGATAATTTTTTATTAATTTTTAGACAGTCAAAAGTTTACATACATTTCCTTGGTATTTTTTAGCTTTGCTTTTAAACTGTTTAACTTTGGTCAAATGTTTTGGGTATCCTCACAAGCTTCTCACAATTGTTTGAAGGAATTTTGGTCCATTCCTCCTGACAGAATTGGTGTAACTGAGTCAGATTTGTTGGTTGTCTTGCTCACACAAGCTTTTTCAACTCTGTCCACAAATTTTCTATAGGATTGAGTTCAGGGCTTTGTGATGGCCACTCCAAAACATTCACTCTGTTGTCCTTAAAGCACTTTTTAACTAATTTGCAGTATGCTTAAGGTCATGGTCTGTTTGTCCTCCAAATGTAACACTGGTCATTATGGCCAAACAGTTCAATCTTAGCTCCATCAGACCACAGGACATGTCTCCAAAAATTATACTTTTTCCCAGTGTAATTTAGCAAATTGTGATCTGGCTTTTTTGTTGATTGTGGCTTGTTGATTTTCACATGTTGTCACACAAGGAAGCAGTGTGTTTGAGGTTTTCCTTAAAGGAAGGATATAATAATAGGCATAATAATCTTATTGTATGTAAACTTGACTTTCAAGAAAAGTTATAACAATTTCTCAAAAAATATCTCTTATTATTCTGCTATTAAGCATAACAGAAACAAATTTGATAATCCTAACTTACCTAAAAGAGAAAAAGTTTAGTCACATTAACATCTGACTTTTAAAAAAAAAAATGGTTATATGCCTTTTTATATATATATATATATATATATATATATATATATATATATATATATATATATATATATATATATATATATATAATTGGGAAATTATCCATGGCAACTTTAATGTAATACAGTTTGGTATACATTCACTGGCTACTTTATTAGGTACACCTTACTAGTCTCGGGTTGGACCCACTTTTGCCTTCAGAACTGCCTTAATTCTTCATGGCATAGATTCAACAAGGTACTGGAAATATTCCTCAGAGATTTTAGTCCATGTGGACGTGTTGTGCGTTCAGAGATGCTCTTCTGCATACCTTGATTGTAAAGAGTTTTGGTTATTTGAGTTACTATTGCCTTTCTGTCAGCTGGAACCAGTCTGGTCATTCTCCTCTGATCTCTGGCATTTGCGCCCACAGAACTGCCGCTCACTGGATATTTTCTCTTTTTCGGACCATTCTTTGTAAACCCTAGAGATGGTTGTGTGTGAAAATGCCATTAGATCAGCAGTTTCTGAAATACTCAGACCAGCCCGTCTGGCACCAACAACCATGCCACGTTCAAAGTCACTTAAATCACCTTTCTTTCCCATTCTGATGCTCTGTTTGAACTGCAGCAAATCGTCTTAACCATCTACATGCCTAAATGTATTAAGCTGCTGCCATGTGATTGGCTGATTAGAAATTTGCGTTAATGAGCAGTTGGACAGGTGTACCTAATAAAGTGGCTGGTAAATGTATTTACCATCCACCCTCAATCAAGTTTGGTTTTTGGCCTTTGATAAGAAAAAGTTTGAGCACCCCTGCTGTAACTTCCTGTCATTTATGCTGACTACAAGTGGAGTTCAAATACAAAAACCTCTAAGTGCTGTCTGAAATTTCTTTTAAAATTTGCATTTTACTCAACATCCAGTGTTTATGTTCAGTTATTTCGATTTAAAGGCCACGAAAAGAACATATTCTTTGCCATAAAAGTGAAAATATGGATCCTACACAGAAGTCTGAAAAAAAAGAAGCTAACTTTAGACGAAAATTTCAGATGGCATTTAGAAGCGTTTGCAGTATTAAATTATTGCATAAATGTTCAAAATCTGTCAACCCTACATTTTTGAACAGGAATGTATGTCACTCAGGTTTAGCAGACTTTGATAAAACACATTCTTGTTTTGCTTTCATCCTGTTTTTCAATATCTTTTTAAAGGGCATCTCTGAAGATGGCCTCACTGGGGCCTCCTTGGACATCCTCGGCCCTCTTCTGCCCTTTTTGGACAGGGATGTGTTAGATGACATCGACAGAGATGCCCTGAAACTGCGATTGGAGGAGCTGAAACATTATTGCCTGCCCTCTGACACCTTCAGACAAATATCAGCTTTGCTTACAGAGAGGAGCATGCTGGGGTGAGACCTGAGTCGAAGTTATTCCATTTTCATGTTGTTGACAACCTCTCTGTCCTGACAGCAACTGCAAAATGTTATGTTTTTGTGTTGTGCAAGCAAAATACAAATTGCTTTTTTTGCTGGGAATCTGACAGTGTTTCTGTGGTTTGCAATAGAGAACCAAAAACATGGACGGTTGGAGATGTCGAGCATGTGGGAAGACTTCTTTTCACGCTTTCACCTCAGCAGATCAGATCATTACCACTGGTAAGCACAAAACACAAGCATTGTTGTTGAAGTCTGCATGAAAATTAAGTTGTGACCATTTTGTTTTTCTTTTATTATTGACGTACAGTTGAAGTTGGAATTATTAGCCCCCCTGTATATTTTTTCCCCTAATTTCTATTTAATGGAGAGAAGATTTTGTCAACACATTTCTAAACATAATAGTTTTAATAACTCATTTCTAATAACTGATTCATTTTATTTTTGCCATGATGACAGTAAATAATATTTGACTAGATATTTTTCGAGATACTAGTATTCAGCTAAAAGTGACATTTAAAGGCTTAATTAGGTTAATTAGGCAAGTCAATGTATAACCATGGTTTGTTCTGTAGACAATCAAAAACAATACTCTCACTAGCCACTTTATTAGGTACACCTGTCCAACTGCTCGTTAACGCAAATTTCAAATCAGCCAATCACATGGCAGCAACTCAGTGCATTTAGGCATGTAGACATGGTGAAGATGATCTGCTGCAGTTCAAACCGAGCATCAGAATGGGGAAGAAAGGTGATTTAAGTGACTTTGAACGTGTCATGGTTGTTGTTGCCAGACGGGCTGGTCTGAGTATTTCAGAAACTGCTGATCTACTGGGAATTCGACACACAACCATCTCTAGGGTTTACAGAGAATGATCCAAAAATAAAAAGTATCCAGTGAGCAGCAGTTGTGTAGGTGCAAGTGCCTTGTTGATGCCAGAGGTCAGAGGAGAAAGGCCAGACTGGTTTGAGCTGATAGAAAGGCAACATTAACTCAAATAACAATTTGTTACAACCGAGGTATGCAGAAGAGCATCTCTGAACGCTCAACACGTTGAACCTTGTGGCAGATGGGTTACAGCAGCAGAAGACCACACTCAGTGCCACTCCTGCCAGCTAAGAACAGGAAACTAAGGCTACAATACACACAGGCTCATCAAAATTGGACAATAGAAGATTAGAGAAATGTTGCCTGGTCTGATGAGTCTTGATTCCTGCTGTGACATTCAGATGGTAGGGTCAGAATTTGGCATCAACAACAATAAAGCATGGATTCATCCTGCCTTGTGTCAACGGTTCAGGCTGGTGGTGGTGGTGTAATGGTGTGGGGGATATTTCTTGGCCCACTTTGGGCCCATTAGTACCAATTGAGCATCGTGTAAACGCCACAGCCTGCCTGAGTATTGTTGCTGACCATGTCCATCCCTTTATTACCACAGTGTACCCATCTTCTGATGGCTACTTCCAGCAATGTCATAAAGTGTGAATCATCTCAGACTGGTTTCTTGAACATGATAATGAGTTCACTGTACTTAAATGGCCTCCACAGTCATCAGCTCTCAATCCAATAGAGCATCTTTGGGATGTGGTGGAACGGGAGATTCACATCATGGATGTGCAGCCAACAAATCTGTAGTAACTGCTGATGCTATCATGTCAATATGGACCAAAATCTCTGAGGAATATTTCCAGTACCTTGTTGAATCTACGCCACAAAGGATTAAGGCAGTTCTGAATGAAAAAATGGGTCCAACCCGCTACTAGTAAGGTGCGCTTAATGAAGTGGCCGGTGAGTGTACATTGCTTAAGGGGGCTGATTTCAGATCAGAAAAGAATGTCATTTATTTTTAGTAGACATCATGAAGATACATTTATTTAAATATATATATACTAAATACTCCATTCAGTGTTTGATTTCTTGGGGACTTTAAGGGTGTGTTTACACTTAAAAGTACTGTTGTCTTATTTGTTTTGTCTGGACAAAACAAAAGAAAAAAACATTGGTCTTATAGTGTGTTTAGCATTCACGCTGCCGTTTCTAAGTCCAAACTGACAGATTTATATTTCAAAAATGCTTTGTGCTAGGCATGACACATCTTGTGATATCCTGTTTTTGGATAGTTTAAATGTCATTACACTATACTGTATGTTGCTTTCATATCTCAGTTGAGTTCATTTTAGACATTTTTAGCTGTCTTGGACCTCTTATTTGGTACACTCCAGATTTTTGATGGCAGCGTTTATACTGCCATTGCACAAAATTTTGTTTTAATCAAACCTGCCAAGTGTGAACAGAACCTAACACTGTAGGATCAGGATATCATCACGTTAAGCCTACATTTTCCCTTCAAGGGTGATTTAGGTAAAGACACGGTTGAGCAGGTTCTGATGAGCCAGTGGATTTGGAAAAACAGCGAACTGGGAGAGGCCTGCTGGGACTTAAAGGGATTACGAGAAAAGATGAACGTCCTTATCCACAGGATCGTTAAAGGTCGATGGTGGATGAGAAGGGGTGAGTCGTGTTCTGTGTTCATTTACAGAATCCCTCAGATGTTCCCTTTGGAGAGGTATACTGTAAATCAGTGGTTCTCAATTCTGGTCATTGCCACCCCTCGCTCTGCTCCCTTTAAGGCAAGTCATTTCACTCTGGTTGGCCATCTTTCAAACGCCTCTCGGGCAGTATGCTTGGCATTCTGTTTGAATGGGGAAACATCAAATTCTCCAAAATTGCTTGCCAAGCGTACAATTAAATTTCAAATTAGGAATCACCAATAAAATTAAACAACAACTGTCTCTTTAGTTTAATTTCTAAACGTTCAAATCACACAAAATCTGCAGAAACTCACGTCTGGTCTGAGCCCCATCCCCCGGAGAATCATCAGTCTATAGTGATCGATGATTGGCTGTTGTACTAGTAGGCGGGGCTTCATTCACCATATTGACTATTGCACTTTTCCCATTCAAAAGTATGTGTGTGACATGTCTTGTGTATTCTATAGTCTTTGACGTTATGCATGTCTCTGTTGTTTAAACGGGCATGAACTAAGAAACCAAAATATCTTTAATGTTTTGACATATAAGAGCTCACAATACTATAAAAACCTCCGGCAAGTTTCAGAGCTCAACACTTTGTGGTTCTTCTAGAATCAGCTTATTTTAAAGGAAGTCTGACAAAGTCTGAGATGTTCTACTCTATGATGTAACAGAGTGGATAAGCTCCGCCTCCATAGACGATTGATGCCAAAGACTATAGAATACACAAGACATGTCACACACATAGTTTTGAATGGGAAAAGTGTAACGTCAATATGGCGAATAAACCCCTGCCTTACAATACAGGAGCCAATCATCGATCGCTATAGACTGAGGATTCTCTGGGGGAGGGGCTCAGACCAGACGTGAGTTTCTGCAGATATTGTGTGATTCAAACGCTTAGAAATGAAACTAAAGAGATAGTTGTTGTTTAATTTTATTGGTGATTCCTAATATGAAATTTGATGTTTCCCCATTCAGACATGCTCAAGCATACTGTCCGAGAGGCGTTTCAAAGATGGCCGCTGAGTGAAATTACTTGCCTTAAAGGGACTTTGTTGATGCTCACTTCTACTATATTTCCTGTTTAGCTCTGCTATTATGCAAAACTGTCAGCCAATCAGAGCAGTGGGCATTTACCTCAGAGTCTAAATCGGCCATGCCCATTCAAACAGAGTTTTGATGATGAGAGTCAAAAACAGTTCAGAGAAATAGTCGATTACTTCTAAATTATGATGTTTTTGATGTAAAAACCTTAGTAAAAATATAAGTGGACCTCAGAGAACAGTACAAATAAAAAACGGAGGTAGTTCATGACCCCTCAACCTGATTTAGAACTTAACCAGCTATAGTCCTTTTTCTTTGTTGCTGCATGGATGGCGCCGTAGTGATCATCCGGTAGGATGCTTAAATCTTTCATTTAGAATTGTCATCACTGAGAGCAGCGTCTCTCAACTGGTAATCCTCGATTCGAAAGTGGGTGTCAATACCATTTTAGGTGGGTTACGGAGTGATGCAGAACTTTGATTTTGAAGGATGTGTGTTAAAGCCATTATGCTTCTGTCAGATGCAGTCTAAGTGTAAGAGAAAAATGTTCTTCTAATTCAGTGTCAGCCGACAGATATGTTGAAATACAGTGTGTGTGTGTTCCCGACTTGTCAGCTGTTTTTTTACATTACCATTAGATCACATTTTTAAAAATAATCAGTCCACGAGGTGGCGCTAATTAACAGAAGTATTAGTTCAAAGATGTTAAAAGCAAGTAAAATAGATTAAAACTATCGTTTCAAAGCAAGGTTATTATAGATAACGAAAAAAACAAAAACTTAAATTTTAAATAGTTTTCATTAACTGAAATAAAAATAAAAATGAGGGTTTTTCAAAAAAAAAAAACTAGAACTAACTGAAACTGTATTGTGTACATAGAAAACTAACTGAAACCAACTAAATTTATAGCAAAAACGTCCTTGGTTTTCATTCATTCATTCATTATTTTTTTTTTTTTGACTTAGTCCCTTTATTAATCTAGGGTCGCCAAAGCGAAATGAACCGCCAACTTATCCAGCGCGTTTTTACGCAGCGGATGCCCTTCCATCCGCAACCCATCTCTGGGAAACATTCACACACACTCATTCACACTCATACACTACGGACAATTTTAGCTTACCCAATTCACCTATAGCACATGTCTTTGGACTGTGGGGGAAACCGAAGCACCCGGAGGAAACCCACGCGAACGCAGGGAGAACATGCAAACTCCACACAGAAACGCCAACTGACCCAGCCGAGGCTCGAACCAGCGATCTTCTTGCTGTGAGGCACTACCTACTGCGCCACTGCATCGCCGTCCTTCGTTTTCGTCTTTTTAAATGTATGTAATACATTAAAGCCTACTGTATGGCTTTTAGAAATAAATCTATTCGCTTCGCGCTGCCAGGTGATGACCCATATGCCACCTCAGAGTCTGTAATCCTGCTGCTATTGGTCAAATCAAGTCGGTTCTCCTCCAGTCATCCTGGCCGTTGCTTCCTGTGACAAAAACAACGAGTGGACATGACAACAACACGGTGACAGCATTAAATACAGAAACGTAAAATTATCACTTTAACACATTTGTGCCCAATAATGGGTTTTATTTCTGTATTAGTGATCGCGATCGCGAGTGAATCTTTTTAACCGGATCTTCTAAGTGAACCAAATCGAACTGAACAATTCGCGTCTCCAGTAAGCACTCTAAGCTGGAGTTATATGCTGCGTCCCAATTTGCATACTTATACTACGACCTAAAAGTATGTACTTTTTTTGTGGAGGAAAAATATATACTTTTAAGTGTGTAACAGAAAAGTATGCAAGCTTTGGGACATACTACTTCCTCGTTACACAGATCGTCTTGTTGCTTAGTTAAGAGCCCTGTCAATCATCCACATTTCTGTCGTATTTAATTTCCTACCTTATTGGAGAAGCAGCAGCAGGATAATCTCCCATTCACGAGTCTTTCATGCAGAGAAATCTCCTCAGGTCTTTGGATAATTCTGCATTCAGATGGTAATGTCCAAACACGTCTTTATATAAGTTCAGTATTGTTGTTGCAGATGAAATATAACACAGACAACGGTATTTAAATATTCTCCAGTGGGATAGATATTAGTTAAGAATCATACAAACATCTTTACCGAAGCCTCTCTGCTTGACGGTTGGTCTCGTGCGTCCGTCATGTTTGTAGTTTGTTTACACATTTCACCCGCGTTTTGTAGTTCTAATCGAATTCACGTCCAACGCGCAATGTACTGTGGGCAATATCAGCGGTTAGAGTACGGACGCTTGTACACTTAAAATTTTGACCGGAAATAGTAAACCATCCGGGAATTTTTGGCATACTCTTTTCAACATACTACGATTTGGGACATACTAATTCTATTTTCACATACTATTTAGGACGAATAGTATGCGGATTGGGACGCAGCAATACTTTCGCCTGGCGCCGCATCGTGCACCTCCACTGACTGCGCGCGCACCTCGCGAAACGGACGAGGCTTTTATACTTGCTGCGTTCGCCGTTGTGATATTCTTTAAAACGACAGAGGGCGGTCAAAAGAAACTGACCGTAAAGTCAGACAGATAAACAGAGAAGTAGAAAGTTTCCGGAACTACGTCATATCAATAAAATCCTTCAATATTTTCAAACAAATTATTTTTATTGTTTTTATAAATTATTTTATTGATTATAAAGTTTTTTATAACCATTCAACATTTTTTTTTTTAAATCAAACTTTGCTGCATCACTTGTATTTGTTCATATCTCGGTCAGTTTCATCCTATCAAAGTTTATTAAAATATCAATGACAACAGAACATGGGTTGTTCTACAAATATATTTTTATTATGGCAAGAATAAAAGCCAAAAAAAAAAGCACACTTACTTAAAAATACAGATGTTTTTTTTTTTTAGATTTAGCCGGCTTCACAATTCACACATTACTGTCTGGCTAGTTTCTGTCCTATACTTATGCTGAAAAGGCAATAATAGTCCAACATTCCTGACCATTATCACCAATAAAGCCTAGAAAAACAGGCCATCAGTATATTGTAAACCGATAGGTTCATATATTCCTTTCCAGTTATCAAAGAAATAATTTGTTCCTTAATTGTAGTTTTGTAACTATTTAATTGTTTTAAATTCAGTATTGTAATATATACATCAGTGTAAAACCTGTGAATGGTGGAAAAACATATTTCTCTAATTGTGTGCCTGGGTCTCCACTTTTGCCATGGCCTCTTTTGGCTTTAACAAACTCATCCCTCAGGTTTTTCCAAACTTTTTAACAGAAACTTTCCTTCTTTCCCACAACTGTTGCAATTTCTAGCCAAGAATTATTGATCATCTGGTTATCTCTATGATCACGGATTAGATGTCTGTACAGTCGTACTGTTTCAGACAAAATCTCTTCAAAGTGGTTCATATTCAACTCAAACCAAACACGGCGCCGCGCGCACTCTTCGCTCAAGTCTCAAAAAATGCCATGCGCACCGCCAGCCGGAATGAGTTCGCGCGCACCCAAAGCAAACATCCGCAAACTCTGCGATGATGTCAGATTTGCGCGCACTCAAGCAAACTAGCGGACGCGTCGAGTATAAACAAGCCTTTATCCACAAACTTCTTACTTTTTAACATGCCTGATACCCCCTCTGATTCGAAGTAAACCAATACATACTGTTATTTATTTTTAGAACAGTACACTGAGATCAGATTTGAGAAGCAGTGAACCGATAATACTGCGCATGGGTGATTCAGCAGATGGTAAGCTAAACACCAAACAGTGACAGCCTGCTGTGACTAAACTAAACTTGAGCAACCGCAGCGCAGGTAAACCGAGGGCTTAAATGAGAGCATTGATCTGGCGAAAAAAGCATAAATTTATTTCATAGCTGAAAATCGCAATGGAATTTAATTAAGTGAATTATGCTTCAGTTGGTTGCAAAACGTAACTGTAAGAGATTTTTCACATCATGGTGATGTTTTAACAGACTGAAATTAGGATTGCTGACTACATAATTTTGGTATGTTGGGTCATAACATAAAAGAACTGTCACAAAAGATCCGGTTCACGTTAAAGATCGGAACTTCCCATCACTGTGTATCTAACCTCAGAAGCAGCCTTGCACACATATTTTACTTAAGGTTGCTATCTTGTGGGCTGCTGTATTTGGATTTAAGGATGGGTAGATGGTAGTGTTCATGTGCCTTCCGAATATATTTAAAAAAATGTATGGTTAAAATATTATGGTTATCAGAATATTTATTTCTGATTATTTTGAATCTCGCACCTAACAAATATCCTTATTTAGAAAAAAAACTAAAACTAAGACTGAAACTAATAAAAACTAAACTAAAACTAAGCAATTTCAAAAAATAAAAACGAACTGAATTTGAAAACAAAAAGTCAAAACGAAATAAAAACTAAAACTAATGAAAAATCCGAAACTATTATAACCTCAAAGCTGTCCAAATGTGATTCTTTACACGCATCAAGCTGCTGAACGGAAGTTCGGAGCGAGCATCCTTCTTACGCATACACGCAAAGTATAATAGGTAATTTTGCGGTCTATGAAAAACGTCTATAAGAGAGCTCCAAAAAGGAACTGTTTTGATTGACACGTTACCTACAGTACATAGTGTTCACTGATCTATACCCCCTAAACTTGAAGCTTACTTAATTTAAAAATAAAGATTTGCACTATGCGGGTTATTTAACTTTAATCATGAGTTTTCATTAAAGTCACGTCTCAAGCACTTTAATACCATTTGAATTAAATACACTTCTTTCAAACTGGATTTATGGCGGAATATCCAGTTTCCACTTCACAGGGCACTTACGATCGAATTGACCAAACCTCTGAAGTAGTGAGATTAACATACAAAATGTGCAGAGCAGGGGGTCGTGAGGACCAGGCTTAAGAATCTCTGCTGTAAACCATATATTGTTTCCTTACTAGGACCCATCCCAAGCTGTGCAGATATTAAAGGGACATTTCCCTCGGCCTGGAGGTCCTATCAGCTGAAACGAATGAAGAGGAGAGAGCTGAAGACTTGTGTTGAGTTCATCGGTCAGGATGACACACTTGACGACGAGCAACGTGAAGCACTTTGGATGGAACTCAGACCAGTTAAGACATTTGTACACCAAATGCTGTTGAGTGATTACAAAATGACAATCAAATCTCACACAACAATCTTTCTCTTAGGTGTATAAACCAGTGAAACAGCTAAAACCAGAGCAGGTGTTTGAACTGGGTTGTATAGTGACTGAAATGGGCGAAAGAGAGCTGCAAGCTGTCAATTTGTCCAGTTTGGGTGTAGTAGCTCATCTTGGGGACCTCAATGGGTGGAGCGCTAAGAAAGTACGTGTTTTTATTTTAATTTTTCTTGAATTTAACTTAAAACTTAAAGGTGTAGTTCACCCAATAATAAACATTTGCTTACTATTTACACACCCTCAAGTGGTTATAAACCTTTACAGGTTTTAATATTCTGTTGAGCACTAATTCATATTTTGAACTAAGAAATAAGTAAGAAAAACTAATACTATTGAAGTCAGTGGTTACAGGTTTCCAGCTTTCTTCAACATATCTTCTTTCAGGGTGTCTGTGGAGTCTTAAAATTACTTAAATTTCAAAAGCACAATTTTAGGCCTTACAAAGTCTTAAATAATAACATCGCTATGTCCATGTAAAGCTATCCAATCACCAACAATCCATCTCAATAAAACGTTTACTACACTTTTACTACTTTAGTACTCCAGGACTTTTGAAAAAAATCCTTAATGTTTAGCACTGTATATAGAGTGGAGGAACTATGACGTCAACTTGTATGCAAAAACCCGGAAGCGAGTTAGCATTTTAGCAGTTCTGGTTTCCTCGTCCCAAAGTCTATAAGTGCATCCCAAACTGCATACTTATGCACTATTATACGCCATTTTGTAGTATAAATAGTGTAAGTGGTGCGTTTACACTGATAACACTGAAAATAATAAGTGCACTTTAATTACCCGGATGATGCACTCATTCAGCCGGTAAAATGAAGTGTGTAATGATGTGCTGCGTCCCAATTCGCATACTTATGCTACGACCTAAAAGTATGTACTTTTTTGTGGAGGAAAAATATATACTTTTGAGTGTGTAACAGAAAAGTATGCAAGCTTTGGGACATACTACTTCCTCGTTACACAGATCGCTGTGTTGCTTAGTTAAGGGCCCTGTCAAATATCCACATTTCTGTCGTATTTAATTTCCTACCTTATTGGAGAAGCAGCAGCAGGATAATCTCCCATTCACGAGTCTTTCATGCAGAGAAATCTCCTCAGGTCTTTGGATAATTCTGCATTCAGACGGTAATGTCCAAACACGTCTTTATATAAGTTCAGTATTGTTGTTGCAGATGAAATATAACACAGACAACGGTATTTAAATATTCTCCAGTGGGATAGATATTAACAGTCATACAAACATCTTTACCGAAGCCTCTCTGCTTGACGGTTGGTCTCGTGCGTCCATCATGTTTGTAGTTTGTTTACACTTTTCACCCGCGTTTTGTAGTTCTAATCGATTTCACGTCCAACGCGCAATGTACTGTGGGCAATATCAGCGGTTAGAGTATGGACGCTTCCACACTTAAAATTTTGACCGGAAATAGTAAACCATCCGGGAATTTTTGGCATACTCTTTTCAACATACTACGATTTGGGACATACTCATTCTATTTTCACATACTATTTAAGATGGATAGTATGCGGATTGGGACGCAGCAATGGACACTTCACGCACTCAACAACCGCAGCTTTGATCACGTAGCGGAAGGGGCGGAGCTATCGGGCGCACATGTTGGATAACTTTATTTATTTTGGATTGTGAAAGCGAAATTCTCCTATGAGAGTGATTATAGCGCCTCCTGATGGAGAATGCGGTTATACTCACGACAGGTGTTATTTGGTACTTTGTTCATTTATTTCACTGATTTGGCAACCGTCAAACGTCATCTGGGAAACGGGTTGAACTTCCGCTTAGTAAAAAAACATTAGTGTTCTATTTGGGACAACACTACATACATATACTATGCTGTTGAGTGTTTAAGTGCATAAGTACATAGTGCATGAGTGCATAGTGTATAGTGTGCCATTTGGGACGCAGCTTGTGTGTTTTTTGAATGGGATTTCGGTTAAATCGCTTAAATAAGGTTTGTGGCTAACACAAACTCAAGATACTTTCACGTTTGATTCTATGATATAAAACACATCAGTTACAGCACACTCTTGATTTTTTAAATCTGTTACACTTCTTTAAAAAGACAGTTGCTATCAAGTTGCTAAATGGGACCACAGGCGATATTGGAGACATTATACGTTGTCAAGCTGAACTGGTCTGGAACACGCATTTGGATTTGTCTGTTATTTACGTATTTTCATGAATAGTATTTTATAGTTTAGAGTATTTTTTAAATTGGGAATTCATATTGTGTGTAGACAATGTCTTCACTTGTAAAGACTGCCAAGACAGATTAATTTGTTGATCATTTATTTTGAGTAAACGATATTATGGGGATACTGCTTACCAGTGCAGCCTGTCTCTATCCTCTTCTCAGTAATGCAAACGTGTGAATAAATGTGTAAAAATACATACATGTTAACTGTCACTTTAACATGATCAATTGATTTTTTTGTCATTTTTTTCTTCATCTGAAGAACGTTTAACTCTGTCATAACTGCAGTATTTACACTCCTCCTTGAAATGTATAGCAGATGTGGCTGTATGGGCTGCTTTTCGATGTACTTCGTGACAAAAAAAAAAAAAAAGAATATTGAATGTTGTTCTGTGTCCATGATGGAACTTGCAGGCATTTGATAGACTTGTCCCTCACGCCTCATTTCTGTTGTCTGTTACTAAGGTAAGGGGGCTGTATGCACGCACGCGATACACATTTGAATATGTCATATGATAATACTGTGTAGGCACATTTATACATACAGTGTTAAAACTTTTCAACAATCGTAAAGCAAAACAAAAATGTATTTCCTCGTAAAAACTATCCAAAAGGCACGCAGGTCTATAAAGATGTGTTCTTGCGTATTTATTTGTTTATAATATATAGTGTGGATTATAATATAATAAATCGAGAGGGTAAATCTTTGTCATGGACCATATTTCTAAAAATAAGCTTAAAACTTTGACTGTAGCAGGGTGGTGCTGATGTCACAGGCGAGCGCCCTGAAGTCACTGTAGTCCGTTTATAGCCTAATGTTAACTTTTCCATTCTTGCATTTAAGATCCAAAAGTGCTAAAAGATGTATTTTCATGTGAGGATTATTTGGTTGGACAAAGCGTGTAAGTGCAATGAACAGTGTTTGAACACAGAGCTTATGATTTGCAATCTTCGAAAAGCCTATGGGAAAATCCTATAGAGATTTTATCAAGGGATCCAGCTTTATGCAAGCTGCCGATTGACGTCATAGTTCCTCCACTCTGTTAGTGCTGCAAAAAGTTTTTCTAGTCGTAATATCTACATTTCAAAGCGAAAATAAGATTATTTTAATTACCCCACTGGCAGATAATTTAGCTTGTTTTAAGGAAAAACTCCTAATTTTGACTTGTTTCTTCTGAAGGCGAGAACAAAACAATATTTTCACTTGATCTACAAGAATTTTTAGACATTTGAACAAGAAACGAGACAAAGAAAATCCATTTTTTTTGCATTGTGATTATTCCATTTCTGTACCTGAATACTGTTAGACTTCCCAGAAAACCGTCAAATAGAGCTTGTTTAACCGTCTTGTATACAACTGTATACATATCACAATATTTATTGCAGAAAAATAAAATATCGCAATATTAGATTTTTCCAATATCGTGCAGCCTTACTGTAAATGTCTGAAGTTTCATTCATGGTCTTAAAAAAAGGAATGAAACTCCAACAGTTTTGGAGTAAAGAATGAGTAAACAATGACAGAATTTATAGTTTTGGTTGAATTATTCCTTTAAATGAAGAAAGATACATCACTTCTAGTTTATTATTTTACAGATGAGAGCAGTTGTCCTTGGCATTATGAAGAGACTTAAATGGAAACCTGAAGAACTTGGTGTTGTGGAGCTCGTCTCTCTTGGACATTTGCTTTGTGGTTTCACTCCTTCGGAAATTTCCAGACTTGACCCGTTCAACCTGAGGTCAGGGCAACACAAGTTGTTTCCAAACACAATACGCTTCGATATATTTGAGAGCTTTACATTGTGTCGTGTGTTCGTTAGTGTTGCTGCTTTGTTTCTGGGAGAGATTGTGCTGCCGTGTTCTGAGCAGCAGACCGAGGCGCTGACGTCACGAATATCCAATCCTCTGGGCTTTGGTCCAGTCAGCAACTGGGGCTCTGAGGTCTTCACTGAGATTGGGACTTTGGCAGGTACTGACTGTGGATTCGATTACAATCAGTTCAGCGGACAATATACACATGGCAAAATGGGCAAGCTGATAAAGAGAATAAAACAAACTGGTTTCTCTGTTCACAGCCGGGCTGGAGGACATGGTATTATCTGCACTTATAAAAGAGCAAGTGGAAGGACTGACGCCAGCAGCAATATCCTTGATACCACCACGAAAATTGGCTGTGAGTGTTTTCATTCATTATTTAGGACAGCATTGTAATGGATAGTAATCTAACAACCTTAGTATGGTAGACTACACTCTATATATATTTTATTGCAATATTTATGTGTTTTAAGATGTGACAGTGGGGCAGCACGGTGGCTCAGTGGTTAGCACTGTCGCCTCACAGAAAGAAGGTTGCTGGTTCGAGTCCCGGCTGGACCAATTGGTGTTTCTGTGTGGAGTTTGCATGTTCTCCCCGTGTTGTTGTTTACTTCTGTTGTTTAGTGCACACACTCATTACAGGTCTTTCAGTCTCTGCTAATGAGCTGATGATCTGAATCAAGTGTGTTTGGTTAAGGAGACAGGGTAAATGTGCAGAGCTGGTGGTTCTTCAGGAACGTGGTTGAGAAACACTGGTTTAGTGCACAAAACCTGTGTGATAAACATGAATCTATTGCTAAAACTTACTCACTGTCCTTTGGCTTAGTCCCTAATTTATCAGGGGTTGCCACAGCAGTCGCCAATCACTCTGGCATATGTTTTATGCTGCGGATGCCCTTCTAGCTGCATCCCAGTGCTGGGAAACACCCATACACGCTCTCATTCACTTTGAACAATTTAGTTGACCAACATCGTAAACTACCCCATACCCTCCAGCAGGGCTTGACATTAACTTTTTTAATCACCAGCCACTGTGGCTAGTAGTTTTCCAATATTACTAGCCACTTGCCATTTTCACTAGCCACAATTTTGTGGTTGGGAAAATATATTTTATATGCATAAATATGACTTTGACATGCTAAAATTACTTGAATGAGATTGTGTAATGTCCACATGGCTCCTCATTCATTTTACTTTTTGTGTGTGTTGTGTGTGAGCTCATGAGTCATGGTTTCATAGTGTCGTATTACATTTAGTTAATATTTCACATGACTTTTCAGAGCTCAAAATTAAGGATTTACCAAATTTATCTCTAACCACACTAAAAATAAATAAATAATTATTTCACGAGTTCACACTTACAGATATTTGACTGAATAAAATATGCGTATTTGGCGTGCTGTCCGGGGAGAGGGCTCTTAGCTCGGGAAGACACCCTAACTCGTGTTATTCCCCTTATCAGGATAGAGAGATAGGGTCCCGAGCGCAGTGTCTAGCCCGGCTCCAGAACGCTCCCCTTCAGGCTTAAGTATCTGTTTAATAGTGTGGAGTTGGGGTGGTGGTGGAGGGATGCTGAAGTCAAGAGAAAACGGAGGTTATGACGTGTTTGATTATTTATAGGGGTTTGGTCGTGTGCTGATTGGATAATAGAATGATTATGTGTGATGAATTAGCCTCGTCAAAGACTGACAGTGCTCCTCCCGAAATTTGTTTATAAAACATCACTTCTTAGCCACAAATTTTAAATAATGTGGCAAAACAAGCAAAATATAGCTGTATACTATACTATTTATTTAACAAAACATTTCTTTAAAAAAAAAAAAAAAAAAAACAGTTGACACTTAAAAAATAATTATTGTCATATATCTAAAATATGCACAGTAATTCATCCTGGCTAAAGGTCCCAGATCACCAGTTAACTACACATAAATGGGAAGTTAATATCTTATTAAAGCTATGTTATAGTAAAAAATATAATTAAACCATATTAACAAAAATAACTGTAAGCAAAACAAAGTAGGTGACAAACATACCGTGTGATAATGAAAGGATGATCTCACGCACATGGTTAACGTTAGGCCAATTAGTAATCTGGTCAAAGAAAAGTGAAAGCAACCAGTGCCGCTTACAAAAAGACCAATCTGGAGCTCTTGAAAGCAGCAAGACTGTGGGTGCATGAGCATAACTTTTTGTCTAGTCTATTTGAAAGAGAACCGATCACACCAGTTGCGTTTCTAGGCACGGTTGCTTCAAGCAAGGAAACGGGAGCGTGCACGTGTTTTAAACGGTTGCGCGCATCACATCAGCTGTTGGCGCGAGTGATTATCCTCTCATTCTGTATTCACCTGCTTTCACAGTTATTTTTGTCAGTCGTGCTGCTTCTCGATTCTAAGATCGCATTTGCACGAATATTGGTCCATCTTTATTGTCGAACCTTGCTTTTAAGAAAACGACAATTTAAAAATACATTTCAACCAGCCAAAGTGGCTAGTGGAGGTGTCTGTGTCTAACCCGCCAGAGCTTAAATCTACCCGCATTTGGCGGGTTGGCGGGTGTTAATGTAGAGCCCTGCCCCCCAGTATACTTTAGTACTTTTTATACCATAGTACACTATACGAAAGTGCTGTAGAATATGACGAACTTGGTGGCATTTCATTGATGGATCTTTCACTCTAAGAGGTTGTAAACATTCATTCCTTCAATGAACTCTCATTATTCGCTCATTCAAAAGCGAATACCTTATGTAGTAAATCCGACTTTGTTAATCAATCCTATTTAGGAATGTAGTGGTGGCAGACTGAGTGGTGAAGAACAGTAATTAATAATCCCCCTGATTATTAGCCTATTTAATATTGAAATATATATTTGTTTCGGGCAGGCAGTAATATACACTCACTGGCCACTTTATTAGGTACACCTTACTAGTATGGGGTTGAACCCCCTTTTTGCCTTCAGAACTGTCCTAATCCTTCGTGGCATAGATTCAACAAGGTACTAGAAATATTCCTCAGAGATTTTGGTCCATATTGACATGATAGCATCACGCAGTTGCTGCAGATTTGTCGCTGCACATCCATGATGCGAATCTCCCGTTCCATCATATCCCAAAGGTGCTCTATTGGATTAAGCTCTGGTTACTGTGGAGGCCATTTGAGTACAGTGAACTCATTGTGATGTTCAAGAAACCAGTCTGAGATGATTCATGCTTTATGACATGGCGCGTTATCCTGCTGGAAGTAGCCATCAGAAGATGGGTACACTGTGGTCATAAAGGGATGGACATGGTCAGCAACAATACTCAGGCAGGCTGTGGCGTTGACACAATGCTGAATTGGTACTAATGGGCCCAAAGTGTGCCAAGAAAATATCCCCAACATCATTACACCACCACCACCAGCCTGAACCGTTGACACAAGGCAGGATGGATCCATGCTTTCATGTTGTTAATGCCAAATTCTGACCCTACCATCCGAATGTCGCAGCAGAAATCGAGACTCATCAGACCAGGCAACATTTTACCAATCTTCTATTGTCCAATTTTGGTGAGCCTGTGTGAATTGTAGCCTCAGTTTCCTGTTCTTAGCTGACAGGAGTGGCACCCGGGTTGGTCTTCTGCTGCTGTAGCCCATCTGCCTCAAGGTTGGACATGTTGTGTGTTCAGAGATGCTCTTCTGCAGACCTCAGTTGTAAAGAGTGGTTATTTGAGTTACTGTTCCCTTTCTATCAGCTTGAAACCAGTCTGGCCATTCTTCCCTGACCTCTGGCATCAACAGGGCATTTGCGCCCACAGAACTGCCACTCATTGGGTATTTTCTCTTTTTCTGACCATTTTGCGTTAACAAGCAGTTGGACAGGTCTACCTAATAAGGTGGCCAGTGAGTGTAAATTAATAATAATAAATAAATGAAAGGTCTAGGGGTCTCATTTATAAAACTCGGTGTAGAAACCTTCCTTACATACGCCAGAATACATTTTTATTTATTTATTCTCGATTATGTCTTATATGCTGATTTAAAGTGGTTTAATTAAGTCAATATTTAAGTTAATGGTCACACTTTACAATAAGGTTCATTAGTTAATGTTAGTTAATGCATTACTAACATGAACAAACCATGAACAATACATTTACTACAGCATTTGTTCATGTAAGTTAACGTTAGTTAATGAAAATACAGTTGTTCATTGTTAGTTCATGTTAATTCACGGTGCATTAACTAATGTTAACAAGCATGAACTTGGATTTTAATAATGCATTAGTGAATGTTGAATTATGATTAATAAATGCTGTACAAGTGTTGTTCATGATCAGTTCATGTTAGTAAATGCATTAACTAATGAACCTTATTGTAAAGTGGTACCAAGTTAATTATGTTTAATAAGAATTTCTGTGTGGAGTTTGCATGTTCCCCCCGTGTTGGCATGGGTTTCCTCCGGGTGCTCCGGTTTCCCCCACAAGTCCAAAGACATGCGCTATAAGTGAATTGGGTAAGCTAAATTGTCCGTAGTGTATTTGTGTGAATGAGTGTGTATGGGTGTTTCAAAGTGATGGGTTGCAGCTGGAAGGGCATCCGCTGCGTAAAACATATGCTGGATAAGTTGGCGGTTCATTCCGCTGTGGCGACCACTGATTAATAAAGGGACTAAGCCGAAAAGAAAATGAATGAATGAATGTTTAATAAGAGTTTACTTACAGTTCTGCATGTTCTCCATTTAGAAATGAGACCCCAGGACGGACCAAATCAGTCACCAGGTCTAGTAATGCCCCTATGGGATTACAGTAGCCCAACAATTAAGCCATTCTGGCACCGGGCCTGCGCTTGTATGTATTCAAATGTCTGTGTTTTAGTCCATCTATACTAAAACTGAACTCCAGCGTTTTCAAACTAAAACAGTGTCTTTAGCATTTTTAATACGCTCAGATTTCATGAGTTGAAAATGTCTATAACCTGGTATAACCTTAACAGAAACTATACTGTATGTTTTAAAATGAAAATGCACTAGTGTAAATGGCCCTTTAGACTAATGAACAATGAAAGGAAGACCCTAAAACAAACATCATGATTTTGCTAAGTACAATGCGATCCTGGATCTACATTATGTTAATCCTGGAACATTATATTTGTTAGAAAATGTAATCCATACCTTTTCCCTACCCCTAAACTCAATCATAACGGTAAATTATTCCCAAAAAGGGAAATAATAGTTGGATAACAATCATGTAGAAGTGGATAAACCTAACCGTAAGCCTAAACTTAACATGAACCTATCCCTTAATTTTGATTGACTGATTGGAAAGTTGTTCCAGGATCAACACAGATGTTAATCCAGGAACATGTCCCACTTGGTAAAATCAGGTTGGCGACCCTAAAATGTTGCCAACAGTTGTTTATCAGACATGCCTCTCATTGTTTCAGGTGGTATTCAGTGCCACACAGCTGTCCTGGCTGAGCTCTGAACAAGCGTGTACCGTGACAGAGGAGCAATGGGCAGAATTAGACAGCGAACAAAGGCAAGCGCTTGGCATGGCTCAGTTTGAAGGCGAATTCATGCTTGGACACAGAGGTAAGCAGCGATAGTTCTCCTGATCTGAGAAGTCGGCATGAAACGGAGGTTAATTCGACCTTTTTCCCCATATTGGGACGAACTTCAAATTAAACCATTTTCTGAAATGAGAAAACAAACGAGTAGGGCTGCACAATATATCGTTTCAGCATCGATATCGCAATGTGCGCATCTGCATAGGATCTGCAATGTTGAGTCTGAAGTATAGTTGACCAGGAGCTGTGATTTCTAGGGCCACAGTTCTAGGGTGGTGCGTGATTTTGTCCTTTGAGATCTGAATGGATCGCTTAAAAAATGGGTGTTGCTAACAAAATGGAGGAAAATTTGAATGCCAGTTTGTACTGGGGGAGTTGTGGAGGATCACTGTGCATCAGAATCAGAATGTCCACCAGAATGTTTTAAGATGGCAAATGATAATGAGAAAGAGGAACTCATTTCTACAGATGGAATTATGTCATATTAGTTCAAATCACTGCCTCCCAGAGGCAGGGCAGAAACGAGACATGCACTGATAGCACCGCCCTAAAGGCATTCCATGTGACCGGTTGTTGCTACAAGGGATACAGATGCCAGAAATTAACAATAATTATTTACCTTATTTATTAAATTACCCATTAAATGTATTTTATTACCATCTACCCCCCACCCCAACCCTAAACCCAACCCCCACAGTAATGTAAAAACAGTAACTATACCAAGTATTATTCATATTATTTATTAAATTACACGTTAAATTGTATTTTATTAACAGTTACCTTAACTCAACCCCCACAGTAATGTAAAAACAGTAGCTATACCAAGTATTATTCATATTATTTATTAAACTACCCATTAAATTGTATTTTAATAAGAGCTACCTAAACTCAACCCTCACAGTAATGTAAAAACAGTAACTATACCAAGTATTATTCATATTATTGATTAAATTACCCATTAAATTGTATTTTAATAAGAGCTACCTAAACTCAACCCTCACAGTAATGTAAAAACAGTAACTATACCAAGTATTATTCATATTATTTATTAAACTACCCATTAAATTGTATTTTATTAACAGTTACCTAAACTCAACCCCCACAGTAATGTAAAAACAGTAACTATACCAAGTATTATTCATATTATTTATTAAATTACCCATTAAATTGTTTTTTATTAACATCTACCCCCACCCCAACCCTAAACTCAACCCCCACAGTAATGTAAAAACAGTGACTATGCCAAGTATTATTTATATTATTTATTAAATTATCCATTAAATTGTATTTTAATAACAGTTACCTAAACTCAACCCCCACAGTAATGTAAAAACAGTAACTATACCAAGTATTATTCATATTATTTATTAAACTACACATTAAATTGTATTTTAATAACATCTACCCCCACCCCAACCCTAAACTCAACCCCCACAGTAATGTAAAAACAGTAACTATACCAAGTATTATTCATATTATTTATTAAATTACCCATTAAATTGTTTTTTATTAACATCTACCCCCACCCCAACCCTAAACTCAACCCTCACAGTAATGTAAAAACAGTAACTATACCAAGTATTATTCATATTATTTATTAAACTACCCATTAAATTGTATTTTATTAACAACTATCCCTACCCTAAACCCAACCCTCACAGTAATGTAAAAATATTATTTAATGTTGTACAGTGTCACACAAAAATTATGTGATATTGATGTGAGTATCCGGAGCTGTATCACTTTTAGACTTCACCAGGGGGGAGGGAAGGTTATTTGCTTAAAGATTATTATTATTATTATTGCTTAAAGACACGTTGTTATTTTAAATTTTTTTGTTTACAGATGATGAATTGCACAGATACATTATTAATAACAAGTCAAGCACTACCATATACATATATAAAATATGTACATTTTGATTTCATGCCAACTTTAATCTTCTGTCATGTTGTTATTGTTGACGTCATAACCGTATATACTTTGGTAGCCAAAATGTATAAGAGATAGTCCACCCTAAAATGTAAATTTTACTTTTCTTTCTTCTTTTAAAAAAAAACAGCCATTGACTTCCATATAATTTTTTGTTTCTGGATGTCAATGGCTGCTTGAAATAATTTTTAGTATATCTTGTTGTGTGTTCAACTGAAAAAAAAAAAAAAGAAAATCCTAAATGTTTAGAACCACAGGAGGGAGTAAATGTTTTTGGGTGAACTATCCCTTTAATTGTTGGTTTGTCATAAATCTATAATTGTACTAATAAAAGTCTATTGATCTCTGCAGGCAGGAACCAGGCGGCATCGTTACGGTTTACCGGCTGCTTCACAAAATGTTTATTATTTCTTGTCTGTACATTGTGGATTCTCTTATAACGATTAAAACTAAGGCTATTTATTTCTTCCTGTTTGTTGAATTATTACGTTTGTAATTAAATGCCAACTCAAAAGCAACAACTTGCATCATAATTACAAATAAACACTGCAGTCGGCATGACTAAACAAATGTTACAGACCTTATTGTGAACACTTTAGTTGTGTATCTAATTTACAGATATTGACCTCATTTAACAACCAATATGGAGAAGTCCATGACCTCCATTTATAATTCTTTTTCAATAATCTGTAACAATGAATTTTATTTCACTATACAGAAATTGTTTCATTGTGATTTTAAAGGGGTGGTCCACTACGATATCATATTTTAAACTTTAGTTCACGTGTAATGTAGCTGTGTGAACACAAACAGCACCTCTGAATTTAAGATGCTCAAAGTTCAATGCAAAGGGAGACATTTGCTTTTACAGAGTTAGTAGAGTTACTAGAGCGAACGAAGTTTGAGGACTACAAACAAATACATCCGGGTTAATGAAGTCATACACCCTTCAGGTTACGCGCATACACCCCCCTCATTAAAGGGGCGTGGCCAGAGGCACTAATGTTATAGCAGAGAAAGCTAAAATGGCGTCCAAACGCTGCTATTTCCACAGAGCTTCTTCTGTTCCTGTATTTGGGCTTCTAAAGGACACGACACAAAGAGAGAAGTGCTTACAGTTTCATTTTAATTATCTTCCTGAGAATTATAAAACAGATATAGCTAGCATTTGACAAAGGTCAGCTTCCAGAATCTCTCCCAGTTCAGTGCTGGTTTTGGCTAAAAACTCTTTAAAGAAGGAGCAGCTCCAACCATTATAGATGAAGCTGTGGATTGTTAGCCACAACCTGCGCCACAAGCGCTTTTATTTGTTAAAATTGATCTATTATATGCATAGTGTTTAGCGTTAACGGTATGTTGTTGTGAGGATGTTAACAAGGATGTAAACAACAGGAAATGTTGTTTGGCATCGTTAACAATTTAGCTACAAATTCATATTTATCATCAAACCGCTGTAAACGCACACAAACTTCAGCAGCGCTGCAGTGTCTCTCTATGTGAGAGACGGATATATATAAAAGATATGTCAGATTTTAGAGCAGGTTCAGCTGTGTCCTCTTGATTTTCTGTCTGATTCAGGCTCAAACTGAAATGGTTACACTGACTGACAGAATTTACAGAACGGCAAAGCGTGTGCTATACTCTCAGAAATAAAGGTACGTGAGCTGTCACTGGGGTGGTACCTTTTCAAAAGGTACAAATTTGTACCTAAAAGGTCCATATTAATACCTCAAGGGTACATATTAGTACCTAAAAAGTACAAAAGTGTTCCTCTTAAAATGTTTAGGTACCCTTCAAGTACAAACGTGTACCATTTGAAAAGGTACCACCCCAGTGACAGCTCACGTACCTTTATTTCTGACAGTGGAGGCGTGGCACTTCCTGGTGACATGGAGTCGATCCGTGAATCACAGCACATCATGTTAGCTGACCAATCAGGGCCTCTTGAGGGCAGGCCTTCGAAGCATCTAGTAAATATGACAGTCGTTTTCATGTTAGCTGAGTAGCTGTCTATAACCAAAGTAAGATATATGAAAAAATAACCAGATTTTTTTTTTTTACAAATGAAGCATGAGCATCATTTGCTTTGCATCTTATAAACACAACCAAGCCTTAAAAATACAGTCTGGACCACCCCCCTAAAGCAAATAAGACATACCTACGGTGGCTGAGAGAGCTCAGACATGCTGCAAGTTAAGAAAACACATGCAAATATGAAAGCGCTTACAAATTAAGAAAACGTCTTCATCATTTTGACGCACACTCAAATTTTCACAATATATGCAAAGACAGAAACGAGCTGCAATTAAGTTTATTTTAAGTTAATTGAATCAAGTGCGCTGCAATTAAGTTTAGTTTATTTTATCTTCTTGATCATACGTTTCATTCATTCATTTTCCTTAGGCTTAGTCCCTTTATTCATCAGGAGTCGCCACATGCAGCGGAATGAGCCGCCAACTTATTCAGCATATGTTTTACTCAGCTGATGTCCTTCAACCTGCAACCCAGTACTGGGATACATACAAACTCATTCACACACACCGCCAATTTAGCTTATTCAATTCATCTATAGCTCATGTTTTTGGACTGTGGGGGAAACCAGAGCACCCGGAGGAAACCCACGCCAACACGGGGACAACCTCCACACAGAAATACCAACTGGCCCAGCTAGGACTTGAACCAGCGACCTTCTTGCTGTGATTCAACAGTGCTAACCTGAGCCACCGTGTCGCCCCATATGTTTCCTTTTTTGTATATTTGCAGTTTTTTGTAGTCAATTTGTTATTGTTTTGCATGCGTTTTTGCAGTGCATTTGAGCTCTCTTGGCCATCGTACATACCTTTTGCCGTGCATTTTGCTTGTGTATTTTGTAAATAATGGTTAAAACCTGTGCAGAGCAAGCTGTTGCATTTATTTTTAATCATTTTTTATTGAACATTTTTAATTTTGAACTATATACAACAAAGCCCGAGATCCACCCAACAAAAAAGTACATTTAAATAAAAACCGTAATACGGCAATAATAGGTACAAAATCAGCATTGAAACATATCTGATACAGTCCCGCTTTTATTTAACCAAAACTGTACAGTTTTCTTACTGGCGCTATTTATTTTGGCTGTAGTGTATTTCATACTAATAATGTCCAGTAGATAGAGCCTCCAAGAAAGCTCAGCAGTAAGCTGTTGCTGTTGACAAAAGATTAATAATAATAATAATAATAATAATAATAAAACACATATTGAATAATCCACACAAACAAATCAAGTACATGAGAAAATAATAATGTAGTTTTTTGTCATGTTTAGAAAATAATAATAGCTGTGCAAAAACACATAAATAAGTACACACAGGTAAAGTTTCTACTACTCCGCTATGTTCGACATTTTTTGCTAAATGGATTCATCAAAAACTTCAGTACAGAAATATGCAAGCGAGTTTAAACTGTTTTTCAGACTATATGAAAAAGCATTTTGTTTACATCCAACACTTTTAACTTTTGGAAACTAATAATATTGCAATAATTCCAGAAAGAACTGTAGCTATCTGCTTAAGGGGCAAATGCTTTTCAAAGTTCACAAATAATGCCTTCATAATGAAATACTGAAATGCCCAACTACATAATGAGTTGTCAGTCCACTGAATTGCCTTTCACAGACAAGGCTACTGACAAATAAAACATAGCTTGACCTTTGGTCATCAAACCGGCGATGCTTGAATATTACCATAATGACAAGCATGTAGGGAAATATGAAATCTACACTTTGAAAAGTGATCCCGCTCGACGTGACTATAATGAGTTAGGGCTTCAGGAGCTTCATTAACTGGATCATTAAATCAGCTGTGGGTTGATGCTGCTAATCTAATTGATGGGCGCGCGGGAGAGGACGCGCTTACCCGCCTAATTTACATTCCGATAGAAGAGCTGATTTCCTTCATGCTACTCCAGGAATGGTAAGACTGACTGCTGTTGTGCTAAATAGGAAGTTTTTGATCAAATACAAAGTAGCTTACTTTGAAGTGCCAGTGCCGAGATTCCACATAGTTTATTTTGCGTTCTAGCAGTAGCAGCCAGCTGAGAGTTGTCAAATAAACAGCGCATGCGCAGATATTTATTTTTATTTACATTTTGTTGTTCTTGTGCAAAAAAAAAAAACTCTAAATGTCGATAAAGTTATGTTTAAGTATAACCAATTTTTTATTCTGTTAACTACTGATTACATTTCTTTCAAATAAGTAAATAAAACAAAAAAGTACCATCTTTTCAGACGTGTTTATATACATTTTCGAATAAACACCCGTGTTTTAACTTCAGTATAAATTAATATTTAATGAAATAACACTGCTTCTCTATCACAACACATTTGTCACCAGTTGTAATGAAAGATAAAAGCTTTTGAAAAGCAGATCTTAATGGAATACAAAATATTTCTCAAAACATTACTCAAACTAGATATACACAGAGAAATTGAGAATTTTTAATTGGTCTATTTTTTCCATAGACCTAGGAGATATTTACAACAGTTCTGGGGTGCGTTTCCCAAACGGCGTAACTCTCGGCTGAACTATCATAGTACGATGCATCGTTTGGGAAAAGAACAATGTAGTGACGAGTGTTTCCCAAAACTAGTAGTTTCTCTGTAGCAGATCCATCGCTTAAACGCCCATAATGATGCTCTAAACAGGGTGGAGTAACAACTTCTTTAGAGAAGAACCCCATCATTTCTTTGTGCAAATTATATTGTTTTACAAACACGCATTTAAAATACAATCCAATATTAGTTTTGGTAAAAACATGCACTCATTTTCCATATTCATTGAAATATATGTTAATGGTACATACAAATGGCTGTGTTTCCTTTACAAATATTATTGAGAACATTAGCCTACATATTCTATTATAAAACATAAAATCACTTACAAAAGCTAACACTATTCTAATATCATATATAAATCATATAAATAAATAAATATTGAGACTATTTATTAAACAAATTTATTTAATATTTATTATTTATAGGAAATGAAAAAAAATCATACTTTAATAATAATATTAATAATATTAATGATGATGATGATGATGATGATAATGATGACGATGATTATTATTATTATTAAGTAGGATATTGTTTATTTATTTTTTATTTTTAGAAAAGTCTACTTTTACAATTTGACACATAAAAACCACTGCAGAAATGTTCTAACCAACAGGCCCATGTCATATACAGTACAGATACTTAATAAATAAAATACTATAAATTAAAAGCATTAACGTATGCTATGTTTTTTGTTTTGACAAGCTTTGGAGACGTAACGTAAATTCCGCTTTTGAATAATAGGTCACCTATAGCTTTCGCCATGAGGCTGTGTTCAAAATGATATCGATGTTTTCAAAGTGCACTGCGAAGGGAGCGCAATTGGAAACATGTAGATCGCTAAAACTGAACTGTAAAATAACTTTGAAAGTAAATTACACCTAAGAGAGATGACTTTAATGCTTTTTTACTTTTAATCATTTCAACTTTGAATGTTAGAATGTTCTAAATGAATAGGGCATAGGGGGGATAAGTGGGAATAGAACACAGCCAGGAACTATGTTTCTAACTACAACTCCAGAGGTGTCGTTTCAAGTGCTCAAGTTTGCGTCGCAGTTTGCGAATGTTCGTTGGAACGATGGATTTGGGAAACGGCAAATCAACGAACTATGTTTGTAACGACGGAACTTGCGACCTTAGTTGGCTAACGATGGTTTTGGGATAACGCACCCCTGTCTGGTTCTTGACTCTGATTGGCTCGTAGCCGTGCGCAATATTCTGCAAATAACACACTCGTACAGCCTCTTAACCCTTCACCCTTTTGTGTATTACTCCGTCCACATACAGCAACAAGAGGCTTATTCGGGCAAGAATGTAGATTAGATTGCAACTTTGCAGTTTATTTATAAGGATAGTTTCCATTTTAAAATATTTATAATTTTGGAGCATCGGGCTCAGCGCATGGACCTCCATCATCCTGTCTGAGCAGACCAAAGAAAGTGACGGTTGACGTTCCACCACAAGATGTCGACAGAGACCGCATAATAAGTCCTTAGAGGAGAAAAGCAGCATTTTCTCTACGTAAATTCCAAACTAAAGCTGAACAAATCATTAGAAATCAGGTAAGTGACATTTTAAGTTGATCTCTCTCTCATATTTTGTAGTGCTGTATTTATACCACAGTAATCTGGTAGTGTTTGCTTTGCTCTGGCTTTTTCAGGGTTAATTATTGTGATGTCCTAATTGCAACAGAAATGATTAAAAATCTCTGTAGACTGATGGCATTTTATGCCTGTTTTGTCATCACTTTAGACATTAAGGTCGTACTCACACTATGTACAGTTGCCTTGAACCGGGCCAAAGCACGTTTGTCCCCCCTCCCGTCTCCCCCGACGGCCCGCATTCACATTACATTCGGGCCTGGGCACGCTTACGTCATCGATGACGCACTCCTCAGTAAGCGCTCTCGCTCAGCACAGTGGAGATTTCTTTAATTATGTCGTTTAAGTCGTTTGATATGCGGCGACACACAGTCAAACATTTCGCCGAACAGATCAGCCACTTTTGACGCTCATAAACAATCAGAAAGTCCTCCTGCTGCAGGAATTAGGAGATTTGCTGAAGGCGCAGCTGACGTGAAGTGAGGGGTTTGCGTCTTTAATAAACTACGACAGTTTGTGTTCATTGAACAGTATGAATGATTAATTAATCCATATGAAACAGTCGCTTAAAAGTCACGTCTCGCTTTCAGTTTCGGGCTCGGGCAGGTTTTGCACTCACACACAAGCGTACTGCGCCAAAGCCCATGTGAACCGCGCCTGAGCCCGATTCAGAGCACTCACACTTCTCAAACGATTCGGGAAACGGGCCTGGGCACGGTTCGGATAGCATAGTGTGAGTAAGCCCTAAGCTAGAGAATCATCTAAATACTAGCTCTAAAGTGACGTTGGTTAAGTAGTGACGCTTTCTGCTTGTCTGATGTGAATGAATGGTGGAAGAAAGTAGTTCCTCTTACAAAATGGTTTTTGAGATTCTCCGTGTTTGATTTCTTTTTTATACACACGATTATGCTGTCAAACTGTCGTGGCAGTGCGATATGGCTGTATATCAGCACTGGGGGTGGGGGGCACTCGGCCTAAGGACTTGAGCCAACACACGCCTTCCACCAGTGCCAATATACAGCCATATCGCACTGCTACTCGTGTGATATTTCTCATTTATATATATTCTTCTGTAAAATTTAGCATGTTCCTACCATCACACTTTTTACTGATTTATAAGGTTAACATATTAAATTTACAATTTTAAAGCAAAAAATCATAATGAATTGAACATGATGTACATTAATGTCACTATTTTGATTTGAATAGCTAGATGCATTTCCCAGTGATGGGTTGCAGCTGGAAGGGCATCTGCTGTGTAAAACATATGCTGGATAAGTTGGCGGTTCATTCCGCTGTGGCGACCCCAGATTAATAAAGGGACTAAGCCAAAAAGAAAATGAATGAATGAATAACTAGATAAGCGCTGCTTTAATTTAGTTCATAGAGTCCTACAAAAATATTTCTACAAAAATTTCAAATTGATATCGAGTTCGAATGCTGTTTTTGTGAAAGCTTTAATGAAACTATTTCACATTTATTTTGGTCTTGCCAATATACTCAACTTTTTTGGATTAACGTTGAAGTTTTTATTGCTTATAATATTTTTAACCATTTTGTTTATCTTATAATAGGGCTGTCGCGATACCATTAATTAATCTTACGATACTATACTAGCTGAAGTATTACAATACCAAGTAGTATTGCGAGACTGTAATTCATAACTCAAATTATAAAGAAAACTGTCTGAAATACTGTAGTTTATGTTATAATAAACCTACTTGAATGTAATTCATAATTCCCTTTAGGCCAAAAAGTATTATTTGCACGTCACTTCACCTAAAATGTATTCATTCTTTTTGTTTATTTTGTAGATAACTGACCAACAAAAACACATTAAAATAAAGATACAAATTATACTGAATGACATTTGTAACAAAAGAGCATTTTTCCAACAAAATCAGACTATATGAAGAGGTCAAAAATTGTTTCAATGTGCTATTTTGGGTTTTTTATCTATTGTTTTTTTCAGTCTGATCAGGTAACAATCCAAAGTAATTCAAAATGTCACATGAGTTGATCTTTTACAGAGATTGTTGCGGTTGATGTAGCTACTAAATCATATTGACAGAAATGAACTGATTCAGATGTACGTTTGAACTAAAGCATTATTAAACGTACAATAGGCTACCATAAAAGGCATGAATTCTACACAGTTTTGCAACCTTAAAGAGCTCCACAGACTATTAAAATAAATTGCTATATTGTTGCACAAACGTGTGAGCATTTTAGTGACTTTTCCACATGCAACATTATCTATTGTAGATAAACTATTAATGACGATAGTACCGTTTACAAACTTCAGTGGCACTGCCAGTATTTTGGAGCTATAGTATCGCGATACTACCATTGTATCAGTAAACCGTGCAACCCTATCATATAAACATGTGATTTTGGGTTATGTTAAAGATCGCTCTTTAAAAGATGCTGGTTTTATTATAAACGTTATTTTATTATTATGTAAATTTCACATACATAAATCCAAGTTTGCCAAAAGCAAACCTCTCTTCATGGTGCTAGAAAAGAGATTCAAATGTATACAAATGTGATTTCTAAGTCTAAAAATAGAAAAGCAATTAAAACAGTTAATATAGTCGGCGCCATTGGTGTAGTGGTTAGTGCTTCGACTAGGCATGGGCCGGTATAAGATTCTGACTGTATAATAATCTTGGATAAAAATATCACGGTTTCACTGTATTGTAATTACTTGTCACGATCACCAGCGATCATCACCCCTTAGATCGCTGGTTTACTTGCACAAACACAATGGACTACAAATCTACCATCTAATGGACTACATCTCCACACATGCACTCCACTCACACACACATGTTCCTCATCTCCACTGATTGCACACACACACCACCGGAGGATTGTCAAAGACTGATTACACACAGTACAGCAGCACACACACTCACTTCATTGCCGAGTATTGTTATCTGGTTTCAGTTTCAATTCAAAGCGTTTCCTTGTCTTGTTCTTGCCGTGTTTTGACCTTCGCCTTGTTTATCTGTTTCTCCCTGTCTGCTGCCATGCTTGTGACCATTTGCCTGTTATATTTACAACGACTCTGGATTGCCCTCACACATCTGCTTGCTCCTGTCTTGATCATTGCTTGCCTGACCATCCCTCTAATAAAGCCTGCATTTGGATCTGCACCTTTGTTGTCATGTCACTTCCATGGTTACATTACTCCTCTAACAAATTCTTTTTAAATGTCTGGGTAAAAAAACAACAACTTTTTCCCCTTTTTTTCATAATATATTTTAGTTTAAGAAACATTTTTAATATTTTGGAACAGTAAACATGTCAGGCTAAATAATTCAAATGAATCATTGACTTCTGCTGTCTTCATTTGTTTACACTTCAAAACGGCATCTTTGCATATCTTTTCTGCTGGCGAAACTGTTGTCCTAAAAAACAAACAAAAAAAAAAGTAACTAAAAAAATTGTACACATACCTTAGGAATGGTATTGCAAAATAATTTGACGATTTTAAAACCTTGACTTTTCCAAACCGCGGTATAGCTTGAAAACGGTTATCGTCCCATGCCTAGTGTCGACGCATGCACTCCGGTGCTCACAGCGACCCGAGTTCCATTTTGGCCCTGCGGTCCTATAGCCGATCCTTGCCCTCTCTCTGCTCCCCATGATTTCCTGTCAATACTCTTTACTGTTTTATCTATTAAAGGTAAAAACCCAGAAAAAATAATTAAAAAAAAAAAAAACTTGTTAATATATGCTCCTCCTTTAACATTTTTACATAAAATGTTTGTATATATGCATTTCCTGTAGTAAAAATGCATTTAATAACTCCTGTTTATAACTAAAATTGGAAAAATATGTGTAATATACTTGTATGTAATTTGATAATTATGTACCCTCTTCTCTCTCTGTGTGTGTGTGTGTGTGTGTGTGTGTGTGTGTGTGTGTGTGTGTGTGTGTGTGTGTGTGTGTGTGTGTGTGTGTGTGTGTGTGTGTGTGTGTGTGTGTGTGTGTGTGTGTGTGTGCGTGTGTGTGTGTGACATATCAGGACACAAATCTGTATAATGCCATGGGTATGACACAGGTATTACAAAAAGGAGGTGAACTACGAGGTCATTGCTGACGTCCTCATTTCTCAAAAAGCTTCTAAATGACACAGGATGAGAGAGTAAAGCTGTACACTGTCTCCTGTGATGGTTGGGTTTAGGGGTAGGGTGGGGTGAGGGCAATACAATACACTGTTTGAACAGTATAAAATGAATGGAAACCTTTGTAATGTACCCACTTTTCACAAAAACAAACGTGTGTGTGTGTGTGTGTGTGTGTGTGTGTGTGTGTGTGTGTGTGTGTGTGTGTGTGTGTTTTATTTTCTCATTTATTCCATTCTTGTTAAGAAATGTAAAGTGATTTTGTTGTAAAAGGAAATGTACATGCTGATTCTTGTTTATAATAAAAAAATGTGTAAGCATAGCACGAAAACTATGTCCAGGTGCATCATTTTCGTGTTCCCTTCAATGTTAGCTTTAAATAAACTTTGAATAAAGCATTATTAAATCTAATAGCCTACTTGCATAATAAATATTGACATCAAATGTCCAGACGCATGTGTTTTATATGAGCCACACAGGCGTATCCAGTAGATGGCGCAAGGAAATCAAAAAATACCGCGTGACGCGCTCAAGTGGACGCGTCCTGACGTCGCTTCTCATTGCGTACATATGTGACGTATTTCCTGAGAAGCAGTCCGTAGACTACCTCTCCACTCCAGTCCATAGGAAAGAGGTGTATTTTTTATATTTTGTTTGTTTACTTGATTCCGCCGTTTGCAGCGTTTCGGCATGCGTCCGTAACTATGTTGGCGTGCCGGTCCAAAGGTGGCTCAGTCGAACCGGGTCTCAGTGATGCCGTAGCGTCGCGTTACGTGCGACAGAGCAAGCAAACCTATCGCAAAGTTTCGCTATTGTACAGCAGATGAGTGCGCGTGGACTTTAGGACAGTCCAGTACGTCAGGACACCTCAGCCTGTCCTTCTGACTACACTACTTTGTTGGTATCCTGAGTTTAGCTTTGTTTTGGGAACAGTGTTCGTCGTCTGTCAAACACGGAGGACTTTTCGTCTCGTCCGCGGACAGGTTTAGTGGATTTACCGTGTGTCCAAGGAAACGGGAGATTACAAGCTGATGCTGTTGAGGTAAGAATTTCATTCAGTAGCCTGTGACTAACGTACTTTAAAGGTTTTGTTTAGTCTTGTTTTGATATAGGATTGGACTTCTTCCGTATTAGTGAACGCTAAGTAGTTTACAAACAGTGTTTGGAATAAACTAGGCTAATATATTACGATTTAAAGCCACTTTTTGAAAAGGAAAAAGTAGTTAAATGTGTTACTTAACGTTAGTTAACGTTAACTTTTAAGGAAAATAATGCCAAAGTATGTGTTTTGCTTTTCGAAAGAGTCTTCGTTTTAATTTTACTTTTTACCCAACACTGTTTACAAACTTACGCGAACCACATAGGAATGTTATGACAAACGTTAGCCTTTTGATATATAACGCTACCTATCTTCCTCTTATCAGACGTAACTTTAGGCCTACTTAAAAAAAAAAAAAGATACAATTATGTACAGCTGTTACAACTTCAAACGTGGATAAACCAAACACACGTTTTCTCTAAACACATTTGGACACTTTTCTATTGTGTTTGATATCCGTTGGTTTCATATTTTGCTAGACAACATAAGCATATTCCTTGTAAAGCGTGTATCATGAATGTTATTTCAGCTTTTAAATGAGGACGAAGGATATTTGGTAACTTGCAAGCAAACAATTATTTTTTTAAATGAGAAATTTCAATTCTTGTGTTTTTGAGAATCAAATTACATGCTTTTAAAAATACGTATTTAATATATATTATTCTAGAACGTTTTAATCCTA
This sequence comes from Danio kyathit, assembly GCA_903798195.1. Taxonomy (NCBI): domain Eukaryota; kingdom Metazoa; phylum Chordata; class Actinopteri; order Cypriniformes; family Danionidae; genus Danio; species Danio kyathit. Next base: position 16,876,155 of record LR812525.1, read on the forward strand.
AAAATCTCTAATATGAATGATATCAATAAGTATAATCACAAAAATGCCTTAGAAATGTTGCTTGTGAGAGAAGCTTAATTTGTTTGCAGAGTTTAAGAAGGTCTTTAACAAGTGTTAAGTCCTAATTTGCATTTCCTCAATTTAGGCAAGGCAAGTTTTTTTTGTATAGGACATTTCATACACAATGTTAATTCAAAGTGCTTTACATAAACAAGAATACAAAAGACAAGTAAATAAAAGAATTAAAAACGATTAAATTTAAATAATTTTTTTTTTTTTATTATTTATTAATTTTAAATTTTAAGAAGTTGGAAATCACAATTTATAACATCATGGCATTAAAGGTTGCATTTACTATCAGAAAATCGACCAACAACATAAGCACGTTCCATGTAAAACGTGTATGATATGAATGTTATTTTAAATGATATTTGGAAACTTACACAGCAAACAATTATTTTTAAATAAACATACAACTTCATATTGCTTATTTACTTCAGTTGTTGTATTTTTGGGAATGAAATGACATGATTTAAAAATATGTATTTAATATATGATATTTTAACTTTTTGATACTAAAAATCACAAATATTAATGATATCAATAAATATAATCACAAAAATGCCTCAAAGTTACTAATGAGAGAAGCGTAATTCGTTTGCAGGGTTTAAGAAGGTCTTTAACAAGTTTTAAGTCTTAATTTGCTCTTCCTCTGTAGGCAAGACAAGTTTATTTGTGTAGCACATTTCATGCACTATGGTAATTCAAAGTGTTTTTTGTGCGAAAGTTGGAAATCACAATAGGAACTCTTAAATGTATAGCATCATGGTAATAATTGTTGCATTTACTATCAGAAAATCATCAACAGACAACATGAGCACATTCCAGGTAAAACGTGTATCATATGAATGTTACTTTACGTGAGGATGAAAGATATTTGGAAACTTGCATGGCAAACAATTATTTAAATGAACATACTACATATTGCTCTTGTATTTTTTGAGAATTAAATGACATGATTTAAAAATATGCATTTAATTTATATTATTTTAAAGCATTTCAATGCTAAAAATCACAAATTTTAATGATATCAATAAATATAATCACAAAAAATGCCTCTAAGTTACTAATAAGAGAAGCCTAATTTGTTTGCAGGGTTTAAGAAGGTCTTTAACAAGTGTTAAGTTTTAATTTGCTCTTAAATTTGAATCCTTAACTTGGAAATCCTAATAAGAGTTTCTAAATTTACAACATCATGGCATTAAATGTTGCATTTATCAGAAAATCATTTTCCAATACAATTATGTAATCATTTTAAAATCAAGATACAATTACTTGAGATACAAAACAGGATTTAATTTCTTCATTTTGTGAGGAATTAAATTTAAGTGAGTTTATTTTTTTTAAACAAGCAAGAGTATGTGTCAGTGGGCTAAGAACATCACTTTTCAATGTGCATTTGATTCCCCACACCACATTAGCAGTTGGCAGGTATTTGTTCTTTTTTTAATTACTGAAGACAAGATCTCATGTAATTTTCCTTTACAAGTAAATTTATCTTGATTTTATAACCTTTAGATTAAAAAATGCATGCATGGTTTGTTACTATAAAAGTTGTTGCCATATACTTGTTTGGGAGCGAAGTTATTTAAACCTTTTGTTAAATAAAAATTCAGCAGAGATTGGTTCAAGATGTATCTTCAAACCTTTACATGTTGGTAATATAACTTTAGTTCTCCTTAATGCACATTTAGAGATGCTAGCAATGTGTTTGCCCTCATAAAATTGTGTTTATTTGCTCTGAAATGTCCTCATAAAACCTGCGGAAATGCTATAAGATGCCCCTTGATTTAATTCTGCTTCTACAGTCTTTTAAACTTTTTTTTTTTATTGTGGATAACACCATTTGGAGGTGCTTTATTCTGTCTGTTATCAAGATATATTGTCTTTTTTGTGTTTGAGTTTGACTTTTTACTCTTTAAATGGACTAAGTATAAATTAATTGTAAGTGAAATGCCTCTACAAACTCTTATAGATTAGGCATTTGTATCTGTTGTCAAAGCTAATGTTTCTTTCCTGTTTCTGGTGTTTTCCTCACTCCTGAACTAGTTAAATTGATCATGCTTTTATTCTCTTTCCTCATGAGACCAATGTTTCAGCCATTACCAATCCCGGTGTAACGCTTGCCAGGAAACAAAGTTTGTCTCTTCTTTGGAAAAAAGCATTCGTTTGTGTTTTGAACTGAAGAATGGATTGCATATGCACAGCTGCCTTGGTTTCCTCTGTTTTTCACATAAAAAACAGGCTTGTGAGAATCTAAAAGTTGCATCCTGTCTCAAGTTCTTTCCAAGAGGCTCGCTTTTACCGTCAAACACCTCCCTGTCGGGTTTTCGCTCCCTGTTAAGTGTTAACCATGCTGTGATGTCATCACGAGTGGGTGTACTTTGAAATCAGGGCTGGCAGAGCTTTAAATTGCTGTCAGGAAAGTTACGCACTTCTTGTTTGGTTCTTAGCCTAACCTAATCTGGGTTAGACACATGCTCCGAGCTCAAGTGAGTATTGTGCTTTGTTTTCTTGTCTTTGACCTGATAATAACATTGTAGGTTAAGTCAGTATAAATCAACTTTTAGACAGATATTTAGTTCAACATTTTAATGGTTTGCTTTTTTTGGCTTTTACAAATAATGTAAGTTTTAAAGGTTTTTGGTGATGTTGTAAATTGTTTTATTGTTTGTAAAATAATTTGATAGTTCTTGGAATAAGTATAGTCAGAATTAGTTTCTGCATAGTGATTTGATATTATTTGGACAAGCTGTCAAACATTTGCAGTGATATTTGTGTGTTCTCGAATATTGTTTACCAATTTGTGGTGATCAAAACTGCTGTAAGCTGTTTACTTGACAGTGGAGCTGAATTAGTCTTACTAAACTCGTAATACAATTACAGGATTTATGTAGCCTAAATTCTGTCATTTAGATTTTTTTTGTCACTTGTGCTGTCAAATCTGAAATTAGAAAATGTGGATTTATGAATGACTTCAGTTAAATTGCTGATTTGTTTTTTTTGTTGCATGAATGTTTATGCTTTTGTACAGCATAATGGTTTTAAAAGCGAAAGAATGTACAGATTTTATTTCCTGATGGTAAACTTGTGGTAGAACAGGTACTAGTGCGTCAGCCTCTGGATTTCAGTGAAGTGCAGTTTAACACAGCTGACTGCATTCTTCTGCCATTGTTATGGTGATCCTGACATTGTGAGTCTTTCAGAAAGCACGTAAACAGGGACATGTCATTTGAACCAACACAGCCATGCCATGTAGAATAATAGACTAAAAGCTGAAAACAAATGGCAGCACTTTTAGAATGGGATGGTGAATGTAAGACGAGTTCAAACTACTTATTTAAAATGAGCTGAATCAACACCAATCTTGAGTTTTTTTTGGGACAACTTGATTGTTTTATGTTCAATCCACTTAAGTTTGTAAAAACGATTAAGTTAACTTAATTGATTTGTGTTGAGACAACATAAAGGAATTGTGTGGAACCCAGCATTTTTAAGCGGACACTCAAATGACTTTTCCTGCTTGTTCAAACTACTTATTTACAATGAGCTGAATCAACACAATTCTTGAGGTTTTTTTGGGGACAACTTAATCGTTTTTACAAATTTAAGTGGATTGAACATAAAACAATCAAGTTAACTTGATAGATTTGTGTTTTTTTACATTAGCAAAATAACATTTTGTCCAGTGAGACTGTGCATAACGAGTGTTTATGCGAGTAAGAAATGGGCCATTAAGGGTGTGGACAGGTCAACTAGACTCAACATGAATTTCTTAATCCATGATTAAGAAATCATGCATTGAATCATCATCATAATCATCATGTTTTGCTACAGTAAACCAAACTTTTTGTCCATGTAGCAAGATCAAATAAATTTCAAGCCAACTCATCCTTACTGTTAATGAAAGTGGTTTCTGGAAAACACATTTTCCCTCTCTACTTTTTAGACAGACGAATGGAGCAAATGCAGTGTGACTTGAATGCACTGCTTTATTCCCTAATGCAGTGGCTTAAGTTGAGCCTCAAGTCAACAAGAATCTTGCATCAGCGTTTGCTTAGTCATAGGAGAGGAGAAGCAGGACGATGATTTTGCCATCTAACAACGATTTGTCATAATTGAACATGGAAGCTGAATAATGTTTCTGTGGAAAAATGACTTATTAGCTGTCTTCCAATCTTTGGGTTACTGATGTCTTAGCAGCAATGATGATGACTTTATGGAAGTCTGAAAGTTTGCTTTTTCCATTTCAGCGTCAAGACAAATGGAAACCTTTTTTTAGGCATATTTTGAGTGGTCAAGCCAGGAGTGTTTAGCTCTGCATGATTTTCAAATAGAATTTGGTGTTAAAGTCCTTAAAGCAATATTTAGTGGTGATTAATTTTCTGGAGGTTGCAGAATTTCTTTAGTAGGCATTAATGCTTCTTTATACAATTTTCAGCTGTATCGAGTAGCAAATGATGTGAGCTGAGCTCTGTCTTAATTCTGCTCAAGTTTGTGCAAATTTGCTGTTGCTCAAGTCACCTCAAATTGTCAGCTCTGTCTGAAAACAAATGCCCTCTGATCCTACCAATTTATTTTAGTGGGAATACCCTTTAATTAACAAACAGTGAGGGTTTTTTGGTTTTCTGAAAAGCATATTTCAGGTGTGTTGTCTATCCCAGACATCCATTCATTTATTTATTCACTCATTAATTTTCCTTCGGCTTAGACCCTTATTTCTATCCCAGACTATCCTAGGTAAATAGAAATGAACGTTAACTCTTCATAGCCCCTTTTATTCATTTATTTTCTTGTCAGCTTAGTCCCTTAATTAATCCGGGATCGCCACAGCGGAATGAACCGCCAACTTATCCAGCACATGTTCTACACAGCGGATGCCCTTCCAGCTGCAACCTATCTCTGGGAAACATCCATACACACTCATTAACACTCAGACTACGGACAATTTAGCTTACCCAATTCACCTGTACCACATGTCTTTGGACTGTGGGGGAAACCGGAGCACCCAGAGGAAACCCACAAGAACGCAGGGAGAACATGCAAACTCCACACAGAAACGCCAACTGACCCAGCCGAAGTTCGAACCAGCGACCTTCTTGCTGTGAGGTGACAGCACTACCTACTGCGCCACTGCGTCGCCAGCCTCTTTTATATTTGCATGAAATAAAATGGGCTCCAGATTAACATTTGAGAATAGTGGAACCAGTGGCAGTAATGCCTAGGGCTGGGCGATTAATCGAAATGAAATTGCAAGCACGTTTGATCATAACTGTGATTTGTGGGAATGAATCACAGTTCTGTGTCAGTAGTAAATTAAATAGACAGATTAGAAGTAGGGATGTCCCGATCATTTTTTTTTTGCCCTTGAGTCTTGATTTTGAGTATCTACCAAAACCCGATACAATACTTCTATAATACATAAAAAAACTATAAAGAAGAGCGAAGAAACAGATCCAGGATATTCCTTATTTTTTATTTAATTCACCTTATTTTAACATTCAACAATTGTTTGTTTGTAGTGTTAAATGTAGCCTTTTACTTTCCACCTCTTGCAATCCCAAGATAACATATCTCACAGTTTGCTATGGCAGTGTTGTTGTCATTAACTTTATAATACCTCCAGATCGCAGACATGCTCGCGCTTTCCCCTTTAAGCTGCTTCTGTGTTCTACTTTGCCGACATTTAACCAATAGCGTCTCTGCAACAAAGTGATGTCATGCCGCGTGCATTTCTGTGTAAAGTCAAGAAAGAGGTCTAACTCTGTGCCCCCGCATAACTATAGATGTGTTAAAAAATAATGAGTATATATTATATATTCCGATCAAGTCTGAAACCACGTGATCGGGTCCGATTACCGAACATGTGATCGGATCTGGACATCCCTAATTAGAAGTGATAATTGTATGTTCAGAATTATGTTCCGCTGCTATTTCAAATATGGAGAACAGTTCAATTAGGAACTAAATTGCATTAGTGTCACTACAGGATTTAACTGTTAGATTTTACGTATTCAGAATTTTATTGTGAAATGAAGGCAGGCATCATGATTACAGCAAATTACTGTAAAAAATGGCTATATCTTTTGCACGTTAGTTATAGGTATTCTAATTAGGAACCGGTTCTTACTTCTAGCCCAAATGTTTTGGTGCTACTTGAGAATCACTTTTCCTGGTTTAGAGCTGGTGCTTTTTGTGTTGAAAGACATGGTATCGATTTGGAACTAGGCTTGTAATTAGCACTCAATCTGCCTTGGAGCAGTTCCAGAGTTATGAATGTGATTTGCAGTAAAACCTCAAAACATTAATTGACATATACAGTACTTTCTATGTTAACATTATATTGAAACAATACTTAGGAAAATGTCAATCTGTAAACATTTTTTAGGTTTTAAATGAGGAAACCTGAAACATAAACATGCGTTTGTACCGAGTTTACGGTAGGCAACATACTTCATAGAAATTCTCTAAATTAAGCTGCACAACCCAAAAGAAACAGTGCTAATCAAATGGATAAGGGTTGTCTCTCTATAGAACACAAATGATTGACTTTATTTTAATTGACATTTTTGCATTTATGAGCAAAAAGCTTTGTTATGGATGTGACAAATGTGAAATTGCCACTTGTGTGACTTTGGTAAATCTAATATAATAGTTTGAAAACGTTAACAGAGACATTTGAGTATTTTTACAGTATTGTAAAATGCAAGCCTTCACAAAAAATTAGAAAGGGTTTCGCTATTTTGGTAAACTTATTTTTTTTCATGGCAAGGCTGACAATTGCATGGAATTGCTCCTTGGTCGAAAATTCACATTTAAAAGTAATTAGTTGAGAGCAGCAGGAGCATGCGGTGGGATCAAGATGCTAATTATTTTTCATTAACAAAATCTCATACCATACGAATATAACAACCTCGCTATCATAGTAAAAAGAAGCCTAATTTTAGGTTTTTGTTTATTCATTTAACAGATGTCATAAAAAGTTTATTTAGTATGAATAAAATGCACATCCAATGCCTTGCTGACAAAAACACAATTTCATTGCATTACTAATTTATGAAAAATGACAGCACCGTTTAATTTGGCTGTAAAAGCAGGTTCATTTGTGGTATCGTAAGACTCGTTAGCGAACTCTAACAGCGCTGATTGGTGTTCACGTCCAATAGTAGCCCACGTTGTGCTGTCCTTTTAAACCAAGATAATAAATGATCAGTGCTGTGCTCAGTTCAAACAAGCAGCTCTGTTTGCTTTTGGTGTGATCAGCGACGTATCTCATAGGCAATGGTATGTCATCATTTATCAGTTCTGCGAATCTATATTGGCTCCAAAACCACTTTTAAAATTTAGTTGCACTGGCTGGGAAAAAGGGGGATTTACTCCAGAGCCCTGACTAATGTCCTTTAAACTAATAGAAATTGAACTCCTTTAGCTGCGTGCATGCCACCAGCAAAGCAAAACTTGTTTGAACGTGCTGTTAATTTTTAACCAGTTAGTCAGTTCCACACTATTAAATCTCATCTGTGATTTCATATTCTCTCGTCTAGTAACTCAAATGACTCATTCTCGTCTCTCTCCCCAGGTGAATCCTGAAGTCTTTCCGGGTCCATCTCGCTTACACAGCTCCGTCTCTACATGTGCCAGGAGCAGCACGGATTTAGCGGCCCGCTGTGCTGACAGACTTGGTGACATTAGGAACTCCTGCCTTGGTTCTCTCCAGTGTGTCTGATGGATCTCAGGCTTGCCTCATTGACGCTCTGTACACTACTGGTTCTCCTGACCTCTGGCCCACAGCCATCCATTGGACAGAAGGTTTACACCAACACATGGGCCGTCCACATTGAGGGGGGAGAGGAGGAAGCTGACCGGATTGCTAAAAAGCATGGCTTTGTGAACCATGGGAATGTGAGTACTAGCAAAGTTCCTTTACGGTATAGGTCTCAAACTTGATTCCTGGAGAGCCGCAGCTCTGCACAGTTTCGCTCCAACCCTAATCAAACACGGTTGATCCAACTAATCAAGGTGTTCAAGACTATTACAGACTATTAAGCAGGTGTAGGTTGGAGCTGCTTGAAGCTAAACTATGCAGAGCTGCAGCCCTCCAGGAATTGAGTTTGAGACCATTGGTTTATGGCAAGCCATTTCACTCGGTGGCCATCTTTGAAACGCCAGTATGCTTGGGCATTCTGTTTGAATGGGGAAACTTCAAATTCTCCAAAACTGCTTACCAATCTTACGATTACATTTCGTAACAAGAATCCCCCAAAAATTTAAACAACTGTCTCATTAGTTTCATTTCTAAACGTTCAAAATCTGCAGAAACTCATGTCTGGTCTAATCAATGATTGGCTCCAGTACTGGAAGGCGGGGCTTCATTCGCCATATTGACCGTTATAGTTTTCCCCATTCAAAACTATTGTGTATTTTATTGTCTTTGGTACTAGGTTCAGATGAGTAATATTTGTATATTTGGAGAGCTGTTTTGGGTTGCGCATTTGTCTGTGTGCTTCTGTGTTAATTTCAGAATGAAATGTGTTCATTTAATGAATTATTTTTGTCATTTTGATGAGCAAAGACGTGTAAAAATGCATTAATGACAGTCAGATTTTTTGCTTGAATATTTAGCACTATACAATATATACTTCTATCACTTTTTCACTAGAAGTAAGTAGGCTATGTTTTTACTTGTAGTACGTGTGATCTGGAAGTTGCTGAGACTTTTATTTCAGTATATGTTGATGTACTTCCAACTCAAATGGAATATTTAATAGGAGGCGGGGCTTTCTTTTTGGATATCACTCTCTAATAGCAAACTAATGGTACACTGTAATAAATTCCCAGAATTTCACAACATGTTACATGTTTTTTTTTTTTTTACAGTAAATTGCATTAGTGTCACTACAGGATTTAACTGTTAGATTTTACGTATTTAGAATTTTATTGTGAAATTAAGGCAGGCATCATGATTACAGCAAATTACTGTAAAATGGCTATATCTTTTGCACGTTAGTTATAGGAATTCAAACACTATTAATATTTTATTCCACAGAATTTAATACACATTAACATTTATGCTAGTACAGGCACGTTTTGATATTTAGAAATATTTACAGAATTATTGTTATGAAGTAGCTCACAGTAATTTACAGTGAATTTACATACAGTATCTTACTGTAAAAGTAATGCAATTATTAGCCAGTAATTTACTGTAAATTTAAGGTCAAATATTTTAGTGTAAGAGGACTTTGAAGATTGTAAAAATTAATAATTTTTTCATTTTGATGAACAAATGCAGGTAATGATGAAGTAATGACAGTCAGATTTTTTTTGCTTGAATATTTAGCACTATACAATATACTTATCACTTTTTCCTTACATGGTAGTAGGTAGGCTATATTTTCCACTTAAAGTCTGCATGAACTAGAAGTTGCTGAGATTTTCATTTCAGTAAATGTTGATGTACTTCCAACTCAAATGGGATATTTACTAAGAGGTGGGGCTTTATTGCGTATAATTCACTCATCGCAAACTAATGCCGAATTTTTTTTTTTCCCCAGACTGCATGATTTTAGCCCCAATATTAACTCACTGACAGGTTTTGAGAAATCGCTGACAAATGGCCAAAATTGAATGCAAATCGGTGCTCATTTATGTAAGTAACAATCACACACTGTGAACTATCAAAGACATGATCCGAGAGAATCACTGATGATTCGTCGACATGCTAAATTTCTCGAGCTGTCTGCGATTCAAATAATGCTGTGTGAAATGTGTTCTGATTGAAAATGAGATGAGAGAGCGGCATTCACTAGTATGAGTATCCACAGGCCAGCAGGAGGTTGAGGGGGAAGTTAAAAGGGCTTATTTATTTTCAGTCTATTTAGACCCAAGAAATGAAGGAAAAACCAGTGGAAATTTGGCAGGAGCACCCGTGTCTGTTTGACAGGTTATCTGAGCAATACAGATATTAAATAATCTGTAAATAAAAAGATATTTTACGTGACCTTGCGTTGTTTCCATTTCACTTCTTGTATGTGTTTGACTGTGAGACGTAGTTTGCGGACCGAGACAAAAATCCATCTTGCAGTGTAAACATAAGATAGTCATGCAGTGTGAAAACATTTGTGACATTGGACTTTGAAAATCATGCAGTCTGAACTCTGCATAACGGTAAAAGGGGCGTCAGACTTGGATTTTTAAAAAAAAAAAAAATTCTCAGTAGAATAACTGTATATAATAAACAACTGTGTAAATAAACATTGTAAATTTTGATTTCACACAGACTTTAGGAATTTTAGTGGATAAAGATGATGTGAGAATGGGTTCATGGTTGTCAGTCGTGTTTTAAATAGTTTAATTCTGTTCATGTTCTTTCAGTTTTGAATGAGTCTGTTTTCCGTAAGCAAAGTGATTCAACTTTTTAAGGCTGACATTTTAAGTGACATTTGACAGATGGGCTGTTTCCTTGTTTGAACTGGTTGGTTAAGTTTTAAAATTAGCCTCTTTCTGTTGTTCTGTTCAAAGGGTTTGGGTTGCCAAGGCTGCATTTATTTAATCAGAAGTACATTTAATAACAATATTATTGGGAAATTTTATGTTTTTTCTTTATATATTTTAAAATGTTGTTTTATTCAGCATCATTACTAAAGTCATGTTGCTTTGATGCTTAAGAAATTATTATTATTTTTATTATTATTATTATTTTTAGGGCTGTGCAATATATCATTTCAGCATCTATATCACAATGTGCGCATCGGCAATAGTTACATCGCAAGAAGTGCAATGTTGAGTTTGGATTATAGTTGACCAGGAGCTACAGAATTGCATTTAATTACATTATTTATTCAGAATTTATATGATTTATGCAAAAAGTGTTTCTTATAATTTTTTGTCTTATTTCCAGTGCAAATATTTACATTTTCAAGCCAAAACAAGATTATTTTACTTGCCCCACTGGCAGATAATTTTGCTGGTTTTAAGGAAACTCTTAATTTCGCAAAAAAAAGTTGAAAACAAAACAATTTTACTTGATCTAAGAATTTTTAGTTGTATATTTTGACTAAGTAATTGGACCAAGCAAAGTAAGAAAAGCCTTTTTTATTTTAATTTTTTTTTTGCATTGCGGTTATTCAGTTTAGAATATTTAGTAGGAGATGGGGCTTTATTATTGCGCATCATTCCCTCATAGCAAACTAACGGTAAGAGGGGCGTCAGACTTTGATTTAAGATTATAAAAACAATTTTTTTTCAGTAGATTAACTTGCGCTGATTAATTGTTCACCTACAAATAACAATGTGTGATAGCAAAATAAATATCATTTTAGTTTTTCATGTGTATGTATTTTAGTTTCGATGTGTAGAGCTTTTCAAAGTAAGAAAAGCCTTTTTTTGCATTGTGATTATTCAATTTCTGTACCTGAATACTGTTAGGCTTCCCAGAAAAACTTAAATTAGTGCTATTCACACTATCTTGTGGAACTATATTCATAGCAATATTTATCGCAGAGAAATAAAATATGGCTTTATCAAGTTTTTCCAATATCGCGCAGCCATTATTATTATTATTATTATTATTATTATTATTATTATTATTATTAATGCAGATTAGTATTGTTTTGAAAGAATTTTTTTTTTTTTTTAGGATTCTTTGACTAATGTTGAATTTATCAGCATTAATTTTAAATAAAACTCTGTTCGTTTAACAAATCCTTGCTGAATAAATATTCTAATTAACAAAAATATATCAGTGTTTCCTCCTGGATTTTTTTCCAGCTGTGGTGGCAGGCCTTTTACACAGATCTACCAACTACCTACGGTGTTATTTCAATGACAAATGTCGTGAGCGCAGTATTACAAGTCGAGATCGCATTCATGTAATACGAGAATCTTTTTGCTTGCACGCCAATTTCCTCTGTTCGTGCACAAAACTTCTTGCGCCCCCTCAAATATACGCTGCTCAAGCACAGATTTACTTCTGCGCTGTCAAATAAACACTGCTGAAGTGCAATTTAGTACGTTTTTGTAACAAGTATGTCTCCAACATTTATTAGATTTGCTAGGAACATTTATGAATGTCTCCAATAGACCTACAGAGCGGCATTAATAAGTCTTGAAGGCAAACGGCTATAAACTCCAGCAAGATAAAGCCATTGTATGCAGAGCCATAGACCTTTATCTATAAAGTATAATTATGGAAAGTGTTCATCTTAACTGAAAGCTACGTCGTGTTTGCTGGCTCACGCATCACGCACCTGTCAGTCAGCATATCACCTTAAAGGGTTAAACAAAGAAGTTTTGGTGTGGCGCCCCGCCATGGAAGAATGAATGTAGCTGAAACCATGTATATTATAAAATAACAAGTCCTACCTCAAACATTTCACTGGTGCTGTCATGTTGCTGATGATACTTTCATTATAATTACTACTGCAGTTAGTAAATATGGTTGTCGCTCCAAAACACTGACTACCTGGAAGTGAATTTTTAAAGCATAGATCTCAACATCCTTCTGCACCATGAGATTTTAATTAGGAAATATGCAAATTTGTCCTTTTCTTCCTCATTACCCCATTCTGAGGGAAGTCATGAATTTTGAACATTTCCTGCATGTTGCGTCTGAATGCTCCGGCTCTCTCTGATGGAATGCATAAAACATCATCCTCTTCCACCAGTTGTCATTTGATATTCTCTGCTTGTAACGGGCCCTTGTGTGTAGACTTGTGTGGAATGAGCTGCTACCTCACTTCCTGATTGAGATATGGCTTTTTTAACTTCTGCAAAACTTCTAAGTTTTGTTTCGATAAGATGAGTTCGGCAACTTCCAGCTTATGAGCAACACAAATCAGATAATTCAATCCCCATAAGTAATTGAAAGCACATTATACGAGTCGATTAGTCAATTCATTAAGTTAGATGATTAATTTAAGTGTGTATAACAGCCCACCTTTCCAGTAATGGGTTCACTTTAAAAGACAAACAGCCCAGTGTCCAGATGGTACTGTAAAGCCAGGTGATGAATGGATCCCTGCACGCTTTGTAGGGGGCACTGAATGTACTGCGGTTTGTAATTGCTGAAAATGAATGCCTCAGGGTTCAGTCCTGTGTCTCTTGAGAAATAAACTAATAACGCTGGCATTTTTAGTATTGCGAGGGAGCATGAGTGCACAATTTATTATATTTTTAATATAGCTTGGATTCATGGCTTATTCATGATGACTTGTCACTGACTGATGTTTTCTCCGCTGACCAAAGTTCATCACAATGGACCTATATTTCTGCTTTTATCATTTGTAGGACTGGTATTGGTTTTGTTGGACCTGCCAGTTGGCTTGTGGTGCTTCCTAAGGCAGGCAGTGCTAATTATTGCTATTAAATGGGTTTAAAAACCTCATTATATTGGACCATGTGTGTTGAATAAAACATCATAGAGACGTCTCTTTTGAAATCTATTTCTGGTGGGAGTTAATTAATGGTGTTCGTCATTCTGACACTTGACCAGAACGCTTTAATTCATGTTAAAGAACTAAACCTATAATCTGTGTGATATTGGAAAAATCTGACATCGAGATATTTAGTTTTTCTGCTATATACATTGTTTGAAATTTACCAGATGACTTGAATAGCTCTATTTGAAAAAAAAAAATCATTAATTTACAGGGTGTTCGCGGGGTCTTAATGCTTAAACTAAATTTAAGGCCTTAAAGTCTTAAATCTACTGAAATATTGTATTGTAGGTCTTAAATCTTTTTTTAACAGGTCTTAATTTTCAAGTAAAGCTACTCAAACAGTCCAACATCTATACAATCGCCAACAATCCATCTCAGTCAAACTTTTAAATTAAAATGTTAACTTTATTTACCATAATAGTTTAATTATTGTCCTTACAGTAACTTTTGTTTAATAGTTCTCCATGTATTTGCTGCTGAGGATGCTGACCTGATCTATATTTTTTATTATTAAATTACAATTTTTATTTTTTCATTATTAAATGTATTAAATTTTCATATTTTTTTTTGTAGGGCAAGTGAATCTTTTTCAACTGGGATATTCAGAAATAATCCTTAGTGTTTAGCCTGTATAAGTCTAAAATTTCATTCATAACTGCATTAAATTCCACTTACCCCTTGCCATGTCTTTAAAATATGACAGTTTATTTTACCTCAGTTCTGTGTTAGCCTGTTGCTACTGACGGCTCTAGTGGTTACAAGGTCTTCCATCTCGTTTTAAGCTTGAGCTACTAAATTAATGCTTAAGTCTATTTAACTGAATGTATTGTAATTACATTACAACATTACAAACAACCTTGTGAAATTGAAAATGGTCACATTAAGCTTTCACCGGAAGTTTATCGTTGGCTTAAAAACTTTTTAAAACTCTAGCTGTGCAAAGAGCCCATTGGAAGCATAAATAAATACAATAGAGCAAAACATAAAAGTGGAATAAACAGTGCTTTATGGTTTTCCAAAGAGTCAAACAGTATTTAGTTACAGAAATGTAATAAATTGATTTTGTACAATGTAAAATAACCCTGTGCGCTCGAATGACTTTTGGTGTTTGTTCAAACTACTTGGTTTAAAATAAGCTGAAACGACACAATTCTTGAGTTTTTTTTTTTTTTTTTTTTTTTGGACTCCTTAATTGTTTTATGTTCACTCCACTTAAATTTGTAAAAAAAAACTATCAAGTTAACTTGGGGCATATTCACACTATACAGTTGCCTTGAACCGTGCCGAAGTGCGATTGTGCCCTCTCCCCCGATGGCCTGCACTCACATTGCATTTTTAAATTTTTTTTTTTATTGGGTTTTAACAATACAATCATATTAATAACCACAGCATTTGATGACATCAAGTACAACAATAAACTAGGAAGAAGAAAAAGAAATTTAAATAATACTAAAATAAAATTATAATAAAAAAAAAAAACACAAAAAAAAAAACAGAGTACTCACGCTGCATTTTTACCTTCCGAGCTGGAGCACTCTTATGTCATCGATGATGCGACTGTTCAGTTTAGCAGCAGAAAAGTTCTCTCACTCAGTACAGTGGACATTGCTTTAGTTATATTATTACATTGCTATATAGTTATATTGTTTTAGTAGACCCAGTGACACGCAGTCAAATATTTTGCTGAACAGATCCACCACTTTTGACGCTTATAAATTATCATAAAAGTCAACGTGCTGCACGTATTAGGATGTTTGCTGAAGGTGTAGCTGTCATGCAGCAGGGGGTGTGCATATTTAATATACTATGACAGTTTGTGTTCATTGAAAAGTAAGAATGATTAATAAATCCATATGAAACAGTTTCTTAAAAGTGATGTTGCATCTTCAGTTTTGCGCTCCTGTGCTCTTTGCACTCACACTACAAGTGTACCAAAGCCCAACCGAACCGTGCTCTGGCACACCTCTTTCAACCGGGCCAGTGTCGCCCAACTGAACCATGCCTGGGCCGGATTCGTAGCATTCACACTTGTCAAACAAACCGGGAAATGCACCCAGGCACAGTTCAGATTAAGTTAGATGATTAGTATGAGTGCACCCATAATTCCATTATGTTGTCCCATCACAAATCGATTGTGTGGAACCAAGCATTTTTTTTCAATAGTCTTTATTGTGCAAGTTATTCTTTATGAAAGTTACAAGATTTTTTTTGTGTGCCTGAATACTTTAAACCCTTTTGAAATGCTCTTCAAATGCCTTTAAAACTCATGCAAACGATAAACGATGACTTATGGTTCAACTGTCCATAAATCGCATACATTCTGAACTGTAGTGCTGATCAACTATAATCCCATTTCAATATTGCATGTCCTTCACTGTGACTATTGCTGATGCACACACTGCGATATCAGTATATTGTGTAGGCCTGATCTCAAAAATATTGTAATAGCATTTTGCAGTTTGAAACCGTGAGCTTTCTTTGAAACTGCTGCTCTCGGTCATAAGAAGTGGAAGAAACTTGAAGCCACATGATGCATCGGAGCTTGAGAATGTTTTTGTTGGACTGTCGCGCTGTTATCGATCGCTGTAAATCATCTCTGATCTTTTGTAATGAGACTGTAGCATGGTTTTTCTCGCTGCGAGTCGGCCGTACAGAAAAATCACACCTGGCCGAGCCCCAAACCCACATTGTGTGATGAGACATGCTGACAGCGCTTCTGGCCCAGTTTGAAAAGGGTATCGTTTGGTTACACCATTGCCGGGGGCTTAACGTTTTTAACATGTCTCATTTGTCTTTCAAGTGGAGAATTTCTTCTGCAGACAGAGAAAAGCTTCTGATTTATTCAAAACACTGTCTTGCTCTTTCTTGCTTTTGTGTAGGTTTTACCCTCACTCACCTGGTTTTCTTTGGTGATGTAATGAGAGGAATGAATATCTTCTTATGCTCTTAAAGGTGCAGTATGTAAGTTTGACACCCAGTGGTTGAACTAGGTATTGCACTCCTGGATCATAATAAAAGTACGCTAGGATGCCAGATTGTGTACAGGAGTGAGCGATTTAAACTGTGTTCTAAATAAAAGCAACGACACGCGATAGAGGGAATATTTTCCATATTAAAAGGAGTTTTTGTCCTAACCAACACCTCGAATTGATATATTAGAAATGGCTTCTATTTCTCACAGCTGAACAACAGAAACCTATGACAGCTAGATCACCTCAGGTAAGCCTTGTGTGCTTTATTCTGTGCTAAATGCTAACAATGCGAGTTTGAATGCGTTTTACATGGCATTTGTTGCCATATACTGAAAGCAGAAAGTTCACCTCAGATCTTGAAAATACAATAAACCGTCTGAAATTGAACTTTAGAACTAAACACATATGAGTGATTCAGCATCTACATTGATGTTAAAGTGGGTTAACATGTATTAAATAGATTCTAAACCTTACCGTTTGGTGAGCGAGTGCATATTCTGTGCTTCTGAAAGGCTGTATTTACATTTCTGCCGTGTCTCGTCTGGTGCAAACAGCCAAATAGCTGATCACTGCCTCTCTCGTCACAGCGTGTTGTTAGGACACGCGGTTACAATGTAACCTGCTCACCTAATGTTTACGTTCATAATATTTATGTAATTTGCTAATTAATAACCTCATGTGGAACTGCATCTGTCTCCCATACTGTTCTTTTTGGTCACGGACGCACGCTTTCAGAGTCTTTCTGAATGAATGAATGAAATGCCCTGTTTTCCAACAAGGCAACCCAGGGTGCTGACATATAATTGGCTAAACTGGCATCGTGCATATGAAATTTATGTAAACAAAGACAGCGTTCCGGCACGGAAAACCCATTTTCAAAGCAGAATATCTGACTTTAGCATTGTTTTTCAGTTAAACAAGTATGTTCACTTGGGATGTTTCTTAAATATCTGCACACATATTATGGTATTTTTATGCTTTAGAAGAGTCAAAAACTTACATACAGCACCTTTAAGTGTGGCAGTGTTCAAGTCAAACATGAGAAGAAAGTAAATAATCAAAATAATTAAGCCTCACTAAACCAAACGGCTGTGTAAAGTCTACTCCAGCACATCCCGCAGATGTTCAGTAGGCTTCAGGTCATTTGGTGATCACTTTAAGCGTGGTAATGAAGCCACTATTCAGAGTTTAAGCAGAATTAATTTCATTGCATGATGATTGCATGTGTCTGATTAAAAAAACACTGCACATTGAATTATGCTGCACAATGAATTGTTTGAGCATTGATATTGCAATGTGTGTGTCCGCAATAGTCGCATCGCTAGATATGCAATGTTAAGTTGGCATTATAGATGGCCAGGAACCACAGGTCAAAACACATGAGATTTTTGGAGGGTCAGATCTTAAGCATAATAGAGTGAAAGTTTATCATCTGCTTATATTTTAAGGCCTGTGACTATGTGAGCATTTTAAGAGTTTAAAGCATTTTAATAGAGCATAAAGAATTCATTTTATCGAACAATTTATACAATGGAGACTATGCATTAGTGTTGGGTCCATAGACTATGCCATCGTCCATCGCCGATGGCCGATAGACATCATGATGCTGAGCCGGCATTGCGATCCTCCGCCCCGCCCTCATCGCAGCAGCAACCTGGTTGTGAAAAATACACGTGTCTGAGCTCCGGGCAGTCAGCGGGTGCTTTAAGCACAAAATCCCAGAAAGCAGTGCACGTCGGACAGTCTATCAAGGATGTACTGCTGGATTGCGTCTCACTAGATATATCGCAGAGAAAAAAAATAGCGCAATGTCAAATTTTTCTAAAATCGTGCAGCCCTACGTTGAATTGTTTATGTTATGCTTATGGTTAAAATAATCTTTGGCATGTTTAACATTGGAGAAGCTGATTAAACTTCAATAAACATTTAAACGTATAGGGTGGTATTTAAGTTTTATTTTACTGTATGAATAATTAGGCATGGGTCGATAATCAGTTTAATGTTTTAAAGTCGCTAAAAAATGTTCTGTTATACCATTCATGTTGTATATGCAAGCTAAAAAAATAAACAAAAACACTTGTTGTCAAAGACTTTATTTATTTATTTATTTATTTATTTATTTATTTAGGACAATAGTATTTCCAGCAACAAAGGATCTTTTACATCAAAAGCTAGTGGTCAGCCCATGATTTAGCAAACACTTAATCATATCACTTATTCATGTAATCGCCCACATCTCAGCATGCTTTTGACATGAATAATGCAGTGGTTTACTTTATATCAATCAAAGTTTTTTGTGTTGTTTTTTTTTTACCCAGACATTTAAAAAGAACTTATTTTAGAGTAGTAATTACAATATCGTGAAACAGTGATATTTTTATACAAGGTTATTATGCTGTCAGAATTTTTTATCGGCCCACGTGATTTTACAGTAATGATATTTTTGCAGTATAGTTATTTAAATAGGTAGTTATTTCAGAAAATCATCAACAATGGTTCTAATGAAGCAACTTGACTTCCGAAATGAAAATGACTGTTTTGTTTATTTGCACCATGTTAAACATCAAACTTGGCTGAGTTGATCAAGACCGAATTGCCTCTATCACTGTCTCTTCACTCCACCTATAGCTGGTGTGTGGTGAGCGCACTGGCGCCGTTGTCCTGTGGCTGCCGTCGCATCATCCAAGTGGATGCTACACACTGGTGGTGGTGTGGAAGAGACTCCCCTCATGATTGTGAAGCGCTATGGGTGTATGGCCATACACAATAAATGCGCTATATAAATACACATTACATTACAAGACTAACAATTAAAAAAATCATTCATTCATTATCCTTCAGCTTACTCCCTTATTTATCAGGGGTTGCGACAGCGGAATGAACCGCCAAATATTCCAGCATATGTTTTACGCAGCGGATGGCCTTCCAGCTGCAACCCAGTGCTGGGAAACCCCCATACACTCTAACACCCATACACTAAGGCCAATTTAGTTCATCCAATTCACCTTAAGTGCAGGTCTGGACTGTGGAGGAAACCAGGTACTCGAACCAGCGACTTTGCTAACCACTGAATCGCCATGCTGCCCCTTTAAGACATCATTTCATGTTATTTTGCATATTTATCTTTCATTTACCTAGACTAAGTTTTACAGCACTTCTATGTGAATCAGTCGTGTCCTTGGTGGGCATTAGGACCTAGGGGAGGCTGTTAGTCGGCAGAGGCTGTAGCACTACTGAAAGGATATTGTACACAGAGGAATTCTGTACTCACATTTGCAGTTGCAAGTCGGTAATTCAGACCAGTAAATCTGAATCACAGGAAAAAATTCACCTCAAATCTTACTACGAGTGTTCCAGTCAGCGCTTCTTTCAGTCTTAAGTTAGCCACACCCACTTATTTACATGTTGTTTGGTCTGTTGAGTACACATTTCAGTCGAAACGCACAACATCTAAACAAACCAGAAACAGGATTTTATGTCAGGATGCGCAAACATCAGAATGTTTCTTTTTTTGATTTTGCAGTGACGATGTTCGGTACATGTGATAGAAACGCATTCCTTCCGATAAATATTTGTGTAACAGATGAATTCTGTGTGCTGTTTTTATCTTTTTACTCAACTTTTCAGAAGTTTTAAACTGAAAAATACCATCACTATTATACCTGACCAAAGGAGCCAAGAATATTAAAAAAAGTTCATGCATTTGCAGAAGGAAAAAAAACTGGGCTCCAATTTTATTAGAAGCTTTGATGACTTTATATGCACATTAAACTGAATGCATAAGCCTCTCAGCCTGTCTAATAATAAAGTAATCTTATTAAAAGTGTATTTGGACTTGTTTTGATAAGCCAGCGTGACCGAGGGAATGGAGTGCATTAATAAATGGGGGTGATTTGGTCACATTATTGAGGGGTGCTGTTATTAGATTTACGAGCGAGCCTGTGAGTACAGTAAAGTCTGCGCGGGGAAAATGTGCGTTAGAGGTGGATCCCTTCAAAACCTGGACACCATCCAGATACCTCATCTCATTATTTTCCTGCTTGCTCGCTCAGGATTCAGTTTGTTACCTCCCTCTGGGTTTGGAGTATAGGCAGCCTTTGCTCGACGGTTTCCTAGAGTCTTTAGGATTGCAGGAGACCGTATGAGACTGCTCCATCTGTTCCGTTTTAGTTATCTTAGCTATCATTCCCTTATGTTTATAATTCACAGATGCTCCAGGAATGCCTGTTTATTGTTGCTTTTTTTTGTGTCGTGTAATGTCGTATATTGTACATGGCAACTATCCCACAAAAGATCAATTATGAATCCCACCCAAAATCGCTTTGAGTTTTCTGTGAGAAAAGTCTGTTTTATTTGATTATCATGTTGATGGAAAACAAGGGCTTGGATTACCAGAAATGAATCCGTTTGAAGGATTTCACAGCTGTGAAACCAGACGGTTGCTTTGCAGGTGTTCACACTGAAGTCGAGGGAAAGCAAGATCCTGACGTTTTATGGCAAGTAATTGTAGCAGAACTACACAGCAGTACGTTCCCTCCAAGGCACCAGTTGAATTATAGGGCCCTGCTTGATATAATGATAATGAGCCACGTAGTAGACTGACTTGATATGTAGACGAGTTACTTTAAAATGTTAGTAATGCTGTGCGAAACCGCTTAAGGTGATGTGTGAAATGGAATTATAGAAATGCATTTAGTGCTTTGCCTACTAACCTACATCCTGCTTGCTTATAAAGTTCACATTTACTAATTCATGCAGTCCTGCTGTTTGCTTTCTTCCTCATGTTGCAATTTTTTTTTATCTTTCATGACTAAGAGACTCATTTAGCAGTTCCTTTTACTGAGGCCTTGTTTTCCAGAAAAGGACAGCTGATATTTCTGATGTTTTATTCTCGTAAGAGCTTCCTGCTTTTTAGTCCAGCTCATAGGCTAACAAGAGACAATGTTTAAGTTTTGATTGGCTGTTTCTTTTGAGGAGCAGTCATCAGATGTATAAAAAATCATTCTTGATGGAATTATTCCACTGTGAGACTAGTTTAACTTCTGACTAGAGATTGAACCCTGTTCTGTTGGAATTGGTAATCAAAGCTTCGCAAGTGGATTTGTAGTGATTATGCAAGAGCTTTGTGGTTTTTGGTTCTGGTTCAGCATTACCACACTGGAAAACAATTATGCAAAATGATCTAAAAGATTTAAATGTTTTTAACTTTTATTTATTATTGAACGCTGCAAGTTGGAGAAAAAAACTTCAATTATTTTGGGTCTAACAAGTTGACGTCATTTAAGTGCACTGAAGAAATAAAATGCAATCGGATCAAAAAATAATTTTTTCAGTTGTTAAACACTAATAAATTAAGTTGACAACTTAAATCTTTTGGGTGTAATAAGTTAAAGTAATTAATGTTTTTACTTTTTTACAATGTACTGAAAAATATCATGTTTTTCCACCTAATTTATAACAGATTTCATTAATAAATGGAGTTGAAAAAATACATTATTTTTGGTCTCTCTTTTTACAGTGCACTGAAAGAAATGCAATGGGATCTAAAAAAGGGATCTTTTTTTTCAACTATTAATTATTGAACACTGTAATAAATTAAGTTGTAAGAAATTAAGATCAAGTAAAACTGAATTATTTTGAGTCAAGTTGAAGTGATTTGTTCTAACTTTTTACAATGTACTGAAAAAAATACTGAAAGTATCTAAAATAAAATTCTCACTTTATTAATGAACACTGTGGTGAATTAAGTTTAAAAATAAATAATTTTTGGTCTAACGAGTTAACATTTAAGTGCACTGACAAATTCAATCGTTCATTAATTCAATTCAATAATTTTTTTTCAATTATTTATTATTGAACACTAATAAATTAAGTTGAAAACTGAATTATTTTGGGTGTAACAAGGTGAAGTAGTTTATGTTCTTATTACAATGTACTGAAAAATATCATGTAAAATGATCTAAAAGAGTGTCATTTTTTTCCACTTATTTATTAATGAACGCTGTTATAAAACGCTGTTGAAAGGTTTTGGTCTAATAAGTTGACTTCATTTAACTTCTCACTTTTTACAGTGCACTGTAATAAATGCAAATGCAGAAACAAGTTGAAGTAATTTATGTTTTAACTTTGTACGATGTACTGAAAAATATAATGTAAAAGCATCAAAATAATTAAATTTTTCAACTATTAATGAACACTAAATTAAGTTTAAAAAATATGTTGTTTTGGCTCTAATAAGGTGATGTCATTTAAGTTTTCACTTTTTACAGTGCACTGAAAAAAAATGCAAATGGATGTAAAATAAATTCTTTTAACTATTTATTATCGAACACTAATAAATTAAGTTGAAAACTCAATTATTGTGGCTCTAACAAGTTGACGTCATTTAAGTCCACTGAAAAAAATGCAAAAGGAATAAAATAGATTTTTTTTTTCAATTATTTCTTATTGAACACTAAGTTGAAAACTCAATTCTTTTGGGTGTAACAAGTTGAAGTAATTTATGTTCTCACTTTTTACAATGCACTGAAAGAAATATGTAAAAGGATCTAAAAGAATGAAAGTTGAAAAATACATTATTTTGGGTCTAATAAGTTGACGTCAGTTAAATTCTAACCTTTTACAGTGCACTGAAACAAGTGTAAAAGGACTAGGGATGCACCGAAATGAAAATTCTTGGTCAAAACCGAAAAAGAGGAAAGCAAGGCCGAAACAGAAATTATGCCAATTGTTAACACAATTCCATTTATGGTTATGACTGTGTACTAACTTTACTATAATCAAGGTATTGCAATTGCATACAGTATTATTAAGGTTTAAAAATAAAATAAAATGTTAATTTAGCTAATTTTGTGGTTACTATGGTTTACTACAAAAAACATAGTAAACTATAGTTTAACTGTAGTTCATTTTGTGGTTACTATGGTTTTACTAAAAAAACATATTTTAACTATAGTTACTATAGTAATAATATGGTTAATTTTTGTAAGAGTTTGGTAAGGATGACAGTTAAGAGGTTCGTTGTAGTGCTCTTACTGAAAACCATTACCTCAGGGATTTTTTTCCACCATTTAGTTAAATTACTTAAGGACTTTCATGCAAAATTTTCTGTGGCCGAATATTCAGTGTATCTCTAAAAAGAAGACAAATAAAAAAAAATTAAAAACTTTTTTTTTTTTAATTTTATTTTAAAACTCAATTCTTTTGACTCTAACAAGTTGAAGTAATTTAAGTTCTTGCTCTTTACAGTGTAATCTTACGTCAGCATATCAAATACCATAATTGTTACTTTCACATTATTTTAATTTCTAATAGTGGGACACGGTTGCTGCTGTTACTGGATGTGTCTCAACATCATTAACGGTTATGGCTTTTTGAAAGTGCATGTATTACTAGTTATTTTTCTGCTATTGCATAAGTTTTACAGCTAAAATTTGACATTTTGGATGAGGAAATGTTTCTGCATTACTTTCAGCATTGCATATTACCTTAACTAGTCAAAAAGATGAACGATTGTCAATGCATGAATCAAACTCACCCAAAATGCCCTCAATTTCTGACATCAGTTTCCTGGTGTTCCTGGATGTGGGCAGATAACATGGAGAAGACTTTACTCTGAATTCTAGCCTCACTTCTCATTTGCATAACTTTGCATTAAGTTAATCCGAGCTCCTATTTTTGCAAATTATTTCGCCATGCACTACACCGTGTGCTTTACTAAGCATGATGTGATGAAGCAACAAGTGATGATGAATGTTTGTGCAAACCAGACACGTTTTATGGCTAAGTGACAAGAAATGGGACTCGTTGCTACTAAAGCACACTCAATCAACTGTACATTACACATCAGATATGTTGCAGTCGTGGAAAGCCACGTAGCTTTTCCACTTCCAGTGCACACAGACAAATTAGTTGTCATTGGGAAATTGTCTTGTTTGGTTAAATAGTTTTATTCCCTTTCCTATTGTGCCAGTTTTGCTTATGTAATGTTTTTACTTCTAGTACAAGATGCTGTTTATATTGGGTCTGGATGCAAAGGTTATTTTACCCCATTACCTTGTTTACCTTCCTAGAAGCAATATCGGCTTTATGGGGAAAGGATTGCAGAACATCCCAAAACAAAGCTTGTCTTGTGTCTTCACACAAGCATAATACTATTTTGCGAAAGAATGTTTACGTGCCTTACCAGTGATTTATGGCTTTTGATGGGTTCCCATGCCTCTCTTTGGAACTGTGGGGATCTTGAGTTGGAAAACAGTGCCACATTCATGGGAACCGCAAAGCATGTTTAAGACTTGACATTTTTTCCTTGTAGCTGTCGTGGTGCGTGTGTGTGTGTGTCTGTGATTAATATGTCTTATTTAACCCTTTTATGCTTGCTTGAATTGAAAAGTTGAAAGGAAATATGAAAATGTAAAGGGTTGATCCACCCTAAGATTCTGATGATATGATAATATTGGATAAAAATATCACAGTTTTGCAGTATTGTGATTACTGCTCTAAAATATATTCTTCTTAAATGTCGGGGTAAAAAAACAAAAACTCTTTCCCTTTTGAACACAATATATTTTATCTTCAGAATCATTTAAAATAATTTGGTACAGTAAACATGTCAGGCTAAATAATTCAAATGAATTATTGACTTCTGCTGTCTTCATTTATTTCATAAACGGGTGTTTTTACAGTTTAAAATGACATCTTTGGATATCTTTTCTGCTAAAGATACTGTTGTCTTAAATAAATAAATTAGTGCACACACCTTAGAAACGGTATTGCAGTACATTTCTTGACTGTTTCAAAACCTTGACTTTTCCAAACCGCAGTATATCATAAAAACAGTTATCGTCCCATGCCTAGGATAGTCTACCACAAAATTTAATTTCTGTTATTTACTCACCTTCCATTTTGTTCCAAACATTAAGTTTTATTAGTTTTTTCCTCAGTTGTACATATAAAATAAGATATTTTGAAGAATGTTGGCAAAAAACAGCCATTGATTTCCATAGTATTTTTGTTCCTACTATACATTATAATGGCTACTGGCTAGTCTACCCCAAAATTTATTTACTCTCCTTCCATTTGTTCCAAACATGTTTGAGGTTTTTTTTTTTTATCTTCTGTTGAACGTTAAAGAATATTTTTTAAAGTAGGGCTGCGCGATATTGGAAAAAACTGACATTGCAATATTTTCATTCACTGCGATTATACAGTTGAAGTCAGAATTATTAGCCCCCTGAATTATCCGCCCCACTGTTTAATTTTTTTCCCGATTTCTGTTTAACGGAGAGAAGATTTTTTTTCAACACATTTCTAAACATAATAGGTTTAATAACTCATTTCTAATAACTGATTAATTTTATCTTTGTCATGATGACAGTAAATAATATTTTACTAGATATTTTTCAAGACACTTCTATACAGCTTAAAGTGACATTTAAGACTTAACTAGATTAATTAGGCTAACTAGGCAGGTTAGGGTAATTAGGCAAGTTAATGTATAACGATGGTTTGTTCTGTAGACTATCAAAAAACAAATATTGCTTAAAGGGGCTAATAATTTTGTCCCTAAAATGTTTTTTATTTTTTAAATTAAAAACTGCTTTTATTCTAGCCAAAATAAAACAAATCAGACTTTCTCCAGAAGAAAAAATATTATCAGACATACTGTGAAAATTATCTTGCTCTGTTAAACATCATTTAGGAAATATTTAAAAAGGAAAAAAAATTCAAAGGGGGCTAATAATTCTGACTTCAACTGTATATTGCTTTATAAATGCAAGATGACTTGAAAAGCTTGTAAATAATTTGTAATTAGATCGATTATGAAAATTCTGTAAGGAGGTGTTTCTACATAAAATATAATAAAAATGACAAAGTTAAATACATCAGAGAAAAGATGCAAATAAACAATTATTTTCTGCAGTGTCTAACAGTATTCAGAAGCAGAAATTAAATCACCATATAATAATAAAATTAAAACTAATGTTTTAATTGAATAAAT
This sequence comes from Danio kyathit, assembly GCA_903798195.1. Lineage (NCBI taxonomy): Eukaryota > Metazoa > Chordata > Actinopteri > Cypriniformes > Danionidae > Danio > Danio kyathit. The sequence continues at coordinate 16,902,626 of LR812525.1, forward strand.
AATTTTAAAATGTACAATTAATCTTTAAGCTACAAAGGTTTCATTTATTGTGCCAAAATGGCTTAAAATTGCTTAATTTTTAGTCAGCTCTTAAACGCACATATCAATAATAAACTTTCACTCGAAGGTTAAAATATGATATTACTCTACCATGTTGTTAACTGTAATGTCTGATCAACTATAGTTCTAACTGCATTGCAGATCCCTGCGATGTGATTATTGCGGACTTGCACATTGCAATATCAATGCTGAAACGATATTGTGCAGCCCTATTTTGAAGAATGTTAGAGAAAAAAGAAAAACAGCCATTGACATCCATGGCATTTTCGTACTATAAATTTCAATGGCTGCTAGTTTCCAACATTCTTAAGAATGTTTTGTTTTGTGTTCAATCAAAGAAACCCATAACACTTTAGAACCATTCAAATGTGAGTAAATGGTGAGGAAATTTTAATTTGTGGGTGAACTATCCATTTAAGGCAAAGAAAGAGAGAATGACCCATAAGGAAAGAGGAAGAAAATTATGTCTAATTAGCCCCTGGAGAGTTTTAGTCCTTGGGAGGAAATGATTTGTCGTATAGTCCACCATAGTCCAAACTTGACCCTCTCTTCATTAAGTTGTCCAGGTACTTCACCTGCCAGTGTCCGTTTTATATAAGCCATTTATTTAGTTAAATGTTTTATCGATCGGTTCTTGGCATCTCTTTGTTTAAAAGAAATTGATTTCCATTTTCTCAGAAAGTCCATTATCTTTTTCATCAAAGAGCAGTAAAGAGGTGTTCTTACAAGATAAATATTGCATCACAGCTCTGTGTTTTGTAACTCAGCATGTTGGTGCAAGCACGCTGAGAAGCTTTTAACTGTAAACTCGCCTTCTCCATAAAGCTAAGATTGAACCAATACAACCAGGGCGCTCATTGCTTTTTATTTGAAACTTTTCATCTTTTTTTAGATATAATCGAGAGCATTGTAGCACTCCAAGGAGTAGAGTTAATCAGCTTCGTTGTCTTTATGCTTGTGCTTGCCCTATGGCTTCCCACTGCTCCCTGTAGACAATCACTGAGCAGTTGGATATTTCCAGTGAAAGCTAATGAGCTATAAATGTTGACTTGTCTTTTGTTATATAGGAAGGTGCAATCATTTGGGAGGGCAGTCTTTTAGAAATCCGCAGTCTTTGTCAAGACCACAGTGCAAGATCTTGAACTCTTGGAGTCGATAGACATTGACATATCGATCTACACGAATGTGCATGGTTGTATTCATTTGTTTGGCTTGTAGACAAGCAACAAGCTCTCTTTCCTGTCTTTACTTCTTGATTAGGTGAAGTTTAGAAATAGGAGCCATTGGGTTTTCTTGTTTTGATTGGTTGTTGATAACGGAAGTTTCGTTTGTAATAGTTCAAATAAAGTGTGTCATAGGAATGGTATGATTGATCAAGGAGTGATTAATTGTCATTAAATTGGTAAATTGATCAATTGTTGACTTCAAGGCAAATTTAGTTATATAGCACATTTCATACACCATGGCAATTCAAAGTGCTTTACATAGACAAGAATAAAAGAAACAAGAAAATAAAAATGATTAAAAACAGATTTAAATGTTAAACCGGTTTTAAAGGAATGAAAAAGAAAAGAAAGACATAGTGTGATCTGTCAGACGTAGCACAGTGCTCATTCAGTAAAGGCACAGCTGAACAGATGTGTTTTCAGTCTTAATTTGAATGTGCCTAATGTTGGAGCACATCTGATCATTTCTGGAAGCTGATTCCAGCAGTAGGGGCACAGTAGCTGAAGGTGGATTCACCCTGCTTTGACTAAATCCTTGGAATTTCTAGTTTATTCATTATTTTATTTCATTATCCGAGGTCGCCACAGCGGAATGAACTGCTAACTTATCCAGCACATGTTTTACGCAGCGGATGCCCTTCCAGCTGCAACCCATCTCTGGGAAAATTTCTAGTTTATATGATTCTAAAGATCTGAGTGATCTGTTAGGTTTGTATTCAGTGAGCCAGTGCAAAGACCTGAGGACAGGTGTGATGTGCTCTGATTTTTTTTGGTTCTGGTCAAAATCCTGGCCACAGCATTCTGGATGAGCTGCAACTGTCTGACTGTCTTTTTGAGAAGGCTAGTAAGGAGTCCTTTACAGTAATCCATCCTACTGCTGATAAAAGCATGAACAAGTTTCTCTAAGTCCTCACTGGATACAAAGCATCTAATTCTTGCAATGTTTTTAAGATGATAGTATGCTGATTTAGTTACTGCTTTGACATGACCACTTCAAATGAACAAACAGATGAAAGCAATCTCAATTGCAAGGAGGTAAATATTCTCTAGTATGCACATTGTCTTCACGTTTTGTTCATACAGATGCAAGAAAGTAGTTTATAACATGCAAAGCTGCATGGCGTTTCTAATTAGAGAGGTAGTAAGGTTGGAAAAGAACAAATAAAGTTTCTACAGTTATGCTAAACTATTGAGATGATTTCCCAATTTGAAGTCAACTGTGAAAACATTAAGTATAAATTTGCAGCATTACAAAAATTTGAGTAAAATAAGGACTAACCCAACTACTGGGTTACAATTTTCAATTAAATTCACAGGCCAGATTTATTTATAGGCTGGATTTAGCAGAATGGTTGGGTTTGTCTCTATTTTAACCAAATTTGGGTTGAAATAACCCAGCATTTTGTAGGTTGTTGTACATGGAGATCTGTGCAGTCTTTAGATCGAGTGTCATTTTTAGACTGTTCTTCATTGTAAAAAAAAAAAAAAAAAAAAAAGAGCTAGGTTCCAGACAATTCCTTGTCCCAACACAAATCAATTAAGTTAACCATTTTTACAAATTTAAGTGGATTCAACATAAATTAAGTTGTCCCCAAAAAATACCTTAAGAATTGTTGTTTTAACTCATTTTAAAGAAGCAGTTTAAACGAGTGTTTGCAGTGCCTAGCATTATTACCAATCACACATTTCTCTAAACATTGAGTTTTTGTGAGTGTTATCAGAATTGTGAATTTTATCAAAGCTCTAAACCAATGCAACTAAGAAATTCAGTTCTCATTGTAGTGATTATTGTTTTTGTTTTTGCATAACATGGACTGGACCAAGTGGCCATGTCATCTAAAAAAGGCTTGCATTTACAGTCGCAGAAAGATGATTTACCATTTAAAGCTTGAATGATTGGTGTCTGATTGGCAATATTGATGAACAGATATCATATGTTGGCTCCAAAAACCTGATCAGGATATTGTTATGCTTTGGAAGTTACACTCAAAGTTATGTTGCTATTTGTTCAAGCTACTCATTTAAAATGAGTTGAAGAAGCACAATTCTTGGACGACTTAATTGTTTTATGTTCAATCCACTTAAATTTGTAAGAACTAATAACTCAATTCCTTTATGTTGTCCCAGCACATATCGATTGTGTGTAATCCAGCATTTTTTTATATTGTAGCTATTTTCCCCCATAAATCTGGATCTGTTTGGATATTGAGGAATCATACACTGCTCCTGACATCAGCTGCTTTAATAATATAGCAGTGTGGAAAGCAGCTTGCCTTCAAGTGCTTCTAATGCTACCTTGGCAGTACAATCTTAAGCACACATAAAGCCTAAATGCTCTTTGTAATAAAAGTCCCACCTCTTAAAGTCTGGAGTTGGTGTTTTTTGGACATCCAGTTACATTTGCAGACAGCTAAAAAGCCAGTGTGTTTCATAATATAGTGACGTAATCCATAAAGTTTTTGAATTTATGTTCTCAAGCAGCCTCGGGTGGTGTTTTTTTTTCATATCAGTTATAAGGCTTTCTTACATCTGTTGACATCTTTTCACACATGTAAGCCCAAGCGTCCTGCCAGACTGTTACAGACTACAAGAAGTCATCCGCCATGTGTCTGCAGCAGCTTCACTGATTAATACAGTTCCCCTGAGCTAACCAAACACTAGAAGGGCAGTTTCTTTTTAGATTTTTGTTAAGTTGAACTGTTTTGGTATGTTGTATAGTTACCGTACTTTTAATAAAGGACTTTTTTGTTGGCTTTTTTCTATTGAAACATGAAGACATTCTAAAAAGAATTTTAAAACTAAGTAAATCTATTTTTAACAGGATAATTTGAAGATAAATAAACCGTATTAGTTCAAAAGTTTTTATTTTTCATTTTAAAGGTATTTTGTTGAACTAGTATGCATTAAAATGATCAAATGTGGTAGTAAAGACATTATAACTGTATGTAGCAAAAATTTAGTTTGATTTCTAAAATTATTTAGCTTGAAATCAGATTATTAGTTTGATTTCTGAAGAATGTAAGGCATTGTATTAACATTTATTTAATAAAAATTATTTATTTATTTATTGAGTGTTTAAAAAAACACCAAAAATCTCTCATTTACTCTAAAGAGTGAATATTTTTACTTATTAATTTCCACAATATTTGTTTCCATGCAAGACAGTAAGTGAACGTTAAGCATTAAAGTTGCCCCATAATGAAAGTCTGAGTATAACAAGGCATAGTAGAATAAAACATCAGTATATGGAAACGGGCATGCTGTGAGCTTTAGATACTACCATTTCCTCAGTTTCATGTAAATTCTATGAGTGTAAAATCCTGGTAGACAATGGGCCAATCAGAAGACTAAACTGTTCTCACTAGAAAACATTTGGCTCATCAAACACAGCCGGAGACGTGCATATTAATGATCTCTGAGCTTTTTTTTATGATCCCAGAGCTTGATGACGTGGCTGCTCGTCAGGTCCGGATGAACGACCCAAATTAGGCATAGTTATTTTTAAGCGTATATTTCACTTACTATGTATGTGGAACTTTTATTTTGAAATTTGTTTACTTTGCATTACTTTGCGACAGCAAGAGACATGTTTCAATATCGCCTCAGGATGCAAAATTGCAAGATTTACAGAATATACATTTATTCATCTCCACTCCGAAGAGGCATAAGGCATGTTTAGTTACATCTTTTGTTAATTTATTGTGTTTATTGAGAATTTTGATGCATATGTTTTATACACATGTAGACTCACTCGGCTCAAATGTCATCTGTTCATGCAGAGGTTGATATTAATTCCTGGCTGTGTTCTCTTTTACTATAGCGTCAAGTTTACAATTATAAACTTATAATTATATAATTTTATAATTATAATTTTGCCTTTATCCACAACAGATCTGGTGAGCAAAATAGGTTAACTTAGGCCTGTCTCAATATTCAATATATTGACTTATCGTGCAATACTTGGAGATGACCTCAATCATTTTTGCCATTGCAATATATTTTTACAAAATTTACAAATAATGTTAAAGCCCTTTTACAATGACATTTACATTCTACCTCACTGCTGTCAAAGTTTATAATTAGACATTTACCTAATAGGACATTTAATAGTGTATCTAATAAGACATTTATTTTTTTAACATCAAATTATAGTATCTAATAACCTTAAGAATTATAAGTATTTTAAAGTGTTTATGGCTATTTGATGTCAAATAGTCATTATAGTTTTCAATTGGAGCCGGTGGCGATAAGCGTTGAGTTGCAGCGCATCTTCGCCGGTGTGGGCGTCGAGGAGAGTTGAAATCAAGTCAACTTTATGGTAATGAGCTATGACGCTGTGCAGCGGCAAGCAATCAGAATGTAGAAGTCCCTGTGAACTTTGGTTCCGACCACAGTTGTTCCCAAAGGTTTGATTATTGTGGATTATCGCCGGATTTCCAACTATTTTCAATGTTTCTTAAAGGACATACATTAAAAAAGTTAATGGTTACTGATGTGCATTAAAGTTATAGATATTTTTTTTTTCCTTAAAAAAGCGAGAATCTCATGCGACAATACAAAACAGTATTGCTGCTTCAGAATGTTTCAGACATATGGACACATTAGATAATTAAGTGGAGCAAAGCCACACCACATGTAACTTGATCTTCTATTGTTAAATGAATTTGATAAAGTGTGCAACATTTTCACGCTAGAAAGCTTTTTTTATGCGGAAATGTAACTGATATGATATGCTGCAGTGGCCCCTTTAAATACAAGATCAATGTGTAGCGAATTTTGACGCTCGCCGCCGGAGCTGAAGGCAGACAGCGTTGTCGCCAGGGCTGCTAGAGCGACCTTTGATGCTCGCACAGTAAGGCTCTGACTGAATTTAGTTGTAGTTTCGTGTTTCTGTTCTGTTTCTGCTTATTAACATCAGGTGTTCATCATCAGTGCTCAATCATCACATAATTAATCCCTTCATTGTCTCATTAACTTGAGTAGCTTTAACTCAGTTTAGATAGTATTTGGTCCCTCTGTAAACTGAGTAAATTGTACTCTGAGGATTTTGCTGTGAACCAGTGCAGTATATGGCACCTTTAAATTAGTTTAATTAAATTACTTTAAAAAAGTTTCCTAAATGTAATTTATTTATTTTTGATGGTTGATCTAATTGAACTCCACCTGTTTATGGGGATTTTTCAGCATTTTAACAGATGATTGGTTTTGTTTGAATGTTTCAGCACTCCAGATTAATGCTGTCAAAGTTGTCAAACATTACCACGTTTATTTATATGAACGCAAGACTTTCTTGTTACACATTTAATGAGCAGATTATTTGAGTCTAAGTGATTGTTTTGAAATCCAGTGTTGCCCAGTTAGAAATGAAAGGAAAACGCATCTGATTATGTGGCAAAGTATAAAATAATGTTGTTCAATAGTGAACACCGATAGCCCTGAGAATCTTGGAAACGCCTCAAACTTGCAAAACAAGCTCTAACTTGAGGTAGCAGATGACAGCAGGGTAATGATACAACTGGATCAGGTTTGGTCTGGGCTATAACCACACCTCAACACCTCCACAAAAAACATCTCCTTTAGTTTCAGAGAACTTATACCCCCGCTCCTGTTATAATAAACCATTGTTGCAAAGCTGCAACCGGAGCGAACGCTCTCATTGTGACGGATTTGAAGCAGTGCTAGCAGAATTCATTGTCTTCTGCGGTGTTGCAGCTTCAGCAGCTTGTCCGGATTTCCCAGAAAAACCAAAGCAGAGTGAAAGATAGACCTCACGAAATGTGGAGTCTGAACCTGAAAACAGAGCCCATAACCAAAGCCAGATGTGTTTTAAGGTGTGAGCTTAATGTCCTTTTTTTCGTCAAGCGCCATCACCCTGCCGCCCACTCCGGCTCCGTTTCTCCACAAACCATTTAATTAAGCCATGGCATAGTTGGACATGGTTGGATGGAGTGAGATTTCATTAGATTGTCTGCATTTTTTCCCCTTTTTCACCAAGGCCTCGGCTCAATTTGTCAAGGCCAGGCTTGTGTGCACGCCATGCCCCTTGGCCTGTCACTGAGATAAATCGTCTGCGAATGGAAAAGAATTGCTTAAACGAACGAGTCCTTGGGGCGAGACTCAAAAAAAACAACGTCTTGACATTGTGCTGAGCTTGTCGACTGGTGAAGTGCCTGTGCTTAATGTAAGGTCAATGATTAATTATTAATTATCCATTATTATTTAAAGACTTCAACCATTGATTGGGGGATATAGAAGTGTTTGGGGGGATAAATGTTTATCTAGGAGAAGAATAGCAAGTGTTCTTGATCTTGACAAGATGAGTTGCCCTTTAAAATGTTTTTGCTCAAGGGATTGAACTGGCAGCTGAATACTTCCTCTGGCTGGTGCTGACCACTTCCTGTAATGTCACAGTGTCACTCCCCACAGGAAGACTGCTGTATGCTGTCTCCTAAGATGACCTGTTTTGACTTAATCTAAGCCCGCGTAATTTTTTTCTCTCTTTTCAATTGAAAGCTATTTATTGTGATCTGTTATCACTGGCATCTGTGATCAAACTTTGCTCTCCTGGGATTTCCTGGGAGTAAATGCATTTATTACCAGTTAGGATTTACTTTAGACATGGGAAAGCATCGTTGTCATTTAATTCATGGCTTTTATTGTTTTTTTTTTTAATTAACTAAACTGTTTATTATTGTTCATGTTCGTTATTTAGTTCATCATTTAGTTCGTAAATTCATTTGTTAGTTCGTTTGTTTGCTCGCTCACCTTCGACTTAGTCCCTTATTTATCAGAGGTCGCCACAGCGGAATGAACCACCGACTATTCCAGCATATGTTTTACGCAGCGCATGCCCTTCCAGCTGCAACCCATTACTGGGAAACACCCATGCACATTCACACAGATATACTTTATACATGCCAATTTTGTTTACCTAATTCACATAGAGCTTGCAGCTGGAAGGGCATCCACTGCGTAAAACATATGCTGAATAAGTTGGCAGTTCATTCGGCTGTGGCGACCCCTAATGAATAAAGGGACTAAGCTAAAGGAAAATGAAATTAAAATCACCTATAGTGCATGTCTTTGGCCTGTGGGGGAAACTGGAGAACCCGGAGGAAACCCATTACAGCATGCAAACTCCACACAAAAATGGCAACTGGCCCAATTGGGACTGAAACCAGCGACCTTTTTGCTGTGAGGCGACAGTGCTAACCACTGAGCCACCATGCTGCCCAAATATGGCACATATGACATGGATTTACAATGAGCCTGGGTTGAATCTATTATCTACATTCTGTAGTTTAACAGACTGTTATGACCCAGTATTTGTGTGTACATTGATTGTTAGCTTGGCTACATAGGCAGGCAGACGTCAAAGAATTTGTGTTTGGCACACCACTATCAGCATTTCCTAACATTCGCCCTGTTATTTTCACTCTATAAAGACATTCAGATGCAAGCATCTGCAAGCCCAGGTGTGTGTTTGTGTACTTTTGTGGCTTTTAAGGGGTTATGATTTTGTAATTAAGTCTCTCGCAATAAAGCAGTTTAGTGTTGCTTAGGGCCATCTAGCTGCTAATCACACCAGGAGAATATCCTGAGGAATGCGAGATGGTCTGCGTTTGTAAGGAGATTAGATGTCATAACTATTTTAATTGAAGCTAGCTTTATTTGAAGCACGCAGAGTGTTTGTGTACTGCCTGTTTCCCAAGTTACTCCTCGCCGGGTTAATGCTTTGACATTTAATTAGAGGCAAAGTGGTACACTCATACTTTGATGTTCTTACATGATAAATCGATCCTGCTTGGTTTTCCAAACTGCAGTTTTGGTTTGCTGAAATCACAGCAAATATGCATTTGCATTGCAAATGAGCTCACTGACATTGGGCGTTGCTTAAAGACCCGCTGTATGAGATTTGCTTTTTGAAGAGAAGTCCCAGAAGAACAGGTGACCTCTGCGGAACCAACTCAATTAACAAAAATTAGCATTTACAAGCACACAAAATGCGTACCCAAAATTCATCATTACACAGTGCTTTAGATCTTTTTGGCTCTGTTCTAATTTGTATTCCTTCCATTTTAAGGTCAAATGCTAATTGTATTTTGGTAACAAAATGAGCAAACTCTTCACAGATCAGGACTGCATTAATATTTCTAGTTTGGGGTAATTACAAAATGCTTTTTTTACAAGAAAAGCTATTTATGCTTATGTTTTCATATTGATGATTTTGCTCAATTTCAGTCAGTCTTCGGTGGTGGTGGTGTTGTTTTGCGAAGAAGTTTAAATACCCTGGTTGCACGTTTAGCATGTTTTTTTTTTTTTTTCAGATGATTTTAATCTCTGCATGAATGCTAATGATGCTTAATGAAGTCTGTTTTTTAAATAAACAAATAAATGTGAACCTCATGAACTCAATGAGAGTGCAGTATAATTCAGAAGCAAACATCCCTTAAAAGTGCTCCAGTATTTGAAGAAATTACTTTTTAATGACTTTGTAGAACACAAGGTCAGTTGCTGAATTACTTTGCACAATATTTACAAATTCAATAATAAGAATAAAAAAAACCTGTATTATCTATTGGTAAATAACATGAATAAATTAAATCTTAATTTAAAGTCTAAATTAAATCTCATCAGAAAATCATGTCAATTTGGAAGACTCTGATCAATTAAGCTGCTCAATTTTTATGGAATTTTAATTGTTGATCTTCCTTAAATTGTCAAATTTTTCATTTCATTAAAATTGTGTGCTGCTCTTCAAAGCATGGTGGATTCTGATTGGCTATCAGTCAGTGAATTTATAGAAATCACAGCACATGCACAATTGGAATATGTGCCCTGGTGGTATATTTTTGAGAACCTAGAAATATAGCACAGATTCCAATGAGCTGGGTTGAATGTATTATCTGGGTATTCTGGAATCAGTGGATTCAAATTCTGAAAATCAATTTCTCACCGTTGTTGTGATTTTTTCTTTTTTTTTTTCTTTCTTTTTTAAAAATGTTATTATTGTTTTTATTATACTCAAACCAGCAGTTTTTAATACTTGATGCCAGCAGTAAATGAGCTAAAATTAAGCTCAATCACATACCATTCATTACATGCATTCTGCACTAACATGTCTAAAATAGATGTGCAGAAACTGTCAAACAGATACACCAAACTACACTGAAATAATAGCATTCTAACACTGAAATAAGAGCGTGCCGTTTATCTGTCCATCAGATTTGTGTGGATGTTTTGTTTTAATGACTGAAGGCTTTCAGTACTATTCAGAGGAAGAAAAATAAAGTAGAATTAGATTTACAGCAAAAATAAGATAAAAACCACTTCATTTCATGCTTTTATCTTTATGTATTTAGAGTGCAGCTCAACCTTCTGTTGTGGACCCATAATTCAGTTTCACCATGTAATGCTAAAGCATGCCGTTTATAAGACTCCTACAACAAACAACATTTGTTTGTCTGTGTGCATTACATACAGAAGTAACGTTAAACTTAAAACACCATTCATTTAAACAATTAAAGGTAAATATTGTCAATGCATATTTACATACTATTATTTTTACAGTCTATTTTTTTTTTTTGATATAGCAGCATATGCCATAACCCAGCTGTTAGAAAATGAGCATTGGTACATGTCAAATCCTGATATGGTTATTTGGACCAAATTATTCAAGCAAATCATCCGAATCTCTTTACAGAACTCTTATCTGATTATTATTAGCAAGTAACTTATTATTGTAATGTAATGTGTATTTTTATAGCCCATTTATTGTGTATGGCCATACACCCATAGCGCTTCACAATCATGAGGGGAGTCTCTCCACACCACCACCAGTGTGTAGCATCCACTTGGATGATGCGACGGCAGCCACAGGAAACGGCACCAGTGCGCTCACCACACACCAGCTATAGGTGGAGTGAAGAGACAGTGATAGAGCCAATTCGGTGGATTTTTAATGACCACAGAGAGTCAGGGACCTCGGTTTAACGTCTCATCCGAAAGACCAATCAGATTTTGCCATTTAGATTTTGCTGAATTTTCTGTGCTATTTCAGCACTGAATTTTGTTAAAGTAAATCCAACGAAATTGTGGATTTATGCAGTAGGATTTTTGACAATATAGGAGCTGAAAATTGAACACAGAAAATTAAATGGAAATAAAAGTTAAGAAACTTATTTAAGGTTTACTGTGCAAATCCTATTTAGAACCACTTGCTTTTAATGAAAGCTGCAGTGACTCTCTCATATAATACGCCATCCACTAAAGGCAAATATTTCTTTAAAAATTGTAATGTTTATAATTCAACTAAGCTTTTGAATTAGACTATCATATTACTTGAAGTTAATATACAAACTGTAATATATTTATACACATTTACATAAGGAACTACAAAGATTGAGGATGGCCTTATTTAAAGAGCTTTCTCACAGATTCCATGTGGGCCTATTATGATCTTTATTAGCAAAGAGAGAGTCAAGTTATTAGTGAGTTCTTTAACTGAAAAGAGGAATTGATTTCCTTTTATGGAATTGACTCTCGGCCCTCAAAACGTTCTCATATGTGTTCTGAAAATGTATGCATTTCTTATAGATTTTGAAGTGAAATTATGTAAATGACATTTTAATTTGAGATTAACAAACTCTTTACAGAGTTAATGGTTATATGCTATCTGCCATATTTTATTGCTACTGTACAAGTGGAACAAACCCCGTATCTTGATCTACGGGAAATGGGGTTTGGCATTTAAAGTGCAATTAAAATGAATTTATATACACTCACTGGCCACTTTATTAGGTATGCCTGAACTAGTACCAGGTTGGACCCCCTTTTTGCCTTCAGAACTGCCTTTATTCCTTTGTGGCATGATTCAACAAGGTACTGGAAATATTCCTCAGAAATATTGGAGCATATTGACATGATAGCATCACGCAGTTGCTGCAGATTTGTCGGCTACACATCCATGATGCGAATCTCCCGTTCCACCACATCCCAAAGGTGCTCTATTGGATTGGAGAGCTGGTGACTGTGGAGGCCATTTGAGTACAGTGAACTCATTGTCATGTCAAGAAACCAGTCTGAGATTATTTGTGCTTTGACATGGCGCGTTATCCTGCTGGAAGGAGCCATCAGAATATGGGTACACTGTGGTCTTAAATGGATGGACATGGTCAGCAACAATACTCAGGTAGGCTGTGGCATTGACACGGTGCTTATTGGTACTAATGGGCCCAAAGTGTGCCAAGAAAAAATCCCCCACACCATTTACACCACCACCCCCCACCAGCCTGAACCGTTGACGCTAGGCAGGATGGGTACATTCTTTCATGTTGCTGACGCCAATTCTGACCCTACCAACGAATGTCACAGCAGATTTTCCAATCTTCTATTGTCTAATTTTGGTGAGCCTGTGTGAATTGTAGCCTCAGTCTCCTGTTCTTATCTGACAGGACTGGCACCTGGTGTGGTCTTCTGCTGCTGTTGCCCATCTACCTCAAGGTTGGATGTGGTGTGCGTTCAGAGATGCTCTTTTGCATACCTCGGTTGTATCGAATGGTTATTTGAGTTACTGTTGCCTTTCTATCAGCTCAAACCAGTCTGGCCATTCTCCTCTGACATCAACAAGGCATTTGCGGCCACAGAACTGCCGCTCACTAGATATTTTCTCTTTTTGGGGACCACTCTCTGTAAACCCTAGAGATTGTTGTGCATGAAATTCCCAGTAGATCCGCAGTTTCTGAAGTACTTAGACCCAGCCCGTCTGGCACCAACAACCATGCCAACATTCAAAGTCACTCCAATCACCTTTCTCTTCCCCATTCTATGCTCCGTTTGAACTGCAGCAGATCATCTTGACCATGTGTACAAGTCTAAATGCATTGAGTTGCTGCCATTTTTATTTATAATTCCCAAAGTGAACAAAACAATGGATTAATTAAAAAATAATAAAAAAATCTACTATTTACATTATATACATATGGTTAGGACAAACAAAAAGACAAGAACAAGAGAGCTGGCAGAATGGAAATGGGCTTGCCAAAGAAACAAATAGAACAAAACCCAAACAATGTCTAACTCCCCAGAAAAATATAACTAACTAAATGAAAACAAAATAAATAAACAGTTTAGTTTCCTTATTTTTCATCCTGCAAGTAAAAATCAATGAATTTTCTTTAACAGTTCCGTTCCAGTTTTAGGACTCCTCGTAATTCTTTGAAATCAAAACCGCTGGTTAAGCTGCTAAAAGATTGGCACATTTGATTTAATTTGGTTTTAGTTTAGTATTGTAAGCACTAAAACAAAAAGCAAACAAATGTACAATTCTGCAGCAGTTGTCTTACATTGCCCACAATGAGACAGTTTGAATTCTTGCCAGTGCTCTTGAATTAATGGGCAATTTTGGTATGCGTTCACCCGGGAGTGACAATACGGACTAAGTACTGCAAAAACAAAATGCGTTTGGTCTGCTAAAATAATGATGCCTATAAAAACTTTTTTTTTTTTTTGAGTGTATGGTTGAGTTAATTTGTTTTGTAGTAGAGAGCTGGCTGAAATGCCAAACACACATCTGTTATTCTAATGGACGAGACTGACCACCAGGAATAATAAACTTCTGGACAGGACAAGGAGAGTTTTCACTGTCTTTTGGATGCCTGTAGATATGGAAGCGATTAATCTTAATAATAGTATATTGACATTCTTTCATTCAGTGATCAGCATAATACTGGAGAAATGCAGGACCAGTGAAAAACAATTTTGTTCTCATGACGTAGTCGGCTAATTGAATTGGTTAGTCACGGTAATTGTATGTAGTCAGGAAGTGGGCTCGATATCAGCTTTTATTTATTTTTATAGCGGCAGTTAATTTCACCTTTCATTTTGTTTTCAATATCGAGTCCGCATGTAGCCATATGGTTCAGCTAATTAAAAAAGGATTGTTTCTCTTGGTCCATTTTTCTTTTTCATTTGAGATTATAATTGGCTCCCTGATACAAAAATTCTCATTTAAACCAGCGTACACACTTAACAACAACAACAGTGCTTGTGCATTGTCAGAATAATGGAAGAATAATAATGATCTAATCAAGAAAATGTAAGGCATTAGGAACATTATGTGGAATAATTACTTGAGCAAATATCTGATTTGTTGCCATCATTTTGTAATTATTAGCTATTGTTATATTTTGTTGGATTTATTGACGTTATGTTGATAGCACTTTTTCCAACTTTTTTTATAGAATTTTCCAAAAATGGCAAAATCACACATTTTAGAATATGTTGCACATTTTGACACATCGTCACCTTAGAATTATAAGGTTCTATCTGACATTTTTGTAAAAATTGAGTTATTCACAATTAAATGAAAACGTTATAGAACTTTTATAGAAGTCGTTTACTGTAAGACTTTTTACTTAAAAAAACAAAAAGGAACTCTAGCTTGGCTCTATAATGTCCTTTCTGTGAGCCAATCAGCATTTCGAATGCACGCACGAGGACCACTCAGGATCAGCTTTCTTGTCATTTCGCTGCATTGATCCATTAACAGCAGGAAAGACCAGAAAGAAACACAAAACCAGAGTTGACTAAATAATGCCCGCACCACACAAAATTAAGATGAAACCTAAAACTGAAAAGATGTGTAAATGTGAGGATTTAGAGGCAATTTTTTACATTAAGATGAAATGTTACATTTTATATTGTTGAAAAAGAAATGGTTTATTAAAAATTTTACATGTGAGTGTGTGTGTGTATATATAGCCAGTGATGAACAGTTTTCAGTTCTTATTAAACTCATTTGCTCATTGTCTGTTTCTTTTAAAGTCTTTGATTAATTTGATAAAATTTTAAAGTCTTTTAAAAGTTGGATATTAAGCCTAGAAGGGCAAATACTTATATTTATGGGACATATAATTCAATAAATATAATTCAATAATTAATATAAAGCATAATTCAATAAATATTCCCATATTAATTACATAAAATTAGCAGCGGCACTGCATAAAATAGTTAGCACAGCCTTGTATGCTTAAATTAAACAAGACAAAATATTTATCCTAAAACATTAAATAAATGTTATAGAAAGTAAAAATTTGACTTTCTCAAGCATCAACATATTGTTACAACACCATATTTATTCTTCGTGATTGTGTTTCTTAAAGTAATGCTTCAATTAATGATCTGCCAGATAAAACCTTATATTCCAAGCGGAAAATTACTTTTTAGAATTAAACTACAGTATTAGAACTTTAGACATATTAGAGCACAGGTGTCAAACTCAGTTCCTGGAGGGCCGGAGCTCTGAACAGTTTAGTTCCAACCCTAATTAATCACACCTGATCAAAACTAATTGAGTCCTTCAGGCTTGTTGAAACCTGCAGGTAGTGTGTTGAGAAGCAGGGTTGGAACTAAACTGTGCAGGGCTGCGGCCCTCCAGGATCGGAGTTTGACACCCCTGTATTAGAACATTTAGACTACATTTAGAGGTCTCTGTCATGTTAATGTATAAAAATGCAAAAACTTGAAGCTCAATATCTCAATCATTTAGAACGCAGATAGAACCTTATTATTCCAAGGTGACGATGTATATAGAGAGAAGTACAAAAACAAGGATGACAATTATTGACCTCCTAATATATTTATATATTTAAAAAAAATTAAATAAAAGAAAAATACACAACAAAAAAGCAAGAAAGAAACAAAATAAACTTGTTCCAACCTAAAACAATTGTTTACGCACCGCAAACTAAAAGCCTGGTCACATGAGCTGTCCACAGGCAGTAGCAAAGAATGTAAACAATTAAAGGTTTAGTGTGTAAGTTTGACACCCAGTGGTTGAACTAGGTATTGCAACCCCTGGTTCAAAACACGCAAGCGCAGGTTGCCAGATTAACAACACCACAGGAGTATGCCCTGACTATCAGCTTCAAGGCTAATTTAAGTCGTGTTCTAATTAAAGAGCAACGGCACATGATAGAAGGAATATTTTTCTTATTAAAAGGAGCTTTGTCTTAACCAACAACTGAAATTTATATATTAGAACGGCTTCTATTTTTGGTAGCAGAAAAAACAGAAACTGACAATGATCACCTCAGGTACACCTCATGATTCAGTGTTAAATGCTAATATTGTGACTTTGATTGCCATTTTTCTAGACATTTATTGCCATAAAAAAGCAGCAGCAGATAGTTCACCTCAGATCTTGAAAGTAAAATAAACCGTTTGACATTGAACATAAGAACTGTGACTAAGTGCAAGCCAACACATCAGTGGATTCAGCATCTACATTTCATGTTTAAAGAGGTTTAATATGTATTAATTCTATTACAAACCTTACCCTGTATATAAAGAGTAAAGAGGTGTAAATGCAAAAGTTTGGTATCATTTTTAAGAAGTTGGATTGAATTTCATAAAACACTGTAGAAAATGATTAAAATAATTGTATATGTTGTCTGTGATAATAATAACCCCCCCCTTTTTTTTTGGTAACTCAAATTTGAAAATGCACCTTTTATGTTCTGTGTGGTTTAGGTTGCTGTAATTAATTTTGGTGGTTCCTGCACATGTCAGTAGTCATAGGAAAAAGAAAAACGTCTCAATCATAATCTATGCAAAAGTTGTTCTATTCCAACTGATGAGAGAACCGGAACCACTTATGGGGGAATTGGGCCAGTACGGACCTTTTAAAATTTAAAGAGTGCGGTAAATGTAAATGATGTCACAGACCTGGTACTGGGTATGCAGCGTTATTAATGTCTGCAAATATATTATGGTATTTTTATGCTTTAAAAGAGTCAAAAACGTACAAACAGCACCTTTAACTATCATGCAGTATGCAGGGAGTTATACGTTTCCATATACTCAAAAGAGAAAACCCCAAATTTTATGTTTTTGGATGAACCCTTCGACAGGGTCTAATTCTTTCCAGTTTCTGAAGTGAAAAACGTCATTATTGATGGCGCATTTTTTAACATTGTGTAAGTTGTTTGCTAATGTTAATGGAACCTCCTAAATGGGGTGGGTTTTCCTGGAGGTCATCTATTAATGTCTATCCTCATAATCTATATATGTGTATTTTATATGTGCTGTCTCTAACTCCAAGTCGAGGGAAATGATTCCAGCAGCTTTGGCTTGGCTTGCCACTCGTTGGTTTGGCGTTTTGAATTCCTTCATGGAGATTTCTATTTGCGTCCATAGAGCTGATATTGTGCTTGGAACAATCGCTAAACCGCTGTTTGTTTTCGAAGACAAGCCTCAGTCTGAGGCTCGCTCTCCAGACGGTATTAAATCTTTCTCTACAGCAGGAACGATCAACAGAAACCATTAATTAACGGCACAGTATGGAGTCATGCTACAGGGACTGGCCACACTGCCAGGACATTTATCTACTTGTCTTGGCCAAAACCACTGATAACGCTGCTCTCATTGTGATGATACCAGCAGCAGTGGCTTTTGCTGCTGTTTTGGATGGCTAATCCTTATAGCCATATGGTAGATCTACCTGTTTTCTATTTGTCAAAGTCATTGAGTGCGTTTACATAAACACCAATACTCCGATTTTAATATGATTAAGACGATACTCTAAATAAGAGTTGATCATGTATCAACTGTTTTTTTTATGACCTTAATCTGACTAAAGTATTATCGAATTAAACAGAAATGGAATTAAGACGTGTTTGCCTGTTTTAGTCACATTATTGAAGTGCAGTACAGACATGTAAACACCTTAATCAAACTATTACCCATTTTGTAGTCATTTTAAACTGTGTTTTGCACATGGTAGTTGTCAATGACAAACAAATGAGAATGGCTTTAAGCAAGAGAGCAGATTTTTGGTGCGAGCGGGAAACGATGACAATACTTTCATCCAGTACCTCAGTGTTCGTCGCGGGGACATTAATGAAAATTTAGTTAATGAAAAGGCAGAGGTGGTCTATTGCTGGAGAATTTGTATCTGCCATCGTCTGTTTGTAAGTCATAGTGTGAGAATTAACTACAGTTCAACTTGTCGCAAATGTAAAAATGAAACGGCCAAATACACATATGGTGTCATGACGTACATGAGCTGTTGTTGCCTGAAACGCTGGAGGAAACTTGCATCGAATGGTGATGTAATGACATTAATTGAACTGTGTACTAAAACATAAAAGGGGAACATTTGCACACAAGTATTCTTGTGGCTTCATAAATTATGGCCGAAGGACTGATCACACAGTCTTTTTGGACTTTCTGAACATTAATGGTTTTGTAAATTATAAAAGTCTATGGAGGATGAGAGAGCTCCAGGATTTCATCATCTAAAATATCTTCATTTGGTCTTCTGAAGATGAATGAAGGTCTTAGTGGGATTAGGAAGGACATGAGGGCTAATAATTAATAACACCATTTTTCATTTTGGGTGAACTATCCCACTTGTAACTGCCAAAACTGCAACTAAAGCTGTATATTAATTCGTGTGACTTTACTGTGGATACAACAATCCTAATCAGTCATTGCCATCTATTTTTAGATAGAGAGGTTTTAGGTCCCTGGCTCAGGCTCATTCAGTACTGCTGCTCCTAGCGTTTTTCTGTGTTAGTTCCTCCTCAGAGACTTGAGTAACCTCTCCGAAATAAGGTTAAAGCTTCAATAGCAGATGAATAATAAGCCTGCTCTGGCGTTTGGATAGTAGCTAGCGGTCACGGCTAATTCTCATCCAACATCCTTGGCAGTTTTAGAGACACCACATGCCACCCCCTTTTAAATGCACTGTGAATCACAAAATGAAATTCCTGTTATTTAATCTCCTCATGTCATAAGTAAAACCAGTTTGAGTGTGCTTTTTTTGTGAACCACAAAAATTTTTATTTTGGGCAATGTAACAATGTTGTTTTGTTCCAAATAATGAATCTTAAAATACCCTGGGTGACTTTATCATTGTATATCATTGCATCTCTTTCAAATATACACAAATTTACACCGGCCAGTTTATTAGATACACCTTTTTCAACCCTCTCATTAATGGAAATATCTTGCGATCCAATCACATGATGGTAAAACAGTGGATTTAAGCCACTGTTACACTAGAGTTTCAGCATGCAAAATTCTGTTGTACGGTGCTTCAAAAAGGGGCTAGATAGCAACATGATTTGACCCTTGATAAAATTGCACAGTATTTTAAAACAAATTAAACAGAGGTCAATTTTGCATGTGTGTGAATGGAAGTCTATGAGTTGACAAGTGCAGTGTGACTATGGTTTTAGGCATGGTAGATGTGGCAAATGATCTTTTGCAAATCAGTCTGAATGCCATATGTAGTTCAGTTGAATCACTCTAGAGTTACTTTTCTTGTTTCGTGCGGCAGGTGTGAATGCAGCAATCGCATTCGAGTGCACGTCAAAGCAGATAGTATCGTGTATCGACAATAGGCAAAGATATCGCCAAGAGCTGAGACCTATGACGATTTTAAAGACTATATTCGCAATAGGTAATGTAGACTTATTACATGTTTTAATTGCATTATTGAATAAAATGAATAGTATTATTTTAATCATCATCATTAATAATAAATAAACTACTAATAAGTTGACAGCTTCAACTGTTCACATCAACATCACTTGACCAACACTTTCAGGCCAAATGAATTATTTCGATTGCTCTTGCGCTCTCTCTCTCTCTGTGTGTCAGCAGTATTTGAAGCTGCAGCATTTGAAGTTGAAGCGCGAGCTGCACGTGAGGGTACAGCCACATCTCAAAGCAAATTAGTTTGCAACTTTGTTTCATAAAAATAATCGGCTAAATAACAAAACTGGATTTAATTAACAAACAAGTTAAATAAAACTATTTTTAAAAATGAAACAACCGAAGAAGAAAATGAAAGAACTCTGAAACCAGCTCAAATGGTTCTGGAATAAAACATGTTGCGGTCGTTGGTCATTTGAGACTCCTTTATAACAGCACTCCCACCAAGATTCTCTCTTGCTTTCACAAAATAAGTTTTTTTTTTTTTTTATATCCGTTATTAATAGCCTATTTAAGTTTTAAGGTGGCCTATGGCCTATTTTTTCAGTGCATGCATTGACTGTTCTTTCAAATACACAGAATATACATACTTGTCTTATGTGTAATTAATTCGATGGAATAAAAAAAACACGGACATGAGCATTTTTCAGAAAATAACCTATTTTATTTAAAAATATGTTAGGCCTATATTTATTTATATAGGCTATTAAAATATATTTTATTTATTTATTTAAACTAGCCTATATTAAATTACAATCTGTATTTTACCATTTGTTTTGGGATTAAAGAATTATTGAACAGATTATTAATAACTTCTCAAAGAACATTTTACAGAGCTCAGTGAAAAATTTAGGTCAAATAGGCAGTTTAATATTAGAGCAATAGGCTATTGCCGACTCACCGCAGCCATGTCTAAACTGAAACTCTTATCAGAAAACAATAAACACATATGCCAAGCTCAACATTGTGTTAGATCTTAGCAAATACATATGTAACCCTGTTGATGATTACTTTTGTGAAGATCATCAGACCTGAAGCTGCGCCGCGCTCAACTAAACAAAAACATGGAAAACTTCACCACATAGAAGCGCCGCACTGTTGCATCGTGTCTTGTTTGAAATAATTTTGGTCTCAGCGCCTATTTAGCTGTAAGAGCGTGGTGATTTGCATTGGTTTGAATTATTATCCAAGATCAAACGTAATGCAAATGAAGTAGGTTATTAAATAAGTTTAAATATCAGCCGAAATATTATTAAATATGTTTAGGTATGGTTAAATATAATAAAAATATATTATGTACATAAACATAACACTGCCGTGCCTTCATGTGATGGTATCGACGATCTCACAGGAGGACGATATGGCTATCTGAAAATTTCGCGTATCGCCCAACACTATTGAGAATTAATTGAAGATTGCTTTCAAGTGAACACTAAAGCAGTTTGTTTGTGGTGAGAACATGACTTGGACAAAACCGTATTCAACTTTAAACCTATCCAATAATACAAAGTGCAGCAATGTATACAGATTATGTATTATACGTTGACCAAGGATAAGTGGGACAGCGCAGTCGTCTCTCCATATTAAAAAACCTTTGTGTTGTCTGTCGACTGTTCCTCCATTCTTTGTTTACTTTTGGGAGTTCTGTAGGAGTATTTGTTAACGTGAATTCTGACCAATCAAAAAGCAATTTAGGAAATGCGTTCAATGACACATCTGGCCAACAAGTGATGTGGATGTTGTCACATGACTGCATTTTGGTTTGTTTCAACTGGTTCAGACCAGAACAGTCAGTGTGGTGTGAAAAAAGAAAAAACAGAAAACTATTGCAGTGTATCATTTGTTGCTCTTGTTCCAGACCAAATCAACCGAACCACAGGTGGGAAAACAGCCTAAGTGACTTTGAATGTGGTGTGTTTGTTGACGCTAGACTAGCTGGTCTGAGAATTTCAGAAACTGCTGATCAACTGTTTTAAACATCTCTAGGGTTTATAGAGAATGGGTGGAAAACATTTAACTATCCAGTTATCTACAGTGAAAATATCTTGTTTATACCAGAGTAGAATGACCAGACTGGTTCAATATTGATACAAAGGGAACAGTAACTCTATGTTGTAAAGCTTAAGTAATCTTAAACAGGTTTATTGAACTTGACAGATCAGTATACACCGGTTACCAGTTATAGCCACCACAGTTACCAGAACTCAGTCCAGTGTAGTCCCTTTGGCCTGTACTAAATTGGAGGATTCACATCACGGAAGTGCAGCCAACAAATCTGCAGCAACTGCAGTGCTGCTCTCAAGTCAAAATATCTGAAGAATGTTTCCAGCACGTTCTTGAATACGTGTCAAAGTATTAAGGCACTTCTGAAGGCAAAAGGGGTCCAACCCCTTTAAAAAAGTGGCCATTTTTTGTATCTTCTGTTTTTTTGGACAAGAATGAAACGACATGAGGGAATGAAGAATTCCAGTTTGGTCTGTGTGACTTGAACAAAAATCTGATTGACTGCTTGGTATGAATCTCAAATGAAGATGCCCTTTTTCTTACTGTCTGGCCAAATAAAACAAGAACAGAAAAATCAAAGATTTATTTTGTGTTTGTACAAGGTAATTTGAAAGGATTGTGAACTATTTCAAATGTTCACCTCTGCAGCAGCTCTTTCTGGGAGAAGATTTATTTTAAATTCAGTGAAATGTATTCGGCTCAATGTATAGCTCAAGGGTAAGTTGGCCAGGGAGCGCTTGACCGCAGCGGCTCGGACGGGAAACTTGGGCAGGTTATAATTGGAGAGCCGCAGCAGGCCAGTTCACTCGCGTACGCATCTTGTTGACTCGTCGGGATCACGGCCAGCCGTCTCCTTTTGGATTCTCTGCAGCTTTGGTCCACGGTACCAAACCACGCTGCGTGCAATTACGGCCATGTGAAAATAGCTGAGCTATGTTTCGTCTGGGAGATTCTGCAACCACTAGGCTTTTGTCTGAAGCCAACCTCTACTAGAGCATTGTATTCGACTAAAGCTGTATTGCAATGGCAATCCTTTCCTTACTAATAGAGTTTTTCTGAGCACCAAATCAGCATGTTATAATGATATTCGAAGAATCGTATGACTGGAGTAATGTTGAAAATTCAGCTTTGCCATCATGAGAGTGTATTTATTCTTTATTTTAATCGGGACAATGCACATTAATGCAGTAATCTGTATTTCTTAATCAATTCCAATTAAATGTGCTTAAAGTAGATGTAAATTAGACTCATTATATGTGCTGATTCAATAATACAAAATATTATTGAAAATGTAATCCTTAATTATTTGTAGCCCAACTGTTCTTTACCACTTTATTAAATTCATGTTTATGTCTATAGTGCTTTTACAATGTAGATTGTGTCAAAGAAGTTCTAGTAAATTTAAAGTTTTCAGAGTTGAAGTTCAGTTTAGTTAATTTCAGTGTGGATTAATTTCCACAGCTGAAAGTCCAAATACTGAAGAGCAAATCCATCAATGCACAGCTCCACAATTCCCAAACCAAGCAGGCCAGTGGTGACTGTGGCGAAGAACAAAACTTCACCAATTGACAAAAGTGAAGGAAAAAAAAATACCTTGAGAGAAACCAGGCTCAGTTGGGCACGACCATTTCTCCTCTGGCCAAACTTCTTGTGCAGAGCTGCAGTCTAGGCACTGGAGAATGCTGGACATCCATCATGGAGAAGCTGCAGGTGTGAGTAAGTCACCGGCGGGTTTTCAGGCTGGCAAAGGGGATTAATGCGGAGACTCGTCTGTCATTGGGGTCTTTCAGGAATCCGTCTTATGCTTTCCACTCCCTTATGACCAATACGCCGTTCTCTCAGGATTACGGCCTGGTCCAGGATTATGGATACCTCTAGAAGTCTTCACTGGTTGGCATCATCTCTTACTTTAAAACAAGGTTTCATTAGTTAAATTATGAATTGATAAGTAAATAACGAATGATTTAATAATCTTAACTGATTTTAAATTTGTAATGTTTAAAATTTATTAAAATCAAAAGTCGTAACTTTTTTATTTTTTTTTTATTTTTTTTTTAATGAGGTAATAACTAAAGTTAAATTAAGTTATTTTAAAACATTCACTAGCACCTAACTTCTGTAAACAATTTTCTTTATATTTTTTATATTACAAAATCAAATTTTGGAAGCTGTTTGGACAAATATGTATAGAAATGTTGTGTACACCACCATATTAGAGCGGTATAAACACAATGTTTTTTTCCTGACATTTAAGCTAGAATCCAAATTCCAGCGAGTTTAAGGCCCACCGCACAGTGACGTAGAAGTGTGCTTTTCCCCACCCACTGATATTGATAAATGGGCTCTTATTATCATGTCTAAGTATTAATGCATATAATCATGTCCACAATACAGGATTTGCAAATAAACTGGGAATATACGATCTGGTCCCACTCGTAAAATACAACACATGCAAATACAGAAATGTACTGCAAATTGCACAGACCTCAGTGAAAACATGTCGTATGGCTGCAAAAATTGTAAAAATTGTTTATTAGATTTTATGGAGATTCAAATAGTAAACATTAATTCATCAATCTCTGACTAAACATGTACATGAAAATACTCACAACACATGCAAATACAGAAATGCACTGCAAATAGCACAAACAACAATGAAAATGTGTCAGGGGACCCCAACAATTTTAAAGATAGTTTATTAGATTTTATGGAGATGCACTCCCACTGCAGAATCATCCCAATTTATCTAACATTATTTTAAATTCTTTCCAAATGGCAATATTAAGTCATCTGGTGAAATTGTATTCATATCGCAGTATATATTGCGAAATAAAAAAAAATCGCACTGTTAGGTTTTTCCAATATCATGCAGCCCTAATATAAATCAATATAAACTGCTTTATGGAACCTTTTTTCAGCTTACGTCGTGATTGAAAGGTATATGAAAACACCTTATATTGTGATTATAACCATAGACTGTCAATATGGACTTAGTATCCGTGACGTCACCCATATGTTTCTGAAGAACCCAAAAAAAGCTACAAGTAGGCGTGGCCAATCGTCGCCATTTTGTTCGCGTCATTGCACCGACTGGGGGATACTAAACAACAGTAAAGAGGCGGAGCATGAGCGTAGCTACAGACGCCTGCTAGCATTTTGCTTAGACCGGCTTTTCTTTTAAAGAAACGCTTAATACTTCATTACCTGCGACTCGTTTGTGTTCTGACCACATGTGCTTTGTTGTACACTTTATCAATAAATGTTTAGTCTTTTGAAAACACTTTTGTAATACATTGCGCCACTAAACATTGTTCTTAGGACGTTTTTCTACAGGAGAAAAACGCGAATTACTTCCTAACAATTAAAATATAGTCTGTGTTAGTAAATGCAAGGCTATTGATGAAATCCTTGCATAACACTTTATGACAACACTTCAGATGACTAATCTAATCTGTCAGATTCTGGAGCGCATTACAGGTCTAAAGAGAATTAAAAATGATCTTAAAACAAATACTTTTATAAAGATGGTTTACGTATATAATTTCACTCACCTGGGAAATAGAGGCCATGTGAATGGTTTGTGAGCACAATTAAGTGCACACAGCATGCCATATCATCTGATAATTGTAAAAAATAATTCCAAAAAGCTACTAACTGTGTAAAGCCACATAAAACAAAACAAAAATGCGTTCAGCGGCTAATCAGCCAGAATCAGCTGAGGTGAAGTGACGGCAACCAGCAAGACCTAGCTTTCACTCAAGTGGCCACGCCCTTAATTATGCAGACTTAATATAACTTGATATAAACTAAACAGATGAGTTATAAAAAAATTCACCCCCTTACAGTTGTCATGAAGGGTAATATTAGCTATATGAACCACAGTCGTTCTTTGTACCAGGCTGTGATTTTCTGCTGTAAAGTTGACCATTTTAACATTGGGGTCAATAGAAATCTGCTCTATTATGGAGCCAGGACTAGCATAATTTCGATGAATTGCAGTTTCAGGTCACCACTTGGATATAACCTATATTAACTTTTATTATCAGTATAACCCAATTATCACAAAAGTAAAATTTCATACTACCATATGCCCAAATCAGTTGTTTGATCATGTAGTCATTACAAAATATGATGTTTTTACAGTTTTGTTAATTTGTTTTATATATATTTTTTTAGATTTCGACAACCTTAATAAAAAACAAACAAACAACAAAACATGGTAACCAGTCTTGAAACCATTTCCCCCTTTTAAGGATAATGTTTCTTTAGTTTTTTTTTGTTTTTTTTTTTGAGGAAACACTTGAATGTTAGTAAACCGTCTTGAGCACAGTGTCAGGCAAATGGGACGCTTAATGGAGCCGGGTGGTGAACTGTTTAATATGCTGTCTGATATTTAACAGCAGTTCATTTATCTCTCGCAGCCCTGTTTAAAGCAGCCCCACAAGCTGATGTTTATTTATTAGATCCCGCAACGTGATATTATAGTTGCTCATACAGAGATTATAATGGAGTCCATGTGACTTTAAAAAAAAAAAAAAACATTTTTATATAAACTTCAAAGAGCTCCCTGTGGCCCCTCGTGCTGTCATCTCTCATCAGCAGTCAGCAGTGCGTCCGTGTTGACCTGCGACCTCAAAACTGTCGCCATGTTGCCCGGTTGACCTTCCCAAAAAGCTACAGAAGTTGGGAGTGGAAGTGGCCTCCGGGGAGGGAATGGAATGTTCTGTGTTGGAATTGAACGCAGCGACTCTGCCCCTGATCTCAGAACAGTACAGGATCATACGTGCACCTGGGACTCAACTCAAGGCTGAGCTTATGATATTTTATATTAGTGATACCATAGAAATCACTGTGATGTCCTAATGAGAAATGCTCAAATGAAGGTCTGAGTGATTATTTAGCTATTTATAGTGTCTGTTCAGGATGGATGTTGGCGTTTGTTAGTTTTCGCTCATTGTTTTTGGCACACCTTTGATGCACACCCATTTGTAAAGCTGATTTAATAGCAAAATAAGCAGTGGTGACTGGTTGAAGATGGGAATTGATTTCTCAATGTTGTGCATATGCTGCAGGGCTACACAATATTTGCAATATTTACTATTATTGAGTACATGATAACTTGAAAGGCTTTATTTGGAAATAATTTATTATTTTAGAGACATTGGGTGGATTTTGTAGTTACTAGTCATTAATAAATACAGTAGAGCAAAGATAAAAATTAAATGAACAGTGCTTTTATTGTTTTCTAGGAGTGTATTCAGTGCTGTAGGGCTGCATGATATAGAAAAAAAATTTATTATAATAATAGTACTATATATATATATATATATATATATATATATATATATATATATATAAGTGCTATTATTATTGAGTATATAGTGACTTTGAAAATAATTTAATATTTTAGAGTCATTGGGTTGATTTTGCAGCCACAAGTGTTGATAAATACATTAGATATAATGAAATAAACAGTGCTTTATGTTTTCTGGAAGTCTATTCAGTGCTGTAGGTAGGGATGGGCGATGGGCAAAAAAAAAATATAGATTTTTTTCATAAGTTTACCGATTCTTGATTTCAATTTTTTATTTTTATTTTTACTGTGTAGCTATAGTCAACTTAAAAACATTACAACAACATGACTGAAGTAACAATCTCTTTATAAGTAACTTTGAAAAACCATCTGGTTAAGGAACATGTATTTTTAAGGGCATACATACATAAATTGGTCAACAAGGTGTAGCCTATTACATTCCTATAGACAAATTCCTGCTTGACGTTTTAGAAAATATTTGTGCGTAGCTACACCACCCAGTATATATTAAAAATCACTGTAAACAACAAAAAAACCCCACAGAAACCTGTTACATATCTATCTATATTTAAATGTCTATCTTATATTTAACTGAATCGTTTAACAGCCTTTAGCTGAAATGTTGAAAATTGCTGAATTTATTTTTATAAAATATTTGTCAAAACATATTGATATTTTTTTGGAGTAAAACCAATACCGACATTTAAGAATCTATATTTATTTTATTTATTCATTCATTTTACTTGTTTATTGGTGCATATATGGGTTATGATTTAATTCATAGCTACAGTACCTTGGACAGTTACTGTGCCACTCCGTAAAGCTTTCAAGCAAAAGTCCAAATTAAAGAAAGATTTGACTTTCTGCGGTGACAGCCGACATTCATAAATCGCTTAACCGTCCTTCAGGTGGTGCGCAGGTATAAAATACAAAACCAGACGTCTGGGCTTTGAATTGGGTGCAATTATTTCCTCGTTGTTCAAAGAGTTTGCAAATTCGATGCGCAGCAGGAAAAAAAGGCTTTCAGCAGTGCATGTAGTCGCTGGTAAAATTCTCACCCAGATCAGAGCGATCTGTGCTACCGAATACAGCGCCGCATGCAATAAACTCACACTCAGTCAGGCGAAGTAAAGGTCTCATTGCCTATATGTCAATCAAATGAATTAAGCTCTAGCCACGAATAAAACTTTTAGCCTATTTTATTAAATTGTGTAATGTATATAGTGTCATCAGGGCCGGAGCAAGCTGAACTGGCACTCTAGGCGAACGGCAATCACGTCGCCCTCAACCCGAAAGTGAAATAGAAACTTAACATTTTGCGGATGACAATGCGGACCGGGAGGGGTGGGTGTCGCGGATGAAACTGAGGACCGGGGGGTTCTCGCTCACTATTCTGCCGCCCAAGGCGGCCGCCTAGGTCGCCTCTATGGACGCGCCGGCCTTTAGTGTAAAGCTGAATTTATACTTTCGCCTGGCGCTGCATCGCGCGCCTCAGCTGACTGTGTGCGCACCTCGCGACAATGGGCTAGCGCGCTTGCGCTGAGCCAGCTGTGGTAGCTCATCAACGCACAGAATCTATCAGCACAATTCAGCACGGTTGTCTAACAGTTTGGAAAGGTTTGGCACAATAGTGGAAAAGCTGCTTTAATATTTTTATTTAAAAAATCGCGATATTTCGATTTTATAAAAAATTAAATCGTCTTAAAACGTAAATTCGAAAAAATCTTTGTACTTTTTATATACATTTTGTGCTACTATTGATGAAATAGTGATTAAAAGACTCTATTTGGGAAAATGTATTATTTTAGAGACATTGGGGTGATTCTTTCTGGCAGTGCATCTGCATAAACTAATAAACCAATCACAAGCATTAATAAATACAGCAGAGCAAAGATCAAAATTAAATAAACAGTGCTTTTATAGATTTCTGGGAGTCTAATCAGCTACACAAATGAAATTAAATGTAAAACAACACTGTGTGTGTGTGTGTGTGTGTGTGTGTGTGTGTGTGTGTGTGTGTGTGCATACAATTAATCTTTCTTAAAGTTACAAATATCATCATTCTTGTGTCTGAATGCTTTAAACTGGTCTACCAGTACGTTTCACTTCTGCAATCTTCCCATTTGATTTGTACTTGGTCCAGATGGCCTGCAAGTAGTCCAGAGTTCAATCCAATTGAACATCTTTGGTGAAAATGAAAGAAAATGTTCCACAACAAGGCTCCAACCTGCAAAGCTGATCTGGCAACTGCAATAAGACAAAGTTGGAGACAGATTGATGAAGAATACTGTTTGTAAATAGTTAAATTTATCCCTCAAAGAATTCAAGTTTGTTATAGAAGCCCGAGGTTTAACAAAGATGGTAACGAAGTACTAGTGGTGTTTTTATTGGGCGATTCCATATAATTTTCCTCAGATTTGTGTGATGTGAGATTTGTTTTTCCTCTAATTGATCTGTAAAAACTGTTGTAATTGACTACTGTTCTTTTTTTTTTTTTTTTTGTCTTTCAAACAGCCAGAAGGTTGGATTGTTTATTGAAAATAGTTTTGTGGCATCATGTGTGTGCTTGTTGTTTTTTTTTCTACACAAGCATATGAATGAACATCTTCTAAGAGTGGTGATTCCATACTTTTTGCCAGGGGTTGTATTACCAGTGGTGTTCTTCAAAGCAGCAAATACTTAAAGACTTAATAGGTAAGTTCTTACTGTAAAACCTACAGTACAAGTAGCTCAGACTTGCCTATTCAGAGACGGGAACTATTGGACTTGCAACATGTTCAATGATAAAGTTAAACACTCATGCCAATGGGCTCTCTCCTGCCCTGTGGCTCTTGGGCCCTACCCACATTGGCTAAGCCGACCAATTACAGAGCTTGTGCCTAATGGCTCTTTTCGTTAGCATTAGTTAAACTAAACTGACAATGAAAACTGTTTGGACAGCATGTACCAATCTTAGCTGCTGTTAATGTGTTGGATAATGTATTTAGTTAATAAAAAAATATTTAACTTAACTTTTTAAATTAATTTATTATACATTTAAGCTATTTTTGTAATCATTATTGTTTGTTAATCCATTAACTAATGATACCTTTTTTTTAAGGCATTATAATCCTTTTGCTGTAGTGTTATCACATAATTTCGGTACCAATCGGTACTTAAACATGGCTTAAACATTTGCCATTGTGTTCACATGCTCAACGGAAATGACTATGATTGGCCGTGAAGGTCATCAGTTCACCACTGTTTACCGAGTGCAAACACTGATACATACACTGGAGCTGTTTAAAGCCACGAAGATCAGCTGGGCATGTTTATGAACCGACATACGAGCGATCCGCTAATGAATCACCTGATCTTCGCAGCTTTAAACCACTCCAGTGTCCTTGTATCTGTGTTACAGCAGTGAACTGATGAGCTTAACAGCCAATCACAGTAATTTCTGTTGAGCTTGTGAAAACAATGGCAAATCAGCTGTGTTTAAGAATGCATTCAACAGCGCTTAAATGTTATTGGGAAATGGTCATTTTTAAAATTGCAGAACCATTTGGTACTGAAATTCAGTATCGTGACAATAAATGTTTTTAACAAATTAAACCGCAAAATATGTTTAATCTGAACGTTTATATCCATATTTATATAAAGCATTAAGTATTGAAATTATTTTTGCTATTAAAAAGAATTAATTGGACTTATTTGTACAGTGATATTTTTATATTGCTGATACCATAGAAATGGCTGATATGCTTCTATTTCTGTTGAGGATGTACCTTGGCATTTGTTGTTAGTGTTTTTCTCCTTGTTTTGGCACACCCATTTTGCAAAGCCAGTTTAATAACAAAATAAGCAGTGGCGACATTCTTAGAAAAATTGCGTAAGTGGTAAGTCATTGGGAATTGAGAGAAGTCACTTTACTGTCTGCAGAGGAAATGCTGTTATTACTTCATTCTGCAAATGAGGCGTTACAGTTTTGAAAATCGCAGGCAATCATTTCCAAAGAAGACTGATTTCAGTAGGGATAAAGAAAGTGAAGGAAATGAGGGATTCATGTGAGATTTGCACTGACTACGTGGCTAAGACTTTTCATGTATTAATAATTTTGATGAACTTTTATTGAATTTGTGACGTTCTTTAATGATCAACAAAAGGTAGAACTTTTTCATTTGGTGGATGTTTTGTGGTTTGTTTGTTTGTTAGCTTTTTAATATCTGTAGTTCAATAGTTTATTGAATGTTTTGTTAATGGTGTTAGCAGTTGCCCTTTAAATGTGGTAAATGCCCGTTCCTCTAGATTGTCCTCCTCTTCAAATCTCTCTCTTTCCTCACCTTTTAAATTATCCAGTGGAACGCCTTTACTTATTCACCATGGGGAACTCTTTTGACAGACCTCAAAATTGTCCTGACCTAATTTGCAGTCTTTTTAAAGCTTTTTTTTCCCTCTGTAATTTCTCATGAGAATTGACACTTTAATGTCAAGTCTTTTTTTCCTTCTAATGTTGGCAAGTAATTGAACCTGTATGATGTCCTCAAACTTCCCCCATCTTCTTGTCACAGTTCAGCAGCTGGATATAATAATTACCTCTTTGTTTTTGTCATTGCACGCAATTGTTTTTTTTTTTTTTTTTGGTCCACCTTTTTGAGTTTTTCAGTTAAAGTGCACATTTTAACCCACTGGTTGGGTTTGACCATATTTGACCCATATTTGTCAGGTTGTTTCCCCCAAGGTGAGAGGAGGTTTGTTTTTATGTTAATGTTCATGCTAGTTTTTCTGCCAACTGTTGCATGATGTGACTTTTTTGTATGGTGTTTGTTAAAGGGTTAGTTCACCCAAAAAATGAAAATTGTTTGATTTACTCTCTCATGTCTTTTAAAAGCCATTAGAAGTTAATCTTAAATTCTTCTTTAAATGTTTATTCATTCAAAGCTTTGAAAAAATATGTATGAATTTAGCATTTTAATACAAGTCAACTGAAGAGACACACTCAATTTATTTGTGGCTCCCAATATTTTGGAAATATAAGAGACCCGTATTTTCCCTTAATATTTACAATATTTACAAAACTCGGACTTGACCAAATTGAAACTTAGACTAAGATCTGAACATAAATGGCAGATAGCTGAATGAAAATGTGAAAGCACTTTGTGACAGTTGGTGCCGTTTACAGAAAGTCATCAAACCTGGAAAAAAACAGCTTAAAGTAATTAACTTTTTTCAAGAAGCTGTAATTAAATACATTTTTATGGTCAAATTAACAATCGATAATTAGTTTTATCATTCAACTGGAATCGGTTTCATTCTTGCACTTTGTGACCTGTCATAAATCTTTGCTGAACCCTGGTGAGGGTTGAGACCCCCAGGTTGTGAATCAATGCTTTGTGATGGACAGACTTAATTTAAGCTTATAAAGTTATTTTTGACCCTTTATAAACTTTCAGACAACAAATCACAGCGGTGTCCCTCTACCAAGGTTGCAAGCTGTTAAAAATCAAAAAGGTAAAATTTCAGCACATGTTAAATGATCTGTAATGATAGATGGTGATACTGTAACAACCAGTTACTGTTACTCGACACAGCATAGTCTTATAGTTTCAGTCTTTCCTAATGTATTGTTGTAGTTTTCAGATTTTTGTATTCTGAGTCATTTTTTAATTGTTTGTTTTTGCGTAGAATTGTTTACCAGTCATTATTGCAGCGTAAAGAAGCAGGCAGAGCTAAAGAGTGATGTAAAATAATTTTTGGGGTGGGATCAAAATCGGTGATGCAGCGCAAATCTGCTAGTGAAGTGATGACTCATCTGGAGGGCCAGACAGAATCTGCGGACATTTTTTGGCTGTTTCTGTGCAGAACTTTTTTAAAAATCTGCGGATTTATGCAGAATGATTTTAGGAGTATTGTAACTAAAAACTTAATCTATGAAATAAAAAATAATACTTTTTTAATTTATTTATTATTGATTTATTACTTATTTTATTTAATGTTTACAATCTAAATCCAATTAGATGCACTTATTTGGTAATCAAAGCAAGTCTCTCATATAATATATCTATTAAAAGACAGAAAAAAATTATTTAGCAACTTTATTGTAAATAAAACAAATGAGCATTTTCATATTAGTCAATAATATTACTGAAATTAATAAAAAAACTGAATAACTAGAAATTTATACACACTTATATGAGTAAATAAATAGACTCAATGATGGTCAAAGCGCGCAGATTCAGTGTGGCCCAACTCATCGGTTTCTCATTATTATTTATAGCAAAGTTTTTTTATCCTATGAGAAGACCCTGCTGCCTAATTATCACTCTACACTCAGTGTTTAACCGTTCATGAAGGCTTGTATCTGTTTGTTTTCATGATCCACTGGGTTTATTGCATGGCTTTCTCCGCGATGCTGTCAGGGCCGATACAGCAAAGCTGTTGGTTTGCAGCAAGCATTTTTGTCGGGAGAGCAGTATGACAGTTGGAGAATGACGGACTTTGCCTTTTATCAGTTGAATTTGTTACCATTCAGACACATCGCCGTGCTGCTGTGTTCGGCTATGTTTAAATCTTCCAGATTGCCAGCAGGGCTAATGGTTGAAATAGATAGGGCAAGAGACCTGCTGGACTGCTCTCCACTCCTCCCTCTGCTCGCAGCGCTCCACGCCCATCATTAAGCTTTTTAAAAAAAAATTATTTAATTCTGAGGTAGACTTTAACTGAAAGAGGGGGGTTTTATGACCCTTTAATGCAGTGGTGTCCAAACTAGGTCCTGGAGGGCCGGTGTCCTGCTGAGTTTAGTTCCAACTTGCTTCAACACGTCTGCTAGGAGCTTTCTAGTATATCTAGTAAGAGCTTGACTAGCTGGTTCAGGTTTGCTTGATTATGTTGGAACCAAACTCTCCAAGACACCGGCCATCTAGGACCAAGTTTGGACACCCCTGCTTTAATGACATGCACAGATGAATTGTTCACCACAAAACTAGCAATGTGATCTAACTAAATTTTATGGTTAGTTTTAATTTTATTTGTACTTCAAATGTCAAATGATTATGTGAATGTTGAATATATCTCCACCATGAATTGTTAGGAGGAACTATGCGTTTATAAATTGTTTGTTGAGCAGTTGAAGATGTGCAGTTAAGCATCCATCCAGACATTTTGAGAACACAAAGGCCATTGATGGTGGCCAAACTGTATCATGCTGTACCTGGTCTGTAAAGGGCATTCATGCAGATAGAACAGGCACAGTGCTGGATTTATGGCAACAGTTACAGCGAACAATTAGCTTCAGGCGTGCCCTATCGCCAGTCGCCAGCAGTTCATCGTCCATTCATTTTGTTCAATAAAACATCATTTTCAACCAGGTCAAGCAGCATCTGCTAGTTTTTTTTTTCTCCCTTCTAACAAATTGCCAGGTTTGTGATTTTACCGCTTATTTTGTTAGTGCCTAATAAAATTTCACGTTCAATACAGTTTGGGCAAATTTAATCTTGACTTGATTTTATAGCACTATATCAGGCTCAACAGCGTGCTTAAAGTTCATTGTGCGATCTGTAGAATGTGTGTGAAGCCTTCACTTTCACTCTATTTGTTTACTTTATTCAGTC
Source organism: Danio kyathit (assembly GCA_903798195.1). NCBI lineage: Eukaryota > Metazoa > Chordata > Actinopteri > Cypriniformes > Danionidae > Danio > Danio kyathit. The sequence goes on from LR812525.1 coordinate 16,937,320, forward strand.
CCACTTTATATTAAGTGTCCTTAAGTAATATGTGCTTACATCAGAATACAAATACAGTGTACTTAATGTGTTCATAAAGAGCCCTTCTAGTGCTGTTGAGGTGAGATATGGTTAGGGTTAGGGGCAGGTTTGGTGGTCTGGGTAGGTTTAAGGGTGGGTTAGGGTGTAAGGGATGGACTGATAGTGTAATTATGAATGTAATAACATTAATTACATGCAGGTTATTAAGTTCAATGCAAAAACATGTATTTACACAATAAGCACATTGTAACAAATGATTAATTTCAGTGTAAGTACATATTAGTTAAGACCAAAGTGGGATTCTTTTTCGTATTATGGTATGCACATTCATTATTAAATGTGTGTGAGTGGCTTATTATACATCTGACGGTCTGGCCATTGCAGACCCTTCTCTTATGTGGTTTAACGTCACATAGTCCAGTGGGCTTTTTTCCCCTTTGTCATTCTCCTGAAAAACCAAGTGATGACTGGCATGTAAAAACAAGGCTGACAGTGTGGAATAACTGCGTGTTTGGGGAAATTGTGCTGTTCTATAAAAACCTCACTGGCCACTCTGGATGAGGCAAGTCAAGCTTATAATAGCAAGATGTGTATGAGGTATTTGTTCATGTTGTATTTCTAAGTTTATACCACCTTTTGATTGGTGTGCTCACAATTGTGCAAAAAAAAAAAAACATTTTTTTATCTATTTTTATATTTATCTATTTTAATATTATTTATTAATTATTTTTATATTAATTAGTTTTGTTTATTTATCTATTTATATTTATTTTTTATATTTATTTTTATATTTATTTATATTTATTTATTTTTATATTTAATTTATTTATTTTTTATATTTATTTTTATCTTATTTTATCTATTTTTCTTTTTATTTATATTTATATATTTTTATTTGTATTTGTATTTTTTATATTTATTTATTTTTATATTTATATATTTTTATATTTGTTTTTTTATATTTGTTTTATTTTTATAACTTGTTTTTATTTTTTTTATTTTTCTATATATTTGATCTATTTTTACATTAATCTATTTTTATTTATTTACTCTATTTTATCTTTATCTATATTCATCTATTTTTAATTATATTCTTACGTAAATTATACGTCTATTAGATAGATAGATAGATAGATAGATAGATAGATAGATAGATAGATAGATAGATAGATAGATAGATAGATAGATAGATAGATAGATAGATAGATAGATAGATAGATAGATAGATAGATAGATAGATAAAAATATGTGTGTTTTGTATAAAAAGTATTTAAATCAATTTAATTTTTAGATGGACGGTAAATTATGAATTTCAGACAGTGGGCGTTACAGCTCCATTTTTTTAAATTCATTATTTATTTTCTTAAATTAGGAAAAAAAAAAATTCAAATTATTTGTATATATGTTTTTTAATTTATAAATGGCCAATATTAGACTATTTTAATATCCGCTTGTTCCATGAAACTTGAAGCTGATTAAAACTTTTGTGAATTCTTGAGTTCCCTATTGTTCCCATTGCCATTTGCACAGACCTTTCAACGAAAGCCTTAAATATAACAAAGATGTAGTGAAAATATTAAGTACCAGAAAACTATATACTGATATTTGTAATAGGATTTAAAACAAGATTGCTTGTATATACCAGTAAGGTTGTTGTTTACACCCAATCTGACCATAATGCAATTAAAATCACATTGTGTGTCCAAGAGTGTCAGAAATAAAGCTATTATAGTTTGGAAACCAGGATCATTATATTGTCTCATGCCAGTGATTTCCTATGGATCATTTATAGATGCCCAGCCGTCCCAAAGCACAAGTTCTCATGCTTCAGCTTTTCCCCCCTGTCTTTCATGTTTCTTCAGTACAACTGCATTGCATTAATGATCTCCAGCCAAACCGTAGCCTAATATCTTCTGTCCTGTGTCTCGTTTGGATGTGGGTATATGTGCGCTTTAGATGTCAATGTGCTGTCCTAAATCAATTGCTGGTTTTGAAATCCATAAAGAAGTCCCCTGACATTTATTGGCATATTTACCAAGTCTGCTCTTCTGTAAGGGGATATATTGATCCCAGGATCTTTCAGCTGGCTAAAAGCTCACAGGATACAGTAATTTGTTTTTACAAGGGGAAATCTGTCTTTGTTTCATGTCTTTCCAACTCTACCATTCATGGAGATACTTTAGAAATATAAGCCTTATTGCAAATTTCAGTGAGCTGTCTACATAGGCAACTATCCAAGCACTGTAACTGATTGATGCGCTCTTCATAGGTGGCATAAAGTATACTTTTGCTTGGACTTTGTAGCCATGTTGGATAACTACATTCTCCTGCTTGTGCACGTGCTGACGTTTCTCTGTAAAACAATAGAGTTTAGCTGCGCATCTCGCTCCGCCTTTTGGTACCCTTTTGTTGTGCTAGGTATCCTTTGGAAAAGGTACCCAAAAATGGTACGGTTCGCTTTTGGTACTTTTTGACAGTAGGAACGGACATAAAAGCGTACCATACCACAAATTAAAATACAATTTTATGATCCCAAGTTATGCTTTGTTTGTAGATAGAACAGACTTTTTATTTATTATTAATATAACAACAGCACCTGAATATATTTCTCACTAGACAGGCACTAGGACCCAGTGTTCCCATGTGAATCAGTCCTATTTCTAGGTGGGCATTAAGACCTGGGGGAGGCTGTTAAATGGCAGAGGCTGTAGCGATGGTCACTGCTTAACTTAATTTTTTTTGGGGAGTAAACTTTACAACAAGATCAAACTTTTGATGCCTTAGTGAGCTGACTGCCTAGTCAGCATTTATGTTTTGAAGCTGAGGTTCAGTTGAATAAGTATAGTTTGTCCAGGGTCATCAGTTTTTTTGGTGTGTTTGTGGCAAAGGACTTCTGTTTCTTTTTGAAACAAATGCTACTTTCAATATATAGAGTAAATTAAAAAAAAGTTAATTTAATATTAATATTAAGTAGCACAACTGATTGATTACAATAATGATGTTTCTCGAGCATCAAATCAGCATATCATGTGACACTAGAATGATACTAGTAATAAAATGAGTGATACTATTAATGAAAGGTTCAAATTAGGGCCACTCAAGGACATTTACAAAGTTGTTGTGAAGCCACTCCACTGATATTTTGGCGGTGTGCTTTGGGTTATTGTCCTGCTGGAAGATAAATCGTCACCCCAGTCTGAGGTCAAGAACACTGAAGCAGGTTTTTTATTCAGGATGTCTCTGTACATTGCTGCATTCATCTTTCCCTCTATCCTGAGTAGCAAAACATCCCCACAGCATGATGCTGCCACCACCATGCTGCACTGTACGGATGGTATTAGCCTGGTGATGAGCGGTGCCTGGTTTTCACTCCAAAGAGTTCAATTTTAGCCTCCTCAGACCAGAGAATTTTGTTTCTTATGGTCTGAGACTCCGTCAGACGCCTTTTAGCAAATTCCAGGCGGGGAGTGGCTTCAGTCTGTCTACTCTACCATACAGGTCTGATTGGTGGATTGCTGCACAGATGGTTGTCCTTCTGTAAGGTTCTCTTCTCTCCGCAGAAGAACGCTGGAGCTCAGACAGAGTGACCACCGTGTTATTGATCACCTCCATGACTAAGGCCCTTCTTCCCTGATCACTCAGCTTGGATGGCCGGCCGGCTCTAGGAAGAGTCCTGATGGTTCCAAACATCTTCCACTTACAGATGATGGAGGCCACTGTGCTCATTGAAACTTTCAGAGCAGCAGAATTTTTTCTGTAACCTTCCCCAGCCTTGTGTCTCGAGACAGTCCTCTCTCTGAGGTCTACAGACAATTCCTTTGTCTTCATGCTTGGTTTGTGCTTTGACATGCACTATCAACCCTGGGACCTGATATAGATAGGCGTATGCCTTTTCAAATCATGTCCAATCAGCTGAATTTACCACAGGTGAACTGCAATTAAGCTGCTGAAACATCTCAAGAATGATCAGTGGAAACAGAATGTACCTGAGCTCAATTTAGAGCTTCATGGCAAAGGCTGAATACTTGTGTACGTGATTTTTCAGGTTTTTTATTTTTAATAAATTTGCAACAATTTCAAAAACTCTTTTTTCACATTGTCATTATGGGGTATTGTGTATAGAATTTTGAGGAAATAAATGAATTTAATCCATTTTGGAATAAGGCTGTAACAAATAAAAAAAAAAAAATGTGGAAAAAGTGAAGCGATATCAATACTTTCCGGATGCACTGTTTAGTTTCAGCCTCTATCGCAATGTGATCATTCACAAATCACATCACAGTATATGCAATGTTGAGTCTTGAGACTGTGCAACATTGTTTCTGTGTTTGTAACTTTGAAAAATTAACTATTGATTTCCTTGAATTGAAACATTTGATTATTCAATTACTGTATACCTGAATACAGTTCGACGACTTGTTTTATTTAATTTGTATCTTTTTCTTTATTGAATTTATCTCGTATATTATTTATTATATTTTATGCATATGCTCTCCCCTACAGAATCTTTTCAGTCAGTCTAAAATGTTCAATTCTTTCCAAATAGTTATTTAACTTATCTAGTCAAAAAGTGTTTATATTGCAATATATATATCGCAGAATTAAAAATATAGCAATGTTAGATTTTTTCCAGTATTGTGCAGCCCTAGTTCAAATTCAGTGAAATAGATAAAAAAAAATACAGTAATTATTTATTTAACATTTTAATAATATTTTACAATATTACACTTTTGGTGTGTCTGCATCTTATCTGTAGTGCACATCTCTCAGATTGTGTACTAAAAATGCTTCTGGACTTTTTCCTTCTCGGAATTGTGGGCAATATTGTCATAGTGTTGTTTTTGTGGTTTATTACTGTGTGCGGTCTTGTAACCCTTTTCACTTTAACCGTAGCAGAACATCTTCAATCCATCTCACGGCTTAAGTAAAGTCTCTAAACGGACTGTGTGGTTTATTTCGGGCTGCACTTCCACACATCTTTTGATGTTCCTCGGCCATAGACGTCTGAGATTAAATGATGTGTTTTCCTCTTGAACACCTGAGCAATCATATTCTCCCGTCTTCTTGTAATTGGGCCAGAGCCCAGAAGGGAAAACCAATTCTGCATTTCTGTGCAAATTAATTCACCCTTGACCCCGGCCCTTCACACAATCCCATTCCAGAGGCATCAACCCAGAGCTCTTCTGAGCAACATCTTAACAAAACTAGTTTTGAAGAGTTTGCTCTAGACATCTCTTTAATCACCATTTGACAATCTAACGTCTTCGTTTTTGTAAGACACAAGACACAGTTTGTATTACAGGGCAAGTCAAGTTGGTTCTAACGAGAAGACATGTTAAATGGATGATTTTTTTTTTTTTTTTTTTTTTTTTTTTTTGATTTTTTTTTTTTTTTTTTTTTTTGCGTAACCTGCTCCCGCTTCTCACTTTGATTTAATGTTCATCTTGAAATCTCTTTGAAAGTGCATTCTTTCAGCCTCCTCTGACGCAAATGAGAACCATGTGTGTGTGTGTTTTCTGTTAAATATGTAGCAGACTGCAATTTAAAGAGTCTCTCCAAAACCTCAGATAATGTTTTTGTGTTTTAGTAGGCTTGGATAAACTTAATTGAGCGCGGTCTGCGAGAGGGAGATGTTGCATTGGTTGTCTTGAGCGAGGAGAAAGTATCTGAGTATGTTTCTCAGCTCTACTGAAAAAGCGTGAACATGGTTTTTCTCCACTGGAGCAGGGTGGTGCTGTTTCGGTGTAGTTTTTTTTTTTTTTTTATGCTGGAGGTCAACGGTGGCTCGAACTGCGGCTTGTTGACTTGTTGCCACACGGCGCTGGTTAATAGTGCAGCTCACGATACATCTGCACCAGCTTCTCTGAAAACAAAGATTAATTTTCGCCTGTTCTTGCGCGCTCCATTTGTGTTTTTGTTTTTTTCATCGGCAAGGTAACTTTTGGAAAAGGTGCTTATTTAGAGCTTTGAAAAACAATTTAGCTACTGACTTTGCCTCTCTATTCAATGGAACCTTACCATGATTAATGTAGCTCATGGGCTGATGGATAGCATCCCAATACTCTTACAGTTTCCTTGTGTTGGCTCTTTCTTTAAATGGCGCTCTCCTAAATGTGTCTCTGGTGGTGAGGAAGCGTTATGTTAGGCTCCTTTGACCAAGCCTGAAATAGAGGTCCAGTTTACGGATGACAAATCTTTTTAATGCCTCAGAAGTAACTGCGTGCTTTCTATATTTTAAATGTACGGACTCTGAAGTGGTTTGTCTCTTGCTCTGGCATGAAATGCAAGGGTCTGTGTGTGTGAGCTGTAAATTTACAATTTACTGCTTCTAATTTTTGACAAATATTATGTGCACAACACTGATATATGCTGACGTTTCTATTATAAGCCAAACAAAAAAATGATCGCATTTAATTGCCCATACTTTGGATTGAAATGACCAAGCATTTTTTATTTGTGAGTGTGTGTGTGAGGTGCTGTTTCCTATTGATCATACTTCTATTTGAGATATGACCAACCAAGTTATTATTGGCCATGTTTGATATTTGAGGAGAGGTGTGGCATTACGTTTTTACAGCCATTGATTTCTGTGATATCCAACAAGAAAACAGGTAAAAAAGTCAGGTCATTTACTATAAACCGTATTTAGTTACCAGAATTTCATGCTGGCATGGGAATTGGCTTGTTTTTAGGCTATTCTGAAATATTCTATATATAATAATTAGCCTGCCAGTACAACCTTTTAAATGAAATTATATGGGACTTTAACAAGGGGATTTATATTTTTAGTGGCTTAATTTTGGTGTGCTAAAAGCAGTCTTGTTTGCCTAATGGGGTTTTGATTTAAAATCCATTACTGTGATTAACATTTCCTTCATTAGCTTAGCAAGGATTGCAAAACTGTAATTTGTTGACGAACATTTATGCCAATTTTTCATGATTTTTAATACAGTTTTTGGATTAATCTCACAATATCGCAGGTGTCTCATGCAAATCTGTGATGATGATTTTTCTTTTCTAAGAAAAGTGTAATTTGTTCAGGAACATTTATGCCAATTTTTCATTATTTTAATACAGGTTTGGAATAATTTCTCAATATTGCAGGTGTCTCATGCAAATCTGTGATGATTTTCTTTTTTCCTCAAATATTAATGTGTGCTTTTCTGTGCTTGGCTCACTAAGAGCTTTTCATAGACCACAAATGAATCTTGCTACTTCCTGTTATGGGTGTAGGCATATGGTGTTTATATCCGGAGGTTTAAATGTGTTAAAATCTCTTTAAAAAGCTTTAAAAGTGACATTAAGTTTCTTTAGAAGGGTTTTGCGGCCAAACATTTCAATCTTATTATTTGCAAATTGTTTCAAACCCAAATCTTTGCTTTATTTTTTTCCAGGAACACCAGTGGTGAGTTTTGAAGAATATTCTGGCCATACTTGCATACATTAAATGGCTTTGGTGCTTCCCATCTTCATTTAAAGTATCATACAAATACTCTTAGACTCATACAATGTTTATCTAAATATAAAATCTTTTTTGTGGAATAGATAAGTGATTTGAAATAGAAAAGCAGGGCCATCTGATTCATTAACTTATGATTTTAATCAGTATTTTGAACTGAATAAACTCACCATGTTTTTTTTTTTTTTTTTTTTAGAAATAAATAACAAATAATACATAAATGAAATAAATACAATTAAATAAATATAAACAATACATAAATAAATTGAATAATAATAATAATATAAATAAAATAACACAAGATAAAATAAATGACAAAATAAAAAATAAAAAATAAATAAATAATATTAAATGAATAAAGTAAATAAATATTTTGGACAAATTAAATTAAAATAAATAAAAAATTATTTGGTGTTTAATAGTATACATTAAATAAATTAAATTAAATAAATAAAAAGAACATATTAAATAAATACAATCAAATAAATAAAAACAATACATAAATTAAATAAAATAAATATATAGTAAATAAAATAAAAATATTGTTTACTATAAATAAAATTAAAATAAATAAAATAATTAAATAAAAATAACAATACATTAAATGAATAAATTTAAATAAATGAAAATAACAACAAATTAAATAAATACAACTAAATATTAACAATAAATAAATAAATAAGATAAATAATAAAATAAATAAACAAAATAAAATAAATTATGTAAATAAAAATAATTGATGTTTAATAGCATAAATTAAATAAATAAACAAAAATAACAATAAATAATAAAATAAAGTAATTAAAAATAAATAAATAATATAGACAAAAATTAATTGATTAATACTGGTATACAATAAATAAATAAAATTAAATACATAAAAATAACAGTAAGTTAAATAAATAAATTAAACAATATAAATAAAAATAAAATAAATAAAAAATAAATAAATATTAATAAATGAATTTAAATGTAGAATACATTATTGGCAGTTGCAAATGCAATTTAAAAAAAAAATTATAATAAAATAATTTTATTGCAAAAGTTAGATGGGTTAAAAAAGCTTTGTATATAGTTGAGGTATTATATAAAGCTATTTTGTTGACACTTTACTGGTGTTTTTTTCTTTTTTTTTTCTTTTGTACTTTTTTTTGAGCTTGACAGCCCCAGTCTTCTTTTTTCATTTCACAGTATAACCAGCACATACTTCAAAAAAAGTCCTACACAGTCTTTAAAGTAAAATAAAAGGCTGTCTCTAAAGTTACTGCCTTTGGTGTCCACTGAAAAAAAGTTATATGGGTTTGAAACTATGAGAGGCTGAGTAAATCACTTGCTTTTTTTTTCCCTGTGTGAATTATTCATTGAACATCCCAGAACATTCATTTTATTTGCTCTGGTACTTTTTTAGTTTAAAGAGGAGGATACAGTTCAGGTTTTTATTTGCCGTGCAGATACAAGCATTCTGTTTATTGCCTGTGAGCTACGGATTTGTCTGGTTTCAAGCTCTTATGTCGCCGTCAAAGATTCATGTGAACTTTAAATGTAAAACAGATGCCAGTTAGCTAGCTCGCTACATGCAAATACCACAGAGCAGATGATATCCAATCACATTTATGCAATGATTGAAAAGTCATGTGATTTGGCTGTTGTCCTCTGCGAAGAGTAGATGCTGTGACATTTTGTAAATAAACCATGAAGCACACAGCCGTGGAGGTGTGACAAACTTCATAGTGTGCGTAAACATCATACCCGGTGAACGTGGTGTAGATGTGCAGTGAGGAGATTTCTGATTAGCACGATGAGCAGGAATTGCGAAAAACGCCCGACTTGAGCAGAATTTTGAGCAGCTTTCTAGCGAGCATGATCATAGCGGTATAATATGTGTTTGAGCAAGTCTCTGACAGTGTAATATGGCTTAACATTATAGCCTTTGTCTTTTGTGCATTTGTTTGTTATGAAATAACTTCACATGGATCTGTGTGCTGATGACATGCATTACTTGCACTACACTACAATACATTATATGCACTAAAATATATTATTGTTACATGTGAAGCTGTGCATCGATAGATTTGCTCTTCAGTGTTTGGACTTTCAGCAGTGAAAATCAAACCACACTGAACTAAACTGAACTTCCACACTGAAAACTGGACTGACACAGTTTCAATTTACTACAAATTCTTCTAATAGAGTGCTATCAAACTCCTTGCAATAACAATCAGAATCAGTTTTATTGCCAAGGGTGCTTCTATCTAAAGCTGCTTTGACACAATCTACAGTACATTGTAAAAGCGCTATAGAAATAAAGATGTCCTGAACTAAATTGAATTATTATTAATATTAGTATTATTATTATTTTTAAACATTATTTATTGTTTAAAAAAAAACATTTACCATAAAATTACACTTTTTTTTTTTTCTTTTTTTTTAAACTCTTCCCCTCCCTCCCCCAAAGCATCCAAATTCAGTTGAACAGGTAAATGTATCGTTATATGGGCTAAGGCAAAGAAAAACATACTGTATTCCACATACAAAAATACACATATACACATATCAATCAATTAACCAGTAGTGTGAAAGGTATTTGCTTGTGCCATTGTATGGTTTTGTTCCAAAAAGTGTATAAACAGATCCCAAATTTTATGGTGGTACTTTTAATTTGCCCTTTGCACCGGAAATAATCACCTTCAGTATAATGTAATGCGTCAAATCTTTCAGCCAGTGGTCAATCGATGGACTTTCTGTGTTCTTCTAATAGAGTACTATCAAATGCCTTCAGAATCAGAATCAGTTTTATTGCCAAGTGTGCTTCACACACTCAAGGAATTTGTTTTGGCTACAGAAGCACTCCGTGTACATAAACTGACAAGTGACAACACAAAATTAATATAAAAAATAGAGGTGTGAACCTACACTGGTCTCACTGTTCGGTTCGGTTACGATTATCATGCCATCGATTCGGTTCAATTCGATATCTCGGTGCATCACGGTGCATTGACGATGCTTTCCATACACAGTTTTATATTTTCTTCACAGCACAACAATTCTTGTATTAAAATGTATAAATATATTTATATACTATTTGTAAAACAATTTTGTCCTTTAATACAAACAGTCATATACTGTACCTTTAAACAACACGAGCATTTATAGACAATTTTGAGGGATGTAAACCATAACAATGGTCCTAACATATTTCCTGTTTTACATTTTTAATTTCCATTGCTTCTGAGAATCCAAAAGGTCCACATATTGATAAATAGTGTTATGACGGCTGATTTAAAATCAAGTTATGATTGAATTGCCTCTTGTTACAGTTAGGAAATAGTTTAACGTCAAGCAGGAAATGTTCATGGGCCAATGACATGACCACATTGAAATGGTCTATAGCAAATAAACAAATATAAATATCTCGCTCGCTTTCTGAGCCTTGTCTACCAAGTTATTTCTTACACCCCTTTGATTGGTCACGTGCTAAACAGAAAGGGCTGCGATTGGCTCTTACACGTTGGCGCTCTACACAGATGCACTCATGGGCCACAGTGAGACCGAGAGAGAGAAATGGAGAGTACTTTCATTCTCTTAATCGCCGTGAAATAGGGGCTTTTGCTGTAAGTGTCAGTGAAACACGGTCCAGCAAACACACACGCAGTGAAATTGTGCACAGTTTCTGAGTTTTTCGTAGTTAGAGCGTTGTAAATACTCGTGCACGCGGCTCGCCTCCCTCGCCATAGTAAGCTACGGCGACATGGTGCATGAGATAAATGACGTCAGTACATAATAACCGGTTATGATTATTACTGAACCGATACCGAATTGTCCGCGTCTGCATTGCGGTGCACCGAAGAAACGATTAATTTTGACACCCCTAATAAAAAAAGACTATAAACATTAAACGGAGATGCAGTTAGTCAAAGGATCTGAATGTTGAGTTGTTTGTACAGATTTGTTATAAATATACAGGTTATAAGGTGCTGTGCACAAATGCGTGTGAGAAAGTATTGCATTGTATATTGTTATAAGGTGCTGTGTACAAGTGCGTATGAGAAAGTATTGCTCGTTTATTGCACAGTAGGAGAATATTTAACTGTTCATGAGGTAGATGGCCTGAGGAAAGAAACTTTTCCTGTGTCTGGCTGTTTTGTGCTTGGTGCTCTGTAGCGTTGACCAGACGGTAACAGTTTGAAAAGGTAGTATGCTGGGTGTGAGGCGTCCAGAGTGATTTTGCGAGCCCTTTTACTCTCTCTGGATCACATCACTCATGTCACATCACATTTACTCACTCAAGACACATGTTAATCATTTTAGTTTGATAACCTGGTAATGACAAACTTGCAGGAAATAAACCCAAAGCACATATGGAATTGTTTTTAAAATAACTGAGGAGATTAATGTGATTAGGTTTTTCCAGAAAATCTTAACCACCTCACATTCCCAGCTACAATGAAAGAATGTTCCTTTATGTTTTTGGCATTTGAAATATATATGTATATCAGGGATGTTTGGGTAAACTCGTTTAGTTTTTTAGGTGTGATGCAAGTATGCATTGCCCAGTTTGAATTGAATTCTTACTAGAACATGCAGTGATCAATGTGTTGACTGCATTTATTTAGCAGTAAAATTAGCTAGGGCGTTAATGTTGCATTATTAACAAAATTAAAGTGTTGACTGTGTTTATTTTGCACTAAAATCAGTTTTTGCAATGTGTTATGAGCTGTCAAACAGCATGTGTATATATTTCCTGCAAATAAATTGCAAATTGTGGGATGTTGCAAAGCATTTGCATCTTGTGTTTTATTGATGACGTCATCAGTGACTAGCCTACATCGACTCGACTTTGATAACATAAAATTCTACTTCCAAAAATCTAAAGTCATTCAACCCCTAGTATGTAGTATTTAAAGGCCCTTATGTGATTTTAAGGTGCTTTTTTTTATATGATGTTTGATGTAATCTCAGCCGAAACATGAAGAAAGGGTGGAACATATAGTAGCTCCTCCTCTTTAAAAAAACAGCCAATGGCATTTCGTTTTGATCACCGCTCTGTCAGTCAGAGTGGTTGAGCTCAAGCGCATTGAATGAAAAGGAAATGACAAGTATCTTAAAGGGGGCGGGGCATGTCAGATACTAGAAAGCATGTGATTGGTCAGAAGATTTGATGTGAAACTAAAGTATGAGGTGACATGGAAAAAATGTTGATCCATTTATGCGCATATAGACTGTAACCGCGGCTGTTCCTCCTGCGTCACCCATCGGTAAACAGTGCTTTCATTTCTAAAGCCAATCGCAGCCCTTTCTGTTGAGTGGGTGAAGACAATGACCAGTCACAGGGGTGCAAGACCTCGTTTGACAGCGCTCAAAAAGCAAGCGGGATAATATTTACATTAGTTTATTTGCTATAAATGCTCATGTTGTTCTGTGCATGTATTGGAGTTTTGTTTGATACATTCAAAAAGAGTGTTTTCTTTGAGCAGGTCAAATTAAAGGTACAGTTCATATATGTGACTGCTTGTATTAAAGGACAAAATTGTATTACAAGTAATATATAAATATTAATATATTTATAGATTTAAAAAAAAAAAAAATTCTTGTTGTGAAGAAAACAATCTAATTATGTATGAAAAGCATCGTCAATGCACCGTGATGCACCGAGATATCGAATTGAACCGAATTAATGGCATGATAATCGTAACCGAACCGTGAGACCAGTGTAGGTTCATTCCCCTACTAGATTATATAAATGTATATTCCCACACATCTAAACTTTTAATTAAAATTTCGAGCGACCTTTGAACTAACATCTGAGGATGAGATTTAATTGAAATTGAAACAGATTTACTCTAAATCTAATGATGCTAGCATTGACGTCTTCAGTGGTGTGATCGTGGTTCTGTAATGAGGTCAGGTTTATGTACTTATCCTTCACACATGTCAAAGGTGTTTTCTTTTCTGTGAAATTGTCTTCAGCAAAATTGTCTTCAGCAGAATTGTGGTTAGCACTTTAGCTACCGAGCATTGAGACTCATAGTTTTTTTTTTTCCGAACCCGCTAATGTTCTTCCATGCATTCTATTGTATAAATGCACCAAATTAAATCACGCTTTTATTTGACTCTTATTTCCTCAGCAGTCATTTTTAATGTTCATTCACTATGGGAAATCACCTTGGGTATCCATTCCAGTTTAATCAGCCATCAATGCAGTGTGGCTCATCTTGAATATTGTGGCACAGTAGGCATGAAAGCAGTTGCCAAAGCATGGAAAATGTGATGTGAGCTCATTTGGAAGTTCATCATGGATATCGTTTCTGTGGAAAGCTTTATTGGTCTGTCTGTTTTTGCCGTTGCTAAAACCAAGATGCCAAATTCATTGCCTACCATGAGCTGTTTCTATAGTAACCATGAGTAGCCAGGTATGAGGGTTTTTTTGCTCCTCATCTTGTCAATGCCCTCTCTATCTTTTTTTTTTCCCACAGGGCATTTTTCCCAAAATCTCTTCAATAATGCATGAGTTGAAGGAGACTTGTTATGTTTGGAGAGCTCTGGTTTGTTTTCCAGGCGTAATTGATTAACCAGCTACTAATGTGAAAACCTGAATGCAAAGCATGGGATTAGTTTCCAGACCTCTAAATGTTTTGATTTCACTGGAGCCGTGTCCATTGATCAGGTTTAACTGATTAAGAAAAGTTTTCTAAAGCTTCTCCAAAATGTTCTTCTCATGCTTCAGTTTTTATTCACTTTTTTTTTTCCACGTGTTTCAGATTATTGGATGCATTTTCACTTTGCAGAACTTTCATGTAAACAAATCTTTTTAAATAATAAGGTTGTGCTGCAAATAATTTATATGCATACAGCACTCGCTCCAAACCTGTGTGAGTGAAATCTACTGAAGAATGTTGAAAAATAGCCATTTTTTGTGGAATTCATTCATTCATTTTCCTTTGGCTTAGTCCCATTATTCATCAGGGGTCACCACAGCAGAATGAACCGCCAACTTATCCAGCATATGTTTTACACAACGGATGCCCTTTCAGCTGCAACCCAGTCCTGGGAAACAACCATACACTTTCACATCTCCCACTCTGAATGTTATCACTTGATTGAACGGGCGTTATCAGTGGTTATCAGCTGATAGATATGGGCCAGTAGAGCCTTCTGCGCCTACTGGTAGGCTCAGAAGGCTGTTATCCATCCACATGGTTAATCAGCTATAATAATAGAGAAGACTCCAGATCCAGAACTGTTTTTACATTACTGTGACTGTTGGGTTTAGGGTTTGGGTATGCATGTCACACTCGTGCTCTCATTCGTTGCTGAATAACCAGTCAGAGTGCTCTCTTCAGCCAGCAGCCAGATGTTCGATCGCCCAATGAGCTCCAGCGTTAACGCGGTAATATGTTAAACACAAACCAAACCAACTAGCCAGACTGATGCGGACCCTTGCCTTGGTGTGTCCCGGCCATTACAATGACTTATTTTTGTCACATAAATAATGCATATTAAATTATATGTGTAAATGCTAGAAATGTATTTAGAGACATGGTGGCACATTGATCGGGTTTACCTATTCACGCTCCTGCAGCATTCGAGAAATTCACTTTCAAACAGCCACAAACTGAACCAAAATATAGGAACCAAATCACTGTAACATTTAAGTGAACTTTTAGAAACAAATTTCGAGAGGAGCACGAAATCAGGTTAATCCAAACCCGCCATTTTACCTTACTTTCCTTACCTTCATTTTTCCTCCGTAAGCACGAGAAGCTCTCTAGAACTACCTGATCTCAGACCCCTTTACATGCTAATTGACCAGGCGAGAACCCTGGGCTCAGGGTTCTCTCGCTGGACAGCATGCAAAACCTGCTATTAGTATCAAGCATTATCTAAGTGTGAACTCTTGAAATAACAAGACAAAATGACATCACAGAAAAAAACACGGAAATCAAGATGATGCCAATGTCGAGTCCGCCATTAACCAAGCTAGCATGACGTGCAAAGCTAAAGAAACCAGCGCCAACATCGAGAAATATATTAAGAATGCAGGTGTATATTGTAGGACATCGACTGGACATGGACGGCACTGCTCTCTCTGGCTCTTTATTTTTAATGATGCTCTTATTCAGTCTAATATTTTGCCTTTTGGCAACACGGTGGCTCAGTGGTTAGCACTGTTGCCTCACAGCAAGAAAGTCGCTGGTTCAAGTTCCTACAGGGTCAGTTTTTTTTGTCCATGTGGAGTTTGCATGTTCTCCCTTGTATTCGTTTGGGTTTCCTCTGGGTGCTCCGGTTTCACCCACAGTCCAAAGACATGTGGTATAGGTGAATTGGATGATCTTAATTTGTCCGTGAAAATAAAAAAATTAAAAAATCTGTGAAATGTGAGTGTATGGGTGCTTCCCAGTACTGAAAGGGCATCTGCTGCCTAAAACATATACCAGTATAATTTGCGGTTCATTCCGGTGTGTCGACCCCAGATAAATAAGGGACTAAGTTGAAGGAAAATGAATGATTGAATGTTGCCTTTTGACATCTCTTTATAAACATGAACTATGAGGAGAATAATACCATCTCATTGTATCCATTTTTTAAAACACTTGAACTTAACTTAAGATGACGCCAATGCAGAGTCCGCTATTAACCAAGTTAGCACAATATACAATGCTAAAGAAACCAGCGCAAACATTGATAAATATATTTAGAATGCATTGATGAGGTGCATATTGTATTCCTGCCCCAAAGAGGACATTGACGACACTGCTCTCTCTGACTTTAAATCTTTAATGATGCTCTTATTCATTCTAATAACTTGCCTTTTGACATCTCTTCATGAACATGAACTATGAGGAGAATAATACCATCTCATTGTATCCATTTTATTTTAAAAACACTTCACCTATTCAATTTAACGGAGGTTACTGCAATAATTCATGCAAAGCGTCATGGAAAAAGGTGGATAAGGTTTATAACTCTAAAAGAACGTCTAAAATTACTCTGTAGCCCTAAATTGTACTCTGTGGGAACAGCATTCAACTCAGATTATGGACCCGCTTCCAAAAAGTTGCTCTTTAGCAGTTTGCTTGTATAGGCTTTTTTTTTTTTTATGCCAATGCACTCCATAAACTCTGCTCTCTCAGGCAAGAAGCAACCCACATCTTCCCCTAAACGCTTCCTTCACAGGTTTAGACATTATAATTTTTCCTTTTGGCAGCTGCAAGCGTTTTCTTCTTGGTCCATCTCGAGGGAAGGTAGCGTGCAGCTGGAACCTCGTCTTCATAAATCTGAATAAAAGTTGCAGATGACCTCAGCAGAAAGAGTAATGATAATAATCGTACAACTTCACGGTTGGAACCACCTGCAGTGTAGAAGCTCATCCTTAATGTTCCATGCTCATGTACACCTGGACTTGGGATCTGCAGGGATTGTTGAGACTATTTGTGCGGTCTAATTTCTTCTAAATGTTGTTTTGGAAGGGTGGTGGAGTCGGAGAACAGGGCAGCGGTGTTGATTGATGGCTCTGGTGATGCATCAATCCCCGACTGAGAATAGAGCGAGCCGAAATGAGACTCAAAGTCAGAGGAAAAGAGAGCATTGAGTGAAGGATAACAAATGAAGACCTGTAAGGAAATGGGAGAAATGGCGGTTATGGAAAATGACAGATGAGTCAATAAGAGGAGGATACGGTTATGTATTTGATGCAAGGGTAGATTTGATATGTGGTTTAACGATAAAAAGGGGTTTCATATTTTTGTACATCTGTATTTTTTACACATTGTCACATTTGAGTTTGGAGTAAAATATGTAATTCAGTGTTATGGGTGTAACACAAATATATATATACAGTGGTGGAAGTAAGTATTGAACACGTCACCATTTTTCTCAGAAAGCATATTTCTAAAGGTGCTGTTGACTTGAAATTTTCACCCAATGTTGATCATCACAATCAAAGAAATCCATATATGCAAAGAAAACAAAATTAATTAGTTTACAAATGAAGTTATGTGTAATAAAATGAAATGACGCAGGAAAAAAGTATCGAACACATGAAGAAAGGGAGATGTAAAAAGTAAAAGCCCAGACGGCAGCTGATCCAAAACACAGAGAAAGAAAATGAAACTGTAGAATGGCCCAACCATTCACCTGACTTGAATCCAATATAAAATACAAATTAAAGATCAGATTTGCTAGACGAGATCCACAGAACCATCAAGATTTTTACTCTCTGCTCAGGTGTGAGTTTTTTTACGGACTTCGACAATGCATGTGACTTCATTCTCCACATGAGAGTCGTCTTTAAGCTGCCATCATTAAAAAGTCTTTTATATAAAGTAGTAAATAAGTTTCAGTAGTTCAGTACTTACTCCTCATGTCATTTCATTCTTATTACACATAACAACTTTTTGTTTGTGATATTTTTGTTTGTATTTTTTTTTAACCAAAATGTGGTTCAATTCCATGTCAACAGATCCTTAAGAATACCCCCCCCCCCCCAAAAAAAAAAAGATATTGAATATTTTTTTTCCCCCAAATGAATTTCAGATATTAATACTTTTCCACTATTTTAAATGAAACATTGAATCACATAGTATGATCACTTATACGTTAGTTTTAACAAGCACAGTTCAGAATGACTGTCCTTTTAAAAATGTTAAACACAATATGGCATTAGATATGCTTTTAATTTTAGTCTAGTGACTTTTCTACGTGAATTTTAATGTGACATCAGTTTGGATGTCTCATGATGACCAGCATGGAAAATATTATGAAATGCATTTACTACTATTTAAAAAATTGTAAATAAATTTGTAATGAAACAAATGTCAAATGAATGCATATATTCCTTTTTTATTAAAGAATCCTTATGAAATGCATAACAGTTTAAATGATATTACATTTGTAATACATTTGATTTGTAATGTAATATGTATGCGGATCTGTCTATGTCCATATGGAAAACTACTCAGGCATTGTCAGTTTACTCAGTAGCTCACTTTGAACAGTGTTGTACTTGTAATGCAGAGTGCTCGGGTTCAAGTCCAGTGAAACACATTTCTACAAAAGAGAAAAAAAAGCAACGTGAAATCAAGGTAAAACTACATGGCTGTGATGGAATTATCTTTCATTTGCTTTTGAAATGCTATTATTTGGGTTTAGGTTAGTCATTATCAAGGTGATCTATAATACAAGCCCCGCCTTCTTATGGACGTGTACAAAAACAACTTATAACAAAATGTGCACCAATAGTTAGTTACATGTAACCGTTACAAGAAGTCATTTATACCAAACTACCTTGAAGATTTCATTGTTGGTGGTAAATGTTGTTGTTTTTTTTTTTTTTTTATTTGTATGTGTAATGAGTCAAATATGCTGTTTGAGTCCAACATAAATTTCCTGAAAAGGACAATAAAATATAACTCAAGTGACTCATTTCAGATTTGCAAAATTGCAAAAAGCGCCCTCTAGTGTATTTGATATTGCACATCTTTTAGTATTGATGATAAGGCATGTTTTTTTGGTTGTTGCTAGAACAGATACGTTTGCGGCCGGAAGTTAAAGAGAATTATTATGTTATTTATTACATTTTCCATTTATTGTATTTTATTATCGTCTACCCCCACCCCAACCCTAAACCCAACCGTCACAGTAACGTAAAAACAGTAGTTGTACCGAGTATTATTTATGTTATCTATTAAATTACCCAATAAATTGTATTTTTTAATGCCTACCCCCCACCCCAACCCTAAACCCAACTGTCACAGTACTGTAAAATATTAATTATTGTTATAGAGTGTCATAATAAAAATATATTAATGTGCATATCGCACTTTCGGCCGGCCGCGTATCCAATCTAGACTTTACCTGTTTTTTTAAGCATTAAATCATATGATTATCCTTTCTGAAGGATCATGTGACACTGAAGTCTGGAGTAAATGATGCTGAGATTTTAGCTTTGACCACAGGAATAAACTATTTTTAAAATGTATTAAATTCGAAAATGGTCATTTTCAAACAAAATATTTAGTAATATTAAAAAAAAAAAAATGAATCAAATAAAACTTTAAAAAGGTCTAAAAGACTTAAACTTTTGAATAGTAATGCATAAACAAAATAAAATGAAAAACAACACATTTCTTTAAATGCATTGCTTTTTCTTGTTTTATGAATGCATTTTTATAACACTTTACTGGCACGGAAAGCTTCGGTTGACCATTGCTGCCTTCCACAATTTTTTTTTCCTGCAGATTTGGCCTCGGGTATGAAGGCAAACTGCTAGTTATCTGTTGTTTTCCAGCGTGGGCTCCAGCTGCTGCTTCAGCTCCAGTGAGCGCCGCTGACGTGGGGTGTGGTTGTGTTTTAAGACATTATATAAACACGGACAGGCACTTTTTCTAACCCAAAGCTGGAAATGGGGCTATGAGTTGTTTTTGTTGATGACACTGGTGTCATGGAGTTTCTCTGAAATCTCTTCTTTTTTTTCTGTCCTCTGTATACAGGCTTTCACACTCGACCTTGTCCTTGTTTAGTTTGTACGCGGTTGCTTGCGTATCTTAAGGTCATGCTCATTACAAGATAAATTATACTATTAAAATGTTTTCACAGCGCTCCCTCTGAGTGCTGATTCACTGAGAAATGCAGGAACTTTCAGCTCTCGTCATGAAATGTTTCATTCTTTTGACATTTTTAGGATCTGCGTTATTTGTGCTTTTCATCTGCATTTGTTATAGAATTAATTTCTGAAGCATTTATCATGGATATCAGTATAAAAATGTTAAACAGTTGCTGTGTATACCTTTTGTGACACTTTTTTTTTTGCATGCTTAGTGGTGTAACGGATCACAAAACTTACGGTTCAGATCATATGTTTTTTTTAGTCACGGATCAGCCAAAAAGAGGAGGAGACAAATGTAATTAGCTTTCCATATATTACTAAAACAGTACTGCAAGACACTTTTGGTTTCAACACACAGAACAACAAACCTGTAATTGTATTAAAAATAAAATGAAGAAATAATCAGCTGAATAAAAATAAATTGTAAAATATTCAGTACTGCGTAAAATTCTTCTACTGTTGCTGATAACGCTAAATGTATAAATCTAACATTTATAATTTGTACAATCTATATTTATTTTTTTGTCTCATTTTTAATAAATGATCCAGTTACTTAACTTCGTTTCATTGTATCATTTTTGAAGAATTATTCAGTGGCGTATTTTTGATGGCTGGTTGTCGCCACCTTTTGGTAAAGAATGTAGTTGCTGCCTACAACTTTCAGTTTGTTGTCAAGTTACAGTTGCAATCAGAATTATTGAACCCCCTTTGAAATTTTTTTTCTTTTTTAAATATTTCCCAAATGATGTTTAACAGAACAAGAAATTTTCACAGTATGTCAGATAATTTTTTTTCTTCTTTAGAAAGTCTTATTTGTTTTATTTCGGCTAGAATAAAAGCAGTTTTTAATTTTTTAAACACCATTTTAAGGTCAAAATTATTAGCCCCTTTAAGCTATATATTTTTTCAATAGTATACAGAACAAACCATCATTATACAATAACTTGCCTAATTACCCTAACCTGCCTAATTAACCTACTTAAGCCTTTAAATGTCACTTTAAGCTGTGTCTTGAAAAATATCTAGTAAAATATTATTTACTGTCATCATGGCAAAAATAAAATAAATCAGTTATTAGAGATGAGTTATTAAAACTATTATGTTTAGAAATGTGTTGAAAAAAATCTTCTCTCCGTTAAACAGAAATTGGGGAAAAAAATAAACAGGGGGGCTAATAAATCAGGGGGGTGAATAATTCTGATTGCAACTGTAAATGCATATGTCGGTGATTGTAATCTTTACCACAAACATCTTTGGTTTTATCTAAACTATAAACCCAGTACTTCTGTGCTATTTGCCTGCTTGTAAACTAAAGACTGAATCTCTTGCTTGATTTTTGCGTTTTTCAAACACCGATTTGAATGCAGTGATTCGAAGGATTAATAAACGTATGCAAATCACCATCATTTGTTAATCGTGCAGCTTACACTGAATGCATTAATGCAGGCTAAACAAGTAGTGACAGAAAACACCTTCAATAACCTAAGAAACTGAATGATTCGTTCAGATCAATCGTGATCCATTACAGCCCTACTTATCACTGAGATATTACAGTTTAATTCAAAGTGTTAACATTTTCTGTTTTCATTTGACATTTTCTTCACTTTTTAGTGATTTTTATGGTGTGCTTTTTGTGTTCATTTAAAAGGCTGTTATTTTCAAAAATTTCAATTTCAACCTAATGTAAATACTTTTGTACCAAAATAATAAATATTAAAAATGTGGTGCTTGCGGTGTTTGGTAAAGCTACTTTTAAAAGTAACATATTACAATGTTAAAACCATTTTTTTATTTTATTTTTTTTTATCAGTGTGATGTTTTAGGATCTGCTTTATTTGTGCTTTATAGTCACTTATACCAGTGTCCATTTGCATTTTTAATGGAAAACTACCTTGAAGGCTCTTTTCAGGCTCGTTGTTGGTAAATGTTACGTGTTGTCTTTTTTTTTTTTTTTGTGTGTACCGAGACAAATGTGCTGTTTAAGTCCAAGATACATTTTCTGAAAGGGACAATGAAGTATAGCTCAACTCAAGGGACTCATTTCAGATTCACGAAAATGTAGACAGCACCCTCTAGTGGATTTTCTATCTGAAACGTGCAACGTAGCGTACCCGGAGTAACATATTCTACATTTAACAAAACAGTAAACATTACAAGAAGCCATTTATACCAGTGACCATTAGCATTTTTAATTAAAAACTACCTTAAAATGTCTTAAATGTCATTGTTGTTGGTAAATATTGCGTGTTGTCTTTTTGTATATGTACCGAGTCTAAGACCAATATGCTGTTTGAGTCCAAAATGCATTTTCTGAAAAGGACATTATAGTATAACTCACTCAAGTGACTCATTTTGATTTGCAAAAATGTAAACAGCACCCTCTAGTGGATTTTTTTTTTTTTTATCTGAAACGTGCAATGAAACGTTCCCAGAGTAACATGTTTTACATCTAACAAAAAATTTACCGTAAAGGGTCTTTTAAATCTCGTTGCTCTTGGTAAATGTTGCATGTTGTCTTTTTTTTTATTTTTTATTTTTATTTTTGTATGTGTACCGAGACCAATGTGCTGTTTGGGTTCAAGAAACATGTATGTGTATGGCAATGTATTTTAAATGTAACAAAAAGATAACCGTTACAAGAAGTCATTTATACGAGTGTCTACTAGCATTTTAAATATCAAACTACCTTGAATAGGTCTTTTAAAGCTCATTGTTGTTGGTAAATGTTACGTGTTGCCTGAAAAGGACAATAAAGTGTAACTCTACTTAAGTGACTAATTTTAGATTTGCAGAAATATAAACAGCGCCCTCTAGTGGATTTGTCATCTGAAACATGCAACGAAACGTACCTGAAGCAACGTATTTTACATTTAGCAGAAATGTTTCCTGAGGCATGTATTTTTAATGAGCCTTGGTTGAAGCTTTCAGTGGATTTTTTATTTATTTTATTTTTTATTTTTTTCAAAGACACAAATGTATTAATTAGGGGTTTTGGCTGATATATTAGGGCTTTAAAGATGATTTGAACTGAGTTATGATAGTGATGCGCATCCTGGTTTCAAATGCAGAGACTAATTGCACCATTTGCTCATAGTGTCAGATTGTTCCCTTGGTTTGTTATCTCCAACGGTCACCAGTGTAACCTGCCAGCTCATTTTCCCACAGTAAACGTCTGCGTTTTCTTATCTACAGCCTACCATTTCCATTGTATTATTCTAACTGCTAGTTATAGTTTCAACTTGTGAGCGTGTGCTTGTTTTCATTAAAGAGTAGATGGCGAGGAACGCTAATAGTAGTTTCAAGGCAGAGCAAAATGAAGGCTAATTTTAGATAATAGCCCTAATTTGTATGGGAAACTGCGGGCTGCTGCTGGTCAGTGTTGTGTCATCTGGTCTAAGGGTCAGACGTCGAGGTCAGATTCGTGTCAGCTAATGCTCTCTGCATGCCGTTATTATGTGGTTATTGCATAGCAGCATTACCTCAGAGCCTTGGCTAATGCTCATGTAAATATCTGAAGATTTACAACATTCCCTGTAATTATAGGTCAGAGCACTTGGTCATAATTGCAAGATGTCAAGCTTGCATTGTTTTTCAGAATCAGTAAAAATGGAGCAGGTCTGAAAGAAGTTATATAATGTAATAATATTAGATGTTTTTGCAAGCTAAGATATCAGTTGCAGCTTGAGTTTTCAAAAACATCAATCAAAAAACAAAACTTTTTATTGAAGTTAAAAGCTTTTGTAATCTGTTAGGTCACATTTTAATACATCTTTAAAATAATAATGCATTTCAGTCCTTCCTACAGGTTAGAAATATGCTTGCGGTGGTAGCCCGATGGAATTGAATTTTTATTTGACAGATTTTAGACAAGCTCTACAAAAATACAAGTATCCCATACATTTTGAAATAAAACTGTCGAGGATAAAAACACAAAGCCCTGGGCTTGTTTCCATTTGGGTCCTCGCTGTTAAAAAAAAACAAACAAAGTATGGCTGCAAAATACAGTTGATTCAAAAAACAAACAGTACCTCCATATTTTTAAACAAGAGCAAAAGTATTCACAAATACATTTCATTCATTCATTTATTTTCTTTTCGGCTTAGTCCCTTTATTAATCAGGGGTTACCACAGTGGAATGAACCGCCTACTTATCCAGCATATGTTTTATGCAGGGGATGCCCTTCCAGCTGTAACCCTAATCACAATATAATAACATATAAAATTAAACATCATCCACCATGCAAACTAATTATCCTCATCAAACAACCATCTTTTGATGGCTTTTTTGAACCTAAAGTCTTTTATTTTTTCCTTGCTCGATTTTGGTGATTTGTTCCACATGATTGCACTTGTATATAAAAACATATTTTTCCCCACTAGACTTCTAAAGTTAAACCAATATTAAAATCTCAACCCCTAGTACTATATGAATGCTGTTGCCTCACCATTTGAAAATAGTTCACCAAATAACTAGGAACCACATTAGTAAACATTTTACATATCATTCCCAGTTTTAAAAAGCATACTTTTTTACCAAGTTAACATACCTAATTCTTTAAACTCTTTGTGCAAATGTGCTCTATGTTGAATTTTTTTTAATTATTCGTACTAATTTATTTTGTGCCTTTTGCAATTTTTCCTTCATACTCCTGTGAGCAGCTACTATACCAGAATGAGGTAGCATAATCAAAATGGGGTTAAATTAAAGCTCCTGCCAATAATTTTAAAGAATGAACATCCAACAGATCATCTTGCCTTGCTAAGAACCTAATTTTTCCACATATCTTTGTAAAACCTTTAAACCTTGCCATAACATCTTCTGATCATTTATTATCTATTAAACATCCCAAATAATTTGCAACATTTTTTTTGACTCATTTATGTACACATATGAAGCACATCATCTACCCTCATCACATAAATAGCTAACTATATGCGACAAACAAAACATAATTAAATTTTTAATAATAATTGTATTTATTATAACGCTGTTATATACTATTTCTTTTCAATGGGTTAAAGTAAAAAAAAACCCTATTGAAATAAAAAAGAAATCCACTATTTCTCTTCAGGAGCCAAGTGCACACACTGAGAGGTCAAATCAAGTTCAAAGCAAACTTGAATGGCAAAGCATTTTAGATATCTATATAAAATACGCAATATATTGACATCTTCAAATTAATAAAACATACAGCAAATGAGAAATAAATGACATAAAAAGGAATAAAAACAGACAATATATCAATTATAATACAAGGTTAAAAAATATATAAGGAAAATGCGTTGATTTAACCATTACTATGGTGTACATATGTTTTTGCAGCTAGTTTAGACCAGTCATTTCCTCCTCTTAGTATATAGTAAAGGTTTTCCGAGTCGTTTAAATATAAAAAAAATGATTTAATGTTTCTCTCATGAAGCAGGTTTAAATAAAAAGGTAATGCATAATGCATAACGACAACTTTAGAAAACGGAAGTCGAATTCTTGACATTTTTAGGAGCTTTAGAAACCCTTGCCGGATGACTTTAAGTCCCAAAAAGACAGGTCTCCATGGGTCTGCAGAGCATGTGAGATTACTTGTGGGAGTGTTAACAGTTGAAACGCATAAGCGAGAGAAGATTTTCTACTGGTTAATCGATCGCGAATGTTTGATTATATTGGGTAGATACAAAAAGGTGTAAAAGGATGGTGATAATAATAGTAAAAAATAAGTGTCACTAAGTATACTTTGGCGGCCCACCCAAGTAAAGTCTATGTGTGGGAAGCACTGTAATTTAAATTAATTTAAGTAAAATTTAATGTTACAAAAGATTTTTTATAGAAATAATATTTTTTATGATTTAAAGATTTGTTTCTTAATAATTGAGGGTAATTTAGTATAAAATCATAAGTTAATGTTTTTGGTTTTTAAAACGGTTTATATATATATATATATATATATATATATATATATATATATATATATATATATATATATATATATATATATATATATATATATATATATACACACACAGTGTTTCCTCTAGGATTTTTTCCAGCTGTGGCGGCAGAACTTTTACACGGATGTACCAACTACCTATGGGTGTTATTTCAATGACACATGTTGTGAGCGCATTTATGTAATACGAGCATGCGAATCTCTGCTTGCACGCTGATTTCCTCTGTTCATGCACAACTTCACACCTTGAAATATACGCTGCTCAAGTGCGATTTAGTGCGTTTATGTGACGAGTACATCTCCAACACTTATTAGATTTGCTAGGAATATTTATGAATGTCTCCGGTAGACCGACAGAGCGGCATTAATGCGTCCTGAAGTAAAGTGAAACAGCTGAAGTAGCTGAACAGTCCTGAAGTAAAGTGAAACCGCTATAAATTCCAGCCAGATAAAGTCATTGTATGCAGAACCATAGACCTTTATCTATACAGTATAATTATGGAAACTGTGTTCATCTTAACTTAAAGCTACGCCGTGTTTGCTGGTCTCACGTCTGCACCTGTCAGTCAGTCAGCATGTCACCGTAAAGGGTTAAACAAATAACGCACAGCACTACTACAGTTAAAGAAAAGTTTTCGCTGTTATAATTCACTTACCTTTTAATACGTTTTGGTGCTATTATAAGATGCTATTAAAAACAACAACAATGACTGAATGTGTTGAATGGGAAGCTGTAATATAGCCGTGGCGGGATGAATTTTGGTGTGGCGCCCCGCCATGGAAGAATGAATAGAATAGCGGAAACCATATATATATATGTGGAATATATATGGAATATATATATGGAATATATATATGGAATATATATATGGAATGAATATATATATATATATATATATATATATAATTTTTTATTTTTTTTATTTTTTTTTTTAATTTTTTTTTTAAGATTGACTGTCAGGCCACCTGGAAATGTCCCGGTGCTCCCTATGGCCAGTCCGCCCCTGCTCCTCTTGATTTTGAAGCGCTTTAGGTGTTTGGCTATACACTATAAATGTGCTATATAAATACACATCACTTACTTGCTAATACTATAATATATTAAATATTTATCTTGTATCTGGATTGCAGATTTGCAAATGCTGGTTTATGGTTTAATAATTTAATACATTACCTAAGTCTTGCTGTATCCTTCAATATTTATATTTGATTTTGTTTTATTTTACTTCTACAGACGCTTTACTTATGATAAAACTAAGAAGGTTGCTGGTTCGAGTCCCGGCTGGGCCAGTTGTTTTTTTGTGTGGAGTTTGCATGTTCTCCTCTTGTTGGTGTGGGTTTTCTCCGGGTGCTTTAGATTACCCCACAGTCCAAAGACATACACTATAGACCATTTCAATGTGGTGATGTCATTGGCCCATGAACATTTCCTGCTTGTTATCAACCCATTTTTAACTGTAACAAGAGGCAATTCAATCATAACTTAATGTTAAAATGGCTGTCATAACATTTATTTATCTTTTTTAACATCACATAACATTTCTTTTTGGCTTCTTGGAAGCTATAGAAATTAAAAATATATAACAGGAAATATGTTGGGACCATTGTTTTAGTTTACACCCCTCTAAATAGTCTATAGGTCAGGGGTGTCAAAGTCAATCCCTGGAGGGCCGGAGCCCTGAAGAGTTTAGTTCCAGCCCTGCTTCAACACACCTATCTGTAGGTATCAAACAAGCCTATAGCACTCAATTAGTTTGATCAGGTGTGTTTAATTGGGGTTGGAACTAAACTGTGCAGAGCTCCGGCCCTCCAGGAACTGGCTTTGACACATGTGCTATAGGTGAATTGGGTAAACAAAATTGGCTGTAGTGTATGTGTGTGAATAAGTGAGTGGTTGTTTCCCACTACTTGGTTGCAACTGCAAGGGCATCCACTTTCTAAAACATATCCTGGATAAGTTGGCGGTTCATTCCACTGTGGCAACCCCTGATTAATAAAGGGACTAAGCTGAAAGAAAACAATCTCTTAAGACAGCAAATTCTTTAGCTAACTATTAAATATTTGCTCATTATAGTGCTGTAATACCTCCAAAGATTGAATGTGGTTTAGTGTGTGGTGGTCTGTTTGTGTAGGTTGTTTCCAGACATAAGGAACACATTTTGTAGAGGCATGCCAACTGTTTAACCAACACTGATATCATTTTCAGATGTGGATGCGAGTTTCACTGTAGAAATGAAGCTTTTTCCCCCTTCTCCTCTGCATGCCTTTTCTCTCGCATGTTTCCAGGCAGTTGAGATGTTTGTCTGATGGTGGTCTGATATGACAAGGCCAGAATATCTCCATCTGTGGAGCCGCAGGATTCAGATTGATGCGCATCTCTTCAGGACTCTTATCTCCCACAATACACCCATACCCATCCTCAATCTATTCCCCCTTTGTGACTAACAAAGCTCTCTGAATGCTGCGTGCGCTTATTACCCGTCCCTCTATCGCTATCTTTCCTCGCAATCAATTTTTGAGTTATTTTCAGTCATTATTGTTCTCTTGCTTTCCACCGAATGTGCCAATCAGGCATTTAATAGTGCGTTTCATCTTCCAGACGTCCTCTTATGATTTGTGTAGCGTTCTTTCTTTGATGCTTATTTTTTATATTTATATTTATTTTTTAAGTATACTGTGACCATTTTGTTTATACCATTTTATTTTTTTTATTTTATCTTAGATTTTATTTTATTTAATATATATATATTTTTTATAATTATGTTTTTATATTTAATTTTTATTTAAAAATTTATTTGTTTTTATTTTTTATATTTAATTTTTATTTAATTTATAAAATTTTTCATTTTATTATTATTTTACTTTTTTACTCTTATGATTTTTATATCGTTCTGTGTTTAATGCTTTTTAAAATTTATTATTTAAAAAAAGTATAGTATGACTTTATGTAATTTATTTTTGCTATTTCTTTACAAAAATATATTTAATTTGTTTTAATATTTACCTTTTTATTTTATTTTTTATATTTAATTTTAATTAATCATTTTTTATTGTATTTTAATCATTTTACTTTATTAGAATTTTTTGTAGTTTCTGTTTGCCTGTTTTTATTTATTTTTTATTTCTATTTTGTTTTATTAGCTGATATTTTATTTTATATAAAAAAATCTATTTTATTTTGAATGAATTTTTTTTGAATAATTTTTTTATTTAAAAAAATAATAAATGTTTTTATTTTTTATATTTAATTTTTTATTTGATTAATTTATTTTTCATTTTAGTATTTTAATTGTTTTACTCTTTTATGATTTTTGTATCATTCATTTATACAATTTTTTTATTTATTAAATTTTTTTAAATGTATAGTGTGACTATTTATTTTATTTTATTGTACTTTATCTTATATATATATATATATATATATATATATATATATATATATATATATATATATATATATATTACATTTTCTATTTATTTTAAATACTTTTTTATATTTAATTTTAATTAAATTTTTATTTTTATTATTTGACTTTTTTACTCATTTTTTATGCTTTTATTTATTTTATTCTTTTAAATTTAGTTTATTAAATGTTTTTTATTGTATTGTATTTCATCCTATGTTTTATTTTAAATTTGTATTTAAAAAATAATTAATTTTTTTATTTAATTTATTTAATTATTAAATTTTTATTTAATTGAATGATTTTTTAAATTTTATTATTTAATTTACTTTTTACTTGTATGATTTTTGTATCATTTCGTGTTTGCTTTTTACTTATTTATTTTTATTTTCTTAAATGGTTTTTATATTATTGTATTTTATCTTAAATTTTATATTTATATTTTATTTTACATTTATTTTATTTATTTTAAATTTGCATTTAAAAATTTATTATTTTTTATTTTACTTTTTTATTTTATTTAATTATATTTAAATTTTATTTATTTAATGAATTTTTTTGTTTTATTTAATTTTACTATTTTACTTTTTACTCTCATTATTTTTGTATCATTCTGTACTTTGATGCTTATTTATTTATTTATTTTTATTTTTAACTGGGTCGCCTGTTGTCATATTTGCTTTGTCAAGGACATGTAGCCTCGCTGTCTTTGTTTGGGTGAAGATGTTTGCATCAACATGCGGTAAACTGGTCTGTATAGTGAGGACATCATGGAAGAATACATGTAGAGTTGTTGCCCTCGATTCCTCCTGACAGGGGGTTCCTGTTACAAGTTACTGCCATTAGAATAAAGGAGAAGTTTCTAGTGTTTCTGTCCTTTTCAATTTCCTGCTTAACCCTCATATTATGTTCTAATATTGCACTAAAAATATCCATAAATTAGCAGCTGCATAATGTTTTTATTACAAATTTTTCTCCAATTAATTATGCTTTTGAATGACATTATGGGACGTTGATCTTTTATTCAACAACATTTAACATTAGAAAGTTGGACAAAGTGACTTTTATGAACATTTTAAGAGTTTAAAGTGAAACATAGCCTTGGTGGTTGTTGTTGTATAATATGGTACAAAAAACCTCATAAACTGTCAGTACATTTTCAGTTATTTTACAGACTTGTCTCTCTACATATTATTTCTTATACATCTATATTATTTTAAACTATGAAAATGTCAATAAAAGTCACTTTGTTAAACTATTGAGTTGAATTTTCAACATCAAAAGTTGACAGCAGAGATCAACATCCCATAATGCAATTCATAACCACAAATAAACACAAATGGGAACAGTGTGATTTATAAATGTTATTTTAGAAATTGACTAAATGAAAATTAATTACAGATGTATTTTCTATGCAGATAAAAAGTACAATATAAAAAAACTTAAATCTTTTGGTACATTTAAGCACAAAGTAAATCAGGCCACTTAATGTAAATATAAACCAAATCCAGAAATATTTAAACTGCACTGAAAAAAATGATTCATTGGATATAAAAATTTAAAAGTGTTTGCAAACAATTTAATTTTTATTTTATTTTATTTTAAAATAATTTTTTTATATAAATTTTTTATTTTATTTTACTTTTTAATTTTTGAAATATCATTTTTATTAAATTTAATATATTTTTTATTTTATTTTACTTTTTTAAAATTATAAATGATTTTATTATTTTTAAAGTATAGTCTGACCATTTTGTTTTATTTTAATTTTGTTATTGTATGTTATTTAATTATTTAAAAATATATTTATTTTTTAATTAACATTTTTTTATTTTACTTTTTTTATATTTTATTTAATTTAATTATTTTTTATTTTTTTATTTTATTTAATTTTACTTTTTTTAATTAGAACTAATTTTTTTATAGTATAATGTGACCATTATATTTAATGTTTTTATTTTATTGTAAAAAATAATACATTTTAATAAATTATTTAAAATAAAATTGAATTAATTTTATTTAAAAAATAATTAAATCTTTTTATTTAACTTTTTAATTATTTTTGTTTAATTTTATTTTTAAAATGTTATTTAATCATTTAACTTTTTTTAATTATAACAATTTTTTTTTTTACTTTTAATTGTATTTTATTGTATTTTTATTTTATTTTATATTTAATAAAAATTCTGGCGACGAGGTGACACAGTAGCTAGTGCTGTCGCCTCACAGCAAGGAGGTCGCTTGTTCTCCCTGCGTTTGCGTGGGTTTCCTCTGGGTGCTCCGGTTTCCCCCACAGTCCAAAGACATGTGGTACAGATGAATTGGGTAAGCTAAATTTTCCGAAGTGAATGAGTGTGTATGGATGTTTCCCAGAGATGGGCTGCAGCTGGAAGGGCATCTGCAGCGTAAAACATGTGCTGGATAAATTGGCAGTTCATTTCACTGTGGCGACCCCGAATTAATAACTAAGCCGAAAAGAAAATGAATGAATGAGTGAATGAATAAAAATTCTATTTTAATTCATTATTTTTGTTTAATTTTTAATAAAAAATATTTTCTGTTATTAATTTTTTTTTATTAACAAAAATGTTATTTCATCATTTTACTTTTTTACTCCTTATGATTTTTTAAAGGTAAGTAGTTGCAAACAGTTCATATGGGCAGAACATTACTAAATTGAATTTGTTTGTTTTAATATAGCTCATATAAATTGTTTGCAACCACTTACCTTCAAAAAATTGACTAAATCCAATTAATCTTTTTTTTTTTCAGTGTGGGCGATTAAAGAAATGTATGTATAAACTAAGTATTTCATCTGCCATTTCAACTCCATTTTGCGAACATGTGGAGTCGATCTGCAGCATTGTGTAAGGTCTAAAAGTGTAGTTAAACTCGGAGTTACTCTGTAATGAATCAATGCTCTTCAATCGATGAGTTTCTTTTAAAGCCGCTGGTGGAATGGTCAATATCTCTAGACTAATCCTGGCCGATGCCGTACAGCTGTTTTGATGTCTTCGAGATCTTTGCGGTTCTATACTTCGAATCTATAGCATGTCAGCATGAACTCCGGCTCACTCCAGACGTTGAGCTTTCATCAAGCCGAGAGCGAAATCGATCCGAAACGGTGCCGGTTTGATGCCCTCCGGATGATCTTGTCATGTGTGATTGTGCATTCGGCTGACAGGAGATTGACTTTGTTTCTGTGTTACATGTACTGGAGGCTGTTGGACATGTACAGCTGTCTGCATTACTTTCTCTCTTTCTCTCTCTCTCTCTCTCTCTCTCTCTCTCTCTCTCTCTCTCTCTCTCTCTCTCTCTCTCTCTCTCTCTCTCTCTCTCTCTCTCTCTCTCTCTCTCTCTCTCTCTCTCTCTATCTCTCTCACTCTCGGTTAATATTCATTCCATCTGTAGCCTTAAGGTCATGCCTGGCTTTACAGCTTGCTATAGGGCTTGTTGAGCAGTAAGAGTGGCCTTCACTATCATTTATATTTGGTTGCAAAAGTCTAATTTTTAAATTAAAAAGGATATAACAATACAAGTTCTTTTGTTTAATCAACTTCATATCATTGCACATCATGATTTTTTGTTTTCTGAAGCTGGGGATATTTTGAGAAATGTCAGTATATTGGTGGCCAGTGTCTGTTTTGTTCCTGAAGTTCTTTCAAATGCAATGTTTTATTAATCTCACGTGAAAGAAATGCATTTGGGTTTACAACGGCTTGGTTGTAAAAACATTTCCTCGCCATTTAGCCATTGACAATACAGGGAAATTCATATTAAAGTCAATGGGTAGACATTTTGGTTACAATTTAGCTTAAGTACAAATCTATCACTATTACTAGTGACTTCATTACCTGGCTATTGTTATTAATATAACGGTTTATTTAAAGTACATCTTATTGTAATCCTACCTAATATCTAAACTTAATGACTACCTTTATAACTATTATTAAGACAGCAAATTTTAATAGAGGTAAAGTCATAGTTAATGATCGATAATAGCGGAAATTGTACAATAAAATTTAGGGTGATCATTTTATTTGATTTATTTTGTTATTGTGTATATTGATACATATATATATATATATATATATATATATATATATATATATATATGATTTTTTTTTATTATTTTTATTTTAATTTTTTTATAATATAATTGTTTATTTTATTTGTTATTTTTTTATTTTATTTTTATTATTATTTTATTTATTTTTTATTTCTTAATTTTGTAAAAGAAAATTAATTGTTTATTTTATTTTTAATATTAATATTTTCTTTTTATTTATTTTTTTAAATAATTTTATATTTTTTATTATTTTATTTTTTATTTTTTATTTTATTTAATTTCTTTTTTTATTTATCTTTTATTTTTTATTTTATTTTATAATTTTTTCATATTATAATACATTTTTTATTATTTTATTTTATTTTTATTCATTTTTTATTTTATTTATATTTTCTATTATTTATATTTTATTGTAATATTTTTTTATTTTATATTATAATTTATACTTCCTTTGATATTTTATTATTATTACTAAAATATTTAATTGTTTATTTTTTTTTCATTTTATTATTTAAAAAATTTATGTGTGTGTGTGTGTGTGTGTGTATGCATGTATATATATGTATATATGTATATATATATATATATATGTATATATGTATTTTTTTATTATTATTTTTTTTTATTGAACTTTAAAGTAGAAAAAAATTTATTTATGCAAGTCTGTTCAAATGTTTCTTTTAAAAAAAATTAAATTCAAGACAGTGATTTTGGTGAAATTTTGAGTGAGGTTAGTCAGACAGAAGTTTTTAAGGCATTTAAGTTCTTTCAGTAAGCATTCAGAATCTTCAAAACAAAATGGCTCTTTTCCTGGAAAAATTATTGAAGGTGAAAAAACTAAATCTGTAGGATGTGGTGAGCTAAATGTAGTCTTGTTTTTTTTTTCTCTTCTCAGGTATTTGGAGATTATTATCACTTCAGGCACCACACGGTGGTGAAGAGGTCTTTATCAGAGCACAGAGGAACACACATTCGTCTGCACACAGAACCCCAGGTATGTGTGAAATGTAGAATCCAGATCTGCCTCTGAACACACCATTGACTTTTCTCCTAAAAAAAGGCTCAAAGGCTATGTTGATCAGTCCTTGACTAAGTGAGTGGTAAAGCAGAATTACTGAAGCTACTGAGACCTAAATCTATCTGAGATTTACAAAAATAGCCTGAGATCTGTAAAAAATCATCTTACTTTGACAGTATTGGGCATGCTTTATAATGCAGTGCATGTATTTTATCCGGACTTTGCTTGAATAAATGTCTTTTTTAGACTAACGTGGGGTTTTCAAGCTAGCTAATGTACCTTATTTATTTAATTTTGATGCAATTTTAATGTTTTAAATCATTTTAGACTGCATGTCATAATTTTTGATGAAATATGAGACCTCATATAAAAAGGAATTCATTAATGTAATATTTATTTTGACCTCCTGAGGTTGGAAATCAACATTTTATGAAGGTTAAACACAACCTTCACTAATCTTGTATGAATTTCAGCCCATAATTTGTACATGTATACCTTGAATTAAAAGCAAGTTATTTAAATTGTGCTGATTTATGATATTTTTATTAGGTTATATGACTTTTTTTTGTGCCATAGCCTTTTTTTAAATATATACCAACTCCTTTCAAGCTTCAGCTAATAGGACACCAGATGACTTTGGACATTCGTTAGTGCTCTCAATGTTTTTAAGTCTGTCTGGTTCCTCAAAGACCTCATTACGTTTCCTCAGGGACTCCAACAAAAGACCTAATCACTGTTGGGAATGTAAGGAAGCACTAGAACCAGAGCACTTACATTTCATGTTGTTCATCTTTGTTATTCCATCTGACACTGTGCAGCACACTTTCTTCTCTAGGTTTTTTCAAAAGGATTGGGAAGAAACATTTTCTATTTGTCCAGAGATCCTCTTTTCTTTTCTTTTTTTTTCTAGAAACCCAGCTGGTTTTTGTTCTGATGTAAGTGAAGTTTCAGCTCAAAATATGACACAAATCATTTTATAACTCTTTGAAACTACCCTTGTTAGGGTTTTATTAAAAATTGTGCTGGTTTAATGACTGTCGCTTTAAATTCAAATAATATTGTGATGTTTTCGAAAGAGGGTGGAGCTACAAATGCCTGTGTGTCAGCATAGTGGCAGATTCAAACCAGGACTAACGGTCTCAAACGGCATTTTGTGGCCTGCTGGACTACTTTGATGGGCCCATGTGAAGTATTTATTTAATTTATATTTAACCGCAAACATGGCATTGCAATGCGCAGGTCTGATATTTAAAATCAGACCAAAGGGGACTTTCACATGTAGCATCTTTTGCGTGCAGGTTTAGTGCGCAAATAGAAAGAGATGCACATGCGGTAAGTCAAGCTCATGTTTCCCAAGCGCCGTGAGTTGAAAAGATTAAAACATTTCAGAGTCATGTGACAGGAACCAACCAGACAGTTTCACACTTTGTATGGAATTACACAGTAATAATGGTAAACTAATTACCTCAGATTAACGATTTAACAAATCCAGATACTGATCCTCT
This sequence comes from Danio kyathit, assembly GCA_903798195.1. Taxonomy (NCBI): domain Eukaryota; kingdom Metazoa; phylum Chordata; class Actinopteri; order Cypriniformes; family Danionidae; genus Danio; species Danio kyathit. The sequence goes on from LR812525.1 coordinate 16,973,342, forward strand.
CTCAGTGATGATCATTACATCACATAGCCTATCCACTTCACATTCAACCTGACTTCAGTGCACTTGTTTAGCACAACACAGGCTAGAATTCTCTCACTGAATATAAAACTAAATAAATAAACGAATAAATAATTAAAACAATAAATTTAACTAAGGTGAAGCAATCCAGCAAACAACCCTGTGGCATTTATATGAAGTTGATATTGTGATGCTTGTCTTTAAAATACCTAAAATAATTTTTAGAGTTTTTATGAATGTTTATTGAATAGTTTCACAGAATTTTTATTTTATTTTTTTATTTTTATGATAACAAATTAACCGTATTGGTCAGGCCTGCTAAAATGGCCCCAGTCTCTAATGTGGCCCCTTGGAAAAAATAATTGTCCACCCCTAGTCTATGGAGACTACAGTGTTCATTTGTGCATCGTAAAACTCCTCATTTATAATTCTCTTAGTCACTGACTATCTTCAGCAGGTAAAAACCGTAATGGCTGACGGCTGCTTCCCACTCAGGGCTGTCTATATGTTAATGGGGGAGAGATCATCACTAATAGGCGGGGCTTTCCCCCTTAAACCATGTGTTTCTGCAGACTGTTTTTATGTAGCGTGATCATAAAAAAAATATAATTCATTTTTATCATTAGAGGCTGGCTATATTTATACACTGTTGCCACACAACTGTGTTTTAACCTCTTATAAATGTGATTATTGCATATTAGGTCCCCTTTAAACAAACATATTAATATTTACTAATATCTTACTTTGTACAAATTTAAAGATAATATAAAAATATATATCTGAACATATCATCTCCTTTCCATACATCAATGAGAAGCTTAATTATTCAGATGACTTACAAGTCTGTTTCAAATGATTGCCCCTCATGTCTGGCTTTGAGGTCCGGGGTCACATATTTAACATATTTAATGTTTATTTATTTTGATTCATAGTCTCACGAAAATGTTTAACGTTACACACCTCTGGTAAGCACAAACACTCAAATATTACACTTGCCTTTTGCTGATATCTTCATTACATAATAGATCCATGGTCTATTATTCTGGCTTTAAAAAAGGGTCACTTAATCAACAGATGTCATGTTATAGTTAAACACCGTTAAGTGATTCACTGAGAGATTCTGCGCTCGCTGCTGTAACATTAACTTACATTATGGTCACTATCCTCGGCCCGTTCTTAATTTTGATTCTATAAAATGTCCAATAAACAGTAAAAATGGACCTCATTAAGTCTCAACATTTATTACAGCTTAAGACGGGCATTTCTCAAAGAGGGAATAACAGAACTCTGACCTGAGACGGTGTGTGGGAGCTCGGGTGTCCAGCAGGCGCGCCGTTGTGATCGATGACTCTCGCTTGTTTATTAATGCCTGTGACAGCTGTGACGTCATTGACAGTGGAGTGTCGCTTTTTGATTCGTACTCGTGAGCAGGTTGTCGTGTCCGTGTTGAAACTGTATTCGTGCTTGTAAAGTACACCCATCGTAAATGTATCCGCCATATACAAACAGAAAAAGAAAATGTCGTGTCTGTGTCTGTTCTAATCGCAGATTTTGGAATTGTACCCTCGTAAAATTACGAGTACGTTCCGTTTTCCTTTACGATTTTATAATTACAGATGCGTGAATTTTATTTACGCACGAAATATTTATGACAGTGATTTTATTCCATAAATGTCACATAGCAAAATTTTTCAACGTGTATAATTGCACAATTACGTAATTACCCAGAGAGCTGTCACCGACATAAAGTCTCATATATAAAATATATATGTACATGATACAAATGATGTATAGTAAAGTTTTGTGTGGTTTAGTTTTTATGTTTGTATGTGTATTACACACATATTGCTTATTTTGGATGTGATTTAGGGCGTACTCACACTATGTACAGTTGCCTTGAACCGGGCCAAAGCACGCTTGTCCCCCTTCCCGTCTCCCCCGACGGCTCGCATTCACATTACATTCGGGCCTGGGCACGCTTTCGTCATCGATGACGCGCTGTTCAGAAGCGCTCTCGCTCAGCACAGTGGAGATTTCTTTAATTATGTCGTTTAAGTCGTTTGATATGCGGTGACACGCAGTCAAACATTTCGCCGAACAGATCAGCCACTTTTGACGCTCATAAACAATCATAAAGTCCTCCTGCTGCAGGAATTAGGAGGTTTGCTGAAGGCGCAGCTGCCGTGCAGTGAGGGGTCTGCGTCTTTAATAATCTACGACAGTTTGCGTTCATTAAACAGTACGAATGATTAATTAATCCATATGAAACAGTCGCTTAAAAGTCACGTCTCGCTTTCAGTTTTGGGCTCGGGTGCGTTTTGCACTCACACACAAGCGTACCGCGCCAAAGCCCATGTGAACCGTGCTCTGGCACACCTCTTCCAACCGGGCCAGGGCCGGCCAAGTGTACCGTGCCTGAGCCCGATTCAGAGCACTCACACTTCTCAAACGATCCAGGAAACGGGCCTGGGCACAGTTCGAATAGCATAGTGTGAGTAAGCCCTTAATTTTTGCCTAACACGTTAAAAACTGAACCAACTTAGACTTTTCATGGCATTTATATATCATTGCTTTCTAATGTGCTGGATTGCTTCTATTATTTTCATTTGTACGTCACTTAACATAAAGGCGTCTGCTAAATGACTCGTCTCCTCTAAACGCCATTTGTGCATCTTTCCATTCTTGTGAAATGTATACATCACAACACCTCAGTTTCCTCCCCAGTGTATGTTGCTCCAAAGAACGCCAATAAACCTTCTCGGTTTCTTGTCACCAGTTTGAAATACGAGCATCTAAAGTGGCCCTGCTCGCGATGCGTCGTCCTGACATCTGCATTCGTTCAGTACAACATCGGTATTTGTCGTTCAGCGAATTCTCCGATCCAGATGGGGAGTTCTGAGGCAGCGTGAAACACAAGCCCTGCGATTTTTAATACCAAAGGACTGCTAAGGGCTAGAAACCCCCTTAATGGAAATCACCGACTGGACCCATATGGCCCATTACTCACCTTCTAGAGGGGGTTAAAAAGTCCATCTTGTAACATGACTGCAGGCCACGCTTCATCAGCGCCAACGGCCTGCAGGAGCAAAAGCGGCTTCCCTCGAGATTGCAAAGGCACTCCATTGTCCGGCGTGCAGAAGTGATGAGGTGTGTGAATAATGAACCTACCTGAGTCCCAACACCATGACGGAGAGCCCTGTTTGACTCCAGTAGGAAAGCGAAGGTGTTCATTTACTGAGAGTTTTTGTTCTTGAACGCTCATTGATATGACCTCAAGTATTCTGGTGCTTGTCCTGTTAAAATTCTCGTTGGGAATAAGTGTAGGTATAATTAGTTGCAAAGTTAATAGTTAGTGTTATTAAATAGCTTATTCACTGAAAAAGGGATTACATTTAATTTGATTTAGTTACTTTGGTCCACATTATATTAGATGGCCTTAACCAGTGTGGGGAGTAACTAGTCACATGTTACGGCGTTATGTAATGTAATTACAAAATAATGTAACAGTAATTCATTACAGTTACTGAGAAAAAAATGTGTAATTAAATTACAGTTACTTAAAAAAATGGTAAAGATTACAAGTGGGGGTTACATCTAAAAAAATCTTTAAAAATCTGGGATATTCAATTTTTCAATTCAATTTTATTTATAAAAGCACTTTAAAACAACACAGTTGACCAAAGTGCTGACAATAGAGAGTAAAACAAAGCGTAGCACATACTTTAAAAGAGAATAAATAAACATAAAATGTCAACATCTCACGCTGTGCTAAAAGCCATAATGAACAAGTGGTTTTAAGAAGAGATTTAAAAACAGTAATGGAAGAGGCTTGTCTAATATACAGCGGCAGCTCATTCCACAATTTTGGTGCAGCCACAGCAAAAGCCCGATCCCCTCTGAGCTTTCGACTTCTCCTGGGCACACCCAGGAGGAGCTGGTTGGCTGACCTGAGCGAACGAGAAGGTGTGTATAGGGACAGAGAAGCTCAGAGAGGTAAAGGGGTGCAGCACCATTCAGACACTTAAAAACAAATAAAAGTAACTTATGTTGAATAATATTTATCTGTTGCTTTGCCTGTTTTAGATATGCACGATGCCTTCTGCTAAAGCCATGTATTAAAGCGGTGCTATTCTGCTTTAATTACATTTCTCAGTAGCGTGGTGATTTACTTCCTAAATCAAATAGCTTTTCTGTAGTGAAGCAATTTTTTTAGTCAAGTAGCGCAAGTAGCGTCAACACAAGCTACATTTACAGATCGCGGATCAATAAGTGACTGCACTGACATTCACAGAGCTATGAGGCCGGTTTGTCTAGTCGATATAAGTAAATCCATATGATAGCGAGAATGACGATTTGTTCTTCTACCTGTTTTTCGGTGGTCGACAACAAACTTTTTGGTCCATTACTGCCACCATCTCGCTCTGGTCAGTGATGTCGCCAACCAAGGCTAACACGAGAAATTTGCTTGATGGAAAGATGACTGAGGGAGAGGAGGTCTATATATACAGTATATATATATATAGTTTACTCTAGTAAAGGCTGAAGTATACTATGGTAATCACTATTAGTTCTTAATAGTTACTAATGATGCTACATTATGTAGTGTAATTTATTAATGAGGAGTTGTAATATATATACAATTTAATGCTCATTCTAAATATTTTCCCTTTAATATAAATTATTATAGTATTTTAAATGTGTAACACCTGCCTCATATGTTTCATTGACAGTTTTATTGATCACTAAGATATGATTGACTTGGATTTAAGTGCTTCAATTTAAAAAATGAAAATTGCAAAAATAGCTTAGATGAATTTATTTAGATTTTGTAACAACAATAAAAAAATTTTTGTTAGGGTCTGGTTTTTTTGGTGGATGTACTTTAAAATTAAATTATTATAATCTTAATTCAGGCAGTTCATTCGCGCTTGTGGCGACCCCAGATTAATAAATGGAGTAAGCTGAAAGGAAAATGAATAAATGAATGAATAATCTTAATTCAAGTGATGAAAGATTTTAAGTTTCTAACAGTAAACAGAGCTACTGTACAGGTCACACAGCTGCTTGGTATAAATGCTTAAATGATTTTAGTTGAAAATATCCATTAGAAACATAAAAATAATCAAAAGTAATCAGATGCAATCAGTTACTTTACTTTTATAAAGTAATTGAAAAGGTACACTAATTACATTTTAAATTGGGTGATTTGTAATCTGTGATCTATTACATTTCAAAAGTAACCTCCCCAACACTGGCCTTAACTAATATATACTTAGTCAAATTGATAATTTGTTACAATGTCCATTGTGTAAATACATGATTTTACATTAGTTATGCTGATTAAATAAATACTGCATGTAATTAATTTCTGCAGTTATATTTGCAGTTGACCAGCCTTAACCTTAGCCACTCTTTAACCACCCCATCCCACCTCAAGAGCACCAGACATCTTCTGCAAGACATCAGAGTATGTACTTAATGTGTTCATGTGTAAGTACATAGTAGTTAATGACA
>LR812525.1:16978973-17328973 GCA_903798195.1 Danio kyathit
TTCCTTTTTTATTCTTTTTCTTTCTTTCATTCTTATTTTTCATTCCTTTCTTTTCATTTGTTTCATTTTTTCTTGCATTCTTTTTTTTCTTTTTTCATTCTTTCCTCCTGTCTTTCATTTGTTTGCTTCTATCTTTCTTTCCTTTTGCTTTCCTCCTTTCTTTTCTTTTCACCCTTTCTTTCTTTCATATGTTTTTCTTTCTTGCATTCGTTTTCATTTATTTTTTCCTTTTTTCCTTTTTTCTTTCCTTCTTTCCCTCCTTCCATCTTTCTTTTGTTTCCTTCCATTCTTTCCTTTTTTCTTTCCTTCTTTCCTTCCTTTCTCCGTTCTTTCTTTTCTTTCTTTCTTTCCTTCCATCTTTCTTTATTTATTTCATTTGATCTGATGAAGATCATATAGCTCTAAAAACAGGAGTAAAACAATGCTTATTATTATTATTTTGTTTTTTGTTTAAAATTATGTTTTTTAGGTTGAAAACCAATTCAATTCTCCTGCTTTATTAGAATTTATTATTTTCTGGTTTTATCTTGTGATTGTACTAATATCACATTAAATTTGGATTTTTATTACTAAGATAATCCAGTCTAATTGGACCCATTTCTGTTCTTCTCAGTGTTTGTCTTTAGTAGCTAAGGTGCACATGAACTCTGAGTCGGTCAGAGTTATGCTTTTTTTTCTTCTGCTCTCTATTTTTATTCTTATTTTATTTTTTTGTGTGCAAATAAAGTGCTATAATGTCCATCCCTGCAATTTCTTAATCATCTTATCTAAATAATGCATTACAGTAATGAGACTGTAGCTTCTACATCCTGTAAGATATAGAAAAGTGTGTAGTTTTGTTTGTGTGATTTTTGTTCTGTCTCTAATGTGTATTATGCTTTGTGTATTTAAGGTGTGCGTATGCTAGATGGAGAAGTCACTGATGTGGTTGAGGCTCAGTCTCTCAGTCTCAACCCACAACACATTGACATCTACAGTGCCAGTTGGGGACCTGAAGACGACGGCAAAACTGTGGATGGACCTGCAAAATTGGCCAAAGAGGCTTTCCTGCGAGGCGTAATAGAGGTTTGGCTTTTCTTTCATCTGAACTTGTTGCTTTTTTGTCATTTATGCCTGAAACAAACAAACATTCTGCAATTTGCATCTTTTGTTTATTTATTTATTTTGTGTGAAGCCTGTTTGTTTTCAGGGTCATAATTTATCTTCTAGATTTTCCACCCTCTCTCAGCCATTATAATTAATCAGACTATATTAAACGTGGCTCTAAATTATATGGATATGCAAAATATCTGTTATCGTTGACAAATGTTTGACATTTCAGCATAGTAAACAACATTGTTCATCAAGCTGAATCATGTGTGCAATTTAATTAAATGTATTAAATTGTTAATGTTTTTACATATTAAATTAGGTAAATGCATCAAAGTCATTGCATTTTATACAATTTAATCAGTGAATACTGATCTGATCAGTTTGTATTTACACACAGAAGTTTTAATTTTTAAAATATTTCTCAAGTGATGTTTAACAGAGCAAAGAAATCTTTCAAGGTATTTCCTAATATATTTTTTTCTTTTTTTTCTGGAGAAAGTCTAATTTCAATTGGATTGGTTGGAAATAAATCATATTTTAAAATTATATATATATATTTTAGGTCAATATTATTAGCCCTCTTAAGAATTGTATTTTTTTATTTATTTATTTATTTATTTATTTATTTATTTAATTATTTTTGATTGGCCTAGTTAACCTTATTAACCTAGTTAAGCCTTTTAAACTGCACGTTAAGCTCAATACTAGTATCTTGCAAAATAACTAGTAACATATTATGTACTGTCATCATGGCAAAGATAAAAGAATCAGTCGTTCATTCATTTTCCTTCAGCTTAGTCCCTTTATTCTCTCAACTTGTCCCAGTAAACTGCACTTATTTCAATAATCTGAGGCATTCTGTCAGAGAGGGAGATCATGCAACAATTTTAAAAAATCATTTGATTGCCAGCCTCTACATGTTGATACTTTCTCCAGCTCTGAGTTATAAATGCTGATGAGATAAAAAAAAAGCGCCCTGTGTGCATTCATCTGTTGACTTCTCAGGTCTACTAAAGAATTTATTAAATGGTCTGGGGACTTGTTGAGCAGTCTTTTATCCAGATATGATAATATTTTAATTTTGAGTGATTTCAATATTCATATTTGCTGCCTAAATGATTTTTTGAATCTTATTGTCTTATTGTCCCTTTTATCTTTCTGCAATATTGCATTAGATGATATGGCATTTTCAGACCATAAAACGGTCACTTTTGAGATCACTTTTACCCATGAAATAAGCAACTCCTCTATTGACTCCACACGGTTTCATTGATAGTGTCTCTTCTATTGATCCGTTTAAACATTTGTACATTAATGATCAACATACAGCAATGCTAGAGAACCCCTCCCTCTTATCTGGATGTTTTCCGGTATAACTCAATCGAATAACTAAATAACAGCTGCACTTAGTTACACATAGTGAGTTTTAAACCTGTCTCTCTTGTATCTCTGACTGATACAGTAGGCTGGATAAAACTCAGCAGCTGTGCATTGGATATTTTACCTTCAAAGTTTTTTTTAAGTTAGCCTTTGAGATTATTATTAATAAGAGTAGGGCTGTGTGATTTGGGGAAAATATCTAATTGCGTTTTGTTTTTGTTTTTTTTTTTGTTTTTTTTTTAGACAGATATTGCGATTTGATTCACGATTTAATTTTGTAGTCAAACTTCAGCTCAATAATATGCAAGTCGTGGCAACAATTCTGTGACGGCTCTTAAAAATTACCTGTTTTTGTTTGGTGTCTGCCATTTTCTTTGATATTAATTCATCTATTAATGCTTCTGCAGCAGCAGACGCCATATTCCCACTTGTCAGCGATTTCTCGTTTGTTTTCTTTTCTTCTTTCTCACTCAATTGGCTAGTAAGGCTGTCACACACAGCCAATGTTCTGCCAATTTGTCCTAACTTGTCAGATTGTCCTACTTTTTGTTCAAAAAGTACTGTAGGTAGCACATTTTGATGACGCAATAGGCTACCCATCCATTTTGGCCACCAGTGTAATTTTTAACGGAGATTAGTGTGATTATGAAGCTCCTAACCTACCTAATCCCTAACCCCAACCTCAGAACCATTCAAATACAGTGTTGGTAGCATATTCTGATGGATAGGATGAAATGTCAGGACACCTGTTGTCACGCGTTTGCTCTGTGCAGGGGAAATTAAATAATACATATATTTATTTCATATTGCAGCCTCTTGCGATTTAACTTATCGCAGTGTTTCAAATTGCGATTCGTTTTCGATTAATCACACAGCCCTAAATAAGAGTCTTGTTTTTGGAGTTGTTCCTTCACAACTGAAACATGCCATAGTGCAGCCTCTTCTGAAAAATGTCTTTAGACTGTGGGGGAAACCGGAGCACCCGGAGGTAACCTATGCGAACACTGGGAGAACATGCAGACTCCACACAGAAATCCCAACTGACCCAGTGAGGACTTGAACCAGCGACCTTCTTGCTGTGAGGTGACAGTGCTACCCACTGAGCCATCATGCTGAAAAAGAAATTACTTACTTATTAAAACTATTTGGTTTAAAATGCATTAAAATCTTGACTAATATGATAATCATACATTTATTATAAATGATGAATCTATCGAGTAGCCTAGTTTAATCGTTAGTCATTTAAGGTTGTTTATTTATTACCTGAGGTTTTGATTTGGCATCGATGTCAAGGAACCAGTATAAAACCTACGCATTTCCCTAAATACAGATGATTTTTATTATTAATTTATTAGTTTTTTATTTACTTAAATGTCTACATAGAGCAATGAAAGAGGTCCAGTTTTCCATGCCATCTCTAATTGCTTCTGTGACTCATGGGCTATTTTTGCTGTTTCCTGCCATTATCTACATCAATTGCTCTGTGCCACAAACAGTAGACGTGTTTTCATTGATATTCCTGTGCTGAAATGGACCAATCTGTGGCTGAATTCGCCTCTTAACCTCAACACTTTTACCAGCAGCGGAATTTAAGAGGGCATAAATGTGCGCTTCAATTGAATTAAGTGGATTTGCTTTGAAGTCGGTGATGTCAGAGGAAGATGCTCAGTGTTTGATTTCGGCACACTTCATTTAAGAGAGCCTCGAGTCATGAAAGCACTAAGTTGTCACAGTAAAGTTTTGTTTAATTTAAATGTCACATTAAATGGCAATCTTTCAGCAAGACATCTTCATGAGGATTTTCCAGAGCGTGAACAGTATTGACATTCTTAATTCCTAATTACTTAACGCCATTTGAGCTAAACTGCTATCATGGAGCGGCATTAGTTTCAGCCCTATACTCGCACATGAACATGCGTTGAGGTTTCCTCAATCTGGCTGTGGTCCAGAGAGAGAGGACAATGGTGAAGAGCCTTGCCAAGACGCTTCCTACCTACCGCAGTGTGTCGTGGATGGATTTTATAGGAGCAGAACTTATGGGGGAAAATGCTAGCAGGAGACTTGGTATGCTAGACCCACTGTGTGGTTACATTTCAGGGTTGAAATGAATCACAAGGAATAGTTCATGCTAAAAAAGATATACAGTTCATGTCAAAATTATTAACCCTTCTGTGAAATGTAAAAAAAGGGGTTGCTTAACGGAGAGATTGTTTTCAACACTTTTTATATATAATACAGACCCCCTAGTTTTTCGCAATTCCGTGATCGCTGAATCAACAAAAAGTCACAAATGTTTGCGGTCCTGCAAAACTCTTAATTAAGTGCAAAATAATATAATCAAAATATATTTATTTCAGTTTGCAATGAATAGTTTTACATGACTTATAGACGTTGCATACGCAGCGCACGTGATGTATTTGAGTGTCTCTCAAAAAATTACATCTCATCTGCACCCTCACAATCATTACATTATATAGAGGGGGCATCTTATAGTGCAAATTGGGCATTTTGTGCATTTGACGCGCTTCAGACTGCAAAAGAAAGTTGGAACAAATGGAGCTGTGGAACAGACAGGTGGAGATTAGATTGTTTCAAGGATGACGGCCGCTGGACGTGCCTAAACTGAAGGACATTATTTGTGCTTTACATGTATGGCTAGTATTATGATGAGCATTAAATCAATAAATGATTTCGTTTAACTCTTTCCCTGCAGTTAACAAAAGAAAACGATTCCTTGCCGTTGACTAGTTTTATGGCAATCCGTGTTGTAGGTGTATTACGATAGGGGAAGCCCTAACTCATGTCCTATGTGTGACGATGTCAGATGCTCCGCGGAGTGAAATCTGAGATAGTGGATAAAAATAAGAGTTATACAACCTTTTTTTGGTTTAATCCCTACCATTTCAGAATTGTCTTGACAAGAGACCAAAATAAAGAAGCTTTATTTTTATGACTTGTGTCATTGTCAATGTGTCAGATTGCACACCTAACATAGTAGGCTATCATACATATGATTTTTATATATATCTATATTTAATCGCAAAATTGTGCGAAAATTTTTTTGTGAATTACCGCCACAAAATCTGCCATTTTTATCGCAAAAAAATCACATTCTTTTAAAAAAACTAGGGACTCTGGTAATAGTTTTAATAACTATTTTCTTTTTTTTATTATTATTGTTTTTTAAGGGTTTTCACCTTTAATTGATAGGACAGAAGAGAGTATAGATAGGAAAGTGTGGGAAGCAGAGAGAAGGAAAAAAATTGGCACGGGAATCAGACTCGGGTCACGGTAAACACCGGAGTGCATGTGTCGACGCAATAACCATCACGTCATTGGCGCAGACTTAATAACTAATTTTGTAAATAACTTTTATATTGTGAGATACTAGTATTGAGCTTAAAGTGCCATTTTAAGACTTAACCAGGGTTCAATGTTAAGGATTTTTTCTACTGGCTCAATCGGAAAATGTGAAAATATCCACTTTAATTTTGAAACCCACAGACATTGGCACCAAATATAAATCAGAGAGGTAAGACTTTCTCATAGCCTTATTTCAGTTGTCAAGTTTTATGTATTCAATTAATCAATCTATTAAAAATATGTTGGCTAGAATTCTGCATTATAGGCTTAAATTATAGAGAGAAATAACAGATGAACCAGTGTTGTGCCAAGAAACACACCCCTTCTGAAATGTGCATACAGTTGAAGTCAGAATTATTAGCCCCCCTCTTTATCCCCCCCCCCCATTTTTGTTTAACGGAGAGCAGATTTTTTTTCAACACATTTCTAAACATAATAGTTTTAATAACTCATTTCTAATAACTGTTTTATTTTATCTTTGCCATGATGACCGTAAATAATATTTACTAGATATTTTTCAAGACACTTCTATACAGCTTAAAGTGACATTTAAAGGCTTAACAAGGTTAATTAGGTTAACTAGGCAGGTTAGGGTAATTAGGCAAGTTATTGTATAACGATGGTCTGTTCTGTAGACAATATATATATATATATATATATATATATATATATATATATATATATATATATATATATATATATATATATATATATATATATATATATATATATATATATAGCTTAAAGGGGCTGATAATATTGACCTTAAAATGTTTTTTAAAAATTTTAAAACTGCTTTTATTCTAGCCGAAATAAAACAAATAAGACTATCTCCAGAAGAAAAAATATTATCAGACATACTATGAAAATTTCCTTGCTCTGTTAAACATCATTTGGAAAAAAAAATCAAAGGGGGGCTAATAATTCTGACTTCAATTGTATAATAACTTAAATTGATAAAAAAAAAAAAATAGAATAGAGTTATGACAACTAATGACAGTGACTGATGTGAGTTCCATGAATGGAACCCTTACCTTACAAAAGATATATATTTAAATTAAATAGATTTATTTAAATACGATACCGATAAGATTAAATAGTGAATTGTTTAATGTGTGATTTAATTAAAACTACAACAATTTTATGTTTTTCATTGTTTAAAACCCACCAAAATGCCTAATTTTAGAAACAGGCTCATTACATCGGCCTCTACAGTCAATATTTGTACTTTTCATTTATTTGTAAACCTAGTTTTAAACTGCATTTCTCTTCTTGTTCTTGCTTGATCCATCAAAATAATAATCATATTAGCCCACGTTTTAATTATTCAATTCAGTTCAATTCACCTTTATTTGTATAGCACTTATACAATGTAGATTGTGTCAAAGCAGCTTCACATGGAAGATTATAGTAAGTTGAAACCGTGTCAGTTCAGTTCAATTTTCAGTGTTTAAGTTCAGTTTAGCTCAGTTCAGTGTGGGTTAATAATCACTACTGAGAGTCCAAACACTGAAGAGCAATTCCATCGATGCGCAGCTCTAAAGATCCCGAACCATGCAAGCCAGTGGCAAAAGCAGCAAGGAAAAAAACTTCACCAATTGGTGAAAGTGAAGAATTAAAAAAGCCTCAAGAGAAACCTGGCTCAGTTGGGCAAGACCATTTCTCCTATGGCCAAATGTCTTGTGCAGCGCTGCAGTCTAAGCGCCGGAGGCTGGAGAATGCTGGACCTCAGCGAAGACTCGTCTGTCCTTGGAGCGTCACAGGAATCAGTCTCATGCTCTCCACTCGTCCATGACCACCACTGCAGCTGCTCAGGATATGGCCTGGTCCAGGATTATGAAAACCTTAGGATTCTCGTCGCTGGTCTTGGATCGCATCAGTGGCGCTGCATAGTCTGAGGGCCTCGGGATGAGTACCCCCAGGTGGAAATAGAGAATAAAGAGAATAATTAGCGTGGCTGCTGTTCATAGTGTATATAAACAAGATGAAAAAAAAAAAAAAAAAAAAAAACCTGCATGGGGCACATCATGCGTCATACCGCTAAGTGATGCACTGAGTGTATGCTTTGCTAAAAATAGATAGGTTTTAATCTAGTTTTGAACTGTGAGTGTGTCTGAGCCTCGGACATCATGAGGAAGGCTATTCCAGAGTTTAGGGGCCATAAATGAGAAGCCTCGATCTCCTTTACTCGACTTTGCTATTCTAGGTACTACTAGAAGCCCTGAGTTTTGAGATCTTAAAGAGGGGGTTGGTTAGATAAACATTAAATTATGGCATTTCTTTTTTTTATGTAGACTGAGAATACTAATGAAAGTCTATGAATGGGGTGCGTGCATTTCACCGAATGGAGTGCATTTCTCTTTTTATTTACAACATTTACGTTTAGTTTGCTTTTTATGCTCAACAATGAAAAAAAACTAAAGGTTTTGGTAACACTTTAGGTCACAATTCATGCTATTAACTACTGGCTTATTACCTGCCAACTTTAGATATTAATTTCCTCCAACCACATCCCCATCATCATCCTTCTGTTTTCAGATAGGAGGGCCAAATTAAAGGTTATTATGGGCCAACTTTGGCCCGCAGGCCCTAGTTTGGGCATCTCTGGTCTAAACTAATGCGTAGTGTCCATTTGAGATTTACAGTGTTTATCAAGTTGCCTAAAACTTGTGATAAATTTATAGCATGTTTGATAATCTTTGAACAAATTACTGTGAAATTCTATAGCTTTCAATATTCAGAGGTATCTATTAGTGTTTTAGCTGTAAACATCGTCGATTTTGAACAATCGTTTTAATACTCCAATGACATTTATATGCCACAGACAAGAGATGCATTATGCAGAATCATGTCCAAATATACAAATCACATTAACATGACTGAATTAAATCAGATCTGCTGATCTTTTAAAAGTGCAGACACAATACAAAGTTCTCTTTTCATATAAATAAGTGGCACAAGGGCAAAAGGAAAAAGCCTGGTGTTTTCCACCACCATCCATATTTATCCACATTTTATAGTCATTGTTTCTGCTGTCCAAATCATGAGTGTTTAGCGTGTGCCAGCAGTCAGATTTGTTTGGGGAAACAGGATCCATGTTGCATGGAGAAGGCCAATGCAAATGGAGCTCAGTTCTGTGTAAATAAATGCCCACAATCAAGCAGGTGTGCGCCGTAAACCCCAAGACGGAGCCAAACTTTGACTTTCTCAGCACGCTATTTTTCTCCTGCAGACTTTTTTTGTTTAATGCATTGTTGCAATTGTAAGGTACAGTATAAAGAGCAGCAGCGATCAAAGGTAATGAGCAAACAGCATCTGAATCTGATTATTTGCACTGCTGGCAACATGCTGAAATGAAAGTCATACGGCTATTGAAACATGCCTCGTTAATGTGCTGCGTGCATTTTTCACGAGCTCATTATCGGCCCTGACAGTTTGCATTACTGCGCTTCATATGACCACAAAGAAAAAGCCCGGTGCTGTTTGTGTCTTTCATTTGCGCCTGAAAATAAACACGCATGATAAATGACTTGAGAACATTAACGTCGTCCCACAAGGTCTTTTTAAAAGCATCTGGTCCAAACCACGATAGCGCTTCAATAGTCCGTGACACTTTGAACATCCTTTCTGAGAGACCCTCTCTTCCAAATCCCACTCATCACAAATATTATCCAGTTGTTTTGGGTATTGTCACCGGTAATCCTCCCGTCTCAGGCTTGGCAGCGCTGCGCTCGCATCTGGCTCTTCGCATTAGATTGCTTAAAGAGAAATGCCAGCACTTAGGCTACGTTCACACTGCAGGCAAATATGGCTCAGATCAGATTTTTTATTTATTTATTTATTTTTGCTCGTATGTGAATTAGATTTGTTTATGTCATGACCGTGTGAACGGCACAAACTTCATGGTATCTGATTGTTTCAATTCAGATTTGTGCCACTTTTGCATTGAAATTTTTCCAATAGAGATCTAATCGCAGTGTTATGCTGGAATTCATGCAGCATAACATGCATAACAGCATTTTTTTTTTTTTTTAAGTAACATGCACTGGCACATACTACAGATGTCTTCTACTCTTTCAGTCACATAAGACTTATTTTAGGTTTCAGACATTGATAGACACATTAGTACTGGAAAAACAATCATTTATAATTCATAAAATACACTGCTGTAGTCTGCGGAAATGTCAATGGCAATTGTAAGCATAGTAAAGGGTTCCCGTGGATCATGGAACTTTAAAAGGCTTATCCCAAAGTCATTGAACTTTTTGTCGTGGAATATCTGTTTGGTTGTTGATTTAAAGCAGGGGTGTCAAACTCATTTTAGCTCAGAGGCCACATGGAGGAAAATCTATTCCCAAGTGCGGCGGACTGGTAAAATGATGGTATATATAACTTAAAAACAACAACTTCAGATTGTTTTCTTTGTTTTAATATGATCAACATAAAACATAATGCTGGAGCCTGAGGACAACACAACCTCCTGGCAATTCGTAACTTTTTTTTATTTAGTGGCTAATTCATATGAATTTGTATGATCTCGTTTGTACAATATAGTACGATTTGCTTATCCACCAATGACGGTTGGGTTTAGGAGTGTGGTTGGGTGCCATGCCTGCTTTTTTTTTTTACCTTATTCTAAAATGCGGAAGTGTGCTCATTTTTGCGATTGTATTATAACTTCCGATTGAGTTCCCTATAAGAGAAATGAATAGGAGTAATACATGGCAGAAAATGGTCAAACTACTTGCTCTACAAACAAGTGTGTCCATGACTTTACGGTCAGTGTATATTTTGGTCATTGGATTTTCATTTTAGAAACTGATATAAAAAAAAAAAACGAAAATCGAGCCGTTTTTTGATATTCGTTATCAAATTAAAAAAAAAATTTTTTAATACAATGTGTTTTTTTTTTTATTTTTTGTTTTTGAATTTTAAAACGAAAATAAATAAAAAAAAAAACGGCTCGTTTTTCTTTTTCATGGTAAAAAACGGAAAAGCAAAATTCAAAAATGATTTGATTTTCATTTTTCATTTTGCATAACAAAAAATAAAATCACCGGAAAACAAAAACGAAGGCTTGTTTTTTATATTCCGAAACCAGATAGGCCGACTCATTCACGGTGATGCAATGCTGCCACACACAGGCTAGCCTATAGGCTATTATAAAAAAAAAAAAAATACTAGTTATTTTTTACTAATACTAATACTTTATTTTTTTCCACTTAATAATGTTATAAAAGGTATTTTCTTGTGATAACAGGATTTTGCTAAGACATATTTTCCTCACTGAAGCCGGTTATATATAATATTCTATATATAATAATAATATATACATAGTCCATATAAATAGTCCAATACATAAATTAAAATTCAAAAAAAAAAATTGCCTACTGATATATATATATATATATATATATATATATATATATATATATATATATATATATATAGCAGTAGGCTATTTTTTTTTTTAGAATTTCAATTCATGTATTAAAAATCAGTATATATGATTATAGGTTATATTAGGAAATAGAATAGGCTGTATTTGGGGTGAAGACGCACACAACGGCAGTCTTAAAGTTCATTATCAACTGTAGCAAAGTTTTTGTAATGTTATCTGATAGTCCGCTTTGGAAGACATTGACCGTGTTTTTGAAACATGCTGAATGCCTTTAAGATTAAATGAATTATGTTTATATTAATTTTGAATAACGCGGAGAGATGACTTGTTGAAATGTGCGCAATGATTCCAATCGAATGTCCAATGTCACTGTCACTCCTGAAGTGGAAGTGATTTTAACAATAAACTTTATTTTCAGAAAACTGTTCAGTAAAGCAATGCAAATAATGCATATATCGTCAACTATGATGTTCTATTTAAAATGCTGCTACAGTATGTAAAAAAATGAATAATAAAATAATAATAATAATAATAATTACATATGTATATATTATTATAAAATATAATATATAACCGGCTTTAATGAGGGAAAAAATTATAGCCTATAGGCTAGCCTGTGTGTGGCAGCATTGCATCACTGTGAATGAGTCGGCCTATCTGGTTTCGGAATATAAAAAACAAGGTTTATTCGTTTTTGTTTTCTGGGGATTTTATTTTTTGTTAGTTAAAATGAAAAATGAATATCAAATCATTTTTGAATTTTGCTTTTCTGTTTTTTACCATGAAAAAGAAAAAGGAGCCGTTTTTTTTATTTTTTTGTTTTAAAATTTAAAAAAAAAAAAAAAAATCAAAAAACACATTGTATTTCAATTTTCTTTTTTGAATTTGAAAGCGAAAACGAAAATCAAAAAACGGCTCGTTTTTCATTTTTCAATATCCGTTTCTAAAATGAAAATCCAATGACCAAAAGATACACTGACCCTTTACAGACAAAGCAGAGTCATATAATAAGAAAATATCAGTTTGCAACATCAAGCGCCGTAACAAGCTGTTTTTAACATCTAAAAATTAATGGAAGTGAATGAGACCGGAAGTGTTGAGCCAAAGAGATACGGAAGCTGCTCCGCTTGTACGCAACTGAACTCATACAAATTAGCATTAAACTGACAAAACATGAAATAGTTACGTTTCCTTGTGAGAACACCTCAGTGTGGTATGGCAGGGCATAGAAGTGGTCTTTCTCTTGGAGAAGGATGTCAAACTGACGCTGATTCAGGCTTCTGCATCAGATGACATTAACTGTTTTTAATTGTGCCATCCAGTGGACACATATGGAACAGCAGTTTCTTTTATTGAAAAATTGTATGTTTGACACCCCTAATTTAAAGGGCACCTACAGTGGGTGACACTTTAAAAGGAGCATTACCTCCGGGAGTGGCACTGCTGCCGCACTAAAGGATTAAGAACGTGTTTTTAGGTATAACCACAGTTTGCGACTATGCCGCCAGGGGGCACAAAGGGACGGGATGCAAACAGAAATATACAGTAGCTGTAAATACCCTGCTACTTGTAAATGAAGATGAAATAATGAAACGAAGCATTATAATTCCTTCATTAATCATTAAAAACTTGTTAACAAGCTTTATTATCATTGTAAACAAGTGAAATGAGGATTCATTTTGGAAAGTAAAATTAAAGAAATAAAAGACAACTAAAATGAAAGTTCAAACATGCATGCATGCATGAAGAGCGGGATGGCAGCATGTGAGAGATTTTTGGCGTAATATTTATGGTGTAGTATTTCTCAAACATTACGTGAGATCTGCTTTTTTCATCTCTGTCACTGTGCTGTTTATCTGATGAGACAGAGATTAAGGCACACTCTGACAGGCTCGTGGAAATGGTGGGTGGGGAGAACTAGCATTAAAGGCACAGGCAACAAACACAGCAACAATGTGTTTAGAGAAGAAAATTGCAATATTCTAAAAGGTGTAATAAACAATCTGGTGGGTGTTTTGAGCTGAAATTTTACAAACACATTCTGGAGACACAAAAGACTTATCTTAAATCTTGAAAAAGGGGTAAAATAGGTGCCCTATGAATTTAAGTCCAGTTGTATTAAAATTTAACTATGTCATTTTTCTACGCTGATGTTTAGGCTATTTTTCAGCACCATTTTTTCCTTTCCTGTGGGTCAGATTGTAGTCACCAAGCTGTACTTGTTAACCAAGACAAACGTGCCAGGGAAGTGTACTTTTGTTAAAAGTGCTTTGGCAAAATAATTTCATAAGTGTTAGGGTGCTTTCACACCTGTGGTTTGCTTTTACACTGCAAAGATTCTAAATGGACCAAAATAGTAAAACAAGTCACGTGCGAGTAAACTGTCCTCACATTGGTCAGAGTTTTAGTCCCACGGATTCCGCTCTGCTCTCACACCATTATTTTAATTTATGATGATAAGCATTAAGACATTATAAGCGAAAACGTTAACTTTAATTTTGATACCCACAGACATGGTCACCAAATATAAATCAGAGAGGTAAGACTTTTTCATACATTGCCTCATTTCAGTTATAACAATCTATTTATTGAATCAATCTGTCAATTAAAAAAAAAAACATTGGCCTATGCATTATAGGCTTAAATTATAGAAATAACAGATAAACTAAGACGGCAGTCAGATCATTAAGCAGATCAATGTTGATCTTTCTTTCGAGGTGTCAGTGCGGAAATGAACAAAACAGTAGGCCTAATACAAAATATTATAAGATTAAAATATGGAAATATGATCAGATGGTAATTTCTGTCAATTTCCCTAACGGATAAACGGCACTCTGTAATATTTCAGCATGCTTTCACTTTCGTATTCGACATTCGCACATTTAATGGTATGAATGACATCCCGCCCTACCCATAAATTGTCTCTTCATATAGCCGTATATACTGTATGGATATTACATAACCATAATACACTGTGATATAGCCTGGTTTGTTGGATCGTTTTGCTTTCTCACTACAATCGATCCGCTCCAGAGTTCGTTACAAATCGAGCCGAGACCACCTCATTCAGGAAATCTTGGGCCATTGACACAAATCTGAGCACAATTGCGGGTTTCACATATGCCAAACGAACCATGCTAACTGGGTGAGACAGCTTTTGAAAAATTTCTCGGTGTGAATGTTCTTTTCAAATCTGAGGTAATTTGTACATTATTGCTCTTTAATATTATGCATTGTAGGTTATGGAAAATTAGCTTTTGAGTCAGTGAAACTCAGAGAATTTGGCATTTGGCTTTGAGTGGAAACCTTTAAGCATAATTTGACAATGTGCTTTTATTTGCATTCCAGCAGGCACACAACGTTAAAATTAGGTTAGATTTAGATGTAATGTCAGGTGACCAAATTCAATGTCTAATCCAGCGTCTAAGGACAACATTATTTTGATGTCCAATACGACCTCAAATGACGTTGATATTTGGTGGATTTTAGGTTGTGTTGGAAATGACAAAATCAAAACGTCGAGCCAAATCTTAAACCACGTCATATTGATGTCAAATACTGACCTTGGCAACCAAAATCCAACATCTGATAGACGTCATAGTGGTAATGTCCACACAACATCAAACTGTAACGTCATTAGACGTTGATTTTTGGTTGATTTTGGGTTGTATTGGAAATTGACAAAATCAAACGTCGAGCCAGCATCTTAAACCAACGTCATATTGATGTCAAATACTGACATTTATTTTTCAGGTATGGCAACCAAATTCTAACATCTGATAGACGTCATAGTGGTAATGTCCACACAACATCAAGCTGTAATGTCATTAGACGTTGATATTTGGTTGATTTTAGGTTGTGTTGGAAATTGACAAAATCCAACTTGAGCCAACATCTTAAACCAACGTCATATTGACGTCAAATACTGACATTTATTCATCAGGTATGGCAACCAAATCCAACATCTGATAGACATCATAGTGATAACGTTGACACAACGTCAAGCTGTAACATCATTAGACGTTGATTTTTGGTGATTTCAGTTTGGATGTTGGACATGACTTTGGCCTAAACTTGGGTTCTGTTCTGACATCAACCCATTTTGCCAAAATTTCACCGACATTGGGGATACCGCATCTATCTGATATCATGTTGACGACCTGTGCCTGCTGGGATCATGTTACATGTGTAACTGGAATGTTTCTGCTGTGTCTTTTGTCTCTGTGGTCAATTTAGGGCCATGATTAGTGCACTCTGGGAAATGTGATTTTGCTCCTATTTAAAACAAGTGTGTTTCTTCTCCTTTAATTTTAGGGCCGTGGTGGACGGGGCTCCATCTTTGTGTGGGCTTCGGGGAATGGTGGCCGCATGAAGGACAGCTGCAATTGCGACGGCTATACCAATAGCATCTACACACTGTCCATCAGCAGCAGTACGCAGAACGGCAACGTGCCCTGGTACAGCGAGGCCTGCTCATCCACCCTCGCCTCAACCTACAGCAGCGGAGGCGTCAATGAGAAACAGATTGTGAGTCCCTCTTTCTATCTCTCTCTTTCCGCCTCCAGAAAATCAGCAACAGTTATCCTTTAATTGAAGAAGTGGCGTAGCGAATCGATTCCAAAAATAAAGGAGATCAGAAGATAAACTGCCAAGCCAATTTATGGAAAAAATACTGCAAAGGCTTTAAAGTTCTTCTAAGCTTTTTGGCTGTCAATGAGTGTTGTGGTCACTAGTGAGGGTGGAAGATACTGGAAATGTTTTTCTTCATCGTGGCCCTTCAAGTGCTTGAAGCTTCAAAAAGCATGCATGTTCAAAACACGCAACCTTTCATGCATGGCTCGGTTTAATCTTTGTGTTTGTGTTGTTAATGGTGTTTCCAAGTCAAGCCTCAACTATTATTGGTTGCTTATGCTTTCAACAAATGCCAGCTCTGAGTATTACACGGTGTCCTAAGCAGACAAAGCAACAAGCCGTAAAAGTTTCACAGTGTCTTCTGTGGAAATCAAATGGCACAGTTTGCTGAGGAGGAAAAGTGCTGTTACTTTTTGTTCTGGCTGATGATAAAACTGGTTAAAAGGACACAGAGAGACCAATTAAGTACAGATTTAATCAACCATAAAGGACTCAGATTCACTAAATTTGTAGTTAACAAATGTAATAAAAGTTGAAAGAAGTAAACAAGCCTTCTTACAAAGCTCTCAGATATTTTCTTAAGAATAGCTTCAATTGTTTTACAATAAATTGTGGGGATTTCCAATAGTACAGAGGGGGAAATAAGTATTGAATGTAAATAATAAGTATTGAATGTTTTTTTTCCTGGGTTTAATTTCTCTAAAGGCGCTGTTGAGATGGAATTGAACCAGATTTTGGTAAAATCCAAAACAATACGAACATTAAAATAAATTAATAAAGGCTTCACAGACTTCAACAGAGTGTAAAAATCTTGATGGTTCTGTGGGTCTCGTCTGTCAAATCTGATCTTTATTTTGTATTTTCTATTGCATTCAAGTCAGGTGATTGGCTGGGCCATTCTACAGCTTGATTTTCTTTCTCTGAAAGCATTAGAGAGTTTGTTTGTCTGTGTTTTGGATCATTGTCTTGCTGAAATGTCCACCCTGGTTTCATCTTCATCTTGCTAATGTAGGTGTTGGACTGAAGGAGCTAATATTCATTTACACTGAGGAAGGGCAGAGGGTTGCTGAAGAACTACAGTACTGAGAGATTTCAGCTGCTGTCTGGGCTTTCACTGTCTTTCTAAACCTCTCTTTCTTCATGCGTTTAAAACTTTTTCCCTGTGTCATTTCATTTATTACACAACTTAATTTGGCAACTATTTAGATTTGTTTTCTTTGCATGTATGGATTTCTTTTGTTATTACCATATCCGGGAAAAAAATCAAGTCAACAGCACCTTTAGAAATATGCTTTCTTAGAAAAATGGTGACTTGTTCAATACTTATTTTCCCTGCTGTATGTTGGTTCTTGCTATAGACTTCCACTCAGTATTTTAAAATATACTTCATATACCATCCAATTCTGTATTTCTAAAACTATCATAAGTGCGCGTACACAATTTTCATCATTACTGCCTGTAGTTTGGTGGGAAAGTGGGAAAGGTTTTTTTTTTTTTTTTTTTTTTTTTGGTAGACAACTTCTTTTTCCCCAGATGTCGAGATGAAAACAATATCATCAAACAATAATTGTGATATTAATGTTGCAATATCGTTGATGGAAATAAATGAAAATAAAATGTAAATTCAATCATTGCGATCATGATTTTGAGCAAATATATATTTTCTCTGAATACCAAACATCCTCTTAATTTTGAACTTTCCTGTCCATTGATGAGACATCTCTTTAAATTGAGAGACAACATCTCCCTAACATTGACAAGTTTTTATGGCAATCCATGTTTTAGGTATATTACCTTAAGAAGCCCTAGAGCTTGTCCTGATTGACTTACTGGATTTCTGGGTCTTGTATGTACAGTAGGAAATAAAAATTGTAGATCATATGTTAAAAAAGGAGATGCGTGTAGATCAGATCGACTGTAAAGAAATGAAGAGGTGTACAGCTAAACCGGCAGATGTTGATGGACTCTTATCACTCATGTTTTGGATATTCTGAAACCCATTGGGATAAAGAAGTCCTGTAGACACAATTGGGATTCCTTTAGACACAGAAGCTTCTAGATGCATCTAGGATAGACTGAAACCTGCTGATTTCACACTCCTTTTCTTTGGCTTTGTCCCTTCTTTATCAGGGTTTACCACAGCAGAAGGATCAATGGCATACAATTTATATTTGTGTATGTGTTTTATACATAAATACGTACACATACATGGACACACACAGACAGAGGAGCATATATATGATGATATATGATTAGTTTTTTTGTCAATTTAAATTTTTTAGAAATCAAGTGATAAAACATGAACACAATGGGATAGAATAAAAGGTTTAAAAGCCTAAAAGAGGCTTTGTTGTTCATTTTGACAAATAATGTGCTCATATATTTGTAGCAGAAAGTATTCTGAAAGCTGTCAAATTCAGTTAAAATCATAAAAAATGCTGCCGGTGACTGGCAACTTAAAAAAAAAAAAAAACTTAACGCTGACAGCGAAAGAGGTAAAGGGATATAGTTCACACAAAAATGAAAAATTACATACTATTTACTGTCCCTCTAGTGCAGGAGTGCCCAAACTCGGTCCTGGAGGCCGGTGTCCTGCATTGTTTAGCTCCAACACACCTGCCAGGACATTTCTAACAAGCCTACTAAGAGCTTGTTTAGCTTGCCCAGGTGTGTCTGATTGGGGTTGGATCTAAACTATACAGGACACCGGCTCTCCAGGATCGAGTTTGGGCAGCCCTGCTCTAGTGATTCCAAATCTTTGAGTTTCTTTCTTCTGTTGAACACTAAAGAAGGTATTTTGAAGAAAGCCAGAAGCTATAACCATTGACTTCTATAGCAGGATAAACCAATACTATGGCAGCCAATGGTTACAGGTTTCCAGCATTTTTCAAAATATTTTCATTGTGTCTAACAGAAGAAAGAAAGACAAACCGGTTTGGAACAAGTAAAGGGAGAGTAAATGATGACAGAATTTTTGTTTTTGGGTGATCTATGCCTATAGGTGAATAAAATAAGAACATGTTACTATTTTTTTATTTGACTCCAGAACAGAAGCACTCAAATGCTTTAGCAACCCCAACAACACCCTGGTGCAGTGGTGATGAGATTTGTCTGGGCCAACAACCTCAATAAAATGTTTAACTCCAATTTCAAAAACACACACACACACATATCCCTGTTATTCAAAACAACAACCTCTCTCTGTCATAGCGTGACATTTATTTTTTCTTTTGTGTCATTCGGTATTGTTTCTTCACCCGGCTCAGTCCCCGACCCAGGCGCACACCCAAGCATTGTTCCTCTAACCGCCTGTGCCTGACTGAGTCATCCATTGTCCCGCATTCAAGAAGACACAGACACCAGTGTTTACAATAGAGGTGTGCTTTTTTTTTTTTTAAAGGACAGAAGCCTGATAACCTGCTGTTTCCCCCCCCCCTCCCTGCGGCAGACTCCACCAGGCCATTTCCCTCTCCTGTGGTCTCCCAGGATCCATTCTTAAGTGTGCAATTGCCGAAATGGCCTGTCATCGCTCCTGTCATTCAGCCTGTCTGCCAGTTTTAGCAATTAGTCTCACACAAGGAGGCCTGTCGCAGTCAGTGCACATCCTACCATGCCTGACTTTTTAAGTGTCACCCGTCAAGCCTTTTATGTTTGCATTTGTCTAGCATTGTCTTTGCTCTGTCGGTCTGACCTCCAGGGGCTAAAGATGATAGGCTTTCCTTCTTTTATACCCGCATTTAAATGAACCACCTAACAGGCAGGAGATTAACAGCAGGTTTTATAGAGTGTTTACATTTTTTTCCTGAGAGATATTTAAGGACTGCTTGTTGATGCACCAGTTGTTGCTAAGGCATTGATATTCTGTTGCTAGGGTGTTCTGGGTGGTTGCTTTTTTTGACCCAAGTGGAAAGAAGCCCCAATTCCCAAGTTGGTATGAAATTGTGGTGCATAGTCTGTTGGATTTTTACGCCCAATTTGTTCACCAGGTAAAACTGTAAATCATATCAGTTTAAAAAGTAATAGCACGTCGCTTCTCAACAACTTGCATGATTTGAGGTGTCAATCATATTTGTAGCAGGAATACTTAAGGACTGGTGGCATATAAAATGGGTTTTATTTGAATTATTTATTATAAATATTATTAATAAGAAGCAATAATGGCATTTTAATAATTATTAAGCATTTTAATAATTAATAAGATTAATAAAAAAGGTCAAGAACTGATAAATCAAGATATTTATTTTCAAAAGAGAGCAATCTCTTCTGCCTCATTTACACTAGCAGCCACTTTGTAGCTGCCTGTCACTCTGGGTGGCGATTTGCTGCAAACACTACCTGACAAAAGTCTTGCTGTCTATCAAAGTTTTAGGAAGAACAAATAATAACTTGAGTTCTAGGTGATCATTTGGTATCATAAATGGCTTATATGAAAGGCAAAGGCCTCTAGATTACGCTTATTTACCCAAATAAAATATGATCATGCCTTGATTTTTAATTCTTTAATTAGGACAGTAAGCTCTGACTTTGCATAGACAAAAGTCTTGTCACTTAACAGAAATAATGTACAGTATAGAACATAAAGTCATGGTGCAGTGGGAAAATAATTAATATTGTGTCTGACTCCCATGAGCTTGGAGGACTGCATCATACATCTCTGCAATCACTCAAATAACTTATTAATAAAGTCATCTGGAATGGCAAAGCGTTATTGCAGGACTCCCAGAGTTCATCAGGATTATTTGGGTTCGTCTTCAATGCGTCCTCATTCATCTTACTCCAGACATGCTCAATAATGTTCATGTCTGGTGACTGGGCTGGCCAATCCTGGAGCACCTTGACCTTATTTGCTTTCAGGAACTTTGATGTGGAGACTAAAATATGAGAAGGAGTGCTATCCTGCTGAAGAATTTGCCCTCTCCTGTGGTTTGTAATGTAATGGGCAGCACAAATATCTTGATACCTCAGGCTGTTGATGTTGCCATCCACTCTGCAGATCTTTTACACGCCCTCATACTGAATGTAACCCCAAACCATGATTTTTTTTTCCTTCACCAAACTTGACTGATTCCTGTGAGAATCTTGGGTCCATGCTGGTTCCAATAGGTCTACTGCAGTATTTGTGATGATTGGGATGCAGTTCAACAGATCATTCATGGGGAAAATCTACCTTCTGCCACTTTTCCAAGCGGTCAACTAGAAGTCAAGTTATTATTTGTTGCTCTTACAACTGGGATCGACGACAAGACTTAACAAGACCAGTTCAAGAAAGTCGCTCTTCATTTGCATAAAGCTGAATTCTCAACTTTGTCGCGTCGCTCAACACGCCCAACTGGTTGCCAACGGTCACTGTCGCTCGCCTAGATGGAGGTCGATGGAAGTCGCTTACTCTCCATTGAAATGAGCGGTTGCTTGTTGCTTTGCTGTGAGTCGCTTATAGTGTTAATGAGGCTTTTGTCTGCATTTGTTTTCACGAAAAATTCTGTTAGAAAACATAATATTTTTTGAATGTACTGTAATTGTTTTTTGACACAAAGCTACATTTTCTCTCTAGTCTTCACGATCCTTCAGAAATCATTCTGATATGCTGAGTTATTGCTGTCACTTGTTGACGCTTGCATATTTAAATTTTCATTAAATTGTCTTGAATATTGATTGCTCTGAAACTCTGAAAACTAAACTGAAACAGTTTCAATTTACTAGAACTTCTATCTGAAGCTGCTTTGACACAATCTAGATTGTAAAAGCACTATAGGAATCAAGATGAATTGAATTGAGAGTAAGAGGTTATTGCATGAAAAATAAAAACTGTATTGTAAATTTATGACTTCAAACCTCAAAACCCAAAGCTGACAAAATGATTATATTTGATGTGAATATATTAGCATAGACTTAAATCCTACTTCTTACAGCCTGATTCCGGTACACTTCACCGGTAGCTGCTGTGATTGAAAATAAGGTGGTAAGTATATATATATATATATATATATATATATATATATATATATATATATATATATATATATATATATATATATATATATATATATATATACTGTATATGTCATTCTTAAAGGAATAGTTTCACCCCAAAATGAAATTTGTCATCCTTTACTCACTCTTGACTTGTTTAAATGTTTTTGTTTTGTTTTATGTTGCACACCAAAGATGATGTTTTGAAGGCTGGGAACCTGTAACCATTGACTTCCATAGTATTTGTTTTTCCTACTATGGATGCAAGTGGCTACAGGTTTTTAACATTCTTCAAAACATATTTATTTGTAGTAGAATATCAAATTTCTGTCATAATTTACTCTCCCTTAACTTCTCCAGAAACCTATTTGAGTTTCTTTATTCTGTTGACCACAAAAGAAGATATATACTGGAATTCGGTACCAGTCGATACTGCAATTTTAAAAACGTCCGTTTTCTGCTAACATTTGAGCACTGTTGAGCACTCATTTCTGTTGAGCACATGAACACCATAGCAAATCAGTGCTGTTTCAGAACGTGCTCGACAGCTTTCAAATGTTAGCAGGAAATGGATGTTTTTAAAATTTCAATATCAAAAGGTACCAAATTCCAGCATTGTGACAACACTATGCTGGTAGTTGGCATCCATTGACTTCCATAGTGTTTTTTTTCTCCCTACTATGGAAGTCGATGGGTGCCAGCAAACCAGCATTCTTCATAAAGGTTTAAAACCACATGAGGGAGAGTAAATGATACGGTAATCTTCATTATTGGGTGAGCTATCCTTTTAAATAAGCTTTCCCCTTTTAAATGAATTATTTCATCTGACATACTGAAAAAATGATCCCTTAAAAATTATGATATTTATGTGAAGCATACAAATTAATGTGAAAAAGTCTGCTTTTCTTAGGCCCGATCCCAATTCTACCGCGCTAGATAGCCTTTGAAACTGAGATTTTTCAGGGCCACAGTAGAAACCAAGGGGTATGAACATTTCTACACCAGCTACAATGACAACGTTGCTGCACATGCGAGTCAGGAGATGCAGAAATTAGTATTTTTTGGCATTAATAAGAATTTTTACAAGCAAGCAAGCATGTTTTAATACATTCATAACAGTGTTCGTGTTTTATGGTCATGGTTTAAAAAAAAAAAAACGCTAAATTTGGCTGTCTATAATTCCTAATAATACTTTCACATCTGTCTCTCGATGACACTGTCTCTCGATGAATCACCTGTCAGAAAAGTCTAGTGGCTGGGAATGGGCTTTTTACAGTGTTTGGTATAGCGCTAATGTTGTTTTCTTGTGTTTACGTAGATGAATATGGCCACAGTGTAAATGCACAGTACAGTTATGAGCTTATTGCCACATTATATCTTTATGATAACATGATATCGTAGCCTTCTGTGATTTCCTGACGATAAAAGTAATGCTACTGGAATAACTACAGCAGATTCCATCATCGGTCTCATATAAAGTAAGAGCTTGTGACGACATATGGTGAAGTGTGAGGGTGTTGTAGTGCTGTCCCATTTCTTAGGGGTAAATTTGAAGCCATCCACACTCTGTTTCAAGGGCCAAGGGGAAGGGGTAAAAAAAAAACTGGGATTGGGCCTTAATATCTAATTATTTATCTAAATTCAACAAAGCTGATTCAAGTTTCAAGCTGTTTTATTTCAATAATCAGATCATTCCTCTCATATCATCAGCGATGTGAAATATCCGGCTCTACTTGTGCTTTCAGGTCACTACAGACCTCAGGCAGAAGTGCACAGACTCCCACACCGGCACCTCGGCTTCAGCCCCTCTGGCAGCAGGAATCATCGCCCTCGCCCTGGAGGCCAAGTAAGTCATCCAAAGCTCGGTCTGTCCTGTCCTGAAGCGAGGTCATCTTTCTTTATCAGCGCTTTTTGAGTCACCCGAGGCTTTTTAAAAAGACTAGACTAGAGACCTTCAGATTCTCATTCGAATCAGCCACATGCATTGAGCTGCATTTTCATTTGTATCTTCCTAAATTAATTCTCCAGCAACACCATAACCTTTATGACTCTACCTGTAGCCATCCGTGACCTTTATTAAAGGGCAAGAGAGATTATCTTGGAAAGCCGTGAAGCATGCGAGCGGTTTTTGTGTTTTGTTCCTCACATTTGAAGGCCACTGACACTTTTTTTTTTTTTTTCTCCATAGTAAAAATCTAACCTGGAGGGACATGCAGCATTCTGGTTGTGGAGGACATCCAACCCTGCCCACCTCACCACCAATGACTGGAAGATAAATGGAGTGGGTCGGCGAGGTAAAACCCATCTCGTTCATTTCACAGCTCCATCCTTTTTTTTCCCCCTCCGTCTGCTTTTTCTTTCCACTTTCCAGCTACTTGAACGTTTTGTGGCACGATCGATAGTGTTATCGTTGGACGCACCAATCAGCA
Source organism: Danio kyathit (assembly GCA_903798195.1). Classification (NCBI taxonomy): domain Eukaryota; kingdom Metazoa; phylum Chordata; class Actinopteri; order Cypriniformes; family Danionidae; genus Danio; species Danio kyathit. Next base: position 17,003,241 of record LR812525.1, read on the forward strand.
AACGGCTCCGGATCTCTTAAAGATCTCAACCTCTTTAATTCAGCTCTTATTATGTCAGTCTTTTAAAAGTGCCTCTATAGTTACTTTCAACAGTATTGATTTTTATTTTCTCCCACAGTAAGCCATTCTTATGGATATGGTCTGCTGGACGCTGGGGCCATTGTAGCCTTAGCAAAGAACTGGACAAATGTGGGACCTCAGCATAAATGTGTCCTTTCCTTGGTGTCTGAGCCCAGGTAGGTTAAAACACTCCTTAGTTGATTAGTGTCTTAAAGGGATTAGTTCAACTAAATAATTTCATCCATTGTATGTGTCTATGTTAGACTGAATGTCAATTCTGTGGCTTTCTATATAATGAATCATTTTAGTGAGCAGGGACTGCCAATGTTAAAGCCGCGGTCACACTGGACTTTACTCCCCATAGACTTCCATTCATACGCACCCCAATGCGTCAGACCGGAAACGCAGGGTCATGCGTCGAGTTTCGCAGGTTGCTGCAGTGCAAAGTTCAAGCTTGGTAAACTCTGACCTGCGAAATCACATCACTTGACTGTGTGAGACCAATCCAGGATCAAAACATGACCTCTCTGAACAGAAATTTAAAACATGGAGCAATCGCTCGCTTTTTTAATGTCTGATCACCTTGTTTAATCCTGCCCCTTTTGCGCAGCGCTGTACGACAGAATTTCGCAAGCTCAAACTCTAGTGTGACTTCGGCTTAATACGTAAAAATGAAAACACAAACTCCATGCTTAAAGTCTGATATACACTCACTGGCCACTTTATTAGATACACCTGTCCAACTGCTCGTTAATGCAAATTTCTAATCAGCCAATCACATGGCAGCAACTCAATGCATTTAGGCATGTAGACATGGTCAAGACGATCTGCTGCAGTTCAAACTGAGCATCAGAATGGGGAAGGTGATTTAAGTAACTTTGAACGTGGCATGGTATCTAGTGAGTGGCAGTTCTGTGGGCACAAATGCCTTGTTGATGCCGTTTATAGAAGAGCATCTCTGAACGCACAACACGTTCTTGGTTGATTTCTGTTCACACTGTCTTTTTTCCTTCTGAACCCCGGTATGATTGCGTCATGGAGCTGCTGTTTTGTTTACGGCTGTTGCTAGGTGACGGTCACGAAAGCAAAGGGCCAAAATGGAAAAACGTCCGCACATCGCAGTCGTTCTGCTTTTACTGAATCTTTTGGTTATGGACATACAGAAAGCGATTCACGTCCATCTGCCGCAAAAAGATTATAAACGTTCAGAGCATAACGCAATGTCTGCAAAAGCTGTTTTTGGAGGAGACAAGCAGACATTATCACTGTGTTTGCCCTGGCTCAGTCCTGCTCATCACCGAGGTACAATATGTGACAGACACACACACACACACACACACACACACACACACGAATGAACCTTATGAAAACAATAGTTTGTTGTACAGTTGGCGGTTCACCTCTGTTATTTGGTACGATTGCATTTATACTAGAAGTGGACCAGAGTTCGCATGAACCATACCCCAGACCAGCTCTTCCAGACGGACTCGGGTACGGTTCACGGGTGCGCACCAGTGTTCAGAAGACACCTTCACACTAGCTAAACATATCGTACTCTGACGTCAAACGAACTCGGGTGCGGACCAAAAGTGCTAGTGTAAAAGCACCCTAAGTTGCAACTTACACACTACTAAATATTTTGTGTTGCACCACTGAAGTTTAATGCTACATTCCAACTAAATATTTATGGCAGCATCCCCCCATGTATAATGGTAGAAAAGAGAGACGGCGAGATTAGTTTACATTGAGGAGCTCATGATAATAATGAAGAATGATCTCCCTCTACTAGCAGCCTTTTCTTCCCAAATCCCGCATTTGTTTCAGTTTGTTAAAGAAGAGTATAATTTTCTTTCAAGAAGTTTTGTGTTAATTGTGTCCATCAATTAAAATCGATTTCACGTGCATTCACGGCTCGCGATGCAGGTATGTGTGTCAACTGTTATAGTGACTAACTGTAATTTAATGTACTATAAAAATGTGATTTGTCCATTCATTTTCATTGGACAGTTTTTATATATATATATATATATATATATATATATATATATATATATATATATATATATAGATGCATTAGTTTCACAATTTTAAAACAGTTTAATGATTTAAAGGCTTTTTATTGAATATTATGTCATTCAATGCGACTACGCATGACTTTAGGAAGAGCTTACGACCTACTAACTACGCTTTACCTTAAGATTATATGGTGCAACCGAAGAACAAATTTAGTTACAAACTAGCTAGTAGTTACTAAGACCTTAGTGTGTGCACTTTACCTTTCAGTTTAAGACAGAACTTACAAACAGCTGGTGCAACCTTACCCTGAAGCCTAATACATTTTTTATTTTGTCATAAAATGCAGAAGAGGATTCTATGTTGTAACCATAATTAGAATAGTCATTTTGGATAATGGTGTGAGCTTTATTGAAACACCCTATTTGTTACAAATAAGTAAATAATTGTAAATAAATCATTTATGATAATGAAAAATATTTGATGATTTTTTTTTTAATACAAGCGACCATACAGAAATGTAGACTTTTTAAAAATATATAAAATAGAGTAAAAATTATAGTATTTTTGTGAAATTGTGAGCAAATGTTTTGCACTTTTATTGTTCGTTAATTATAACAAAGTTTATAATCAAATATGTTGAATATCAAAGAATAGAAATCTTTTCAAAAATGATAAAAAAAAAAAATGCTTTACTTGCCCTTTCCAAATAAAAGTTAAGATCTTTCAACAATATTTTTAATTAAATTTATTTGTATTTATTTTGTTTGTTTTGATTGTTTTGTATGCATTTTTAATGTTCTTTGATTATTATAAAGTTCAACATTATTTGCATCCTTCAATAGATACGTTTCCATCCAAAGATGCGAATGAAATATTGCATAAAAGTATAAAAATCCACCATTTCCAGAACAAAATAGTCACTTTTTGATCATTTAATTTGTTCCCGATAATTTAATTTGTTTTTATTTGGTTTGTTTTGATTGTTTTCTATTTGCTTTTAGCATTCATTGATGGTTATAAAGTTCACCATGCTTTGCATCCTTCAATAGATATACTTCCGTCCAAAGATGTGAATTAAATTATGCTTAAAACTGGATTATTGCTTAAAAGTAATAAAATAAATGCTCATTTTCCATCCAGTTAGTCAAAGAGAACAAAACCGTCACTTCCTGATCATTTAATTTATTCCTGATAAGTTATTTTATTTGTATTTTTATTTATTTTGTTTGTTATTTTGTTATATTTCCATCCAAAGATGTGAATTAAATTATGCGCAAAACAGTATTATCACATAAAAATATTAAAAATTTTGTTCTGTTTCCATCCAATTAGTCAAAGAGAACAAAATCATCACTTCCTGATCATTTAATTTATTCCTGATAAGTTATTTGTTAGTTTGTTTTTATAGTAGTACAGTACAAACATTCTGCAAAACGTCTTTTGCCTTCCACAAGAGGAAGTCAATCGTACAGCTCTGGAACCACATAAAGATGCCTAAATGATAACAGACTATTAATTTTGGTGTGACCTAAACCCTCTGTCCTAAATTAAACTTCAGTCTTAATTGATTCTTCACTAACATGTGGCATGCTGAGGTTCTGGAGTGCACGCGACTGCCATCAAATTTTAAATGATGTGCTGCTAAAAAAAGGTCACTGAGTGCAAGAGGGACCTGGAATAAAAAACGAGGCGGTAGCAAAACACGACTTTTGATGGTCTATCACATTTAAATTTAGAGCCGCACACATCTTGAATGATGCTTCAGCGCATGAGGGATCTCAGCTGCCTGCAGAGCATGTTTACAGGAAGTAATGACTTGCAGATAAGCTCGTTACGTCCACGTTCGTCATACTTCCATCACCGCATGACATCCTGGAAGCCAATATGGACCCTCAAAGTGCCTCTCCCTCAATCTCGTCCCTTTAAAAATGCACCCTCTTTTTATCCCATCCTTTATGGTTCACCAGACATTACGGAAAGATCAAGGGGGTTTGAGGAGCAAAGCCCAATTTAACATGCCGGTTGCAGAAATCACAGAGCCAAGTGATTATGGCTGCTTCGCTTCGCCTCTGCCATGCATTTCTTTCTTTTTTTTTCTTTCACTTGCAGCATCACTGAGTTGAAGTACAGCTCATGGTACGCTTCATTCCTCATGGAGTTGTCGGTGGCTGTAGGCTGTTGTTGTGTCTCTTGATTTAAGCTCTTCCAGAGTAACCGAGCCTCTGGTGAGCAGAGACGGGTCGCTTTAAGCTTCTTACGGGATTGGGTTTTAAACTTCCAAAAGCCCTACCGGCTCCTGCAGCGGTCATCGCTGGCACACTTGACCTCGCTCAAGATTTCTGATGAACAATATATTCATTTTTACTGACGTTTTCATAAGAGACCATTCAAAAATTTGTTTTTTTTTAATGTAAATTACAGTTAAAAAAATGGTATGATTATGAAATTGTGAGCCATCATTTTCTATGCACTTTTAGTGCTCTTTGATTATAAAGTTCAACATGTTTTTCAACTGCCTTGTTTCCATCCAAAGATGCTAATTACATTTAGGCACAAAACTGGAATAACGCATAAGAATAATGTAGTGTTTCCATCTAATGACTCAGAAGGCTCTATTTTAACGATCTAGGTGCAAAGTCTAAAGCACATGGTGCAAAAGCATTAAGGGCATGTCCGAATTCACTTTTGCTTTTTTAAGGACGGAAAAATACGATCTGCACCCCGGCTTACCATCAAACAGTGTTGTGCTTATTCTCTGAATGAGTTATGGGTGTGATTTATGCATAAACCAATCAAAGTCTGAATCAAAGTTTTGTTTGTTAAGCGCAAAGATTTATTTCAAAACTATTTCTAAATTAAGTTCTAATTTCCAGCGAATTAATAAATGAACATTAATAACGAAGTGTGCTCAAAAATATAAGATATAAGATATATCCTATTCTTATGCCCCATATGGTGATGCATATGTCTCCAAAACTCGACAGGTAAACCAATCAAAACTTGTTTAATTAAAATAATTACAAATATGCATATAATAAATAATACTACTTCAACTAATAATATTATATTAATGCAAATTGTCATGAGTTGAAACTGAAAAAAGCATCTCGAGGTAGAGGCAGTGGTTTTTATATTTATGTAGAAAATAATCATTTTTGTAACGTTTTAATCCTTCAATTTTTTTTTCATATGTAAAGATATTTGTGTATTGCTTATACGATGTGTAAGCGTTTGGACCTCCATAGGCATGTAACTAACGCACTCTGCGCTGGACTTTAGAGCAGCTTTTAGTCGGTCAATGGTGCGGTCTATTTCAGTTGCTCAAAATAGCAATGCGCCAATAATGCGCCTCAACTAGTGGTGGGTCGTTATCGACGTTAACCTGCTGCATTAACGCGAGACTCTTATCGGGCAATAAAAAAATATTGCCGTTAATCTATTCTTAAAGTTGGGTTGGGAGCTGGGTCTATTTTACACAAGCTATGATGACTTTTACCTTTATTTTTTAGCGCAGATGTATACCTGACCGATAAGTCGTCTGACAAAAAAATGCCCTTCTGAATCAAATCAGCAGGATGCCCTTCTGGATCTTTCACTTACTTCGAAGACACTGTTGCTGACTATGCTTACATGGACATCTGTAATCTAGTTTTTTGCCTTAATAGACAATAATATAATTAAGGTGTTTACTTGAAGTGCTTTCATGTAGGAGTTTCCTGTAATTTTGGGTGACTTTGAATGCAGTTCACCAGTTCCACTTTCACTCATGAACATTTCATTCATGCCCCTGTAACAAACTGGGGTATTAGACGCAAATAAGGAGTAAGGGCGGGTGAGAGTGTTATGGAATTTAATAACGCACTCCAAATGGAAAGAAAAAAACTTCCGCATTTCGCATTTGTGTGTGTGTGCGGTCCTTTACTGACAGCCATGTGTGTGGATCTTGTCGGAAAATATGGCAAAAGTGCTACATGACGTAATAGTTTGATTGCGGTGTTTACTTAAATAATGCCACTAATATCTGCATACTCCACGTCTTCCATTTCTGTTTAGTTCAGTTATCACTTTAGTCGGATTAAGGTAATCAAAAATCGCTCTTTGGAGCTTATGTAGGTCTACAGCTCAAAATTCATGTTTAACTGAATAAGTTAGTAAACACAAGTACATCTTATTAAACATCATTTATTTTCATCACCAATTATCATAGTAGAACAGTTTCTCAAGCAGTGTGTGATGCATTTTGGAAACCGGAGATGAGCCCTTGGTCTAATGCGCCACCTGGCTTGAGAAACCCGTTCTCAAAGACTTACTTTTAGTCGTTATTTGGGTAGCACACATATTCTGAATGCCTTCGGCAGAATACAAATGAGCCATTTTAATCTAGATTAATCTAGATTAATTCCAAAATAACAGTGAAATTAATCTAGTTTTAAAAAATATATCTTTGCCCACCTATAGCCTTAACACACCTAGTTTTTAGACCAACACGGCCCACAAAGTGGAGCAAATGGATTTGCTATTTAAACAACGTGGTGCAAACCACGCAAATAATGGTTGCGCTGGTCTGAAAATAGCAACAACTCACGGCAAACCTGTCTTGCACCTTATTGCTCCGGGTGTATGATAGGCCCCAAAGAGAACAAAAGCGTCACTTCCTGACTTTTTTTAATGTGGAAGACTGGAATTTATTGGATAAAAATGTTTCCATAGTTTATACTCATTTCTTATGGAATAAAACATTTATCCTACTCAATCCAACTTGTTTTTGAATGCGTGTTTTTATACCTACAATCCCAGTTTGATGTGCAAGGTCAATAAGTTATTAAAAGAAACATATTTTACCTCATTAGTCTTTACAAAAGGTGCACATTATTGCATTACCATCAGACTAGTGCTGGCCGATTAATCGAAAAGTAATCGAAATCGACATTCAGAAGCTATAACCGATCTAATTTTTCCAGGTCAATTTTTTTGGGTGTGGAGTCATGTGACCCCACTCCTTTAATGCTGGTTTATTCTTCTGCATCGAGCACACACGTATGGTCCGGCGCAAACTTTGAGTGGTTGCATGCCCCTCGCCATGGCTGTCTCGCACCTCAAAAAAAATAACTACGTGACGACGCGTAGCGCAAGCTCTGTGATTGATCAGCTTGATACTGCTGATGAGAGTGGGCAGTGCAGAGTGCAACGCAAAACATGGGTCACGGCAAGCGCTCAACACAGAAGTATAAATCAGCAAGGCTGAGGATGATTTCTACTTCTGCGGCCACTTTGCAGCCACATCTGATCTCTATAAGATGATGGAACCATTCTTGAGCCTTGCTTTGCACTACATTGATGATGATTGGAAGCTGCGCCAGAGATGCCTTGAGACGGCATGTTTTCCATTACATTAAAATTATTATTACCATTAAAATATTTGTTTACAGAAGTGTGACTGTTGGTTTTAGGCAGTGTGTGTTATAATTTCAGTTGTTCAACGTTGATGTTCAATAAATAATCATAGATAGTAGATAGTGTTTGTTTCCTTCAATTATTTTAAAATCAAGTAATGCACGCTTCAAACAAAAATCTCTCAATTGTAATATGTGAGCATATTTACTGTATTAAACCTGTCAGTAAACGATAGTCACTAAACTATCGTTCATTAATGGTAATTGAGTTGAAATCTTCAATTAATCGAGATTTTAATTTTAGGCCAAATCGCCCAGCCCTAAACTTAAAAAACTTAAGGTTATTACTTACCATAATCTTTATTAGTTATTAATAACTTTTAATTAACTAGTAACTAATAGCTTTTAACATCTAAAGTTATATACAGTAGGTGTTTTATATATATATATATATATATATATATAAACATAGTTAACCTGCAGTTATATACTGTAGTATATAGGTAATGTCTGTGTGTGCATGTTCAGTGAAGTGTATTAAGTGTATGTGTATATGCATAATCTATGTTTGTAGAAGCATAAAATTCATTGCGTTTAGCTGTCAGTTCTTAACACTTTTCTTTTATCCTTCTATTTGTCTGTTATAGGAATATCGGGAGTAATTTGGTCATCAACAAGACTGTGGATGCATGTACTGGGATGGCCAACTTTGTGAGCTCATTAGAGCATGTTCAAGCTCAGCTGACCCTGTCCTACAACCGCAGAGGAAACCTGGCCATCTATCTGATCAGCCCACAGGGGACCCGCTCCACACTGCTTCCTCCCAGGTTAAAATCCTAGAAAGCTACAGTCACACTCATGATATTCAACTCAATTCAGTTCAAGTTTATTTGTGTAGGGCTTTTCACAATAGTTATTGGCCTAGAGCACCTTTATGAAAGGTGTCTGTTTTTACATTACAATCAAACAGAAAATGTTTAGGTCTAAGTAGAGTGCAAATACATAGTTAATCAACAATTATACAATATAATGTATGTAATAATTGTGTAGTGTTGGGTGTAATTAGTTACAAAGTAACTAATTTTCTGCTGAAAAAGTAAACAGGAATTACCTTAAATTTGAGGTAATTTAATTATAGTTCCTTATAATGTACTTGACTTAAATACTGTACATGAATGTAACTGTAAAGACAGTGAAGCAGAGTAATATGTACACTCACAAGCACTTTATTAGGTACACCTCTATAACTGCTCGTTAATGCAAATTTATAATCAGCCAATCACATGGCAGCAAATCAATGCATTTAGGCATGTAGACATGGTGAAGATGATCTGCTGCTGTTCAAACCGAGCATTAGAATGGGAAGAAAGGGGATTTAAGTGGCATGGTTGATGGTGCCAGACGGGCTGGTCTGAGTATTTCAGAAACTGCTGATCTACTGGGATTTTCATGCACAACCATCTCTAGGGTTTAAAGAGAATGGTCCGAAAAAGAGAAAATATCCAGTGAGCGGCAGTTTTGTGGGCGCAAACGGCAGAGATCAGAGGAGAATGGCCAGACTGGTTCGAGCTTATAGAAAGGCAACAGTAACTCAAATAATCACTCTTTACAACTGAGGTATGCAGAAGAGCATCTCTGAACGCTCAACACGTCAAACCTTGAGGCGGATGGGCTACAGCAGCAGAAGACCACACCGGGTGCCACTGCTGTCAGATAAGAACAGGAAACTGAGGCTACAATTCACACAGGCTCACCAAAATTGGACAATAGAAGATTGGAGAAACGTTGCCTGGTCTGATGAGTCTCGATTTCTGCTGCAACATTCGGATGGTAGGGTAAAAATTTGGCATCAACAACATGAAAGCATGGATCTCTCCTGCCTTGTGTCAACGGTTCAGGCTGGTGGTGGTGGTGTAATAGTGTGGGGGATTTTTCTTGGCACACTTTGGGCCCATTAGTACCTATTGAGCATCGTGTCAACGCCACAGCCTGCCTGAGTATTGTTGCTGACCATGTCCATCCCTTTATGACCACAGTGTATACATCTTCTGATGGCTACTTTCAGGATTTGAGCTACTTTTTCAGGAACGCACCATGTCATAAAGTGTGAATCATCTCAGACTGGTTTCTTGAACATGACAATGAGTTCACTGTACTCAAATGGCCTCCACAGTCACCAGCTCTCAATCCAATAGAGCACCTTTGGGATGTGGCAGAACAGGAGATTCACATCATGGATGTGCAGCCAACAAATCTGCAGAAATTTTGTGATGCTATCATGTCAATATGGAGCAAAATCTCTGAGGAATATTTCCAGTACCTTGTTGAATCTACGCCACGAAGGATTAGGACAGTTCTGAAGGTAAAAGGGGGTTCAACCCGGTATTAGTAAGGTGTACCTAATAAAGTAGCCAGTGAGTTTTAAAAGATTAAGACATTTAAAAGGAATTCATGACATTATAAAATATAAATTCAGAGAAGCAGAGTAATTGAATAAATGAGTAATTGAATATCAAATATTTTCCATGACGTAATTTTTCTCTGGATATTTTTTTATTTGGCCAACAATGGTGCACATGGTGTGTCATTATATAGTGTCATTAATTTGAAACATGTTTTTTCATACATATAGTTAAAATGTGTCTTTTTTTAACAGAATTAAAATGTACTGTTTGACTCCAATTTGAAGATTTAACATTTTAATTTGTGTTGATCTTTGTGGATTTTAGTATTGAGTCAAGTAATTAAATGACTTATTGTGTAACACGTTATGTTTCAGACAAACTAATTATAAAAGTAATTTAAATACAGTTTTTAAATCATGTAATTATTAATTAATGACTTTTTGTGACTTTTCAACACTGATTGTGCTTTTATAATGCACTTCATCTTTCTTTATTTGTATAGCGCTTATACAATGTAGATTGTGTCAAAGCAGCTTCACATGGAAGATTATAGTGAATTGAAACAGAGTCAGTTCAGTTTTCAGAAATTAAGTTCAGTTCAGTTTAGCTCAGTTCAGTGTGGTTTGATAATCACTACTGAGAGTCTAAACACTGAAGAGCAAATCCATCGATGCGCAGCTCTACAGATCCCGAACCATGCAAGCCAGTGGCGACAGCGGCGAGGAAAAAACTTCACCAATTGGCGAAAGCGAAGATTTAAAAAACCTCGAGAGAAACCTGGCTCAGTTGGGCACGACCATTTCTCCTATGGCCAAACGTCTTGTGCAGAGCTGCAGTCTAGGCGCAGGAAGCTGGACCTCAGCAAAGACTCGTCTGTCCTTGGAGCGTCACAGGAGTCAGTCTCATGTTCTCACTCTACGATGACCACCACAGCAGCTGCTCAGGATACGGCCTGGTCCAGAAAACCTTGGGATCATCTTGTCGCTGGTCTCAGATCGCGTCAGTGGCACTGCATAGTCTGAGGGCCTCGAGATGAGTACCCCCAGGTGGAAATACAGAATAAGGAGAATAATTAGCGTAGCTGCTGTTCACACCACAAAATCAAAATCATACCACAAAAGCAATCATGTGTGAGGCACATCATGCGTCATACCGTTATGTACTGCACTGAGTGTACGCTTTGCTAAAAAGATAGGTCTTTAATCTAGTTTTGAAGAGCGAGAGTGTGTCTGAGCCTCGGACATTATCAGGAAGGCTATTCCAGAGTTTAGGGGCCATAAATGAGAAGGCTCGACCTCCTTTACTCGACTTTGATATTCTAGGTACTACCAGAAGCCCTGAGTTTTGAGATCTTAAAGAGCGGGTTGGGTTGTAGCGAGACAAGAGGTTGGTTAGATAAACAGGAGCTAGATTATTTAAAGCTTTATAGGTAAGGAGTAATATTTTAAATTCAATACGAAACTTAAGAGGCAGCCAGTGTAAGGAGGATAGAATTGGGGTGATATGATCATATTTTCTAGACCTGGTAAGAACTCTGGCAGCTGCATTTTGTACTAGCTGAAGTTTGTTAATAGAGGATGCTGGGCAGCCAGCAAACAAAGCATTACAGTAGTCTAGCCTAGAAGTCATGAAAGCATGAACTAGCTTTTCTGCATCTGATATAGATAGCATACTTCGCATTTTAGCTATATTTCTCAGATGAAAGAAGGCAGTTTTTGTGACATGGGATATATGATTTTCAAAAGTTAAATTGCTGTCTAATATGACACCCAGATCTTTTATAGTAGAGCTAACGCTGACCTTGTATCCCTCTAGTTGCAGGTCGAGTTGTGAGAACTGCTGTGTAGAGGATTTAGGCCCGATAAGTAGTAATTCTGTTTTGTCTGAGTTTAAGAGAAGAAAATTGTTGGTCATCCAGTCTTTAACATCTTTAATACACTCAGTTAGCTTAGACAGTTCAGCCATCTCATCAGGTTTAGTTGAAATGTATAATTGAGTATCGTCTGCATAGCAGTGAAAGTTGATACCGTGTTTTCTAATAATGTCTCCCAGGGGAAGCATGTATATTGTAAACAGCAAAGGGCCTAAAACTGATCCTTGAGGGACCCCGTACTTTACTGGCCTTACTTGAGAAAGCTGTCCATTAATATTCACAAACTGGTAACGGTCAGCTAGGTATGACCTAAACCATTGAAGGGCCTGTTTTTGGACACCTGTAGAATTTAAGCGGTCTATGAGAATATTGTGGTCAATGGTGTCAAATGCGGCACTAAGATCAAGTAGAACTAACAGTGAGACGCACCCTTGGTCAGCAGCTAAGAGTAAATCGTTGGTTATTTTTACTAATGCAGTTTCTGTACTGTGATGAGGCCTGAAGCCTGACTGAAATACTTCAAAAATGTTGTTTGTCTGCAGAAAGGAGCATAATTGGGTAGAAACAACTTTTTCTAGTATTTTAGACATAAATGGAAGATTTGAAATAGGCCTATAATTAGCTAAGTTGCTCGGGTCCAGTTGTGGTTTCTTAATAATAGGTTTAATAACAGCTAGCTTGTAAGGATTTGGAACATGGCCTAAAAATAAAGAAGAGTTGATAACATTCAGGAGAGGTTCTCCTATAACAGGTAGCAATTCTTTCAGTAATTTTGTTGGAATTGGATCTAACATACATGTAGCTGGTTTAGAACTATTTATAACTTTATCTAGCTCTTCCTGTTCTATGATTTTAAAGTATTGTAGGTTATTTTGATTCAGTGAAATGTTTACTGGATCTGGAGTATAAGGCGGTGCAGAAAGTTTAACATCTTCTATTTTCTGTCTAAAGCCTTCTATTTTATCACTGAAAAAATTCATGAAGTCATCACTACTGATTTGCGGTGGGACATTTTGTTCTAAAGATGATCGATTATTTGTTAGTTTAGCAATGGTGCTAAATAAAAATCTAGGATTGTTCTGATTATTTTCAATCAGTTTGCGGAGGTGCTCGGCCCTGGCAGATTTTAGAGCCCTCCTATAGCTGGACATACTGTCTTTGTACGCAATTCTAAAAACCTCTAAATTAGTTTTTTTCCATTTGCGTTCCAGAGCACGGGTTGCTGTTTTGAGAGCGCGAGTATGACTATTGTACCATGGTGTAGTTTTATTCTCTCTAGCCTTTTTTAATTTGATGGGTGCCACAGTATTTAGTGTGCTAGTAAAGATGGCATCCATATTGCTGGTTACTACATCAAGGTCATTTGAGTTTGAGGGCGTAGTTCGAAATAAAGAAAGATCTGGTAAGTTATTTATGAATTCATCCTTGGTGGACGGAACGATAGTCCTACCAGGGCGGTACATTGGTGCAGATATGCTAATTTCAGGTAAACGCAGCTTATATAGTAAGAGGTAGTGGTCTGTAATATCATCACTTTGTGGTATAATGTCCACATCAAAGACCTCAATTCCATAAGACAATATTAGATCTAATGTATGCTTTAAGCGATGGGTTGGACCGACAGCATTTTGTTTTATCCCAAGTGAGTGTAGTAGATCCATAAAGGCGAGCCCTAGTGTGTCATTGGAGTCATCTACGTGGATGTTGAAGTCTCCTACAATTAGTATTTTATCAGTTTTAACTAGCAAGTCAGAAATAAAATCAGAAAACTCTTTTAGAAAATTGACATAGGGTCCTGGGGGTCTATATATGGTGATCATAGCGAGAGATAACATAGCTTTTTGCTTAATATCCGGTAGCATAACATTAAGAGCTAATAACTCAAAGGAGTTAAACATAAATCCCTTTCTCTGATTAACATTAAGAATATCACTAAAGATTGATGCAACTCCACCACCACGGCCAGTATGACGAGCTTCATGCTTATACGTGAATCCTGGAGGAGTTGCTTCATTTAAGCTAATATAGTCATTTTGTTTCAGCCAGGTTTCAGTGAGACAGAGTGCATTTAGATTGCTATCTGTTATTATTTCATTAATGATAAGTGTTTTAGTTGCTAGTGACCTTATGTTTAGGAGACCAAGCTTAACGAATTTTGTATTATCACTTTTTATTGGATTTTCAGCTTTTATTCTTAATAGATTTTTTCTAGAGCGCACCGTACGTTTAATTGTTGATCTAATAGCACGAGGAACAGACACAGTCTCTATGGGGTAAGCTAGACATGTGTTACTGTAATTTAAGTGGGTCGAACAAGAGTCTTTACGGATAAAATGTGCATTTTGTGAATTTTTACTTACTAGTCAGACAGAACGAAGCATCTTGGAGATGTTGTCCGACAGCAGCACTTCTAATGCGATCAGCGTCACACATGAATCATTCTCTTCCTCAGACCTCACGATTACTCCTCTGAGGGCTTCAATGACTGGGCTTTCATGACCACCCACTCCTGGGATGAAGACCCTCGTGGAGAATGGACGCTGGAGATCAGAAACGTGGCTGGAACCAGTGACTATGGTAACATATATGTTGAACCTCTTTTTTAATGCTTCTGCTGCTTTGAGCCTTTGGTTTCATGCAGGAGATACAAACTAAAGTCTGCAAATGTCTCCATGTTCTGCACTTGACACAAACACAGGAGTATCTCTGAATCTGCACGATTGGCCCAATCCTGTTCTCCTCCTCTTTTATGTCACAGTTAATTTGTCTTCCTTTGCAGTAAATCTGATTAATGAAATCTCGTTAAGTAAATCAGAGGGCTGCGTTTTTCCTCGCTCTCCCACTATCACGCTCTCCAGAACACTGTAAATATAGAGCCAAAGCTCATTCATTTGTGCTGCTCAGACACTAACACAGCTGCTTTATGTCTGCGCTGAAAGGAGCATTCGTCCAGCGCATTACCGACTCCATTTCTCTTTGTTGCTTTAAGAATTTACTGAGCTTCTGACTTTATGGGACTGTAGAGGCGAAGCGCTCCATCTATCTAATGCATGCGGCTCTACTCTTACTGTATCAGAGAGTAACAAGACCACAACACCAGCTGAATGAGTGGAGTAATGCGTATAGTAATGATGACGGGATCTTCAGATTAGACCAAGATTTAGATGATCTGTAGAAATATGAGATACCAACACACACGCACGCACACACACACACACACACACACACACACACACACACACACACACTCTGACACATACTATCTGACACACATGCTATATGACATGCACAGACTAACACACACACATACTCACACACACACTCTGACACACATTGACTCTGACACATACTATCTTACACACACAGACTAACACACTGACACATACTCGCACTCTCTGACACACAAACTATGACACGCACACACTGACACACATGCTTTAGGACACGCACAGACTAACACACTCTGACACATACTTACACACACACACACACTCACACACTTAAACACTTGACACACAAACATTATAAACACACTCTGACACACACAAAAACTGACAAATACAAATTGACCCTGACAAACACACACACACACACACACACACACACACACACAGACACACACACACACACACACAAATACAAATTGACCCTGACAAACAGACACACACACACACACACACACACACACACACACAAATACAAATGGACCCTGACAAACAGACACACACACACACACACACACACACACACACACACATACAAATTGACCCTGACAAACAGACACACACTAACTCACACACACACACACACACACTTGACACACAAACATTATAAAACACACACGCATGCACGCACGCACTCTGACAAACACACACGACACACACACACAAACACTGACACACATACTATCTGACACACACACTGACACACACACTGACACATACTCGCACACATTCAATTCAATTCATCTTTATTTGTATATCGCTTATACAATGTAGATTGTGTCAACACACATACTCACACACACTCTGACATATACTGAAACACACTCTCTGACACACACACACTGCATCCCATTTCTTGTTCAGTCTGTGATCATCATGATTGGTGTTCTTTGTGTAGATTGATAGACTTCTATTCAATCATCTTTACATGAGTTTCTGTACAGCACAATGGTCAATCACTGCTGTAGTGCTGTGCTCTGTTAGACTAAACTAAAACTATTTGTTTAAAGGGGTGGTCCACTACGATATCATATTTTAAACTGTAAATAATGTGTAATGTAGCTGTGTGAACATAAACAGCATCTCTAAATGCAAGACGCTCAAAGTTCAATGCAAAGGGAGACATTGGCTTTTACAGAGTTAGCTTAGCAAAGCCTACAGCGAACGAATTTGGGGACTACAAACAAATACATCTGGGTTAGTGAGATCACAAAGGTTTTTTTTACCACACGCACACACACTGCGCAGCTAAGGGGCGTGGCCAGAGGCACTGTAATGTTATAGCAGAGAAAGCTAAAATGGCTAATTGTCATTTATAAGGGATTTATAAAGCATAAACAGTCCTCACTTTAGATTACATCACAAAACTGCATGAAGTTGATTTAATAAAGCATTTATTAACATAAATAGTAACCATTACTATATGCCTGATTAATCAAATATATAAATATTAATTTCAATAGTTTATTAATCATTTACTAACTCATTCTGAACGATCTTAAAAACCATCAACTACTCTTAAACACAATAGTTTGTAAATAATGCAATATTTAATTTAGCAATGAAAAATAAACCATTAACAAAGTATGAAAGTACAATTATTAAGCACATTATAAATGTGGTTATAAGTCAAGAATAGAACATTTGTAGCTGTAAACTGCTTACTAACGCTTATTAATGTAGAGGTAATGCTTAATAAATAATGAATTCACTAGATGCTAATGCTTAGTAAATGATTCATAGTGTGTAGTTATTATAAAGTGTTACCATAAGCTCATTTTATATTTTTATAGAAAGACTTTTAATATTTAATATTTGCATTTTATTTTCTATTGCATTTCTATTTCTCCAAAATTTAGATTCTTATTGTTATTATTATTTTTGTCATTGTTGTTACTTTAAGGTCACGACTAGTTGTGTACTCATTTAACTGCACTGACAAATAAAAAAAATTTAAATTGTAATGTAATTCTAATGATTATTTGTTTATTAAAATGATGAGGATACTGAAAATAGTAAATTACAAATAATAAATAAAAAAATAAAAATGAACAAATTTACTCATACATACAGTATACTGCACATAAAACAAATGTAACCATACTTTCTTTGTAAGCTGACAGCATTTGCGGATTGAGTAAATGTGAATATAGCCTTCTGATGTTACAGAGAGATCACAGACGTGATGATTTACAACTGTTGTTAAACTGTGACTTTCTGCAGTACATGAATCAGATTGATGAATTTCTGTGTGTCTCAGGCACCCTGACTCAGTTCACGCTGGTTCTCTACGGCACAGCTTCTGGTTTATCCAGCTCCTCAACGGCAGACTCCAGCCAGACAGCAGACAGCAGCTGCAAAACCTACGACCTCAATCAGATCTGCACAGGTGAGAGTCACACCAACTAATGGTGGAAGTGCGCCCCCTGGCCACTACTAGTGGTATTTAACAGCTGCCTTCAATAACTCTTCAATAATTCTCACCTGAAGTTTGTTCATTTACAATACGACTCATTCTCTTTCTGTTTGATGCATGGGAGTAAATTTAATTTAACAGTAGGAGGGATAATAAATATAAAATTTTCTCAAGTAATTTTTGAAGGGGACTCTAACAATGCAGTCAAATTGTACATGCATAAATGTACTTACTGTATATATGTCCAGAAGTGTCCAGGGGAGAACCCTTGGATGGGGGGGCCACGTCCCTTCTGTCCCATTGGGATTTACACCCGTGGTGTGATAGGTTATTGTGGAATTATGCAGTTTGTAAAAAGTGCAGTTTACTACTAATGTACATAATTTTCAGCTCATTTATTATTTATCAAAATGAAACTATAATAATGTTCAATCATCTACTCATTCAAGAATTTTGTAATATTTTTTAATTCTGCAATGCGGGATAGGGTGATAACTAGGCCCACGTTAAATCTGTGTGCATATAAATTATTGAATCTATTTATTTGCCAAGGAAATGTGTGTAAATATATATTTATGCAACCCCAGTGTCCTGGCTAAATTCCCTCTCAGCCTTTACCCATTATGGCCTCTCAATCATCCCCATCCACTGAATTGGCTGTGTCACTGTCTCTTCACTCCACCAATAGCTGGTGTGGTGTAGAGACCCCCCTCCCCTCATGATTGTGAAGCACTTTGCGTGTATGACCATACACAATAAATACGCTATATAAATACACATTACATTACATTACACTTTTTATATTAATGAACGGATTTAATCTATTTATTTACCAAAAAAATGTCTGTAAATGATGTTTATTGTTGTGTAATGCTTTCATATATATATATATATATATATATATATATATATATATACAGTACACTTATACTTGTATACACACACAATAATAATAATAAAATGAAATGACACAGGGGAAAGTTTTGAACACGTGAAGAAAGGGAGGTGTAGAAAAGCAGTGAAAGCCCAGACAGCAGCTGAAATCTCTCAGTAGATCTTCAGCAAACCCTCTGCTCTTCCTCATTGTAAATGAATATTAGCTGCTTCAGTTCAACATCTACATTAGCAAGATGAAGATGAAACCAGGGTGGACATTTCAGCAAGACAATGACCCGAAATACAGCCGAGGAAACTCTCAAATGCTTTCAGAGAAAGAAAATCAAGCTGTAGAATGGCCCAGCCAATCACCTGACTCAAATCCAATAGAAAACACAAAATAAAGATCAGATTTGATAGACGAGACCCACAGAACCATCAACATTTTTACACTCTGCTGAAGTCTGTGAAAAAGATCACACCTGAGCAATGCTTGTGTCTTCATTCTCCATATGAGAGGCGTCTTTAAGCTGCCAGCACCAAAAAGCCTTTTATATAAAGTATTAAACACATTTCAGCAGTTCAGTACTTTCTCCTTGTGTCATTTCATTATCACACACAACTCATTTTCAGATTTGTTTTGTTTTATTTTTATGTTTGTTTTGTTTGGATTTTTCCCAAAATCTGGTTCATTTCCATGTCAACAGCTCCTTTAGAAATATTATTCCCAGGAAAAATCATGTTCAATACTTATTTCCCCCGCTGTATATATGATAGTATACATTATAATAGTTTACGAAATAAATACAGGTCAGTATGCAGCAAGCTATTATTCCTTTAAAAATTGTTGCGACGCAGACACATGCTGTTCCCAATTTGCATCCTATCTATCCTAAGTAATATAAGTATTAAAATATTGTTGCATTATGAATATAATAGTGGTGGCCAGATGGTTTACTATATTCAGATTCATGCACTCTCTCGGCTAATATTGGCCACAGCTCATCATGTGTTGGATGAGGAATAGATTACCACGAATATAAAGTGTCAAAAATGTACAAATGAGGCAGATGGTCGAGTAAAGAGGTTTAGATAAAATAATGCATCAATAGTCAACGTCTAACCTACTGGAGCACATCATTTAATGCCGTCCATTTTATTTTGTGCAACAGCATTGAGAATCTTATGACCCCAAACCTGCTAGTGTATGATTTTACTAAACACTTCCACTAATTAAATATCCTCCTCAATGGTTAACAGCCTTAATCTCAAACTATAACTCTTGCAGGTGTCTTTCTGCACATCTTGTGTGTGTGTGTGCGTGTGGGTGTGCGTCTGTGTGTGTGGGTGCGCTGCTCATGTCTTCGATGTTAAATTGTGTGTTCATAACTGGTTTCTGGAATTAGTTCACAGTGCCAGCTGCATTGGCAGAACAGTTCAAGGCAGCTGTCCAGTTTAGCCTGAGGCCATGCCCCACTGTGTGGGCACCCGCTGCCAGCTCATTCTCACCTCCACACACACACACACACACGTTTGTTTTTGTGAAAAGTGGGTACATTACATAGGCTTCCATTCATTTTATACAGATCAAACCGTGTATTATATTGCCCTCACCCCACCCTACCCCTAAACCCAACCATCACGGGAGACAGTGTACAGCTTTACTCCCTGAAAAAACTCATCCTGTGGGATTTATAAGCTTTTTGAGAAGTGAGGACGTCACCAATGTCCTCATATTTCACCTCCTTTTTGTAATACCTGTGTCATACCCATGTCATTATACAGATTTGTGTCCTGATATGTCACAAAAACACGTACACACACACACAAACATCCAAAAGAACACACACACAGACACTCATGTTTGTTTTACTATCTTAGTGAGGACATTGCGTGGACATCCTGTGTTTTTATTGTAAGTGTTATTGGTGTTTTCTGCGGTCTGACTATTTCTGAACATATCCTCGCAGGAACACACACACACACACACACACACACACACACACACACACACACACACACACACACACACACACACACACACACACACACACACACATATATATATATATATATATATATATATATATATACACTTACAATCTCCAGACACACATACTGACACACTCAGACACACATACACCAACACTTAGAACCACACTCTGAAACATACACTGACACACACACACACACACACACACACACACACACACACACACACACACACACATACACAAAAAGTGATATACACTAACTTAGACACACACATACTCTGACACACTCTGAAACGTACACATACACTGACACACACAATGTGATGTGCATTTATGAAGTGCATAAAGCACTGATACACTCGGACGCACAGACACACACACCCACACTAACACATACAGTGACTACGTTTACATGGACATCAGTAACCGAATTATTTGCTTTAATCTAATTAAGAGAATAATAAGACTAAGGTGTTTACATGAGTTGCTTTTTGAATGTTCCTTTCATGATCACGTTTTACATGTTACAGCACATAATTCGATTAATGTCATTGCGTCACCGCGCTATGCGCATTTCCTCCGGAGTTTTATGTAATTTCGAGTGTTTTATTTTTAATTTGTCGACTTTAACTGCAGTTTGGCACTTTCACTTTCATTCAGGGACTTTTTATGTACGTCCTCCGTGACAAACGAGATATTGGATGCAACCATGAACTGCTGGAAGTGTTGTTTTAATGAAAGTTCATACCGCATGCTGAATGGAAGAAAAGACACCTCCGCATTTCACGATGCAGGTGTCTGTGGTCTGCACTGACTCAGTAGGTGCAGAGAGTGTCAAACAGCCGTGCTTGTGTGTGTGCGTGTCTGGGTGTGTGTGTGTGTGGACTACCCTGTCGCAAAAGCGGCTTAAAGTCCTACATGACAGTAATAGTTCGATTAAGGTGTTTACATGTCTGTACTGCACTTCAATAATGCGACTAAGATCGGCATACTCCACAAGTCTTAATTCGATTTCTCTTTAGTTCGATTATGACCTTAATCTGATTAAATCAATCAAAAATGGTTGTTTACATGGTCGACTCTTAATCAGAGTATTGTCTTAATCGCATTAAAATCGAATTATTGGTGTCCATGTAAACATAGTCACTGACACACACATATACACTGACCCACTCAGGCAAAGGGTCTGAAATATACTGTACTGTGCACACACTCTGATGCGCTGGCACTCAGACTCTTTGAGCAGTTTTCCTGCACTCATCAGCTCTGTTCTCCTCCTCCTCCACTGGACTTGTCCTCCTCCTCCTCCTCATCTGTGTGACACACAACTAAAGGGATTTGAGTGCTGCATGAATGCTGTAAATACACTCTTGACTTGTTTTTGTTTGGCCAGTGGAGTGTGTAGTTGATTTTTCCAGTAATCCATCTCTTAAAGAGTGTTTGCACACAGTAGAATGCAGCTTATGCTCTTCTTCATCCTGGCTTATTCTAGTCAACAACTCTCCATTTAAACAGTCAGCGCTTCACTTCTGAACGTTACACCATTATACATCTGATTTCAGCTTCAGACGCTTTCAATGTGCTTAAATAATTCAGTTAATCAAGTATGTTGTTTTGTTTTAATGTGTAACAGAGATGTGCGCACGCACAGAGACGCGCACACAGACATGCACACAGACACACACACACAGAGGAGCGCACAGACATACACAGAGACACACACACACACACACCCACACAGACGTGTGCACACACCCACACAGACATACATGCTGCACACAAACACACACACACACACAGAGACACGCAGACACTGATGCGTGCAGATGCCCACACAGAGACACACACACAGAGAAAAGTGCACGCACACTCGTGCACACCCAGGGAGATGTGCACAAACACAGAGACACACGCACACAGACACACACACAGAGGAGTGCACAGACATACACAGAGACACACACACACACACACACACAGATGTGTGCACACGCCCACATAGACAAACATACTGCACACACACACACACACACACACAGAGATTCTCACCCGCACACAGAGACACACAGACACTGATGCGTGCACACGCCCACATAGAGAAAAGTGTGCGCACACTCGTGCACACCCAGAGAGATGTGCACACACACAGAGACACACGCACACAGACATACACACAGACACACACACAGAGGAGTGCACAGACATACACAGAGACACACACACACACACACAGATGTGTGCACACGCCCACTCAGACAAACATACTGTATACACGCACACACACACAGATGCTCACCCTCACACAGAGACACACAGACACTGATGCGTGCACAAGCCCACACAGACACACACACACAGATGCTCACCCTCACACAGAGACACACAGACACTGATGCGTGCACAAGCCCACACAGACACACACACACACACAGAGAAAAGTGCGTGCACACTCGTGCACACCCAGAGAGATGTGCACACACAGACGCGCACAGACATACACACAGAGACACGCACAGACATACACACAGAGACACGCACACAGACATGTGCACATGGCCACACAGAGACACACAGACAAAGAGATGTGTGGCCGCACACACCGAGATGTGCATGCGCGCACAGACATACACAGACACACATACAAAGGTACACACACACACAGATTTGTGTCCGCACACACAAAAAAAGCATCCGTGCACACACACACAGACATACACAGAGACACACACACAGACGGGTGTACATGCCCACACAGAGACACGCGCACACGCTCGTGCACACACAGAGGCACATGCACATGGCCACACACAGACACAAAGTTGTGTGCCAGCACACACACAGAGATGTGCATGCACACACACAGACATACACAGAGATTTGCGCACAAACATACAGTAGACACTCACAAAGGCGTGCACACACAGTTGCACACACGGACACGCATACACACAGACATACAGAGGCACACAAACAGATGCATGTACACGCTCACTCAGAGATACACACACACACACACACACACACACACACACAATATTTACATGAAACACATACATACAACCAAACATATAACATAAACTGACTGCCTACATATAGAAATACTTTTGGTGTGTGTGTGTGTGTGTGTGTGTGTGTGTGTGTGTGTGTGTGTGTGTGTGTGTGTGTGTGTGTGTGTGTGTGTGTGTGTGTGTGTGTGTGTGTGTGTGTGTGTGTGTGTGTGTCATATCAGCTCAATTACAACAAATAAATAAATATATTTATATAATTTTTCTAAATATTCCTGAAAGTATTTGTTGCTGTATTGTATTGTTGTTATAGTATATTGAGACGCTGGGGAACCAAAACCTTTCATAACTTGTCATCATTGGTCTAATTTGAGGTGTGCAGCTTGAACCGTCTCCAGGTGTCCTGCACTGCTCTCCACAGCAAGTGAACATGTCCTAAAAGAGAGATTTTCTGCTAGAACATGCCATTTAGCAGATCAGCCTCAGCAGCTGCCTGAAGATGCTGACTTTGGTGGTTTAGTAATTATTCCACCATTGGGGCCGACATCAGGCAAATGTGGGAGCCTGTTTGAAAAGACCTGCATTTCCCCAATCCTATTTCTCATTGGCCTGGCAGCAGCGTTTGAGGTGTAAATAAGCTCTGCGAGTTCAGAGTAATGCAGCGTTCAGCTTCAGTTTACAGGCACACTCATTAACTCTCTCTCTCTCTCACACACACACACACACACACACACACACACACACACACACACACACACACACACACACAGACGGGTTGAGTTAAACTCTGTTGACCAGCCGTTATGCTGGAATGTTGATTTAACATATGATGATATTTATGAATAGTGAAAAACTTGAAGGGTTTACACGGGCTTTATAAGTAGTAGAAGACTTGCACTATCATGTCTTATACAGTATCTGTGCATATCAAATCATTAGCATTTAAACAATTCTTGTTAAATAACATTTAACAACATTAACAATTAACATCAACCTTTATTTTCATAAACATTTTAACTAAATAATTAAATAAAATATACAAATTATAAAACTTTTTTATTTTTATTTATGCATGTATTTTTATTTATTTATTTTATATAAAATGTATTTTGTTTATTATTGTTATATTATTATTATTATTATTTAATTTATGCATTTTATTATTATAATTATTATTAATGTATTTATTTGTTTTATATAAATTGTATTTTATTTATTTATTATTATTATTATTTTATTTATGTATTTATTTTATGGAAAATGTATTTTATTTATTATTAATATTATTATTATTTTATGTATTTACAGTATTTTATAGAAAATGTATTTTATTTATTATAATAAATTATTATTTTATGTATTTATTTATTTATTTTATAGAAATGTATTTTATTTGTTTATTATTATTATTAATGTAGGGATTTGTTTTATAGAAAATAAATTTTATTTATAATTATTATTATTATTATTATTATTATTATTATTATCATTAATAATATTATTGTTTATTTATTTTATAGAAAAATTATTTATTATTATTGTTTTATGTATTTTATATAAAATGTATTTTATTTATTATTATTAATAGTATTATTATTATTATATTTATGTATTTATTTAATTATTTTACGTAAAATATATTTTATTATTATTATTATTATTATTATTATTATATTTATGTATTTATTTATTTTATGTAAAATGTATTTTATTATTGTTGTCATTATTATTATTATTCATTTATTTTATAGAAAATTTATTTATTATTATTTTATGTATTTATTTGATATAAAATGTATTTTATTTATTGATTGTTATTATTATTATTATATTTATTTATTTATTTTATATAAAATATATTTTATTAATATTATTATTATTATATTTACGTATTTATTTATTTTATGTAAAATATATTTTATTATTATTATTATTATTTATTCATTTATTTAATTTCATTTGTTATTTTGACATTTTCTTTTAAAAAAAATTTCTTTCTTTCCTCATTTCCTCCCTCCACTCTCCAGACAAAATGAGCATGTATTGTTATATAACATATTTTAACAAATTTAATTTTGGTGGCCCTTAAATAAGTGTTACGCTTTTAATAAGATATAAAAAAAAGGAAAAAGTATGAATATTCACCTGTAGTCTCCAAATTTGTGATTTAGATGTTAAACACACAAATGTCTACAAATCCTCACTTTAGGGTTTAAATGAAGTACAGCTTGTCAAACTAGAAAATGTCAGCTTGCTGAAAGCATTGTCAGGCTCACTTCAAAAAGAAACGCAAGCTTTGCACTTTTGCCTTTAAAAACTGCTTGGATTGGACGTTCCTGAAAGTTTAGTTTAAAAAAAATTGAGGATGTCAATTTTTTTTTCCTGTGGAAATCAGAGATTAATACATGCAGCTTGATCAGAAGTGACTGAAAGGATGTTTTAAGACTCATGACAAATTCCAGTTCAAATAAATGTTCTTTTTGTCTTTGTATATATTTCACTTGATGGCTTAATAAACAGTCAACCAAAATATATTCAGAGACCAGATAGTATGATTACTTTTTTACTAGTGGCTTCAGGAAGATGAGGAAAGCTAAATAAAGCAAACAGTGACGTATTATACCACAAAAACTTCTTATGCAGTGGACTAAAAATCAGCACGAAGTGTAGAATCTGCTGCAGTGAGTCTGAACATACTGAAGTTTAGCTTTGATAAATCTGGTTTACAGTAGAAACTACAGGCTGACATTGAAGATAATGGTCAACCTGCAAAGTATTTTGTAGTTGTGTAAATATTGTCATACTAACAGTTGTCTGCATTTTTTTTTTTTTTTTTTTGTTATTATCCATTGCATACTGTACATTTCTATCAAAATTCTCTCACATTAGTCATATTCTTATCTATTCTTAACATTTTCTAATCTGTAGGGATTAACAGAGAAATGTCTGACTGTTTTGACTGTATATGTCCGACTCTGAATCACAAAACCTTACCCAAAGTCTTGTGTTGCACAGGTATATTTTTGACAACAGCCCAAACACATTGAGTAAAATGTTTTGATTTTATTTTTATGCCAAAATCATTTGAATATTAAGTAAAAATCCTGTTAAATGAACATATTTGTTTTTAAATGTATAAAAACGAGTTTTTAATTAGTAATGTCCATTGTCCAACACTTAATTTAGACAAATTTAAAGGTGATTTCTTTGGCAATAATTCAGTTTATTGTTATTGTTTTTAACACTACACCAGATATAGTTCTCTCCTTCATCACTGGAAAGCATTTGAGACTGGAGACTATGGTCCAGGATCACATATTAGTATTTGATTTTAACCCTTGTGTACTGTTCAAAATTGACTACCCTTTGGTTATGTTGGTGCCTGTTTTTGCTCCATTGATTTTCCATTATAATGATATTTTTTTATTGCAAAGCCATGACAGCATATAATCATGCATTCTTGATTGTTGCTGGTTTTCCCTGTTGGGAAGAGGTCAAATGTGTCATTTTACTGTTGATTATCAGTTGACAGCATTAATCCTTTAGATCAGGGGTGGCCAAACTTTTTTGTTATGAGGGGCCAAACTGCACTGAAAAAAAAATGCTGTGTTTCACACAATTAATTCAGGTTGTCTCAACACAAATCGATTAAGTTTACAGATTTAAGGTGGATTAAGCATAAACAATTAAGTTGTCCCAAAAAAATCTCAAGAATTGTGTTGGTTAAGCTCATTTTACATAAGTAGATTTCACAAGCTGCAATATATACAGTTGAAGTTAGAATTATTAGCCCCCCTGGAATAATTGAATTATTTTTTCAACACATTTCTAAACATAATAGTTTTAATAACTCATTTCTAATAACTGATTTATTTTATCTTTGCCATGATGACAGTAAATAATATTTTACTAGATATTTTTCAAGACACTTCTATACAGCTTAAAGTGACATTTAAAGACTTAACTAGGTTAATTAGGTTAACTAGGCAGGTTAGGGTAATTAGGCAGGTTATTGTATAACGATGGTTTGTTCTGTAGACTATCGAAAAAAAAAATTAGCCTAAAGGGGCTAATAATGTTGTTCTTAAATTGGTGTTTAAAAAAATTAAAACTGCTTTTATTCTGGTCGAAATGAAACAAATAAGACTTTCTCCAGAAGAAAAAATATTATCAGACATACTGTGAAAATATTCTTGCTCTGTTAAACATCATTTGGGAAATATAAAATAAAAGAGAAAAAAAATCAGAGGGGCTAATAATTCAACTGTATATATTTTTGAGTGTTTGATACATTAAAGTTTCCATGGGTAATTCCTTAATTTGTTTCATTATTAATAAATAAATATTTTTTAATTTTTATAATGAACTTATAGAATAAAAACATAATTCATTTTTTTTATACAATGGAGATCAATGCCGAATACACTAGTAAAGCTGCACCTGCCTCTGCCGATGTCTTCTGTATGGTCTTCTATCCATCAGTCACAGTGTATTTGTTTTAATGTGATTCATTCACAAGCGTTAATTGAAACATTTAATTTCAATTTGCTTTTTTGTAGCTCAACAATAAAATAAACTACCAAAAAAAAAATAAAACCACCTCCCTGCTAAGATGGGATGGCGGGCCAAATTAAAGGTTGCCAAGGCCCGCAGGCCCTACTTTGGGCATGTCTGCTTTAGATAGTCCTGTGCTAAAAAGTTTCTGGCTTTTATATGGAGTAAAACAGCAGCTTATGGTGTGTGTATGTGTGTGTGTGTGTGTATGTGTGTGTGCAAAAATACACTTACTGTGTTTACTATGTTGTTCTTTGAGGTGAGGTGCTTATTTTGATAGTCTCAGACACGTCAGGATAAGTGCGCAAAGGTCTCTCTCTCACACACACACACTATACTCCATATACTGTAGGAGGCAGAAACTAAGCTTTTTTTGCACTGCAACTGATGATCAACAGTACAAATAAAAATTGTACCTCTTCCCAACAAGGAAAACCATCAACAATCAAAAATGCATGATTATATGCTGTCATGGCTTTGCAATTAAAAGATGTCATTAAAATGGAAGTCAATGGAGCAAAAATAGCCCTGAACATAACAAAGGGTAGTCAATTTGCCCAGAGTGTATTGTTGAATTTCTGAAAAAGTTGTGGCCAAATTAAGACTCAAAATGGAGGATCAAAACACCCCCAACAACACATGAGGGCTAAAATCAGCAGTTTAGCTTGAATTCAACCCTAACGTGTGTATAAATAACTCAAATTTTCTCCTTCTTCCTCACACAGAGTGTAACCCCGGCTTCTACCTGTACCAGAAGGGCTGTGTAAGAGACTGTCCAGCCGGTTTCACAGCAGGCTCCCGTCCCACTATCCTCAATAACGAGCTGTCATCCGTCCTCCACCCCGCCTGCCTGCCCTGCCACTCCGTCTGCCACACCTGCAGCGGGACAGGGCCTCAGGACTGCCTGTCCTGCCCACCACACAGCCACCTGGACCCGCTGACCGGCACCTGCCTGCACCAGAACCAGATCCAGCGCGAGTCTCCGGACGGCAGGCTGTTCCAGGCGCAAGGCGATGGCTTGTCCTCTGCGCACCAGCCTGTGCTCTCCTCCGCCCTGCCTGCCACTGTGGCCCTGCTCAGCTGTGCCTTCATCGTGGCCACGTTTGTGGGTGTTTTCGGTTTGCTGCAGCTGCACACACGCAAACAGGACAAACAGCACTTAGGCCAAGCAGAGCCAGGGTCTGGATTACTGGTCGGATTGGGCTTGAACCGCACCGCAGTGGCCTATAAGGGCATCCCGAGCGTCTGGAGGGAAGACGAAGAGGAGTCGGAAAGCGAGGAATTTGAAATCCACAATGAGAGGACTGCCTTCATCAAAACACAAAGTGCTCTTTAACCCCTTCTCTAGCATCTACTGCACTGTTGTCTCTCTTTTAATTTGATTTTTTGTGCATTTTCCTTCTGGGGTTCTTCTGAATACTCACTTTTTAAGGTGTTTTGGGTTGGTTTTCCACTTCTCTCGGGTTAATTGAGCCATGATTCACTTGGGTGTTTGATCTTTTGGTGCCTCTTCGTGGGAAGCTTCCAATCAAAAGTGGCCAGGGTGAAAACGATCGTCCCGAATCTACAATAAAACATATGTCTATCATTTGGGCGCTTTCTCTTGCCTAGTGAGATTTTAAAGAAGCACTCCATTTTATTTTGGAAATATACTCGCTTTACAAGTCATCTACAGGTAAACTGTTGACTTTTACCATTTTTGAATCCATTCAGCTGATCTCCGGGTCTTTCAGGAGCACTTTTAGCTTAGCTTAGCATAGATCATTGAATCGGATTAGACCATTAGCATCTCGCTCAAATGACCAAAGAGTTTCCCTTTTTAAAGCTTGACTCTGGTTACACTGTGTAGTAAGACCAACAGAAAATTAAAAGTTGCTACTTTCTTAGCTGATATGGCTAGGAACTATACTCTCGCTGCGTAATATCATTGCATCTGCAGTTATGGTAAGGCAGCAAAGTTTAGATCCTAAGCTTATCTGACAAGAAAAAAGCAACTTTTAATTTTCTGTCGGTCTTAGTACATGATGTAATTACAGAAGAGTCAAGCTTTAAATAGGAAAATGAGCAAAAACCTTTTTGAGTGTGATGCTAATGGTCTAATCTGATTTAATGATTTATGCTAAGCTAAGCTTAAAGTGCTTCTTCCAGACTCAGAGATCGGCCTAATTAATTCAAATATGGTGAAACTCAGCTTTTAACTCCAGGAGAGCTGTAAAATGAGCCTATTTACAAAAAAAGGTGATTCTTTAAAGGAAAAAATATCAAGATTTAAACGATTGAGTGTGAGAAAATCAAAACTATGTTTCTTTTTTTTGGGATGAGTGAATGAGTGTGAAAGTGTGTTTGTATGGGTTTGTATGGGTCAGTGCTGCAGCGTCTCAGATCCACAGGCTTTGCGCAGGGAGCCTTCCAGAAGAACATATCACTATATTTCTACAGTACATGGAGAGGAGAGCGCTGTGCTGAGAGCTCACTGCTCCCTCTAGAGCATTCACATTGCTGAATTTAGGATTTTCTAACTTGACTCATGTAAGCTGTATAAAGGAATAATTCTCCAAAAAGATGAATTGTCATTCGCTCACTCTTGTGACGTTTCAGACCTGTATGACAGCAAAATATTTCTGATATCGCAAACATAAATGAGGATGGATCACTCTCATTCGTCACTGTCAAAATCATGATGGCAAAGCTAGTTTTTTTTCTTTTTTTTATATCATCTAGAGTGAATATAATATGCATAACTGCAACATTTTAGAAATCAAACCTCTTTGTGCACAAATAGAAGAGGGAAACTGTGAGGTAGATGTGTGAAACGGTTTTAAAAAGCACCATAAATAGAGTTTGTGCAAATGTTTACAGCTACACGTCAACACTCATTTCTTAAATGTCAAAAAAAAACTGACTTTTAATGCATCATTTTAATTAAATCTGGCATTTGAAATGATGGATAAACTGTTATGGCCAAACGGAGACTAAAATGGGAATGTTTTCCTTGCACAAAATCTTAAAATATATTGCACAAGTTTTATTTTGGATGTTGACACACTTCCGTCCTCATTTAGTTTCTAGTTGTAAAGGGATATACTAAAAACTTGCTGTTAATTTATTAATCTGATTGACTTTTAGTTAAATAGTTGTTCTTGGTGATTCATGAAACGTTAGTCTAAATCATGGATGCCCAAACTCAGTCCTGGAGTGCCAGTGTCCTGCAGATTTTAGCTCCAACTTGCCTCAACACACCTGCAAGGATGCTGCTAGAAAGCCTAGTAAGAGCTTGATTAGCTAGCCCAGGGGTGTCTGATTGGGGTTGGAACTAAAGTTTGCAGGACACCGGCCCTCCAGGACCGAGTTTGGACACCCCTGCTCTATATCTACAACATTTTCAAAGTAAAACAAGATCAATACCCAAAGTACACTTTAATGAGTACTATACCTTAAAGAAGGTTGTAATGAATCAATTGAATATAAGAATAAGTATTGTCAGGAACTAAAGGTACTCATTTAGTTTTACCTGTATGCTGTTTTTTTTTATTCTCATAAGTCAAGACCTGAGAGAGTAATTGACCAGCAAATCTTCATTCTTAGGTGAACTATGCTTTTAAAACGAGATCTCATACAGGTTTGAAATGACATGAGTAAATCAAAACGGTTGATGTTTTCATATTTGACAACAGCCGACTATATATGAAGAAGAAATCTCGAAAACATCAACGCTAGCATCATTCAACTCTTATATCGAAATCTGTCCTCCAGTCTAGGGTGTGAAAACACTATGAAAGCTCCAGGCTTCCTAATCCATTTATTATAGGGTGCAGAAGAGCTCTTCTTGAGATCAGAAATAAAGAAAAATAGGGCTATAATGATCCAGACGAGCTCTTCTATCTGCTCATCACCTCCTTTTCTTTTGCTTACTACTGTTTATTAGTAGTAGTACGCTTCAACCAGAATATACTAGTGTTTTTTCTTCTTTGTTGATCCGAATCACATATTCACAGTCAACAAATGCAGTATCTTTACAATATTATGGATTGAATCTGTGCGACTAGCTTTATCATATCATATAATTATTGGCAAAATGAAATTGATAAGGACGAACTATTTGCACCATACTCATCCTTTTAGTTTAGCTGGATGAGGATTTTTGGATGTTTGTTTTTTTTTATTAGGGTGTCAACAAGAGTTATTATTATTATTATGATTATTAAATGTGAAGTGTGATCTGTTCATTGACCCTTTTTCAATTGCAACGTCCGTAAACCAACAGGACGTATTGATCTGTGGCACACTAGATTTTCACAGCTATTGCACATCATGACTTAATAATATTTTGGTTTTGGCACCGTTCGCTCCCCATATCACAGTCATCAAAAGGCTCGATCTTGATATGTTATGATATGGCATAATCACTTTGTCACTTTCATTGTGTTGTGCATTGGGCATATTGGTCCAAAATAAGTAGGAATATATTAAATAATTCTATTTTCTTTATTTTGTTTTGGTTTTCTCACATTTTGCATATCAAAAATTGTTCTCCACCCACCCACCCCCCCACCCCCCTCCACCCCCCAAGTTTTTTTTTTTTTTCGTTTTCATTTTTAGCATGCACAGCTTCTTTCTTTATCCTTTTATTATTATCATTGTCATTTTTTACAGCCATTTTCTAAACTCAAGATATTCCATTCATTCATATCAAATTAATTCGGGTATGTTGGGCAAAATTGGGGTTTTGTTTGAGCGTTTTTTTATACATTTACCTCTCCCACTTACTGATTCTTATAACCACACAGTGAAAGTTGGCCCACGCTGAGCTCTTCCGCCCCCCTGCGGTACCCATCTGCTATTACAGCTGTGTTTTGGAAAGCCTTAAAGTGTACTAAAGGCATGACCAAAGACCACAAGATGAAAATCTGCTTGCCTTAGAGTGACGCCTGACCTGAAAAACACATCTAGATAATATTGTGGTGGATTGTTTTTTCTCTTTGCTATGTTGAGTTAGGCTGTTGGAGTGTGGCTATACACATTGTCTCAGAGAAAACGCTTCGGATGGGCTGTCGAATGACTATTTTAGCTGATGGTTTTGGTTTGAACACTGCTGTAGCGCAGCAGTTTTTAATTACAGTAAGCCACGCTCAATATGTTTTCACCCTGATGGTGCAATGATTGCATTGTGTGTATGTGTGTGTGTGTGTGTGTGTGTGCTCAAGGAGAACCTTCTATAGTCATAGGATTATTTTCACTTTTATTTGAAGAGTCAACTGATGCATGTAGATCCCCCAGTAGAAAACACCAATCATTTGTATGACTACCTGAGACGGGACGACTATATAAAAAATAAGGCCTATTTTTGTACTATATATATGGTGCATTGTCATTTACATGTAATTTAAAGATTATTTTGCTCTTCTTTTTTTCTTTTTATTTAATTGATGTCAATATGCGAATTATAGATTATACAAAAAATAAAGATCTATGCAAACGTAAGCATTTTGTCATCTATGAGCTGTGTGTTGTGTTTTCTGATGGGTTGTCAGAATAATGTTGGGTCTGTGCTGAAAGTAGGTGGTTGAAATGCTCTGACACGAGAAAGGAAAATGTGAGTTAAAAATAAATGGCATCCTGTTGAGGTTGAAGAGTTGAGCTTTGAATTCACAAGTCATTTTTGACCATACGCTACAAAAAAGGTTGTTTCACACAGTGGATTTGTGTTGGGACAACATGAAGGAATTAAGTTAGATTTATGTGGACTGAACATAAAACAGTTGACACCACCCCCCCCCCCCCCCCCCCCCCCCCCAACAAAGAAAAAAACACAAAATTGTGTTTTAGCTCATTTTATATACAGTCACCGGCCACTTTATTAGGTACACCTGTCCGACTGCTCATTAACGCATATTTCTAATCAGCCAATCACATGGCAGCAATTCAATGCTTTTAAGCATTTAGACATGGTCAAGACGATCTGCTGCAGTTCAAACCAAGCATCAGAATGGGGAAGAAAGCTGATTTAAGTGACTTTGAATGTGGCATGGTTGTTGGTGCCAGACGGTCTGGTCTGAGTATTTCAGAAACTGCTGATCTACTGGGATTTTCACACACAACCATCTCTAGGGTTTACAGAGAATGGTCCAAAAATATCCAGTGAGCGGCAGTTCTGTGGGCGCAAATGCCTTTGTTGATGCCAGAGGTCAGAGGAGAATGGCCAGACTGGTTCGAGCTGATAGAAAGGCAACAGTAACTCCAATAACCACTCGTTACAACCGAGGTATGCAGAAGAGCATCTCTGAACGCACAACACATCCAACCTTGAGGCGAATGAGCTACAGCAGCAGAAGACCACACCGGGTAACACTCTTGTCAACTAAGAACAGAAAACTGAATTCACACAGGCTCACCAAAATTGGACAATAGAAGATTGGAGAAACGTTGCCTGGTCTGATGAGTATCGATGGTTCAGGCTGGTGGTGGTGGTGGTGGTGTAATAATGTGGAGGATTTTTTCTTGGCACACTTTGGGCCCATTAGTACCAATTGAGCATCGTGTCAACGCCACAGCCTACCTGAGTATTGTTGCTGACCATGTCCATCCCTTTATGACCACAGTGTATACATCTTCTGATGGCTACTTCCAGCAGGATAACGCACCATGTCATGAAGTGTGAATCATCTCAGACCGGTTTCTTGAACATCATAATGAGTTCACTGTACTCAAATGCCCTCCACAGTCACCAGATCTCAATCCAATAGAGCACCTTTGGGATGTGATGGAACGGGAGATGAAAAATCTGCTGCAACTGCGTGATGCTATCATGTCAATATGGACCAAAATCTCTGAGGAATATTTCCAGTACCTTGTTGAATCTATGCCATGAAGGATTAGGACAGTTCTGAAGGCAAAAAGAGGGTCCAACTCGGTACCTGTAAGGTGTACCTAATAAAGTGGCCGGCGAGTGTGTGTAGTTTGAATAAACAGCAAACAATATTTTTTTTTTTTGTGTAGACTCCAATCTCTTAAACTGTTTAGCCACTGGTTGCTGCCTCCGCTGTTTATTTAAAACCGGGACTGGGAAATACTGTGAAAATGAAACGGTTTAGGCATTGCCAATTTTGCAACAAATGTAAACTCCCAGACAACTTCCCTCAGTTTGTACAGCATTACATCAGTGCAGCACAATTGATGAGCAAACCTCAGCAAAACATTCTCACATGAGACAATATCAAGAGTCATATATAAAGTAATTCATCATAACAGTCTCGTGACGGCTACTGTAGATCTGCAAATGTAAGTATTTCTTATTTAAATGACCATTTGCCTTGGCCATATACACTGTAAAAATATGATTAATATGTGATCAGCATAGTTTAATAAGTTACAATGACTTAAAAACATAAGTTATTCATGTTCTAACTTAATTTTATAGGCTACACAAGCTGTTTTAGGTCAGTTTAACATAATGTAAGTTCAATGGACTCATAAGGTTAACTTGATTCTGCTTAAATTTAAGGCAACCAGGATTTTTTTACAGTGTACTTTAAAGTTTTGGTTATAAGTAAACATACGTTTTTATATTACATGACTGTTGAATGCTTGATTTTGATCGGTTGATTATTATTACATATCATAAGGTGTGCCATGGGGGCACGGTGGCTCAGTGGTTTGTACTGTTGCCTCACAGCAAGAAGGTCACTGCTTTGAGTCCTGGCTGGGCCAGTTGGCATTTCTGTGTGGAGTTTGCATGTTCTCCCTGTGTTCGCGTGGGTTTCCGCTGGGTGCTCTGGTTTCCCCCAGTCCAAAGACATGCACTATAGGTGAATTGGGTAAACAAAATTGGCTATAGTGAATGTGAGAGTGTATGGGTGTTTCCCAGTACAGGGTTGCAGCTGGAAAAACATCCGCTGTGTAAAACATGCTGGAATAGTTGGCGGTTCATTCCGCTGTGGTGACCCCTGATAAATAAGGAACTAAGCCAAATGAATGAATGTAGGTGTGCTGTTATTTTCAGATAAACACACAGCTAAAGTAGTTCCGGTAGGTTTCGACCACTGTACTGTTCCATATATCACTACACCGAATGACTTCAGCTGATTTCACAGCTACAACAGTCAAAAATAAGATCAAAACAAAAAGCTTTGGATGAGACGTTTGAGGATACAATTCCTGATAAATGTTTTGAAATGCACTAACTAAATAGTGTCTTAAGGTGTGGTAACCATAGAATAATTGACTCTGGTTTGTTGAATTATTAGACAACAATGCACACCTGAGGTGTAACAGCAGCACCTCGGCTGTGCCTTATTTTCTAATAATTCAATGGCTCATCGTCATTTATTTCTTACTTAATCTATGAAATTAAAAGGTAACGTTTACTGTTCATCAAACAAGTGCTTCTAATTGTATTTGTATTGTAAAACTTCAGGTTAAAAAGGTAAAACTTCAGTTTATAGTCAGTATATACATTTTTTTTTTAAACAAAATTCTGTGCGGAAGTTTCTGTCTGACAATATATTCATGTGTTTAGTTGCTAATGATTTGCCTAATTACCGTATCCTGCCTAGTTAACCTAACCTAGTTAAGCCTTTAAATGTCACTTTAAGCTGAATACTAGTGTCTTGTAATATCTAGTAAAATATTATGTAGTCATCATGGCAAAGATAAATAAAATCAGTTATTAAATATAGTTATTATAAATAAATCAGTTATTAGAAATGAGTTATTAAAACTATTATGTTTAGAAATGTGTTGAACAAATCTTCTCTCCGTTAAATAAAGTGGGGACAAAAATGTACAGAGGGGCTAGTCATTCAGGAGGGCTATCTTTATGGTAACC
The DNA here is from genome assembly GCA_903798195.1 of Danio kyathit. Lineage (NCBI taxonomy): Eukaryota > Metazoa > Chordata > Actinopteri > Cypriniformes > Danionidae > Danio > Danio kyathit. The sequence goes on from LR812525.1 coordinate 17,039,881, forward strand.
ATAATTGACCCTTGTTTGTTGAATTATTACAAAATAATGCACACCTGAGGTGTAACTGAGGTGTCATTTTTAATAATTCAATGGCCCGTCATCAGTTATTTTCTACTTAAACTATGAAACTAAAAGGCAATATTAACTGTATTTTGTTTTAGTTGCTATACATGCATACATACATACATACATACATACATACATACATACATACATACATACATACATACATACATACATACATACAGTTGAAGTCAGAATTATTAGCCCCCTTTCAATTTTTTTTCTTTTTTAAATATTTCCAAAATGATATTTAACAGAGCAAGGAACTTTTCACAGTATGTCTGATAATATTTTTTCTTCTGGAGAAAGTCTTATTTGTTATATTTCAGCTAGAATAAAAGCAGTTTTTATTTTTTTATGAACCATTTTGAGGACAATATTATTAGCCCCTTTAAGCTATTTCTTTTTTCAATAGTCTACAGAACAAACCATCATTATACAATAACTTGCCTAATTACCCTAACCTGCCTAGTTAACCTAACTAACCTAGTTAAGCCTTTAAATGTCACTTTAAGCTGTATAGAAGTGTCTTGAAGAATATCTGGTAAAATATTATTTACTGTCATCATGACAAAGATAAAATAAGTCAGTTATTAGAAATGAGTTATTAAAACTATTATGTGTAGAAATGTGTTGAAAAAAATCTGCTCTCAGTTAAACAGAAATTGGGGGGCGGATAATTCTGACTTCAACTGTGTGTATGTGTGTGTATATATATATAAATATATATATATATATATATATATATATATATATATATATATATATATATATATATAATTTTTATTTTAAATTCTTTGCAGAAATGGCTAAAAAAGTCACCAGTTTCTGTCTGACAACAATTCATGTCTTTAGTTGCTAATGATTTGCCTAATTAATATAGTTAAGCCTTTAAATGTCACTTTAAGCTGAGTATCTTGAAATATCTAGTAAATTATGTACTGTCATCGTGACAAAGAAAAAAGAAATCAGTTATTGAATGAGTTACTAAAACTATTAAGTTATGTGTTTAAAAAATCAGTTAAGCAGAAATTATAGGGAGGCTAATCATTCATGAGGGCTAATAATTCTGACTTCAGCTGTAGGCTATATAAATCTAAATTAGCTACCAAACGATATTACACTTTTGTGGTCCGTGCCGCAATAACAATACCCAGCAGACGGGTTCTATGAAATATTATTGCTGGTGTACAGTATAGTTCAGGTGTTATGGTGGCAGTGCATAGCGGTTTAATCCTGTTGACAAGCAGCGAGTGCGTCTGCTACTGTACATGCCTGTCTTCCTGGTTTAGCCGCTTCTGTCAACACTTCGTCCTACTCACTTCAGCATTTCGACGCCCGTTTCTGCTTTATGATTATGGATAATTTCATCTTCCAGTCGTCCTGACAGGAATATTCGCTGCCGCAGACAAACCCGAGGTGAGGATATGCAGCAGGCTACAACAATTCGGAGCGCTAGTCGATCTATAGCCTATCAATGATATAGCCTAATATTAATAATATAGACTGGGCTATTCTTGTTTGATTTGATACGTAGCATTGTTTGTAGTTTTAAGAAAAGGCGGTTAAATCTTGTAGTTGACGTGTTCGTTACTGTAGAAGAAATAACACTCAGTGACAGCACGACGCCATCTCCTAACAACAATTCGCTTATTTGTTTTAAACTCCATTTAGTTTTTCAATGTCGTGAAAGCTTTACAGTTTAACATCTGATTTATATATTTTTGAAAGGACTAAGCTGTTTGTTTTATCAAATTACACAAAATAACACCTTAAAGGGACAGTTCACACACAAAAAAATATTCTGTCATCATTTAGGTTACTTAACGTTACCCCTTTTACTTTTTTTTGGCTTTATTTCTTCTGTTAAACGCTGAAGACAATATTTTGAAGAAATCTATCTTAGAGACCTGTAACCATTGACTTACTGTAGTATTTGTTTTCCTGCTATGGAAGTCAACTGTTAACACGTTTGATCAAATTAAACAAAATAAGACCTCAAAGGGATAGTTCACACAAAAATTTATATTTTATCATCATTTACTCACCTCCTTTACTTGTTTGGCTTTATTTCTTCTGTTAAACGCTAAAGACGATATTTTAAAGAAATCTGGAGACCTGTAACCATTGACTTAAAGTTGTATTTGTTTTCCTGCTATGGAAGTCAACTGATAATATCATGTTTAATCAAATTAAACAAAATAAGACCTTAAAGGGATAGTTCACACAAAAATGGATATTTTATCATCATTTACTCACCGCCTTTACTTGTTTGGCTTTCTTCTGTTAAACGCTGAAGACGACATTTTGAAGAAATCTGTCTTAGAGACCTGTAACCATTGACTTACTGTAGTTTTTGTTTTCCTGCTATGAAAGTCAACTGTTAACACATGTTTGATCAAATTAAACAAAATAAGAGCTTAAAGGGATAGTTCTCTCAAAAATGGATATTTTTATTTTATCATCATTTACTCACCCTCTTTACTTGTTTGGCTTTATTTCTTCTGTTAAACACTAAAGACAATATTTTGAAGAAACCTGGAGACCTGTAACCATTGACTTAAAGTTGTATTTGTTTTCCTGCTATGGAAGTCAACTGTTAACACATTTGATCAAATTAAACAAAATAAGAGCTTAAAGGGATAGTTCACACAAAAATGGATATTTTATCATCATTTACTCACCGCCTTTACTTGTTTGGCTTTATTTCTTCTGTTAAACGCTGAAGATGATATTTTAAAGAAATCTAGAGACCTGTAACCATTGACTTACAGTACAGTAGTTTTTGTATGGAAGTCAACTGTTAACACATGTTTGATCAAATTAAACAAAATAAGACCTTAAAGGGATAGTTCACTCAAAAATGAATATTCTGTCATGATTTACTTACTCGTTTGGCTTTATTTCTCCTGTTAAATACTAAAGACGATGTTTTGAAGAAAGCTAGAGACCTGTAACCAGTATTTGTTTTTCCTGCTATGGAAGTCAACTGTTGCATCATGTTTGATCAAATTAAACAAAATAAGATCTTAAAGGGATAGTTCACCCCAAAATGGATATTTTATCATCATTTACTCACCCTCTTTACTTGTTTGGCTTTATTTCTTCTGTTAAACACTGAAGACGATATTTTGAAGAAAGCTGTAGCTAGACTTGTAACCATTGACCTAGTGTCTGTTTTTCCTGCTATGAAAGTCAACGGTTACAGTTTTTTTCACAATATCTTTAGTGTTCAACTTAAGAAAGGAACCTTTAAAGGTTTGAAACCACATGTGGGTGAGCAAATTTTCGTTTGTGGTTTAACCATCACTTTAATTTGTGTGTTAAGTTGTTAATAAATTTGTAAACAAAATTACCACATTCTAAAAAAATAGGGTCGTCGTAACCCAATGCTGGGTCAAATATGTAGACAAACCCAACCATAAAAAGTGTCATTTAAATTTAATAATAATAAAAAATAATTCTGTCCATATTTGACCCAACTTTGGGTTACGCCAACTATGGGCAGGTATACGTTTCTGATGGTATGATAACCTTGGATAAAAGTATCACGGTATTGTGTTTACTGCTGTACTGTTATTTTTAAATGTCTTAGTAAAAAAAAAACTTTTTACCCCATTTAACACAATACATTACATTTTAGGAAACATTTGTAATATTTTGGAACAGTTAACACATCAGGCTACACAATTAAAATAAACCATTGATTTCTACTATCTTCATTAGCTTCAAAAACACAGATTTCCTTACAACACCCTCTACATATAGCTTAGAAATGGTATAACAAAACATATTTGCAGTTTTAACACCTTGACTTTTCTAAACCACAGTAAACCTTGAAACCGGTTATCATCCCATGCCTAGACCCAATGCTGGCTCAAATATATATAGAAACCCAACCATTGGGTTAAAAGCGTCATTTACATTTAATAATAATTTTTAATAATATTTGACCCAACTTAGGGTTACACCAACCCAGCATTTTTTTTAGTGTGTGTGGAAAAATAGACATGCTGAGCTATTACTTTTTGGCTTGGTCATCAATAGGCCCACACAGAATCTGCGCGCGCAGAATTCCGCAGATTTTCCGCAGAATTCCGCAGATTTTCCTAATATTTTGCATAGAATTCCCGCAGAATTCCGCAGATTTTCCTCATATTTTCCGCAGAATTCCGCAGATTTTCCTAATATTTTCCATAGAATTCCCGCAGAATTCCGCAGATTTTCCTCATATTTTCCGCAGAATTCCGGAGATTTTCCGCAGAATTCCGCAGATTTTCCTCATATTTTCCACAGAATTCCGCAGATTTTCTTCAGAATTCCGCAGATTTTTAGCCCATCATTAATTCTGTTTATTTACTTGAGTAAATGTGTGTAAATCTAAATTTATTCAGTTTTTAAATTACAGTAATATTATTGACTAATATGAAAATGTTCATCTAATTTATGTACAATGCAGTTTGTACAGTAATATTTTCTGTTATTTAGTAGATATATTAAATGAGAGACTTGCTTTGTTTACCAAATAAAGTGAATTTGCATTTTAAACATTAAATAAAAGTTAAAAAGATATAATTTTTTATTTAACCTATTAAGGTTTTAGTTATGAGACTCCCAAAATAATTCCGCAGATTTTTACCAAAATTCTCAGCAGAAATAGCAAAAAACGTCCGCAGATTCCATCTGGCCCTAGTAATCAGTAAGTAACCCTTCATGAAGGTATTTAATCCATTACATAATTTCTGAAGATGTTTGTTGATATCTAGCTTATAGTTCTAATAAAGCATTAATTAATACATGAAAAATGCCCACATGGAACGATAGATTGGAGATAGATTTATAAAAAAGCATTGTTTGCAGATGATGTATTGTTCTACATAGAAAACCCATCGCGTTCCATCCCCCCTCTTATGCAGTGTTTGCATGACTAATCTCAGGATGCAAAATTAATGAGAATAAATCTGAAGCAATGATAGTTTCTGGCTTTTGGCCTCCTCAGCTGAATGGACAGGTTTCATTCATTGGTCAAAAAAGGATTTAGGTACCTGGGTATTAATATTACTCCCAAACCAAGTATAAAACAAATCTAATAAAACAAATATAAAATGGATTAAAAAGATTCTTCCTCTCTCATTACTGGGCAGAATTGATTTAATAAGAATGAACATATTAACCAGACGTCTTTTCTTGTGCCAGTCTCTCCCAGTAAATGTGCCTGTCTCTGAATTTAATTTGATAGATAAAATAATTGGAAAATTCATATGGCAGCTAGAATAAAATATAAAACATTGCTTTTATCAAAGGATAAAGGAGGTTTTGGCTTGCCAAATCTAAAACATTATTACTGGGCAGCTCAGTTTACTGCAATAGTAGCTTGGATTAGAAATGGTAAAGAATCAGGATGGGTTACTATAGAACAAAGAACAATTAAAGAGACACCGTTGTCCATTCTACCTTTTATAGATGTAAAACAGGCTCCTAAAATTGATAACGAATGGATAAAACATACAGTCGAAGTCAGAATTATTAGCCCCCTTTTAAATTTATTTTCTTTTTTAAATATTTCCCAAATTATGTTTAACAGAGCAAGAATATTTTCACAGTATGTCTGATAATATTTTTTCTTCTGGAGAAAGTCTTATTTGTTTTATTTTGGCTAGAATAAAAGCAGTTTTTAATTTTTTAAAAGCCATTTTAAGGACAATATTATTAGCCCCTTTTAGCTTTATTTTTCTAGAGTCTACAGAACAAACCATCATTATACAATAACTTGCCTAATTACCCTAACCTGCCTATTTATCCTAATTAACCTAGTTAAACCTTTAAATGTCACTTTAAGCTGTATAGAAGTGTCTTGAAAAATATCTAGTAAAATATTATTTACTGTCATCATGGCAAAGATAAAATAAATCAGTTTTTAGAGATGAGTTATTAAAACTATTATGTGTAGAAATGTGTTGAAAAAATAATTCAATTATTTCAGGGGGGCTAATAATTCTGACTTCAACTGTACATTGAAAAATGCCCACATAAAAAAAAAACACTATAGTAATTGATAGTAAAAGCTTTAGTGTTTTAAAACCATGTTATAGTAAAGTGTATTATACTGTATACATTATAATATTTACAACCCTTTGTAATGAGTGCTCCAACATAATGTAGTATTAGTGAACTGATCATCTGTAATAATTACTGTAGTATAGTAAACTGTAGTGTATATTAGTATAATATGTCCTATAGTTAGTATAGAAAAGTACAGTATTGGTTATTTGTTTCTATATAGTTGTTACAGATTAATTCAAGTATCTTACTATAGTATGGTTCAAAATAAGTAATATTTACTATAAAGAAAATTTCATGCGGGCGGCGACAGATGTAATCTTTTTTTATAGTTTCCTCTATAGACAAAGTAGATCATATGAACTGTAAATCATTAACTTTCTGAATTTCAGCATGTTTCCTTATGGCCGAGCGGTTTGCTATGAATATACTTTCACATTTGATACGCTGTTGAGATATGGGAAGTGGTCGATGTAGACAACATCCTTTTTTGTCTTAAATTGTGAGGAAATGAAAGTGTTTGAAAACTCCCACGTTTGATTAAACACATTTTAGACCAGGCAGACAACAGAAAGGCTTTAGTGATGCGATGAAATGTGTATGTGGAGTATTTTAAACATCTATGGTGCTCTTCCCCTCTCTCTATAGACATTGATTTGTGGTGTTTCTCACTGACCTGACAGGAAGCTTTCAACGTACTGCTGCTTACAGGTAGTAGTAACAATTTATTTGCTTGATGCTTGACTTTATTTGCTTGCTTTTTAAATATATTATATAGAGTTGAGGTCAATATTATAAGCTCTCCTGGGAAAAATTTAGTTTGAAAATGTGATAGTAAAGTTTAACAGACCATTAAACCAAGGACATTTTTACAGTTTTTCCTATAATATTTTAATATAGAAGATATTTTATAATAATATTTTTATTTCTGGAGAAAGTCTAGTTTACCTTTAATTTTGTTGGAATAAGAGCAGTTTTTACATTTAATAAACATTTTAAGGTCAATATTATTAGATTTATATTTAGGTTTATACATTCATTGTTATACAATGACTTGCCAAATTACCCTGTAATTTGCCTAGTTCAGGGGTGTCCAAACTCGGTCCTGGAGGGCCGGTGCCCTGCAGATTTTAGCTTCCATTTGCCTCAACACACCTGCAAGAATGTTTTTTAGAAAGCCTAGTAAAGCCGCGGTCACACTGGACTTTACTCCCCATAGACTTCCATTCATACGCACGCAAATGCGTCAGACCGGAAACGCAAGGTCATGTGTCGAGTTTCGCAGGTTGCTGCAGTGCAAAGTTCAAGCTAGGTGAACTCTGACCTGCGAAATCGCATCACTTGACTGCGTGAGACCAATCCAGGATCAAAACATGACCTCTCTGAACAGAAATTTAAAATATGGAGCAATCGCCCGCTTTTTTTAATGTCTAATCATCTCGTTTAATCCTGCCCCTTTTCGCAGCGCCGTACGACAGAATTTCGCAAGCTCAAACTCTAGTGTGACCGCAGCTTCAGAGCTTGATTAGCCATCCCAGGTGTGTCTGATTGGGGTTGGAACTAAACTTTGCAGGGCACCGGCCATCCAGGACCGAGTTTGGGCATCCCCGGCCTAGTTAGTCTAATTAACCTAGTTAAGCCTTTAAACTGCACTTTAAGCTGAATAATAGTACAGTATCTTGCAAAAGAACTAGCAAAATATTATATACTGTCATCATGGCAAAGACTAAAGAAATGAGAAATGATGAGTTATTGGAAATGAATATTAATTATAAATATACAGTTAAAGTCAAAATTATTACCCCTCCTGTGATTTTTGTTTTCTTTTTCAAATATTTCCCAAATTATGTTTAACAGAGCAAGGATTTTTTTCACAGTATTCCCTATAATATTATTTCTTCTGAAGAAAGTCTTATATTTCTTTATTTCGGCTAGAATAAAAGCAGTTTTAAAATTTTTTTTAAACCATTTTAAGGTCAAAACCAATAAAAGGTGCGCTTTTGGTACCATACAGGTGGACATTAACACCTTTAGAATACACTTTTGTACAAGAGATGGAGGCCTGTAGTCAGCCTAGTGAAAGGGGTGGTTCTTTTTTCTCAAAAGGTGGACCTTTTTTGCAATTATATGCCTCATTTTCTATTTAATTATGAGATTTAAATACATTTTAAGCACTATTTTTTGCTGAATTAGCTTGTTGGACGGTCATCATAACCACACTTTTTGATGTATCAAAACATTTGCTAAAGATTTAATAATATAAAGAATAAAGAAATATGAATAAATGCTTATTTTTAAAATAAAAATTTGTTACATCATGTACAGTATCAGTAGAAAATATATATATAAATTATTTTCACTATTTATGATGGCATAGCAGTCAAAATAAGACAAATGAGCTCACGTTTGGGACAAATTCTGGACTTTTGTCAGTGAGAGGTGGGTCTTTAAAACCACCTGAACCACAGTTAAGTCCTCTGCTATTGTTTACGTCCCTCAAAATGGTCTGTATTTACCTTCGGCCCACAGCTCATAATGATATTTGGTTTTTGGCCCTTTATACAAAAAAGTTTGGGCATCCCTGCTTTAAAGTTTACTTTTATATTTTAAAGGTACTATGATGTACATATTTGTACTTTTTAGATATTAATATGTACCTTTAAGGAACTGTTGGGAAAAAAATGGTGCTGTCCCAGTGACAGATTTTGTATCTTTATTTCTGAGAGTGTAACTTGCCTAGTTAAGCCTTTAAACTACACTTTAAGCTGAATACTAGTACAGTATCTTGCAAAAGAAGTAGTGAAGTTATGCACTGTCATCATGGCAAAGACAAAAGAAATCAGTTATTAATTGATTAATTATAACTATACAGTTGAAGTCAAAATTATTCACACTCCTGTGATTTTTGTTTTCTTTTTGAAATATTTCCCAAATGATGTTTAACAGAGCAAGGAATTTTTTACAGTATTCCCTATAATATTATTTCTTCTGGAGAAAGTCTTACTTGTTTTATTTCGGCTAGAATAAAAGCTGTCTTTAATTTTTTTAAAGACATTTTAAGGTCAATATTATTAGCATCCTTAAGATTTTTGTATTGTCTACAGAAGAAACCATTGTTATACAATGACTTGCCTAATTACGCTACACACTCAGAAATAAAGGTACAAAATCTGTCACTGGGGTGGTACTGTAGCTTTTCAAAAGGTATGCTTTTGCACAATACAGGTTAAAGTACACTTTTGTACATTTAAAGTTGACGTTGATACCTTTTAGGGTACTATAATGTACATATTTGTACTTTTTAGCTATTAATATGTACCTTTAGGGCATGGGCGCTCAACCCTGTTCCTGGCGGTCAACCTTCCTGCAGATTTCAGCTCCTACCCTGATCAAACACACCTGAACCAATTAATTAGAATCTGAGGAGCACTTGATAATTACAGGCAGGTGTGTTAGATATGGGCTGCAACTGAAAACTGCAGGAAGGTCGATCGCCAGGAATAGGGTTAAGCACCCCTGCTTTAGGGCATTGGTTCCCAAAGTGGGCTGTCACTTGGTCACTTTGGTCACTTGGTCATGGGGGGTCACTTGGTGATTTGAAAATCTAATAAACTATTAGAATTACCATATTTTATCCATAACGTACAGAAGATAAAAATAGTTTTTGCTAGTTACATTAAAAAAACAACATGCAAATAAAAAGCCATCAGTCCCTGGAATTTAAATTTTTTTTAATTTTCCCCCTTTGGATTGTGACCGCTGAGATGTTTACGTTAAATTAATAATATTAATTGTAATATTTAATATTAATAGCGCCAGTTGCAGAAGATTGATTTTACAGCACAATGGTGAACTTTGACACTTTTACGGCACTCACATACATTAAAGACAAATGTTTTTTTAAAAAGATTAAAAAATCATACACGACTGAAAATAGAGGATGATCTTCAAGTGACTGTCTCCAAAATTAACCAAAAATGGTCTTGTGCCCACCAGACTCATTAGATGAGGTTAATATTAAATTAAACAAATGAATAAATGACAAAAAATAATAATCGGATTGTTCGACTGTTGCACTTTTTCGTGTTGTCAATATGCTCGTGTTTATATAGGCCTATTGGTGTGTGTGCACCATTGTGTGCAACGCTTGTATGTTTATAACTATCTCCGAGGATAGTGGGGGTCTCGAGTCACAGGAATTGTTATTTTGGGGGTCACAGGCTCAAAAGTTTGGGGACCCCTGCTTTAAGGAACTGTCAGGAACAAAAATGGTACTATTCCAGTGACAGGTTTTGTATCTTTATTTCTGAGAGTGTAACTTGCCTAGGTGCTCTATTGGATATCGAGACTCATCAGACTAGGCAACGTTTTTCCAATCTTCTATTGTCCAATTTTGGTGAGCCTGTGTGAATTGTAGTTTCAGTTTCCTGCTCTTAGCTGACAAGAATGGCACCCGGTGTGGTCTTCTGCTGCTGTAGCCCATCCGCCTCAAGGTTGGATGTGTTGTGCATTCAGAGATGCTCTTCTGCATACCTCGGTTGTAACAAGTGGTTCCTGTTGCCTTTCTATCAGCTGGAACCAGTCTGGCCATTCTCCTCTGACCTATGGCATTAACAAGGCATTTGCGTCCACAGAACTGTCGCTCACTGGATATTTTCTCTTTTTCTGACCATTCTCTGTTAATCCTAGAGATGGTTGTGCGTGAAAATCCCAGTAGATCAGCAGTTTCTGAAATACTCAGACCAGCCCGTCTGGCACCAACAACCATGCCACATTCAAAGTCACTTAAATCACCTTTCTTCCTCATTCTGATACTCGGTTTGAACTGCAGCAGATCGTATTGACCATGTCTTGACCTTGAGTTGCTGCCATGTGATTGGCTGATTAGAAATTGGCTTTAGCAGTTGGACAGGTGTACCTAATAAAGTGGCCGGTGAGTGTGTATATTATGAAAAGTTAAAGCAACTTGATGCTCAGATGATTATACAATCTGCATGTTTTTCAGACTTCTGAGAGGGTTGTTCCGAAATGGGCTTTGCGGAGGACCTGTGGTGTCCTCAGGGTCACGCAGCCCTCATAAAGCTACAAGACTCTGAGCTGCGTCTGATGGAGGTCATGAAGAAGTGGATGATGCAGAGAGCCAAGAGCGACCGCGAGTTCTCCATGCAGCTGCATCAGATGTCAGCCATGGTGGAGAAGATGGAGGGAACTCAGCCAGGAGGAGGACTCAACTACATCAGCCAGTTCAACAAGGTGGGAGCATTTCTCTTTAGCATGTGTAGCGTTTCAGTGCCACTTTCCCATCATTCATTTCAATTTATGTTTGAGATTTAAAGTACACATGAAATGAAAACTAACCATATGATTTTGTTAGCTCACGTTGCTAGTTTTGTGGTGAACAATTCATCTGTGCAAGTCATTACGAAAAAAAAACAGTTCGCCCTTGTAATCTAACATTAAAATCTGAAAATGCACTTCCTGTTTGTTTTCCGTTGTATTCTCAGATTACCTCTGTCTGAGATATTGGGTGTGGCTAACATACTTAACCACGCCCCTCCAATTGTCAGTTTTCACGACAAACATAAATGGTGAAAAGGAGGTGTCTATTAGGTTGTAATAACTCTCCCCAAACCCTTTTCCCAATCTTTCAGAATGAAATGCTCACTTTACAACATCCAATCAGCTCGCAGTGGAAAAAACAAGCCACGCCCACTGTTTTCTCATTTAATAATATGGCATAGTTTCTCAAGGAACTGCATCACTATACGAACAAAACAAAAAATGGTCGCAGCTTCAGGTTTATGTGGACTTTAACAGGATTGTTCATTTACGCACTCTGCTCTACTTTTTCTTTTTATTGTATAACAAAATAAGAAATTGGAAAAAAGATCCATATAAGGTCAGTTTTTAGTGATCCGCATGTATTAAAAATGCTACAAAAAAACACATGAGACACATGTCATGTATTCTCTTTAGTTTATGTTAGAGATTGGTGAAAAAACCCAAATTTGTTCTATTATTTTTTTGGGATGCATCAGCAATATTCATTGGAAAATATTGGATTGATGTAAAGTTATTGTGAACTGAAAACTCAATATGTTGATGTGCTTCTAACTGAAATGGAATATTGAGTATAAGGCGGGGCTTTATTTTTTGCACATCATTCCCTCATAGCAAACTAACGGTAAGAGGCATGTGGTTAAAGTCAACATGAACCAGAAGCTGCAACCGTTTATTTCCGTATTTCGATTCAGTTCCTAGAAAATCAAAATATTTAATGAGAAAACAATGGGCGTGGCTTGTTTTTCTACTGCGAGCTGTTTGGATGTTGTAAAGTAGGCATTTCATTCTGAAAGATTGGGAAAAGGGTTTGGGGAGAGTTATAACAACCTAACAGACACCTTCTCCTTACCATTTCTGTTTGTTGTCAAAACTGACAGCTGGAGAGGCGTGGTTAATTATGTTAGCCACGCCCAATTCCTAAGATATACGTAATTTCTCAATTTAAATGAAAACAACAGGAAGTGCATTTTCAGATTCTTCAATTAAAGATTACACAAGCAAACAACTTCTTTTCTTAATGACATGCACAGATGAATTGTTCACAACTAAGCTGGCAATGTGAGATTACAAAATCATATGGTTAGTTTTGATTTAATGGGGACTTTAAGAATATTGTAGCTGAAGCTGTTAAACTGACGTTAATAGAGAAGGACCGCCACAATAAACGTGAAAGCAAATGTTCAAACTTTGATTGAAGATTACTAAAACAAACCCTTTTATTGTTTTTCATTTGATTAATTTGCATGGATTAATTGTTCACCTAAAAAAGAACAATATGTGTTAGGAAAATAAATATCATAGATTTTGATTGCACACTGACTTTAACACTTTCTGCATATCGCAAATAATATGGAAAGTCGGATATAACATATAATATGTACAAAATGCCAGATGAAGGTGAGCAAATCAACTGGTGTGCACAAGCGCTGGCACAAAACCATTGGTTAGTTTGGGCTGAAATGTCTTGGACAGTAAAAAAATGACTGCACATTAATACTTTTATGGAGAAGCAAAATGTTTTATTTTCATATATAGCAACGGTTCTGGTTTCATTAAATTCAAATGTTCAATAAAATGTCAAACAAAAGTTAATGCTGTTAAAAGAGATCACCTTTCAATATTATCACAGTGTAATTTTTTAGTATTGTAAATTGGGCCTTCAGTGTTTCCTCGAGGTCTTAAAATGTCTTACATTTTAAAAACAAAATTTTAGGCCCTAAAAAGTCTTAAATTCACACTGAAATATTGTCTTGTAGGTCTTAAATGCTTTTTAAACAAGTTTTAATTTTCATCTGTCCATGTCTTCAATCACCAACAATCCATCTCAAAAAACCTTCAACCAACTCTAAATACTACTGTAATATGTTATGTTAAAAAATATGCATGTATACAACTAGCGTTTGCTTGTATTGACACATTATTTAAAATATGTGGCAAAGAAATACCAAATTAGATTTTTTTTGGGATGAAGCAAGTAAACCGCTTTGACCAACCAGAAAAAAATCCTTAGTGTTTAGCCATGTATAAGTCTGAAATTTCACTTATAACGGTCTTAAAAAGTCTTAAATTTGACTTTGCTAAACCTGCAGAAATACTGTAAATAAATCTAATCCATATTCAGTAAAATGAATTTAATGGAAAAAAATAACTAGATATTATTGTTTATTGTACTGTATATGCAGTATACAAAGTGTATTTACTAATATCAGATTTGGTTGGTTGAAATCTTGAATTTGCCACTGGCCAAAATTAAATCATATCAGTCTATCCCTATGTGTTTTACAAAGTTCCTGACCTTGATGTTAGTTTTTGTGAACTTACATGAAACTAAACGCAGAGGAGTTCACTTTGAGTCATCCAGAGGAACCACACAAGTTCAGAAATCAAGGTAAATAGAAGTGCGACACAAAATACAGTACAGTTAGAATAGGATTCAGATGATTACAGTTTGATTATAAAAATTATCCTGATTTCTGTTTTTTTTTCATGGTATTGAAATTCTGCATTTTGATTGGCTGGAAGGTAAGCAAAAAATAGTTTAATGTGCACAGCTAGTTCTAGTCAGTTTTGATAACATTTTCTAATTAAATGTGCTACCATTAAACATTAGTAGTAACCATAGTAACTGGTATTTGCTCAAGCCTTAAATCTTAACCGATGTGTGCTTCACCAGGGAAGCAGATGGAGATCAGCCTACTCACAAATTTGCTCAAAACTAAGGGATCTATTTTATGGTGTAGGTGCAAAGTGTAAAGCGCAAAATCATTAAGGGCGTGTCCACTTTTGCTATTTTAAGGACGGAAAAATCCGCTCAGCACCTCGGCGCATGGTCTAACAGGGTTGTGTTTATTCTCTTATTGAGTTATGTGTGTGTTTTGAGCATAATGTGCATTAAACCAATCAGAGTCTCATCTCACATTCCCTTTAAAAGTCAGTGGCGTCGCACCATGGTGTATTTGCTATTTACATGGCGGACTTTGTAAGTGTAAAAACTGAACGCTTCACTAGCGAAAAAACAGTTAAACAGACCATCTGCAGCGCGAGGATAAAGAACGAGCCTCCTCCATTCAGCCTCTTTACTTACTCTTTACTTTACTTTTATGCTTTACTTTACTCCTTTACTTTCGTGGATAAGGAAACGGTGTTGTACGCACTCCACTGAAGACATCCATCAGCCTACATATTTAATTTAGTTTGTTAAAGACAAAGATTTGTTTCAAAACTATTTCTAAATTCAGTCCTAATTTCCAGCAAACGAATAAATGAATAATAAAAACGAAGTGTGGTCAAACAACAAAGTTATATCCAAACACGCGTCCTATGCCCCTTCTTTCAGCTGGTCTATTGCGCAGTCGATTTTAGTTCCTCATAATAGCAACGCACCAACAATGCTCCTTAACACATATCCTTTCTAGACTGGCACACCCACGAGTCCACAAAGTGGCACAAATAGATTTGCTATTTAAACATTGTGGCACAAAATGGAAAAAAATAGTGTTGCGTTGGTCTAAAAATGGCAACAAATTGTTCCAAACACATCTTGCGCTTTATTGCACCAGGTGTATGATAGTCCCCTAGGATTGAAAGCGAGGAGATCTAGCATTTTGACTAGCGAAAATGCTGTACAAAGAACAATACTAGCTTTAACTTGTCTATACCATGGCAAATGACAGCAGAATAATCAAGTCTTGCATTTAAAACCTTTTAACGCACTGCAAACCACTGATTATCCCTCATTCCTTGTCTTTTGTATGAAAAATGGTAACCGATTCCACTGTTATGGTCTAAAAATATGCATTCGGTTTTCAACATTATATTAAAATACAAAATATAATTTCAATTAGGGCTGGGCGATAGGGCAAACATGCAATCTCGATTAATTATGTTTCATATCAAACAATAACAATATACGTTTCAATATCAGTTGTTAATTCTTCCTGATTTAAAAAGAGTATCTCAACAATAACTGAAGCCACAAATAAGAGAGTTCTTTAAATAGAGTAACCTATTTTTAGTGGCTGATTTTTGGCAGCCCAAAATTCGGTGCATCTCTAATATCAACACACTTCTGGATTTCCGTTGTTACACATTTCTGCAGTGTGATTGAATCTTAGATCAATATAGAATAAGAAAGTCCAGAGCTTATCCATGTCATTGACATAAATTTTATTGCGATTCGATATAATCTTGTTTATCGGCCCAGCCCTAATTTTAATATTATACTATTAAATAAAAATGTCCTAAAATGTGATTCAGACAACATTGCTCTTCTCTGCCATTTTAGTTGTGGTGTGGAGTCTGCTATGTTGTTGTGTCTGGAACAGGTTTTAACGAGACATCTTAAATAAATATCTTTCTTAGTATGAAGAGAGCTCATGGTAAAAATAGTCTCAAAGTTCTGTTGAATTTTTATTTTGTGCATGGTGTTAAGATATTTAGATAGTAGGATACTATTTAAAGAGTTAAAATAGAATAGAAACTGCACTGTAGAGACATGCAGGAAATCCAAAACCTTCTGCCAAAAGCCTTCGGGCCTTTTCTGATATTCTAGATGTTTTCCTGCTCACTTTCCTAGAAAGCCTGTTCAGTGAGCACAGAAGTATGAACGTCAAATTTAATTGAACAAATATTATAGCCATATTTGTAATAAGTAATCTATCTATGCACGTCATTATTCAGTTCATGCACCCTAGTGTTCTCTGAAGTCCATGTGAATTCACAATGTTTATTTTGCTAATGCCCATTGTTCAAGTGAATAATTAATCTGTGCAAGTTCATCCACTGAAAAAAAGTTTGTTTTGGTAATCTTCAATCAAATTCAGAACATTTGCTTCCGTATTTGGAGTAGCGGTCTTTCTCTATTGATGTCAGTTTGTTGGCTTCAGCTACAGTATTATTAACCACACCCCTCTAACCGTTAGTTTGCTATGAGAGAATGACGCACAAAAATAAAGCCCCACTCCCTTCTCAATATTCCATTTCAGTTGGAAGAACATCAACATACTGAGTCTCAGCAACTTCTGGTTCACACGGGCTTTAATCAAAATAACTTCCCCTCTATGTTTTCTCTGACATATTTGCTACTAGCATGGGGGCGGGATCAACCTGTTAATCACATGAGTCCATTAATAGCAAACCACAATCATCCTATCTACAATCATCAATCTCCTATATACAAAATGCATTCCTGATCTACATTTTACTATGATAAACATCACAAAAGGGGAGAAAAAAGTATGAAGAGAGCTCATTGTAGAAATAGTCTCAAAGTTCTGTTGAATTTTTATTTTGTGCATGGTGTTAAGATATTTAGACACTAGGATACTATTTAAAGCGTTAAAATAGAATAGAAACTGCACTGTAGAGACATGCAGGAAATCCAAAACCTTCTGCCAAAAGCCTTCGGGCCTTTTCTGATATTCTAGATGTTTTCCTGCTCACTTTCCTAAAAAGCCTGTTCAGTGAGCACAGAAGTATGAACGTCAAATTTAATTGAACAAATATTATAGCCATATTTGTAATAAGTAATCTATCTATGCTAGTCATTATTCAGTTCATGCACCCTAGTGTTCTTTGAAGTCCATGTGAAATCAAAATTTACATTGTTTATTTTGCTAATACCCATTGTTATTATTGAAGTGAATAATTAATCTGTGCAAGTTCATCCACTGAAAAAACGTTTGTTTTGGTAATCTTCAATCAAATTCAGGACATTTGCTTCCGTATTTAGAGTAGCGGTCTTTCTCTATTGATGTCAGTTTGATGGCTTTAAGTTATTTAAAAATAACTTCCCCTCTATGTTTTCTCTGACATATTTACTACTAGCATGTTGATGTGCTTTCACCCTGTCAATCACATGAGATCCACCAATAGCAAACCACAATCATCCAACCAATCTCCTATACACAAAATCCACTCCTGATCTACATTTTACTATGATAAACATCACAAAAGGGGAGAAAAAAGTAGGGCTGGGCGATATTGCAAAAAAAATATGACGATATCATGTTTCAAATCATTCGGTATTGATAATTATTGAAGATTTTTTTAACAATACATTTAGAAATATTAGGATTTTTAAATTTTATTTAACCATTTAATTTAATTTACAAACATTACTAAGGCAAATAGTTTTAATAGTCAAAAACAAAAATATCTGATCTCTTTATAATAAAATAAACACAAGTGTTAAAGAGACTCTTAAACTTGATAAATAAAATGTTACAAAGTGTGTGCAATGGTGAAGGTATATCAACATCTGTAAGCTGTGAGTAATAACGATACAGTAAACCTCAAACTCTGTCAAAGAAACAAATTCTGATAATTAAATCTGAGCTTTCAAGTAAAGGAACTAACCATCATTATTCAAATACATACTGAACATTACAAATTGTGAAGTTGGATGACTATATTAGCCCCTATGGTAAAAAATCTTACATATGGGGAGCTAGTGGCTGGGATGCACAAGAAAAGAAACCAAAAAGCCACTCTGGCAACATCCTTACATCCTTTCTTAATTAACAATCTTCTCATTGCTGCTATACAGCACTCATTTTCGCATGTGGTTTCCTTCACCATTTTCTATGCACTTTGCGCTCGTGCTCCCCTGGCGTCTCTCGGAACTAGGCGACCATCAACCGTTTTCTCAGAGGATGACAAATGGAAAAACCATTGCTGCAGCGTCGATGCAAGTTTATGGAGAAAACTAAAAAGCACTGCAGTGTTTGGATGCGCTGTGTTTGTCTGAGGTAATTAGTCTGCCGTTATTACTGAAATGTGTATATTTCATACAAAGTGTGAAGCAGATTGGTTAATTCTGCTTACATGAATTGCGGTGCGCTCGCGGAATTCGGTAAGTTCATATGTTTTTCAAATGGGTGTACCTGGAAAACTCCATTGGGATTGAGAAACTTATACCCTAAGCTTATTGACGTTGCTTCCAGGGCGCGTGCTTAGCAGCCACATTTTAATAAAACTATAGCGATTCATACCGAAATTTCATACCAAACTTTTTTTTTATTGTTATTGACAATGGTGTTCGGTCAATAAATACTGATACCGATTTTATCGCCCAGCCCCAGAAAAAAGTATAGCTTTCATTTCATCGCCATTCTTTTGAACATTCAGGATGCTGGTCTTTTTTTTTTATTAATTTTTTATTTTTTTGGATTGCTGGTTTCATGGGAAGAGGTAAATGCACTAGAATTAAAATGTAGTCACTCAATCATGTTTTCAAACTCTAAATCCTAAATGTTGATTAATTTTCTACCTTTCACAGTCGTGGAACGTGCTGGTCAGTCAGACGGAGAGCCTCAGTCGTATTATGCGCAAACATTCGGACGATCTGATGGTGGGACCCCTCAGTAAACTCACCCTGCTTATCCGGGACAAACAGCAGCTGAGGAAAACCTTTGGGGAACAGTGGAGCCTTCTCAACCAGGACATGTGCAGGGTCAGCGCCATATCACTTTTACACAAAGCTACGCATTCAAGTTACACAGTTTTTTTTTATGTGCTGTATGGTTCCATCAAATGCCTTTAACTATTATGGAAGCTTTGCATTGCATAAGCGGTTCTCTATCCACCATATTTCTTCATTTAGGAGAGAGCGCAGACATTGAAAATTAAAATTAGTGTTAAATTAAAAGTTGCAATGTTTATTTTGCTAGCACATATTGTTATTCTTTAGATGAACAATTCATTTGTGTTTTTGTTGTATAAACATTTTACATTTATTTATAAGCATTTTAGATCTAAACCTAGCTACTAAATTGCCACAGCCATATCACCCTGCAGCCCAAGACCGGTTACTCACTGAAGCTAAGCAGGGCTGAGCCTGGTCAGTACCTGGATGGGAGACCACATGGGAAGACTAGGTTGCTGTTGGAAGTGGTGTTAGAGAGGCCAGCAGGGGGCGCCCAACCTGTGGTCTGTGTGAGTCCTAATGCCCCAGTAAAAGTGAAGGGGACACTATACTGTCAGTGGGCGCCGTCTTTCGGATGAGACGCTAAACCGAGGTCCTGACTCTCTGTGGTCATTAAAAATCCCATGGGACTATTCGTAAAGAGTAGGGGTGTACGGCACTTACCCATCATGGCCTCCTAATCATCCCCATCCACCGAATTGGCTCTATCACTGTCTCTTCACTCCACCAATAGCTGGTGTGTGGTAAGCGCACTGGCGCCGTTGTCCTGTGGCTGCCGTCGCATCATCCAAGTGGATGCTACACACTGGTGGTGGTATGGAGAGACTCCCCTCATGATTGTGAAGCACTTTGGGTGTATGGCCATACACAATAAATGTGCTATATAAATACACATTACATTACATTACATTACAAATTAGTGAAACATTAGAGTATTAGCATTTTAGATTTAATTCTAACTACTAAATCAGTGAAACGTTACAGTATTAGCATTTATTTATTAGCCTTTTAGGGCTAATTCTAACTACTAAATCAGTGAAAACATTAGAGTATTAGCATTTATTTGTTAGCATTTTATGGCTAAATCTAACTTCTAAATGAATGAAAACATTAGAGTATTAGCATTTATTTGTTAGCATTTTATGACTAAATCTAACTACTGAATCAGTTAAATGTTAGGGTATTATTATTTTTATTAGCATTTTAGCTTTAAATCATTGAAACGTTAGTGTTAGCATTTATTTATTAGCATTTTAGAGCTAAATCTAGCTACTAAATCAGTGAAACGTTAGAGTATTACTATTTATTTAGTAGAATTTTAGCGTTAAATGTAGCTACTTAATCAGTGAAATGTTAGAGTATTAGCATTTATTTATTAGCGTTTTAGCATTAAGTCTAGCTACTAAATAAGTGAACCGTTAAAGTATTACCATTTATTTATTAGCATTTTAGTGTTGAATCTAGCTATCATATTAGTGAAACGTTAGCGTATTAGCATTTATTAAGTAGCATTTTAGTGTTAAATCTAGCTACCTTAATCAGTGAAACGTCAAAAGTGTTAGCGTTTATTTAGTAGCATTTCAGTGTTTAATCTAGCTACCTTAATCAGTGAAACGTCAAAAGTATTGCTGTTTATTTAGTAGCATTTTAGTGTTAAATCTAGCTACCTTAATCAGTGAAACGTTAAAAGTGTTAGCATTTATTTAGTAGCATTTTAGTGTTAAATCTAGCTACCTTAATCAGTGAAACGTCAAAAGTATTAGCGTTTATTTAGTAGCATTTTAGTGTTTAATCTAGCTACCTTAATCAGTGAAACGTCAAAAGTATTAGCATTTATTTAGTAGCATTTTAGTGTTTAATCTAGCTACCTTAATCAGTGAAACGTCAAAAGTATTGGCATTTATTTAGTAGCATTTTAGCGTTAAATCTTGCTACCTTAATCAGTGAAACGTTAAAAGTGTTAGCATTTATTTAGTAGCATTTTAGTGTTAAATCTAGCTACCTTAGTCAGTGAAATGTCAAAAGTATTAGCGTTTATTTAGTAGCATTTTAGCAATAAATCTAGCTATTAAATCAGTGAAACGTCAAAAGTATTAGCATTTATTTAGTAGCATTTTAGTGTTAAATCTAGCTACCTTAATCAGTGAAACGTCAAAAGTATTAGCGTTTATTTAGTAGCATTTTAGCAATAAATCTAGCTATTAAATCAGTGAAACGTTAGAGCATTAGCATTAATTTATTAGCATTTTTGCAATAAGTCTACAGTAGCTATTAATTCAGTGAAATCCTAAAATGACAATTGCAGGCGTTCAAGAAACATTTGACCACTTTGAGCTTTTATTTCTTCTCATACTGTAAGAAATTAATTTTCAATATATGTTTTTACATTTATTTTAAAATACAATAATTTATAATTCAAGCAAATATCTGTTCTATAAATACAAATTTGGCAAATAAATATATATTTTTAATAGCTTTTAATATATTTGTTTAAATGTACACAAAACTTGTAACACTAGAAGAAAATCTTTATTTTAATATCTAAAACATTAAAAGCAAGGAACATTTTAAAATCTTCTTTTTTGGCACTTTTTTTGAAAATGCCAACATAATATGGCACTTTACAAAGTTTCCAGAAATTGACATTGACATTGCGGTACAGAGTGGCTCTTTCAGCATTCGCTTCATGTGTCATAAAACAATTTATTTTGCTCATTTGTGTATTAATCCAGTTTATACTTTGGACACTGTATGCTACATGTAAATGGCCTTAGACAAGATTTTACTGTTAGGCTATCTGAACAAACTTAATCCATATTTGGGAACCAGAATATCAAAAACACTACCAGACGTAGTTGTAAGGAACCACTGTTGTTTAAATGCTTGACATAGTAGGAAATGTTAAAAATCATAGAGCCTTTATTTTTCTCATTTCACCAGAGGCTTAATTTAGTTAATCATTTTGTTTGTGAAGCTGCAACTGAATCATCATTGTCTGTTTATATTTAGACGATGTCTGTAAGCTGTTGAATGGTTTAATACTGGAAATGTTTGCAGAAACGCAGTGGAAAGTGGAAAAAAGGCAGATCATTGTTTCTTCAGTATCAGCAACACCTTATCAGTGTGTTTATCAGGTTGTGTTGTTACGTTGGATGTGAAAAGTACACCTACTGTAACTTTTTGCTTCAGAATTGGTAAATATGAGAAGTAAGTGTTAACCTAGTGTGAACATGCAGGCAGCTTGAGTAACAAGTTCACTAACTTCAGTAGTTGTTTACAATGTAGTTTATATACCTACCTGATATGTCTTTTATCAAGTAATGCATGATTTTGCACCAACATCACGCATTTCCGCAGTCCTATTGAACGTTCAACAGCATTACAGTATATACAGTATAGGGAGCAGTGGTGGAAAGAGTACTGAAAAATCATACTTAAGTAAAAGTACCATTACTTGCCTAAAAATGTAGTGCAAGTAGAGTAAAAGTATCTGTTGTAAATATGATTCAAAGTATGATTAAAATGTAGCCCTTTCAAAAGTACTCAAGAGTAGTGAGTATTACATCTTAAAAAGCTTAAAAACCTACACTTTTTAATTTTGGATTAACTATCACTTTAATTTAGAATTGTTTTTAAAAACAACAGCACTTCCAACCAAAGTGCTGACAACAAAACAAAGGTGGAAAATGTACAAAATTAGCACTATTTTATATAAAGAAAAACCCTTAAACACACTCAATAATAGCAAATGAGACTCCAATAAATGTGTTCCTTGCTTTTAATGTTTTAGACATTAAATAAAGAATAACTTCCAATGCTACAAGTCAATGTGTTTTCTTACAAACTAATTGTGCAAATATATTGCTTTTAAATGTTTATAAATACATTTTGTAAATTTAATGAATGATTTTAATTAAATGTAAATTATTTATTGAAATGAATAAATTAATTTAAAAATAATTTAAAAAATTTATTTAAATAAATAAATGTAAATATAATTACAATTATTTATTAAAATAAATTAATTAATTTAAATATAATTACAATTATTTATTAAAATAAATTAATTAATTTAAATATAATTACAATTATTTATTAAAATAAATAAATTAATTTAAATATAATTACAATTATTTCTTAAATAAATAACTTTAAATGTCTATCTATAGAACATAAGTTTGTGTAAATATATATTTAAAAATATACATATTTTTGTATTATGAAATACAATTAAAATATATCTAAAAACATATTACTTTCCACATTGAATATAACTGTGATTAAGATGATAAATTCTCATTGTGCTCAAATGTTTTTAAAATGTTTTCTTTCCAATGCAGATTGATGGCAGAAGCCGTGTTTAGTTTTTGTGTTGGCTCACGTCTAAAACTCCACTGATTTATGAGCTAGCTACAGCATTAAAATGCTTGTTAAAATGCTTTAAGAGCAAAAATGTAGGAGTCCTAAATTCAGCACTCATGCCCATTACCTTTAAGATTATTTCCTACTGTAAATCAGCATTTAGCTACTTTCTTTTTAAAGATGTTTTATAAATATGAGCCCAGGCCAGCAGCTAACTTACAATAAATATAGCCACTTTTCATCCTTTCATGTTCACAATATAAAAAAAGAGCTTCATTTATTTTAATTTGTGAGTCAAATATTATAAAAATATCTGCAAAATGTAAATGTAAAAATGCTTGAATTAACACACGTGACTCGTTTCGATGCAGGGATCTGAATTTTGATTTGTGTGTATTTTGTGTGCTGTTGTGGAAGGTTAGGTCACCCAAACCGAGCTGGACCGGCTCAAATCCAGTTACAGACAGCTGGTACGGGATGCAGCCTATGCCAAAAAAAAATACCAGGATGCAAGCAAAGGTAAGAAGTCGTCTACGCTTTTGCACAGTTCTCTAAAACAGCATGACCTTTCTTTAATTTTGAATAGCGCACTTTGTGCTGAAAAAGATGCACACAATAAACATCAAGAGAGACTGTTTAACGTTTAAACACTGAGCGGTTTTAGGATGTTGTCTGTAAACAAGGTGTCCGTCTGTTTTGGTTCAAATAGAAAAACCTGTTTTTAGACCAAAGGATGAGAAGTGACACAAAGATGTCACAAAGTTTCAACTTGCAGAGGAAACGAGACAAACTAAATGTGGTTTCTCCAGTGACCAAAGTGTATATGTTCAGCACTGCACTGTTTGCAGCATTTAGGTGGGCCTCAGTGAATGCAATAGTAAATATATACATACTGTATACCAGCGACTGATATGAGAAGTAATTATAGATATGCATTTGCATCGTGCAGTGCATTGCTACTACTGGAGTACATGTTTTTAAATATATTGCAATGGTGTTTTGTAACCTTTAAAGCAATGCAAAATGTTTGGACAGTTCTGTGGTTTTGCTGGCTGACTGAGTACATTTAAATGAGCAAATCTACTGTAGTAGTTGTAAATAAACTGCAGATCAAACACTTAGAGTCAGCGAGATGCTTTTTTTTAGATTCTTTAAAATTTTTCCACTTATTGCAATCAAAAATACTTTATGATGTATTTTTTAGAAGCTATAGAGACAGTATTATTGTGAAATGTTTAAATGTAAAATAGACGGTCTAATGTTTGAATATAGTTTAGCATTTTATTTCTTTCAGTGTACATTGAAACATTTTTGATCAATTTAAATCTGCTAAAAAATGTGGGTTTTGGGGAAAAAAATTGATGATTATTATTATTTATTTTATATACAACAGTTCTGTCTGGTTCTTAAATCTGATTGGCTGATATAAACGCTCTCTCTCTTACATTTTGTAGTGCTGTATTTATACCACAGTAATCTGGTAGTGTTTGCTTTGCTTTTTTTCTGGGTTTATTATTGTGATCTCCCGATTGCAACAGAGAAATACTGGGAAATCTCTATAAACTGATGGCATTTTATGCCGTTCAGCCTTATAATCTTAAAATGTGAGCAAAATCACCTGTTTTGTCATCACTTTAGACATTACGCTAGAGAATCATTCAAAAACAAGCTCTGAAGTGACATTTGTGAAGAAGCAACGGTTTCTGTTCTGATGGTCAGTTGCAGATGTGAATGAATGGCGGAAGAAAGTAGTTCCTCTTAAAAAAGGCTTTTTGAGACTCTATGTTTAATTTTGTTTTTTATACACACGATTATGCCGTCAAACTGTTGTATAAATACAATATCACACTCATAGTAGTGCAATATGGCTGTATATCATCACTGGTGGGACACTAAGACACTCGGCCTGCGGCCTTGAGCCAGCACACACCTCCCATCAGTGCCGATATACAGCCATATCACACTTCTACTCATGTGATATTGCTCATATATTTTAATGGTTAGATAGCATATCTTGATCTAAGATGGTACCGTATATAACATAAAATGAATGTAAAAATGTTTTATTTTTAAGTGGGATTACTGTATATATTCATATTTTTATTGTATATATAAATGAAAATATACAACAATACAGAAAATTAATTGATCACTTGAAAATCACTCTGGGTTTGTGATTTATAGTTTTGTGTTGGAGTAAAACAGAATTTTGTGTGTTTAGACATGTTTGTATTCATTTTTTAAAATGTTTTAACATTTTAACATTTTTGGTGGAATAATCCTGAATTTCAACCACAACAAATTAAAAAAACATGTTAATTTGACATATTGTCATTTTCTGAAAAAAAAAAATCTAATTAAATATGCAAAAAAAATACAAATAAATTATAGAACAAAACAAATATTAACATTTTACTGACTCCTACTGAATCCAGAAAAACGTTTTCCTTTTTCCATACAGTAGCTGTAAATGTATAGGAGTGCTAAACAGTGAATTACAGTATAAACACCTTCTACAGTTCCTAAATACCTTAGGTCGATATTCATGTACAAAAAAACAAGATATTATTATAATGATTTTTATAATAAACAAATTATATATATAATATACATTTTTAGATCACATACCTGGATCTAAGATGGTATATAACAGGGGTGTCAAACTCAGATCCTGGAGGGCCGCAGCCCTGCACAGTTTAGTTCCAACCCTGCTTCAAATCACTTACCTGCAGGTTTCAAACAAGCCTGAAGGACTCAATTAGTTTGATCAGGTGTGATTAATTAGGGTTGGAACTAAACTGTGCAGAGCTCCTGCCCTCCAGGAACTGAGTTTGACACCTGTGGTATATAACATAAAACCAATGTAATGTTTTATTTATAAGTAGTATTATATATGTGTGTGTGTGCGCGTGTGTGCGTGCGTGCGTGCGTGCGTGCGTGCGTTTTTAAAAAAAATTGTATTTATGAATGAAAAATTTCCTAGTAATGGGTTGCAGCTGGAAGGGCATCCACTGCGTAAAACATATGCTGGATAAGTTAGTGGTTTATTCCACTGTGGCGTCCCCAGATTAATAAAGGAACTGAACTGAAAAAAAATGAATGAATGAATAAATGAAAATATACTGCAATGCAGTCAATAAATTGACTACTTGAAAATCACTCTGGGTTTGTGATTTAGTTTTGTATTTGAGTAAAACATAAT
Source organism: Danio kyathit (assembly GCA_903798195.1). Taxonomy (NCBI): domain Eukaryota; kingdom Metazoa; phylum Chordata; class Actinopteri; order Cypriniformes; family Danionidae; genus Danio; species Danio kyathit. The sequence goes on from LR812525.1 coordinate 17,066,547, forward strand.
TTTGTGCTATTCTGTAAACTACACTGATGACATTTCTTCCTCATTTTTTCTTGAATAAATAACAAAAAATGTGATTTTAGACAGCAGTGTATTAATTTTTTACTAAACAGCAATACTAATGTTTTAACATCTGAAGATGTAAAAAAGAAAATCAATGTTTGGTGGAATAATTTTCTGGAAAAAAAAGATTAATTAAACAAACAAAATAAAGATTAGCCCACCTTTATAGAACAAAACAAAACAAATCCTAACATTTTACTGATACCTACTAAATGTAGAAAAACTGGCCCCCCATAGCTGTATATGTATAGCAGTGCTAAACAGTGAATTACCGTATACGCCTAAACGCCTATATTGCCTAAATGTCTGGTAATTAGGTGTAATGTCAAGTTTCACATGTTGATGCACGACATGTGTGTGGATGTTCTTTTGTACAGACAGAGAGCGTGACAAAGCGAAGGAGCGCTTCATCAAAGCCACCCTGAAACTGCATGAACACCACAATGAGTATGTGCTGTCGGTGAAAGCCGCGCAGGTTCATCACCAGCTCCACTACGGCCAATCACAGCCTGCGCTGCTCGGAGCCTTACAGACACTGCAGGAGGAAATGGTGCTAATTCTGTGAGTCAACTTTTATCACAAAATAAAGCCGGACAGGTCTATCGACAGACTGGCGTGAAGCAGAGCACTGTTGCATAAGACTGAAGCACTTTATTCTGCAATAACAATCGCCTGGATGTACTTTAGGCCGTTTATTACATGGATACTTGCCACTAAACGTAATTTTTTTACACAAAACATTGTAATGAGCCGTGATAGTTCGTTAATCCATTAATTATTTACTGAAAAAAATATTTATTGGATTTACTACATTTTTTTTCCATGTAGGCAAAGCTGACAGAAACAAAAATGGATGAATGGAGCATACATTAACCCAGTGCTTCCCAACCCTGTTCCTGAAAGCACACCAACAGTACACATTCGAGATGTCTCCCTTATCTGACCCATTAACTTCAGGTTTTGGAGTCTCTTCTTATGTTCTGATGAGTTGATTCAGGTGTGTTTGATTAGGAAGAGGTTGAAATTGTGTACTGTTGGTGTGCCTTCAGGAACAGAGTTGGGGAAGCGCTTCACTAACCTACATATTATTCAGTCACAATATGGTGCTAAACAGTCAAAAACAGCATTGTGACAGATAAGCAATTATATAGATGTAAACGTATTCGCTTAAGTTCCCACATGAGCCTGTGTTATTTAGCAGGTGTTATTTAGGAATAACATATCTTGGAATGTAACAACTGACCAATCAGAATCAAGTATTCCAGACAGCCGTGTAAAAAAATGTGTTATCAGTGAATGCTTATTCATTGGTGTGCAATTGCTACATTCTTAATGTAAAAAAAAAAACTCCTGGGTCAAACACAACCTTTGGGTACAAAAGTGTTATTGAGTTTTAATTTAAACTATTTAACAAGATCTAAGATGAGTCTTTGGAGTCTCCAGAATGTGTCTGTAAAGTTTCAGCTCAAAATACCCATCAGATCATTTTTATACCCTCATTAATATATGTGAATTTTGGGGTTAGAGAACATTGTAGCTGTTGTGGTTGCCTGTGCCTTTAAATGCAAATGAGCTGGTTCTCCCCGCCCACTGTTCCCACATGTGTCTGTTTCTCCTGTTGCGTCACATCAGATAAACAGCAGTCAGTGACAGAGATGGATGCGAATGAAGCAGAGATTCAGTTCAGAGTCAAAATACCAAGTATGATTATTTGATGTATTTGTTGTGGAGTTTAATCAAAATTTTCTGCAACGACGAGTGAAATGGCGTTAAAAAGTTTACAATGCATGCACAACTTCGTTTAACATTACACTATTTATGCACGTCTACTTGAAGCAAATGTGACAAGATACAAGTTAGTATACACTGCTGTATGGATATCTATTATACTACTGTACAAAGTAAACCAGATTTAACATCTACAAACTGGGACTCCTGTTGTGTGTTTGAAGCATTATCGTTTATAATTGTAGTGACGCAGCAGTGCCGATTCCAGCGGTTATGAATTACATAGTGATTTTACTTTTCTTAATACAACAAGCACTGTTTTAAAACGTATTAAACTTGTAAAACTCATTCTCGAGGTGCAGCTGATCACAGAGAGTTGGAACAGATCTTTTAATCCCAGTTTCTTTGCAAATCCTGTCCTGTGAACATGTTTATATGAATTACTATGAAGACATGTTATTACACGCCTTCCAATCAATTCGGTGGGCAGGGAAAACCACACTACTACATCACTTTGCAGTAGGCCTCAAAATCACAGGCATTTGGATCCTATTTTAATGTAAGGAAATAATATATAATAATATACGTGTTTATGTCATTTCAGTATGACTCTGGACACACTACACCTACACACAGTTCACACACAGCAAGTTGATTTTGCATCATAGGTGTCTTACATTGGTTGTGTTCTTATTTGACCCAACAACCCAGCATTGTTTTTTGTGTATGGTGTCATTGACTACTGGTCAACAGTCTGTGTAATCATTACCGTTTTAGAACAGGCGACAGTTATAGACTTCTGCTTTTTTTCCTCGAATGGACGATATACTGCAGATATAGATACAGTTAGTGGAAAAGCAGAAGTACTGTAGGTTTTCTGTGTATGGTGTGTGTGTGTGTGTGTGTGTGTGTGTGATGTGACCTGTTTTTGTCCTCAGGAAGGAGATTCTGCAGGAGTACTTTGATCTGTCGAGTTTGATTCAGGATGAGGTAGTGAGTGTTCACACCGAAATGGCCAACGCCCTGAAGGCCATCCAGCCGCACAAAGAGTACGAGAACTTCATTCAGCAGAACAGGTATATACGTCTTTCCCTTTTGTTCCCCAGGCTTTGTTAAATGCAATGAGATCCCATATTTGATGAACAAAGGATGTTGCACACAGCTGCCAACTTTCTTTATTAAACTGTGTGTCGTGTCCTAAAGCCAACATAACATCGAAATCAACCCTGTTAACTTTAATTATAAATGTTCCTGTTTTTTGCACATTATAATTAATTGGATCAAACAGTTGGTCATAGTTGATGCATTAGCAACTATTCTGCTGTACTAAAAAAAACCTAAGCTTAAACTTAGGCTTTAAAAAATCCTGGATGGATGGATGGATGGATGGATGGATGGATGGACAGAAGGATTGTAAACAGATAAAAGGATGGAGCATGGATAGAATAATTGATTGTTAAATGGATGGATGTATGCATGGATGGATAGATTAATAGAAGGATTGTTAAACAGATATAGAGATGGATGCATGGATAGATTCATTGATTGCTAAATGGATAAATTGGATTGATAGAAGGATTGTTAAACAGATATACTGTAAAGATGGATGCATGGATAGATTGATTGTTAAATGGATGGATGGATTGAAAGGATTATTAAACAGATATAAAGATGGATACATGGATAGATTGATCGTTAAATGGATGGATGGGTGGAGGGATGGATGGATGGAGGGATTGATAGAAGGATTGTTAAACAGATATAAAGATGGGTGCATGGATAGATTCATTGTTAAATGGATGGAGGGATTGATAGAAGGATCGTTAAACAAATTTAAAGATGGATGCATGGATTGATTGTTAAATGTATGGATGGATGGATTTATTGATAAACAGATATAAAGATGGATGGATGGATGCATGGACGAACAGATGAACGATAGATTCGTATATTATTAGATGGATGGATGAATGGATTAATTGATTGTTAAATGTATGGATAGATGGATTTATTGATTGTTAAACGAATATAAAGATGGAGGAATGGATGGATGGATGCATGGACGAACAGATGGATAGATAGATTAATTGATCATTAGATGGATGGATGAATTTATTGATTGCTAAATGTATGGATGGATTTATTGATTGTTAAACAGATATGAAGATGGATGGATGCATGGACGAACAGATGGATGATGGATAGATAGATTCATTAATCATTAGATGGATGATTGGATTAATTGATTGTTAGATGAATGCATTGGATTTATTGATTGTTAAACTGATGGATGGATGGATGGATGGATGGATGGATGGTTAGATAAATGGATGGATTCATTGTTAAATAGATATAAAGATAGATGGATGGATAGATAGATAGTAATTGATTGTTTAATGGATGGATGGATTCATTGATTGTTAAACAGGTATAAAGATGAATGGATAGTCATTGATTGTTAAATGGATAGAAAGATTAATTGATTGTTGGATGGATTGGATCTATTGATTGTTAAACTTATGGATGGATGGATGGATGGATGGATGGATGGATGGATGGGATGGATGGATGGATGGATGGATGGATGGATAGATTCTCCATTAAAAATAAATTATAAGGACTTATTTAATTTGAAACATCAATATTGATTGGATAGTTGTGGCTTTCTATTGGAGGATCTAATATGATTGACAGGTTGCCCCGCCCCTTGCTTCAGTAAGAAAAAATGTTGTTGAAGAGGGAGGGAAAGTAGCTTTTATTATAATATGACTAATAAATGGATACAACTAATAACATCCCAGCACAGTTTTTTTTTAACAATCAAATCATGAATACTCAAGTCATAGCCGGTATTATCTCCATTTCATTTGTGCAGGTCACGAGGAGAGGTTCCTGCATGTGTGGAGTTTGACTGCAGTCTGCTGGAGGAGGCTGAATCTCTGGAGCCTGAAGATCTGCAGCTCAATGAGCTCACAGTAGAGGGAATTCAGCATCGGTGAGCTGCTGCTTCTTCTTTCTGACCACCACTGTGGAGCAACAGTGCTGCCAGTGAAAGTGCAAATGCCAGAAAGGAAGAAGTGAAATCGCTGTTGTTGCTGTTTCTAAAACGGTGTTGAACAATTGTTTTGAACACTTGAACAGGGATTATGGAGGATTAAGATAGATGAGGGTTTTTAATAGCCTGTTTGCTTTTCAGTGCTTTTTTATAGTGTGTGTGTGTGTGTGTGTGCGTGTGCGTGTGCGTGTGCGTGTGCGCGTGCGCGTGTTTGTTTTGGCCAAAAGGCACCATTTTAAGCTAATTAGGAAGCAGATAATTAGTTTTTTTATTTGCACACTAAAATCTATTCTTTAAGCGGGACATCACAACCCATTATGCTGATTTTTTCTTTTATTTTTTCAGCAAAAGTTTTTTTTCTCTAATCTGCAAAATGTGTTAAACACTTTTTTGTGTAAAAAAAAAGCACAAACCTGGTAATCCACTGTGTGTTCATATAAATTTAATAATAATCAGGGCTTGACATTAACACCTTCCAAATGCAGGTAGATTTCAGCTGTGGCAGGTTAAAGAGTAGACTGTTAGGCCCAATCCTAATTATATTTTTGTACTCATTCCCCTTCCCCTTGGCCCTTAAAACCGAGTGTGAAGGGGAAGGGCTTCAAAATTTACCCCTAAGAAATGGGACACCACTACAACACCTGCACACGTCATCATATGACATTGCGATCATATGAGATCAGACAATCGCGACTGCTGTAGTTATTCCAGTTGGGTTATTTATTGTTATTTATCTTCAAGAAATAGTGGCCATATTCATCTATATAAACACACCAAAAACAACATTAACATTATAGCAGACACTGTAAAAAGCCCATTTCCAGCCACTAGACTTTTCTGACAGGGTATTTGAGCATCATCGAGTGACAGAGTGTTGTGGAACTGCTGTACAGGAGTTATTATTATGGATTATAGATCGCAAAGTTTAGCAGTTTTTATTTTAGCGTTGTTTTTTTTTTATAAAAGCATGACAGTAAAACACAAATGAGGTTATGAATGTATTAAATTAATTAATTTGCTTGTTTGTTATAAAAAATCATAATATTAACAAAAAAAAACTAATTTGTGGCTCTCCTTCCGGGTGCAGCTATCCTGCCGTTGTGGCTGGTGTATTCTGGGAAATTTTCTTAGCCCTTGGTTTCGAGTGTGGTCCTGAAAAATCTCAGTTCGAAGGGCTATCTACCCCTTGCCCTTAGCCCTACACCTTCAAGCTAAAGAGAACACCCTTCATGGGAACACGCAAAACGAGGGGTAGGGGTAAGGGGAAGGGCTAAGGGGTAGGATTGGGCCTTTATGATGGTTTGTCAGTCTCTGTGCAAATGTGATCTTAGAATCGATATATATAATAGAAGCTCCACGCCTGCCAAAATAACTGTTCGCGCTAGCAAAAGAAAGCAGGTAAATAACGAATAAGAGGATCACACGCGCGGTGAGACACAGGCGATCCTCGCTCACTGACGAGAGCTGTAGTGTCGCATGCTCCCCTTTCCTTGTGCGAAGCAACCATGTCTGGAAACGCAACTAGTGCGATTGGTTCTCTTTGAAATAGACTGAAAAAAATGCGATGCACCCACACCCACAGTCCTGCTACTTTCGAGAGCTCGAGATTCTTTGTAAGCAGCAACGGTTGCCGCTTTTGCTTTAACCATTCTTTGAGCAGATTATTAATTGGCTACAGTTAACCGTGTGCGCTTATTCATCCTATCATTATCCCACATTTTCATCTGCTTTCTTTTGCTTACAGTTATATTTGTTAATGGTTTAATGATCACCCTTTACATTAACATTGCTTTAATAGGAGATTAACTCTTCATTTTTGTAAGTTAACTGGTGATCTGGTTTACACTCATGACCTCCCCACAACTCACTTTCTACTTGGCCAGAGAAAAAAAAAAAAGGTAAATCCTTAGTTTTGAGCCCTGAAAAGTCATAGAAAGTAAATTAATTGCAATGCGACGCTATGAAACCACAGCTCATTTGCTCATGCTCATTAAGCAAGCTCATATACAACACACAAAAAACCTAAATGAACGATGAGGCATGTGGACAAAACACAAAATCTAAAGTAATTTTAGCAGGCCAAAGTCAAATTTATGCATATAATATATATTTTCCCGACAACAAAATTGTGACTAGTGAAAATGGCGATTGGCTAGTAACATTAGAAAACTACTAGCCACAGTGGCTGGTGATCAAAACAGTTAATGTCAAGCCCTGATTATATTAATAATAATAATAATAATAATAATAATAATATTCACAACCCATTCAAAAGAAAAATGTTTGCATACTCAAGAAATATTTTACAGTTTTTCTCAAATGCTAAATTACATTTCACAAATGCTTCCTCCATGTTTCCCAATGTCTAAACACAACACCCTTTTCTACAGCTACATAAACACAACCACACCTTCTCACTTCAAAACTTAAACTTTCACACCAAAAGAGCAGCTCGAAGCTTTCAAAAATGTAAACACTATACACATCATTACACACTACAGCAAAACAATTAAAAACACAATGCTCAATTTGTGAGAAGGTTCTTTGTTTCATAACTGCCAATACATATTTTTAGAAACTTTACAGTAACGGATCTTCTTAGATCTCTGCAGAGGATTAGGCATTTAGATTTGTGAGTTTCATATGAAGAGTATAAATCTATAGAAAATACTGCATGTACACTACTGTAACAACTCAATGCAAAAACAGAATCTATTGCACACAACAGTACTCTTGAAAACATGATCAGGGTGTAAAGTTTTTTTATTTACTTTATTCACACACACACACACACCACAATCACTGTGCGCCATCATGTCGCTGAGCTGCATCGGGCCACATCCCCTCATCCCCATCGCAGGCTATATTGTCTCTTGCCAGGCAGCGCAGGAAAAATGCCCTGGAATGGCATAAACCTTCTATCTCCACGATGAGAAGAACTTCTCTATAGGGTTCAGGAAAGGGGAGTAGAGTGGCAGACAGACGTTTACTGTAAAAAGTGGTTACTGTCGGGGGTGAACCACTCACTGATTTGGTTTGTTCTGTGGATGCGGACATTGTCCCAAATTATCACATAAATGTGATGTGCGGGCCCAGGATGGTGTTGTTGCCAGTCCAGGAGGATGTCTCTTGGCTCTTCTAGGAAGGTGAGGAGATGTTGGGTGTTGTAAGATCCAAAGACAGCATGCTGGTGGACAAGCCCCTCCGAACGCATGGCCGCACAAAGAGTAATATTGACATGGTCAATGACTGTTGCTCGCATCTCGCCTGTAATGATGGTGCGATGTTGTCTTGGGGGGACCTTCTTCTCTCCCTCCTGGACCTTCTCCTCTCCCTTGTTAGCCTCTTCCTCGTTGGCCTGCTCCTCTTCTTTCATGGCCAGCTCTTCTCCCTCCTCTGACTCAAATTCCCCTGACTCTGCCTTTATCCATTGTGTTTGTTTAGAATCTTCAGCAAACTGTGCACTCTGAACTTGCTTGTATACATGTGGTCACAGCATTAGCAACAAGTGTCTTCAATTTTGAGGCATTGTGTGTAATGAATGACGCCAGGTGTGTTCATTGTGTTCAAATATTGCTGACTGTGGCAAGCATTTTGCATCACATGAGCTTTCATTTGAGAATTTGTGCAGAGTTCTTTTGCAACTTGTGTTTTAGCAAGGAAAAATGTGTTTAGATTTATGAGAATGGAGGATTGTGTTTTGTGAATTGTGTCTTCATGTGAAATGTGTTTATGATATTGGGAAATGATGGCTAGATTTAGTAAATGTGTTTAGACAACTGGTCATTTGGTTTAGAGGATTGGCTTTTGTGTTTTAGCATTTGAGAAAAACTAATTATTTATAATCAATAATGTTTTATTGACTAAATAAAAAGTAAAAGTACTGTAACATTTGTAAAAGCATTTATATGTTTGGATACAGTAAGATTTTTGTTAAAGGATGCATTAAAATGCTCATAAATGACTTAAACACAAGTAGTTGCTGCTTAAAAATTCAGTTTTGTCATCAAAATGTTAAATTACATTTAAAACTATATAATAAATATAAATTATAATAAATATAATATATATATACAAATTGTTAATTAAGAATTGTAATACTATTTCACAATATTGTCGTTTTTAATGGGATAATTAACCCAAAGTTTCTTTTTTCTGTTGAACAAAAGATATTTGTAAGAATGTTAGAAACCAGCAACAAAGACTATAGAATACACAAGACGTGTCACTCATATTGTTTTGAATGGGAAAATGTGTAACGGTCAATATGGTGAATGAAGCCCCGCCTACTAGTACAACCGCCAATCAGTGATCGCTATAAACTGACGAATCTCTGGGGGAGAAGCTCAGACCAGACGTGTGCTTTTATGACAGTTTATGTGGTCAACAAACACACTGAAATATCAGCGAATACTTGCCTTACAGACATAAGAAATATATCCACATAAAGCTTGAAATCTGTACTTTTAAATGAACCAAACTATACTTGAAAACAACAGTTTACCGGATTGTAATCTGTATGAAATGAATGTGAGGTATAATACGTCCTGTCAAACATACATTACATGACAGAAACTACTCAAACGCCCACAAACTTGTAAACAAAGAGTCGCTGTCATTTCTGGAGGAGATTTGCCTTCGAGACCAAGTTGTGAATTACTTCAGAAGACCAGCGCGATCAGACGAAGCATTATCCAGAGATTGATAATGTGTAAAATGGCCATAAATGAAGTTGGTGTCGTGATCTTGTTCTTTTTGAGTGTGCATGCGCATTAGCTCGGGCTACCTGAAATATGCTGATTTTGTTAGATTCAAACGTTTAGAAACTAAACTTATAAGACAGCTGTTGTTTAATTTTAGTGGTGGTTCCAAATATGTAATGTAATCGTACAGTAAGTTTTGGAGAATTTGATGTTTCCCCATTCAGACAGAATGCCCAGTGGATACTGCCCGAGAGGCATTTGAAAGATGGCCGCTAAGTGAAGTGACTTGCCTTAAAGGGACTTTGTCAGTAACCACTGACATCCGTATTAGGAAAAACAATTACTATGGAATTCAATGGTTACCAGTTTCCATTAAAAAAAAAAATTTCATTTAACATTTTTCAAAATAGCTTTTATGTTCAACAGATGACATTAACTTAACAGGTTTGTGACAAGTGAAGGGTGAGTAAATGAATTTTTTTTTGTTTTGGGTCAACTGCCCCTTTAAATGCAGCCTTGGTGAGCGTAAGATACGTCAAAAAAACACCAGTGCTAAAAACGTTCACGCTTGCTGATATATATATATATACACTTCACAAACATTTGCTTGCATGATCACAAAGTCTTACTGGCTGCAGTATTTTCACTATTTTCAGTTGCATCATACCTCATTTTGCAGTCTCACTGCTTCTCTTTTTGCTGTTCGTTAAAGGGCCATGAAACCCCCCTGTCTCAGCAGGGTGTTTTCACACCTCTAGTTTGAAAAAAAAGTCAGGAAAGTGGGAGAGTTCAGCTTTGTTTAGGTGGGAGTGTCGAGTGGTGAAAGAGGAAAGGGTTTGCATGAGAGGGGAGTTTCAGTACATGCACGTGCTGATTTTCACAGCGGCAACACCGACGCAGAGATAGACAGTGACTGTTTACATGGACATCAGTAATCAAATTATTTGCCACTAATATGATTAAGGTGTTTACATGACTTGCTTTCTGAATGTTCCTTTCATGATGCCGTTTTACGTGTTATAGCACATAATTCGATTAACATCATTGCCACGCTATCCACATTTCCTCTGGTGTTTCATGTAATTTTGGATGTTTCATTTTTAATTTGTCGACTGTAACTGCAGTTTGGCACTTTCACTTTCATTCAGGAATATTTCATGCATGCCCCCCGTGACAAACGAGATATCAGATGCGGAACTTCTGGAAGAGTGTAGTTTTAATGGAATTTGATACCAGATGCCGTATAGGAGAAAAAAACCTCCACATTTCTCGGTAGATGTAGAGAATAGCATCAAACAGCCGTGTGTGTGTAGACTATCCTGTCACAAAATGTGGCGAAAATCATATGTGGTCAAAAGCCTACACAACGGTAAAAGTTTGATTAAAGTGTTTACATTCGGAGAGCAGCATTCACAGTGAATCTTTCAGTCCATAATATTGTAGTGATATTAACATACTGTAAACTTAGTAACAATCATTTTGACTAAGGTATGTCTTTAAAAACTGAAAGAGTACTGCTGACGATACAAACTAACTTTGCCATCTGAATAAACATTAACAAACAGTGATCAAACACTTACGAAATCTGTAGAGACAGGACAATCAACACAAACTGGAGCCACGTCTTTTTTTAAAAAGAAGACGAGCGGCAAATCAGGATTTCACCATTTCCAGATGCGAAAAGCTCTCGGGTAAAAAATGTTCTTTACAAACATATTGTTGTCGCGTGTTAGCAGACCACTGTCATCCACAGATGTGAGTCCACATGCCAGCTGCTCTCTCATAGTGGGAAATGGAAACAAACCATTTGTTGCAGCACATTTATAAACTCAACACTGATGACCCATGTCTCCGAACAATTCTTCCTCTTCCACTTTTTTTAATTATGGTTGGCAACACAACGTGGCGTCTCTCTGAACACTGTAACATGTAAAAAGTCTTTGAAGCTATATCATGCATATTAATGAAGTTGCACCTTATTCACAATAGAGCGCGCTGATTGCTTCCAACCAAGTCTTTCTCATGAATAAATGCTGGAAACTCAAAGATGTCACGTTGTACTGGCCGATAGAGACATCTAGTCTGCACTCTGGAATTTACACAATGATCTAATCGCTGTGACGTAGCTTTAAAATTTCTTTTCAAACTGAAAGAGCGAATTTGCTCGAAATAATGCAAAAACAACCAATTTTCACTTTTTTTTGTGAAATATATGTGTCCTAATAGTGTTTTTAACAATGTGGGACACATACATGACTGTCAACATCTCAAAAAATGTGTTTTGGTGTTTTATGACACTTTAAGGCTCACGGCTGTGGAGGAGAAGCTCTTGGGTCTGGCCAGTACTCTGAGTTCACAGCAGGCCACTGTAAACCAGCTGGAGTTGGATCTGCAGGATGAGGAGGGATCTGCGAACATAGGCCAAAGGTGAGCCTGCACACAGAGCTAAACTCCTCAGCAGTATAATTACCGAATTGAGTTTTACAGTGCCCCTACTATGCTTTTATAACCTTTCATGTAGGGTGTAAAATGGCTGTTTGAGAACGTAAAAGGTCTGCAAATTTACAAAGTACACAGTGAAGGAAGTTTATGATGACCACAAGAAAGAAGTGCTTCTGAACTGCATGAAATGAGTCATATTTGCATAGTCAACCTGTGGTTATCAAGTCGCAGTGCACTTGTCTCTTACATTTGCTTTTAAAAACAATTGGGTTAAAGGAAGAGTTTAGGTCAGTGGTTTGCTGATTTGTGCAACAAGCCACGCGTAAAATGCTATGACAAGTCTGAGTTTCTTTTTTTCTTCTCCGAGCAAGCTTACAGAAAGGAGAAAGTTTTTCCTACATGTGGTTTGTCAAACCCACTCGACTAACTGAAGCACACTCAGAATTGCACAGTGTTTTCAAGAAGTATGGGGTGCTTATTAGAAGTGTCTAATAGGAAGTTGTCTGGTGCATATGGAGAGGAAACGAGTGTCACCTACAAGTGGTTTGTCAAGCCCACTCACCTGTGTGAAGCACACTCAGAATTGCATGATGCTGGTTTTGCTGAACTATGGATGCAGTCTTTTGTTTTTCAGGGTGTATCAGTTCAGCAAGCGTAATGCTCTGGAGGACAGCAGGCAGCAGGTGGTTCTGTCTATGGTGGTTCGAGCTCGTCTGGAGGCCCAGCGGAGGCTTCTGGCTGATAAACTTCAGTGTCTGGGCACTAAAGAGCTTCCTTCTTTAGGCCTGGATGATGATCGGATATCTCTGACCTCCAGCAATTCAGTTAGTTTTGCATCCTATTCAGTCTGTCATGCATCCGACATTCACTTTGCTTTCTTCAGTTGTACTTGAGTTGATTTGGTGGAAAGCTTTCAAACTTGGGATTTACCATTCTGCAATACTAAGTCAAATTAATGCAGCTACATATGACTTAAAACCTTTGTAACTTTATAAAACATCAGCTTGGATGGAAATAAAATAAAAGCCTAAAATGACCCCTGTAAACAATCTAGTAGCTTCATCAAAACTGTAAAATGCAGAAGGTCTACTGTAAATGACAGTCATGCTTGTTGTAACATGTTGTAAAGCTGATTTTGAAATACGAGAATTGCACAACCATCTTGACTCTGAACTACCAGGTCTCACTCTCATGCTCTTTGACCTTTCTAAATATGGCTTTTTCCTCAAACACCCATCACAAGACAAAGACTGATTTCAGTTTATATGTAGTGTATGTGGAGTTTAAAATGACAGAGTATAAATATAGATCAGTTTTTATTGTTGTGGTATAAGCACTAACACTTCAAAAGCAAACACAATATTCAATTCAATTCATGTTCATTTCTATAGCGCTTTTACAATGTAGATTAACATAGAAGTTCTAGTAAATTTTATACCAATTTTAAAATTAGCATGAACCAGAAGATGCGACCATTTTTTTCTGTACTGTAATGCAGTTCCTAGAGAAACGGAGTATTAAATGAGGCAACAGTGGGCGTGGCTTGTTTTTTCTACTGCGAGCTCATTGGATGTATAAAGTAGGCATTTCATCCAGAAAGATCAGGAAAAGTGTTTTGGGAATGTTATTACAACCTAAAAGACTCCTCCTCCTGTTTTTTTGTCATAACGCTGTCAAAACTGACAGTTGGAGGGGTGTGGTTAAGTATGCCAGCCACGCCCAATAAGTGGTAATCTGAGAATTTAACTTAAAACTAAAACTAAAAATTTTAACGATACACTATATATATATATATATATATATATATATATATATATATATATATATATATATATATATAATGTGATGCAACCATTATAGACTTTGGTTGTACGATTACATCTGAGGAATAATCATGATTAGGCATGGGGCGATAACCGTTTTGAAGGTATACCGCGGTTTGGAAAAGTCAAGGTTTTAAAACCGCCAAACTTTTCTTCTATATCGTTCCTATGGTATATGAAAGTATTTTTTGGATGTTAAAGATATCCAAAGATGCCGTTTTAAATTGTAAAGAAATCATTTTAAAGACTAATAAATAAAGACAGCAGAAGTCAAAGATTCATTTGAATTATTTAGCCTGACACTTTTAGTGCTCCAAAATATTTTAAAAGTTTCTCAAAAAAAAAATATTTTGTGTTCAAAGGGTAAAAAGTTTTTGTTTTTTACCCAGACATTTAAAAATATATACATTTTAGAGCAGGAATCACAATACCATGAAACCGTGATATTTTTATCCAAGGTTATCATACCGTCAGAATCTTATACCGGCCCATGCCTATTCACGATTATTATCCATTCATTCAATTCAAAACACTACTAGTTTAGAAAATCACATAAAACATGTATCTTAAAGTGTCATTTATTGCTGCTCAGTAACCAATTAATACTGCACAAAATAAATAGTAAAAAAACAAAGAATAGTTCATTTCTCTTTGGACTTAAAATAAGTGAAAAAAGTTTTTGTCGTTTAAACATAAGTAATAATTTTACACTGAAAATAAATGACAGAACAATGAAGAAAATAAATAAATAAAAATAAGAATAAATAAAACTCTATTTGTCTGATGTAAAACTAAGCTGCATATTAGCTAAGTATTTCCTTTTTAAAGAGAACAAATGTAGTCAAAGGCTGCTGAACCTCTGTCTGAAAGGCACTTTTGATCAACTATATTATGAAATTGTGTGGTATTTTCGTGTATTTTTTTCCTCTTTGGAGTAGAAATGTGTATATTCCATGCAAAGTATAAAGCTGAACGGTCAGTTCTTGTCACGTGACTCACAGTGCGTTTACTCCATTCTTTGAACTAGGTGCGCCTGGAAAGCATGAGTGGATTGTGCTGTGTGCGCACTGCGTGCACGTCACTCCCGATATGCGCACAAGAAAAGAAATAACAATCTTGTGAATGGCTCTTAGTTAATAGCCTCAACCATAGTTAATCCAGTGTGCGTGTGTATTAGCCTCAGTGTACAAGCTTGGAACTTTAAGCTAGCGCACAGTTGGCATAACTTTGTTTAGTTGCAGCAGTTTTCTTGCTTACAGACACATGGTGTTGAGAAGCCTTTATGCTTAATTAACCATGTCGAATTAAATCATTAATAGTGAAATCGTTTAATCGTTGCATCCCTAATATATATATATATATATATATATATATATATATATATATATATATATATATATATATATATATATATATATATATATACACACACGCACACACACGCACACACACACACACACACACACACGCACACACACACACACACACGCACGCACACACACACACACACACACACACACACACACACACGTCTATAATATATAACATAAATATAAACTATATTGACAAACACTACTGTGCAAAAGTCTTAGGCTATCACCTGCTTTGGTGCCAAAGGCTTTTGCACAGTGCTGTATAATATTAATTCTTTGTCTCTTTATCAAGATATAAACAAAAAATACAAGCAAATACGGAACATTTCTTTTCAGTTTATCTCATACTGCCTCTAATAATGTTCAGGCCTGGACTCTGTATAGGCCATTTTATGACTGCCAGTGTTTTATCAGCTGTTTATTTTCTTCAAATTTAATTTCACTGCAGTTGCATTGAAATCTGAAAATGCACTTCCTGTTGGTTTTCAGTTTAATTCTCAGATTACCACTGTCTGAGGTATTGGGCGTGGCTAACATACTTAACCACGCCCCTCCAACTGTTAGTTTTGACTGCGCAATGACAAAAAACAGAAGGAGGAGCCTGTTATGCTTAATAACTCTCCCGAAAAACAATTCCTGATCTTTCTGTATGAAACGCCTACTTATCCAATCAGCTTGCAGTAGAAAAAACAAGCCACGCCCATTGTTTCCTCATTTAATATTCCGTTTTTCTAGGAACTGAATCACAATACGAAAAATAAAATGGTTGCATCTTCCAGTTCATGCGACCGTTAAAATTAGTTATCTATAAAAAAAACTACATTCATGAGTAAATGAAAATATATGTAAATACAAAAGAATTTAATGTAATTATGGTATTAAGAGAGGTTTTAATATATGCAGCATTACATTTGCACACATTTACATTATCCATCATGTAGTTCATCCTTATCTCATTGGTCATGCAGGAGCGTGACAAAGACCACAAGCACCTGAACATTGATGTAATCGTGAATCACCTGAGCAGCCTGTTCAAGCCCAAATACACGGTCAGTAGTGCTTCACGTCTGTCTTTCTCTCTCAGCTCCTCCCTGCTCAGCGCTCATATCTGTGTGTGCAACTTGTGTCTGTAGAGTAGTGTGTTTTATACACCTCAACAGGTTCCCCCAGCCGTGACACCAGTGCCCGAGATGGAGAAGCCCCTGGCGCAGCAGGGCTGGTATCACGGTGCCATCCCGCGTCCGGAGGTGCAGGAGCTTCTGAAAAATGATGGAGATTTCCTGGTTAGAGAAAGTCAAGGCAAACAAGAATATGTGCTTTCTGTGCACTGGGGCGGTCAGTGCCGACACTTCCTCATTCAGAGTACAGATGTGAGTTTACCTTACTGCAAATGAGTTCACTGTGTGTTATCATGGGTGGTGGAATGTTTGGTTTAAAGGGGCCCTATTATGTGCCTTTTTACAAGATGTAAAATAAGTCTCTGATATCCCTAGACTGAGTATGTGAAGTTTCAGCTCAAAATACCACACAAGTAATTTTTTATAACTCTTTATAACTGCTCCTTTTTGATCCTAATGGTGCCATTTTGGTGACTGCCGCTTTAAATTCAAATGAGATTGTGATCTTTTCAAAACGGAGCAGAGCTATGAATGCCTCATAGTGGCAGATTCAAAACTCTAATAGCGGACAGCTGCTTCTCACTCCAGGCTAATGAGGGAAAGATCATCACTAATGGGTGGGGCTTTTCCCCCTTTGATGATGTACAAAGGGAGAATGTCAAAGGGCTCTATTTTGACAATATAGGTGCAAAGTCTAAAGTGCAGGGCGCAAAAGGATTAAGGGTATGTCTGAATCCAATTTTGCTGTTTTAAGGATGGAAAAATACACTTTGCGCCCCGGCGCATGGTCTAACAGGGTTGTGCTTATTGTCTTAATGAGTTATAGGTGTGTTTTGAGCATAACGTGCATTAAAACAATCAGAGTCTCATCTCTCATTCCCTTAAAGAGTCAGTTGTGTCACCCCATGGCACATTTGCTATTTACGTGGTGGACCTTTCAAGTAGAAAAACTGAACGCTTCACTAGCGAGAAAACAGTTGAACAGACCATCTGAGCGAGGATAAAGTACGAGCCTCCTCCATTGAGCCTCTTTACCTTCTCTTAACACACGTCCTATTCTTATGCCCCATATGGGGATGCATAGGTCTCCAAAACCCGAAAATGTATTAAAGCAAATATAAATATGCATATAATAAAAAATACTACTAATAATAACAACATTATATAAATGCAATTTGTCATTAATGAACTGTTAAAAGCAGACAGGAAGAAGGCATGGAGACAGTGGTTTTTATATTTATGTTGAAAATAATAACTTTTGTAACATTTTAATCCTTTATTTTTTTCAGATGTAAAGATATTTGTGTATTGCTGTACATCATGTGTGTATTAAGCAATGTGTAAGCGTTTGGACCTGCATAGGCGCATAACTAACGTGCTCTGCGCTGGACTTTAGACCAGCTTTCAGTTATATCAGAAATTAAGTATTCTGTGGATGATCGAGGGGCACAAATGAGTTATATCAGCCCAGTCTGTTCTGTAATGTTAGTGATACGCAGAGTCAGGTTTTTTTGCACATTATTTTGACAATAAATAAGGCACACCCAGTTTTTCTGATGCACATCCAGAGTGTCTTTTCTGGCTACGGTACTGTCTGAAAATAGCAACAAATCGCGCCAAACATGTCTTGCACCTTATTGCGCTGGGTGTATGATAGGGCCCAAAGTGTTTCTGCAGACTGTTTTTGTGAAGTGTGATTATAAAAAAAAAATTGAATTAATTTTTACCATTAGAGGCTGGCTATATTCACAGCCACACAGCTGTGTTTAAACCTCTTATAAAAGTGACTTTTGAAATTCAATTCAATTCATCTTTATTTCTATAGCGCTTTTACAATGTAGATTGTGTCAAAGCAGCAAATGAATGAAACATCATTTCAGATAATTACAGAAGGTTGGAAATATTTCTTATCTGTCAATGTGTCTGAATTAACCTGTATAATAATGCTTGGTCATAGTTCACCCAAAAATCAACATCCGCTGTTTATTTACTCACACTTAGGTCATATAGGATGTAGGTGGCTTTTTTACTTCAGTAATGTAATAATGTTGTAACTAATGTTCAGTTTCTTGCACAAATGAGTGGTCTTGTTTCATAAGACCTCAGTGTTCTTTTGTTTTGCCTTTTTTTGGGATATTATAATGTGTAGCCATTGATTTACATTTTATAAATCACCAAAGATCATGTTTTCAGCTAAAAAACGTCTTTCACTCCCATGTCCGCAGGGTTGAAAGGTAGTAAATTAAATTAGCCAAAATTAAGGTCATTAAAAAGTATTAAAAAGTAATAAACGTCATCTGACGAGGTATTACATTTTCGAGCCCAACATTTTTAGATACATTTTCAATTTGTGTTAAGTGCAGGCCTTTATTCTAAAACTTGCGTGGATTTATTTATATCTTGAGAGTAGGACCTGAGCGATATCATGTGAGGTGGTGTTCGTTCGCGCCCGCGCTAAAACAAACTGGGTACCCGGCTGGTTTGCTTCCAACCATATAGGCGAGCTCGCCTTCGTTCATTAATTAAATTAAAACATGTGGAAATGCAAGTTTTCAGACCTCTGGCTGAAGGACTCAAGATTTAAAGACTGGCTTAGGCCTGTAGTTTGCAACAGCCGCGAGACTTATTGCCACGCCTGCAAGAAGACGGTTAACATAACCTCGCTTGCACGCGCATCACGCAGCGCCTGCAGTTAAACTCACAGCAGTTTATTATAACACTTTCATCAAACATTTGTTCCGCAATTGACAGCAAGAACAAACATAGAAGCGTTGTCTGATTGACAAGCAGCACCTAATTATGCTCAAAAGAATTTAAAACGCCAAATGGGTTGAATTTATATCCCATTTCAAAAGTAAAACATACTCTAATAGATAGTACAGTGTGTGGGTGAGAGGGGGGCAGTGTTTCAACATGATCCGGTGAGGTTGTGGTTCTGTGACTGCTGGTGTTGGTTGCTGTATGGTTAACAATTATGACAGTAAAAGTAACTAGGTTAATTTAAATCAATAAAAATAAATAAAATATTAATCTAATATTTTGGGCATTTTTTTGTGCGTTTTGGGTGGGTTTTGGACATTAGCTTGGCAACAGAGTCACGGTGTCAACGCACAGAATCTATCGGCACGGTTAGACAAATTTCGGGCCGAGAATGGTTTGTAATCGTGCACCGTTCCAGGCTCAGTGGAGAAACAACCATAACCATACCCAACTGTTCTTAGAAGAGCAACTATTGACATTGATGACATATATGACACTGATTAAAAACTATGGACAAGGGCCCATTGTGACATCCTGATTAATCCCTCTGCTTTACTTAAATGTATGGTATCTGTTATTTAGGCCACAACAGCTCTAAGTTGTGCTGGTATTAAAATTTTTTGAAGGTATTAAAAAAGGTAATAAAAGGTAATAAATTCAACTTAAGAAGTTCTGTAAATACCCTGAAGCTCTACTGAAAGAAAATCTTCCATGGTCTGAAGGTGAGTACAATAATAACAAATATTCAGTTTTTGAGGTAAACTACGACTTTAACTTTAAAGTGGCATTGCTATTACAAAATATCTGTGACGAAATCATTTTCAGTCTGCTGTTTAAAAAGCGATTAGTTACTTCACTTTAAAATAAACCTATTGAATTAAAAGCAACAAGTTGATCTTACATAAAGTAACCAACTTACAATGGGTTTAAACTAACTTTTTTATGTAAGATCAACTTGTTAATTGTCAAGCTGACTAAACATAATTATGCACATAGTTAATTTACCTAACAAAATGAATGCAACAGATTTACTCAAAGTCAACTAATAGTTTTATTCAGTCTTCTGGTTTGTGTGCTGCTCCAGATTATTTTCTTTATTATTTTAAGTAATTATATGCATGTTTGTGTGTGTGTTTTTATAGGGAGTGTATCGTCTGGACGGTGAGGGATTCGCCTCTGTCCCACTGCTAGTGAATTACCTCTTTAATTCCCATCAAACCGTCACAAAGAGGACAGAGATTGTGCTGAAGAAACCCGTCCCGAAGGTTCGTCTCTGATCTACTACAGCTCTAAATGAATTATTACTGATGAGTAGCTGATATATAATTGCCAAGATTAGAATTGAAAAAATATTTAGTCATTTCTTCAACATCACTGTCCTGTTGAGCTGTTCAGAGAGGTGTTAGCGCCCCCTAGTGTTCACTTTTAAATACACTAATCATCACTCTTGTACACAATATACTGTACTTACAATTGAAAAAACTAATCATGTTTAGTTGATTGACCCTTTTTTTAAAGACTTTTGAATTTATAAGGTTTCTATATATTTTCAAATAATTTCTTCATAAATATTTTTAAAACGTATTTGTATTAGTAATAATTCTTTACATGTTAAATGTGTAGTTTGATCAATTATTATTCTTACTACTATCATTCAAAAACATTCATAATCGAGCAATACAAAACCTATTACACAGTCTATAAAATAAATATTTTTAACCATAGTCAATTACTTAATAATTGTTATTTTAATAATAATAACAATAATAAGCTATTTAAAAAAATAATACTTATATAATAATAACACTATTATAATAATAATCTTATTTAGTAATTAATTCATTAATTTCTGTATTTATTTTAATTAATTAATTTTATTTTATTTCATTTCATTATTATATTTTTTATAATGAGTGGTTGTAGAAGTAGTAATATTTCTTACAAACATTATTTGAAACCATTGGAAAATCCACAATCCAAACATATTTATTATTATTATTTTATTATTATTATTATTTAGATATAAAATATATTACTAATAATATTTACCATAGTAAATTACTTAATTGTTGAATTAATAAAAATAATAACACTAATAAATAATAATACAATAACAATAATAATATAATAATAATATACCTTTTTAGTAATTAATTAATTTGTTTCTGTATGTATTTATTTTATTTTAATTTATTTATTGATTTTATTTTTTACCCTTAAACCAAAAATGATGTTATTATTATATTTTTTTTATAATTGTGGTAGTAATAGTATTATTTTTAACAAACATTATTTGAAACTATTGAAAAATCCAAAATCCAAACATCTTTATTATTATTATTTTATTAGTTATATATAAAAATTGTTATTATTAATATTTACCATAGTTAATTTCTTAATAATCATTAAGTTAATAATAACAATAAAAAATATTTTAAATATTTTAAATTTATTAATTAAATTTATTTTGTTATTTTATTTTACTTACTTTAAATTTGTTTTAACTTTTAAACCAAAAATGGTGTTATTATTATATTTTTATAATGATTTTTTACAAACATTATTTGAAACAATTAATAAAATCCATAATCCAAAAATCTTTATTATTATTTTGAACATTATTTGAAACTATTGAAAAATCAACAATCCAAACATCTTCATTATTATTACTCTATTATATATATAAAATATATTATTATTAATATTTACCATAGTAAATTACTTAATAATTGTTAAATTAATAATAATACTAACAACATTAATAAACTATTATTTTAAATAATAATAATAATATAATAATAAGCTTATTTATTGCCAGTGATGGGTTTCGGCTGGAAGGGCATCCGCTACGTAAAACATGTGCTGGATAAGTTGGCGGTTCATTCCGCTGTGGCGACCCCTGATTAATAAAGGGAATAAGCCAAAAAGAAAATGACTGATTGAATGAATGAATGAATGAATGAATGAATAATAAACTTATTTAGTAATTAACTTCTGTATGTCTGTGTTTATTTTATTTTAATTCATTACTTTTTTTAATTAATAATTTTAATTTGTTATTTTATTTTATTTGTTTTTTTAACTAAAAACCAAAAATTATGTTATTATTATATTTTTTATAATGAGTGGTTGTAGCAATAGTTATTGAAAAATCCACAATCCAAACATCTTTATTATTATTATAATATTATAAAATAGTAAACAAAAAATTATAATACAGATTTATTTCTAGCATCTAAATTTTTTTTTTAATTTCACAGGGACTTTAAACTTGTATATTGGAACTTAATGTCTGAAGTTTTTTGTGTATTTACTAAATCTTCTGTATATGTCGTACACTTGCAGAGATTAGTTCATTTAATGGCTGTTTTTTTAGGATAAGTGGGTCTTGGAACATGATGATGTCATTCTCGGACAGAGCATTGGTCGTGTAAGAATTATATAAAAGGACTGAATTTTCTAAAAATGTTTTACTAATAACTGGCTAAAGCAGTTTAATGATGTTGTTTGGTGTGTAATGTTATCAGGGTAACTTTGGTGAAGTGTTCAGCGGCCGCCTGCGCTCAGACAACACTCCAGTGGCTGTAAAAGCCTGCAGAGAAAACCTGCCTGCAGAACACAAGAACAAGTTCCTCATGGAGGCCAGGTTTATATACACACACACACACACACACACACACACACACACACAACTGTATACAGTCACACACCTTCTCATTTAACTGAACATCCTGTTTCTGTGCCAGGATCCTGAAACAGTATGATCATCCAAACATAGTGAAGCTTATCGGCGTCTGCACTCAAAAACAGCCTATTTACATCCTCATGGAGCTGGTGCAAGGTACATGACCGCTTTATTAGACATCACTTTGAAAAAGGTGAAGATTGTCATCATTTATTTTTTTATTTAATTTAATTTTATTTTCACCACCAACATGAAGCCAGTGTCAAGCTTCCCTCACCATAAAACATATTTGATTTTAGGGTAAAATTTTAACGACTACTAGACAAGATTTCTATACTGAGAAATATTTATATCCCCGGGAATCATTTTAAATTATGTAATTATAATTATTATAAATAAATATAAGTTATGTAAATAATATGTTATATAAATATAAAGTTGTGTATCATATACTGAACTGAAAAATTGTAACTAATATTTTTAATGTAAAATGATTTGTTACTATTTTTTTGTATAATCTCTTATTGAATTATGAAGTTGTTATTATTATGTAATATGTTTTTAATCTATAATAATCTTGCCATGAAATTGCTTATGTGGCAATAAATAAACAATTTTATATTTTGTTTTTATAATTGTTAATATTATATATATATATACATAAAGTTGAAGTCAGAATTATTAGCCCCCCTTTAAATTTTCTTTTTCTTTTTTAAATATTTCCCAAATGATGTTCAACAGAGCAAGGACATTTTCACAGTATGTCTGATAATGTTTTTTCTTCTAGAGAAGTCTTATTTTTTTTATTTCGGCTACAATAAAAAAAGTTTGAAATTTTTTAAAACAAAATTATTAGCCCCTTTATGCTATTTTTTTCCGATAGTCTACAGAACAAACCATCATTATACATTAACTTGCCTAATTACCCTAACCTGCCTAGTTAACCTAATTAATCTAGTTCAGTCTTTAAATGTCACTTTAAGCTGTATAGAAGTGTCTTGAAAAATATCTAGTCAAATATTATTTACTGTCATCATGACAAAGATAAAATAAATCAGTTATTAGAAATGAGTTATTAAAACTATTATGTTTAGAAATGTGTTGAAAAAAATCTTCTCTCTGTTAAACAGAAATTGACTGAAAAAATAAACAGGCGGTTGGGTGCAATAATTCAGGGGGGCTAATAATTCTGACTTAAACTATATATATATATATATATATATATATATATATATATATATATATATATATATATATATATATATATATATATATATATATATATATATATATATATATATATATATATATATATATAAACACACACACACATTATATATTATTGTTTTAATACACACACTTAATATGTATATTTATAGTACATGTTTTATTAATAAATTTAATTTATTCAGTTTTTCATAATTTATTGTATTATTTAATAAATAATGGTGAAATCATAAAATTTTATTTGTATTTTGTATTTACTGAGAAGTTTTTAAAGGAACTCCTTTATTGTTACAAAGACCATTTTGTTTATCTTATTAATTACATTGCGAACTGAATAATGTTAATTAAATTATTAATATTATGCAATATGTTTTAAATGCAATTCTATTTAATGTAGACAGAAGTCCTTAAGGAACTATTTTTGTTCCAATCAGCATTGCTTTGATTCTTTGTTTATTAAATATTTGTAAAATTGTATTATTATTATTTTTTATTTAACTATAAAACAATAAAATTTCATTTATTAATTAGTTATAATCATTTTCTGCAAAAAGGTTCTAATTTTGTTACAAGAGTAGCTTTTTGTCAGCTTG
This sequence comes from Danio kyathit, assembly GCA_903798195.1. Taxonomy (NCBI): domain Eukaryota; kingdom Metazoa; phylum Chordata; class Actinopteri; order Cypriniformes; family Danionidae; genus Danio; species Danio kyathit. The sequence continues at coordinate 17,091,114 of LR812525.1, forward strand.
CCTGTTTGTTAATTATATTAAATAATATAAGAAATTACAAAGAGAAAATATTTTAACTACAATAAAATCATAAAATATTGCTTTTGTCACAAAAAAGTGTTTTATTTTATGTTTTTGCTTATTATAATTAATTAATACAGTAATTGTATTATTAAATCAAAGATCAATAATGAAATAAAATATAAGTATTAGGGTTGGGTCGATAAACGATGCTATCGTCTATCGCAGATGTCGCCTAGATATCACGATGCTGAGCCGGCATCGAGATCCCTTGCTCCGCCCCCGTCGCAGCAGCAACCCGCTCATGAGAAATACACACATAGGCCCCATTTACACTAATACATCTTAGTGTTAAAATGGCATTTTAGAACGGAAACAATCCACGTTTACACTGGCGTTTCACCTAGCATTTCTGAAAAGCACTCCTTCCACACTATACCGCTGAAAGCGCACATCATGTGACCACACACACGCGCGCACTGCAGTGTACGCACGCGTCTGAGCTCCAGCAGTCAGCAGAACAGGTGCTTTGAGCACAAAACCCCAGAGCGCAGTGCACGTCGGACAGTTAATCAAGGATGTACTGCTGGATCTCATCTCACTATAGTTGTTAAACCTGATATTTAATTCATCTTGTCTCTATCTAACGACTCTTCTGTCTTTTGAATCTGTCAGGTAATGTGTCACAGCAACAGTACACTGCTTTAATCTTTTACTTTCATGCTTGTACTTAGTAATGTTAGTGAAAACCTCAAATACGTACTGTTGATTGTGCACCTTTTTTTTTACCAACCAGGTATGTCGACGCCATTATAACGACACAGATCAGTCTGCCTATTCATGCCAGAAAAAGTGATTGACAGGTGGTGATTTGTGTGTAACTTATTATTATTTATTCATGATTTGAAACAAAGACCAAGCGGGTCAGGCAGTTGAAACGATAGGCTACAAATAATTAATTCATTATGAATTAATAAGTTATTCATATATAATTAATTCTCTACTGCCTACGACGACGATGCCATCGTCCATCGCAATGTTTCACATTAGACATCGTACAATGCCAAATTGGTCGACATCGCCCAACCCTAATAACTACGTAATATTTAAGTTTTATTTGAATCTTTTATTAAATATGAAAAAGCAGTCCGAAGACGTGCGGTACAGGTGAATTGGGTAGGCTAAATTGTCCTTAGTGTATGAGTGTGTATGGATGTTTCCCAGAGATGGGTTGCAGCTGGAAGGGCATTCGCTGCGTAAAACATGTGCTGGATAAGTTGCCGGTTCATTCCACTGTGGCGACCCCGGATTAATAAAGGGACTAAGCCGAAATGAATGAAGCTTATTTAGCAACAACTTTTGTCACAAAGCTTTTTGCCTTTTATTGATATATATATAATTATTTTGTTTCAAATAATACTTATTAAAAAAAAAAAAATTATTATTAAGAATATTGTATAATTTTCTAAAGAATAAACTATTTTAACTGTTGAATTGAATTGAATAGAATTGAACTACTCCTTTAAAAGCAAGTATTTAAATGGTGTTTTCTCCTGGCAGGAGGAGACTTTCTGACATTTCTGCGCACAGAAGGCCACAACCTGAAGTCCAACATGTTGATCAGGATGGCAGAGAACGTGGCGTCAGGCTTGGCGTATCTGGAAAGCAAGAAGTGCATTCACCGGTGAGAGTGAAATATGGTGATGTATTAACACTCAGACATTTTACTGGATCCATAAAGCACTAGCAGACCTCATAAAGAGCTCACAACTGCCTTTTATTGAATCCAGTAAGGAGACTCCAGCTATTTCTCTCTTTACCAGTGGTTTGATGGCAAGGTTTTGGCGGATCGTAAGAAAACAAAAGCTCACTTCTCCATTTGATCGTGACTGTTTCCCTCAAACACTTGGCCATCTCTGGAGACGATTGAGCTTTTATTGAGCCTTTGCACTTTCTGTCATGCAGTTTGCTCTGGTTCAGGGTTTTGTGATTTGGGTGGCAAAATAATGGCAAAAGCAGAATGAGGGGTGGAAGCCTGGCTTGCATTAGGGGCTGTTCACATATCGTGTCTAAAAGTGTGTGGAAAAAACACAATGTGCTTCGAAACATTCACCAATTTCAATGTGCTTCTGGGCTTACACTCACATGTGCATGATGTTGCAAAGCAACCTTCAACCGTCCTCTCCCAAGATCTACCACTGACCAACCCTTGCTGTAGCTCTGATACAAGTTTTTTTATGAAGGAAATTAAAAAGCACTGCAGTACTCTGTGTTTGTCTGAGGTAATTAGTCTACCATTATTAAATGTGCATATTCCATACATAGTGTGAAGCTGATTGATTGGCCTTTGTGGCACAGTTTTAGAGTGGTTCCGTTCTTATCTGACCAATAGATGTTTTAGCGTGCGCATTGGCCATCAATCCTCACCCTCACCCAATGCTAGAATGAAAGCAGTTTTTATTTTTTTAAAAACCATTTTAAGGTCATAATTATTAGCCCCTTTAAGCTATATTTTTTTTCGATAGTCTACTCTACAGAACAAACCATCGTTATACAATAACTTGCCTAATTACCCTAACCTGCCTAGTTAACCTACTGTAATTAACCTAGTTAAGCCTTTAAATTGCCCTTTAAGCTGTATAGAAGTGTCTTGAAAAATATCTAGTAAAATATTATTTACTGTCATCATGGCAAAGATAAAATAAATCAGTTATTAGAGATGAGTTATTAAAACTATTATGTTTAGAAATGTGCTGAAAAAAATATTCTCTCCGCTAAACAGAAATTCAAGAGTTCACACTTGATGATGATGGTGATGATTGATTATAAAGCTTGTTTGGCATGCTGTCTTGGGAGAGAGCCCTGAGCTCATAAGATCCTCGAGCCCGGGGCTCCCTCCTGTTTGCAGGGCGAGAGGGGAGTTTGAGCTCAGCTAGATCTCGAGAAACTTTGATGTTTCGCCATGAAACAAGAAGTTGTTATAACTCAGGCATGCATTGTCTGATCTGCCTCAAAATACATACCTTTAAAAAGAGTCCTGACCTGAACACGTTTACATGCCAATACCAGTTACAGTTATAGCGCCACCTGCTGGCAACAGGAAATTACATGTTTTACACTGTAACCAACTCTTCCTACAAATTTTATCGTATTAGCACCAAATTTGGGTGGTGTTATCTGAAAGCTCTAGCAATGATATATTGTGAAAATCTAGAGTTTTCGTCAAAGGGCTTGTCCATGGCGGCCTGACAAACCTCAGTGTTTTGCCATGGAAGAGGAAGTACTTACAGTTGAAGTCAGAATTATTAGCCCCCTGATTTTTTTTTTATTTTTTAAATATTTCCCAAATGATGTTTAACAGCGCAAGGACATTTTCACAGTATGTCTGATAATATTTTTTCTTCTGGAGAAAGTCTTATTTGTTGTATTTAGACTAGAATGAAAGCAGTTATTAATTTTTTTTAAACCATTTTAGGGTCAAAATTATTAGCCCCTTTAAGCTATTTCTTTTTTCGATTGTCTACAGAACAAACCATCATTATACAATAACTTGCCTAATTACCCTAACCTGCCTAGTTAACCTAATTAACCTAGTTAATATTATTTACTGTCATCATGGCAAAGATAAAATAAATCAGTTATTAGAAATGAGTTATTAAAACTATTATGTTTAGAAATGTGTTGAAAAAAATCTTCTCTCCGTTAAACAGAAATTGGGGAAAAAAATAAACAGGGGGCCTAATAATTCTGGGGGGCTAATAATTCTGACTTCAACTGTATAACTCAATGACACAATGTCTGATCTGCCTGAAACCTCACATGGTTGATAAAATTCCTCTCCTGAAGACATCTACATGCCAATATTGAATCACAGTTATTACACTACCTGCTGACAGGAGGAAGTTTGGCATAAATCTGTGATTTTCTCAGGTTTTTTATATATTTCAGCTTAAATTAATATTGTCCACTGTGTTTTGTCGTCCTAAGGCCACCGGACAGCAGTAAGCCCAGGTGCGAGGTCCCTTTCATCGCTGCTTGCAGATTTAATGAAATTTTATTATTTGTTTACAAAGCCATCAATAATCTTGCTCCTCAGCACCTTACTGACTTGATCTGTCCGTATACCCCCTCTCGATCATTGAGATTTTATTATCTCAATTTACTCACTGTACCTAGAACAAGCTTTAAAAAATGAGGGGATCGAGCTTTTGCAGTTGCTGGTCCCAAACTCTGGAACACTCTACCAATTCACATTAGACTTTCCCCCGCCCTCCATTTCTGCGTTTTAAAGAGCTATCTATTTTCTCTCGCTTTTAATACTCCTTGATCACTGTTTTATTGCTTTTATTTGCTAACTGTTTTTTATATTCTGTTTTCTTCTCTGTCTTTAGTACTAATATGTACAGCACTTTGATCAACTTTGGTTGTTTTTAAATGTTCTTTAGAAATAAATATTGTATTGTATTGGTTGGTTCTTGTAACTTGGCTCATTGTGCATTTGCAGCATTCTGAAAAGTTGAGATGTTTTCAACTCGATGTGCTGTAGGTGCGCCTGGAAAAAGAGAATGCGTCTCTCCATGTGCACATCATAAGCATGTTGCTCCCCCATGCAGCACATCTCCATTTAAAATAATGAACTTGCGCATGCAAAAGCATCAATATGTGAATGGCCCCTAAGTCTAGGTTTACATGACAACGACGGAGGAACAACTGAGAAGTTTTTTCATTGTGTTTTAAAAAAGGTTCTTGTTTACATGACAATTTCAAAACACTCTGCATTTACACATCCGTGAAAATGACCAAACATGCTGTATTACAGTAAATGTGTTTTTTATCACATAAATAAATGTTAAAATGGAGTTATATTACAGACAAGAAAAAAATAAATAACTGTTTCAGTCAAAATCCCTGCTAACGGTCTACTTTTGAGATGGTAAATCATATGATGGCAGCTCTTTTTGTGAATCTCCCGAACTGTCATGTGCGTGTGTGTCTCTGTGCAGAGATGTTGCGGCCCGTAACTGTCTTGTCGGAGAGGAAAGTGTGGTGAAGATCAGTGATTTCGGGATGTCCCGTGAGGAGCAGGATGGGGTTTATTCTGCTACTGGAGGAATGAAGCAGATCCCAGTCAAGTGGACAGCACCAGAGGCGCTCAACTATGGTAAAACTAGACCAGGGGTTGTGCAAAAGTGGGAATTATTACATACACATGTTCATGGTTTTGGTCCAATGGTCCCATCTGTATAAATAATATAATAAAAATTAAATAAACACTTAATCACTTTTTAATATGCATTTTACTTTTATTTTTCAAATTTTTAATTATAATGTTAATAATAAATATAGCTGCAAGCAGCAATTATCGGGGCTAAGCATCCTAGTGGCCACATCTTAAACAAGCACGGTTTAAGCCCTCGAGCCAGATTGTAGCTATCTTACAATGGCAACAAGCTACAGAGCAACTGGAAATTTCTATAACTTTTTGGCAGCATGGTCTGAGCCAAATTTGGTGGAAATTGGGCTAACGGCCTATGGAGAGTTCAAAACAACAGATTTTTTAACTAATTCAAGATGCTGAATAGGACGTTGTGTAAATTAGGGAATAAATCATATCAATGTTCACATATTAATGATACAACAAATCTGCAAGACCAGTCTCATGACAATAGACAAAACTATTCAAAAGTCATTTGATAAAATTTTGTATGATTTCTATTGATAGAATTGAATTGTTTGTCAATTTTATCCAGAAGGTGGCTCGAACTGACAGAGTTTGGTCAATGGCAGGTCTAGATCACACACATTAAGTTTGGTTTCAATACTTCAAACCATTGCAGTGATTCAGCCTGTAATGTCATCTGGCAGCATTACATCAAGTTTGCGCTTGTGCTAAATGACAACAGTTTTGTCTATCGACATGAATGGCATACATTTTGCTCTACATGGTCTGAAGAAGATCCGAGTCAAATTTGGTGAAGATTGGACCAACGGTCTAGAAGGAGTTAAAAAAAAGAATGGTTTGAACAAAATCAAAATGCCGGACAGGAAGTTTGGCAGATTATGGCATAATTGGCATCTGTGTTGTCGGCATGACCCAAGGAAGAATTTGAGACCAATTCAATCAAAATAAGCATATTCAGTCAAAAGTTATTACCAAATTTGTGTTTCATTAATAATGGCTAATGAATGTCTTATAACTCTTGACCCATAGGTGGCGCTGCCACAAAAGTTTAATGGTGTGGTCAGTGTGAGGTGACAATGACAGACCTAAAATGTGGTGTCATTATCTTTAAGTATCGCAGAGATACAGCCTCAAATGTAGTTTGGCATTGTGCCATCACATTTGTCAGTGCCGTAAACAAAAACCGTTATACCTATCAACACAAATTCAAGAACTTTTTGTCAGCATGGTCTGAAGATGATCTGAGTCAAATTTGGTGCAAATCAGCCAAATGATGTAGGAGGACTTTAAAAGAGTAGGTTTTTGACTTAAGGCTAGATGGCGGACAGGAAGTTCAGTTAATTAAGGCATAATTGGTATCAATATTCTCAGGACAACCCAAGGAATGTATCAAGACAAGTTTCATAACAATAGGCAAAATTAGTCAAAAGTTATTTGCGTTTTTAGAAATATCGTTTGCCACATTTGACTAAAAGGTGGTGCTGCGACGAAACTTTTTGAGCACCTTCAGTGCTCAGTTCGACTTGGCATGATGTAAAGAGACCAATTTTATGAATTTTGGACAAAGGGTTGAGAATCAACTTGAATTCAAGAACATTTTGTTAGCAGGGTCTGTAGATCTTGTGATTCAGTTTTGGTGAAAATCAGAAAAAAACGGCCTAGGACGAGTACGATCAAATAGGTTTTATGAAAAATTCAAAATAGCGGAAAAAATGTAATGACGGAAAATGACATCTCAGAGTGCGTTTGAATCGGCTTGAGCTGAGAAATCAGAGAAATTTTTTTTTGGATAATAGCCCATTCGATTCAGAAGTTATAAAGATAAACATAAGTGAAACTTTTGGACAAGTGGTGGCGCTAGAGAGTTTGAGTTAGGCCGAGTTCAGACTGCATGATTTTCAAAGTAGTCGTATCACAGATGTTTTCACACTGCATGACTATCTGAGGTAGCATTCCATAGGTGCTGTGTTTACACTCCAAGATGGATCGGCAACAGGAGAGTTCACACTGCTTGACTTTACAATAGGAAGAATCGCCGACAAATTTGTCCAAACTACGTCTCACAACCAAACACATGCGAGAAGTGACATGGAAACAACACGAGGTCACGTGCTATATCTTTCATTATTAACTACATAATGGGAAAAGAAGGCTTTAGTGGGGTAGAAAATGTGCTTATTTTGCTCACCTGGCTTTGAAGGGAATAAGCAAATTCTCCTCAACTTTTTTTTACTTTTCGACCCGTTTATGATATTGCTCAGATAACACGTCAAACAGACACAGGTGCTCCTGCCAAATTTACACTAGTTTTTCCTCCATAAACTGAAAATGAGCGCTTTTAACTTCTCGCACAAACTCCCGCTGGCCTGCAGATACCCATACTATTGAATGCTGCTCTCTCATTAGCTGTAGGTAATCAGCGATGTTGTTTTCAATCAGAACACATTTCACAAGGTGAATGAATCGCGAGCGTCGGCGACTCATTGGCGATTCTCTCAGATCGCGTCCATGATAGTTCACACTTTGTGATTGTTACTCATGTGAAAGAGCACCAATTTGTCTGTGATTTCAGGCATTTGTCGGCGGATTCTCAAAACCTATCGGCAAGTCATAATCGGGGCTAAAATCATGCAGTCTGAACTAGGCATTAGAGAGTCCAAATTTGTTGTGGTTGAAGATCAGACTATACTCTAAGTGTGCCAAAGGTTGCGCAGATGCCGCAAACGGTTCATAGACTCCCAGAGCGGAAGAAGCCGGAAGAATAATAATAAGAACCGGAACGGATATAATAGGTGCCTACACACCTTCGGTGCTTGGCCCCTAATAGCTATTACTATTAATAAAAAAACAACAGTAATAATACTAGAAAAATTAACTTTACACATTTATTATTATCATTATGATTATTATTTTGACTAATTATACACTTGATGATTAGGTGTTTTGTACTTTAAAATAAAAAATAAAATTAATTATACGCTGAATAATTATTTTACATTACAACCTACTGTTCTATTAGTATGTCTTGATGTCTTCCTTCTCCAGCATTTTAATAAGAAATATTTTAAGCAGGCTGCTGCTAAATTGTTGCAAAATTAGATTTTTTCAAGTGTTATATGGATGATTTTTAATTACATTTTATCTATAATATAGTATTATTATTACTATTATTATTGTAATTATTAAATTTAATAAATTATAAAATATTTAACTGTAAATAAAATGTATGTCTGTGTGCATGTAAGTAAAACATTTTAGTTAAAAATATCTTTAAATATTACAATTAGAATAATAAATGGATGCTCCAGAGGCCCTCAATTATGGTATGCATGAAACCCTGTACTAGACAACCACTGCCAAAAAATGTATCAACAGTTCAAAAACCATATATTGTTATATTACGACATCGTATGTATTGATTAATATGAGAAGATAAGAGGTTAAACAGAGCTGAGAGATCTGCATTATGTTTGCCTGCCCCTGGTAAATGAGGTTTTCATGAAGTGTCAGCACTGCTCTCTGCTGGTTCACCAGGGCGGTACACCACGGAAAGTGACGTCTGGAGTTTTGGAGTGCTGCTTTGGGAGACATTTTCCAGAGGAGTCACGCCATACACCATCCCAACTGTCATGACCAACCAGCAGACCAGAGACGAGGTGGAGAGAGGTAAAACACACTGACACTGGACAAACGTCAGCAAAAAACACTGGAGGAAATGCTTTTGTTGATCAAGCCTTTAATCTTTTTGCTCAGATTATTAACCCGAAAAATCTGGATATGCTTGGGTTTGTTTTTGGATGAGAGTAGATACATTTGTTTCTAGTGCTTTTTTGGAGACTTTCTAAACTTAAGACCTTAGTTAGCTTCTGCAGTTCTCCATCTGAATCATTCTTAGAGATTTTTAGCCTCTCGAATAATCATCCAAACAGACAGACACACAGACAGACAGACTGTGCAAGTTAGTCCAGTGGAAAAAAGAGTTTGTTTTGGTAATCTTCAATCAAAGTCTCGCCATTTGTTTCTGCATTTGCAATGGCAGATGCAAAACCTCTAAGTGCCATCTGAAATATTGGTCTAAAATTTTCTCAGTTATTTCACTTTAAAGATCATGAAAATAATCTATTCTTTGCCAAATTACTGAACCCACAGGAGCCTGAGAAAAATGCTCATATTAAATATATATTAGTGCTGAGAAAAAATGAACCATATCCAAAATAAAAGTTTTTGTGTACTGTGTATATTTAATATGTGTATATATAAATACACACATGCATGCATATATTTGAAAAAATTTATATAAAGTCTGCGTATAATTAAAATTTACAATGTCATTCTTAAGGTTAATAATTTAGCCATGCCAGTGAAAAAAAAAATGTTTGTTTTGATAAACTTTAATCAATCTCTGACCGTTTGCTTCATTCCTGGAAAGGCAGTCCTGATGACATCAGTTTGAGGAATAGGGTAAAATATGCTTAGACACGCCCCCCTACCATTAGTTTGCTTTGTGTGAAAAATGGGGAGGAGGACTCAATCTGCTTGTTAAGTGTGATGTGATGCAAATCGGCTTCCGGGTCCAAGTGCTATATCAAACTGTATGGGGAGACTCATCAAATGGTAATAATGAACATTTACAAAGCGATGTAAAAATCACGATCGCGATGTATACAGTTGAAGTCAGAATTATTAGCCCCCCTTTAAATTTTTTTTTCTTTTTATAATATTTTCCAAATGATGTTTAACAGAGCAAGGAAATTTTCACAGTATATCTGATAATGTTTTTTTCTTCTGGAGAAAGTCTTATTTGTTTTATTTCAGCTAGAATAAAAGCAGTTTTTAATTTTTTAAAACCCGTTTTAAGGTCAAAATTATTAGCCCCTTAAAGCTATATTTTGTTTCGCTAGTCTACAGAACAAACCATCATTATACAGTAACTTGCCTAATTACCCTAACCTGCCTAGTTAACCTAATTAACCTAGTTAAGCCTTTAAATGTCACTTTAAGCTGTATAGAAGTGTCTTGAAAAATATCTAGTAAAATATTATTTACTGTCATCATGGCAAAGATAAAAGAAATCAGTTATTAGAGATGAGTTATTAAAACTATTATGTTTAGCAATGTGTTGAAAAAAATCTGCTCTCCATTAAACAGAAATTAGGGAAAAAATAAACAGGGGGCTAATAATTCTGACTTCAACTGTATATCCATGCCTAATATCCAATAGCCAGAAAGTGTTTAATTTATTATAAATTGTTGGTATCTGTGATGCAGCAAGTCCAGGGACTGTTGTGTACACCATGATTTCATATAAAATTCACTTTAATGTGTCACTTTAATGGGTTAAACGAATACTTTCTCAATTCAAATGAGTAGGGGCTTGTACCCAGAAACAGTATTCCATACGTCACTGATACATCACGACTTAACAAGCAGATATTTAGTTTCAGCAGGAAATGCATCATCATACTGAAATAAAAGTCTGCAGCAACTTCTGGTTTACACGGATACAACTGTGCTGTGATTGCAATCATTTGTTTGCAGCGAGAGCAGAGTTAGCTGATAATACTTGAAGCAAAAGGTTAACACAATGAAGACATTCTTAATAGCAGCCTTTGCTCATATTTAATACATTTTCCAATATAACTGAAGTGTTATTTCTGTGTTTAGGATATCGGATGCCAGCCCCAAATAACTGTCCGGATGAAATCTACACCCTCATGTGTCAGTGCTGGCAGTATGACCCAAGAAAAAGACCCTCATTTCTCAAACTAAAGGCAGATCTCAGTGCTTTATGTCAGTAACACACACACACACACACATGTACAGTAAAGGCAGTGTGTATTATAATGAGGCCAAATCAAAGGACAGAAAAGAGATTATAATTATTTCATAATTTTAAAAACATATTCAGTGTTAAGGTTGTTTCTTATGAGGTTTTATTAGTGATGTTTCAATCAAGTATAAATTATTATAGTTTTGCACATGTGATCACATGAAGCTAAGCCTGTACATACACCTGTTAATGTATGAAAGTACTGTGAATAAATCTGATTCATAATTATTGATAGTAACTGCTTTTATTCAGCAGGGACACACTTAAATTGATCAAATGTGGCAGCAGATACAGTATATGCGTAATCTCTCGAAACGATTGTGTTTCAAAAGGACAGCCGTTAACATTCATTCATTCATTTTCTTGTCGGCTTTGTCCCTTGCGGGGTCGCCACAGCAGAATGAACCGCCAACTTATCCAGCGTGATTTTACACAGCGGATGCCCTTCCAGCCGCAACCCATCTCTGGGAACTTCCACACACACATTCACACTCATACACTATGGACAATTTAGCTTACCCAATTCACCTGTACTGCATGTCTTTGGACTGTGGGAGAAACCGGAGCACCCGGAGGAAACCCACGCGAACCCAGGGAGAACATGCAAACTCCACACAGAAACGCCAACTGACCCAGCCCAGCTGGGGTTCAAACCTGCGACCCAGCGACGTTCTTGCTGTGAGGCAACAGCACTACCTACTGCGCCACTGCGTTGCCCTCAGCCGTTAACATATCTTTGAAAAAAGGTCTAATATTATAGTGCTTGGGTTTGATAACTTTGAGAGAATATTATCTTAATAATTACTAATATTACAAATAAAACATTTATTTTCATCATGGCTACAATAACCATGTATTAAAATGAGCATAAGTATGGTACTATTTGTAAATGAAAACATTGCAACATTTTACATTGCAAGCAGAATATTGCCTATAAAATTATCATTATTATAAAACAGAACAAGTATAACGTTTATATTCATTTGTTGTTTACTCTGACTTGCATAATTAACTAGTTAATAGTTAACTTTTTTAATTGCACTTTAAGCATAATAATATCTTGCTAGTAAACACATACACAGTTGAAGTCAGAATTATTACCCCCCCTATGATTTTTTTTTTCTTTTTCAAATATTTCCCAAAGGATGTTTAACAGATTCAGGAAATTTTCACAGTATGTCTGATAATATTTTTTCTTCTGGAAAAAGTCTTTTTTATTTCGGCTAGCAGTTTTGAATTTTTAAAAAAAACATTTTTAGGTCAAAATTATTAGCCCCTTTAAGCTATATATTTTTTTCAATTGTCTTCAAAACAAACCATTATTACAATAACTTGCCTAATTACCCTAACCTGCCTAATTAACCTAGTTAAGCCTTTAAATGTCACTTTAAGCTGTATAAAAGTGTCTCAAAAAATATCTAGTCAAATATTATGTACTGTCATCATGGCAAAGATAAAATAAATCAGTTATTAGAAATGAGTTATTAAAACTATTATGTTTAGAAAAGTGTTGAAAAAAATCTGCTCTCCATTAAACAATAAATTGGGGAAAAAATAAACGGGCTAATAATTCTGACTTCAACTGTGTGTGTATGTGTGTGTGTGTGTGTATATATATATATATATATATATATATATATATATATATATATATACACACACACACACACACACACACACACATACTGTGTGCACAATTGTTAGGCAAGTTGTATTTTCGAGGATTAATTTTGTTACTGTACAACTACAGTGCACTTGGCCAATCCAAAACTGTCTAATAATTATGCGCACCTTGATATAGGGCGTTGATCTCCTTAGGCCACACCCTCCCTTGTTACACAAATACACATCACCTGGTATGCATTAAAACCAATAAGCAATCAAGTTTATACAACTTGGAGTTGGAAATTATGAATAAAATTATGAAATGGTCAAAATAATCACTTGCCTAATAATTGTGCACACAGTGTATATATCCAGTTGAAGTCAGATTTATCAGCCCCTCTGTTTATTTTTTTCCCCAATTTCTGTTTAACGGAGAGCAAATTTTTTTCTACACATTTCTGAACATAATAGTTTTAGTAACTCATTTCTAATAACTGATTTATTTTATCTTTGCCATGATGACAGTAAATAATATTTGACTAGATATTTTTCAAGACACTTCTATACAGCTTAAAGTGACATTTAAAGGCTTAACTAGGTTAATTAGGTTAACTAGGCAGGTTAGGGTAATTAGGCAAGTTATTGTATAATGATGGTTTGTTCTGTAGACTATTGAAAAAAATAAAAGCTTAAAGGGGCTAATCATTTTGTCCTTAAAAGGGTTTTAAAAAAATTAAAAAACGCTTTTATTCTAGTCGAAATAAAACAAATAAGACTTTCTCCTGAAGAAAAAATATTATCAGACATACTGTGAAAATGTCCTTGCTCTGTTAAACATCATTTGGGAAATATTGAAAAAAGAAAAAAATTATTCAAAGGGGGGCTAATAATTCTGACTTCAACTGTATACATTCTTGTAAATATTAAAAATAAAGCATTATTATTATTATTATTAATAATTTGATTCATATTAAAACCGAACACAGATATTTACTACTACTATTCTTAATAAAATGGATTCACATAAAAACTGAACACAGATATAATACTATTACTAATACTATTCAATTACAATTCTCTTTTAATTGTGCAGAGAATCAAATAAATGTAATGAAACTCCTTGACATGTACGGTATGGCATCATCTTCTCACGGCAGACTCAGTTATTTACTCCAACAAAAATTCATTTGGCTGTTTTTGTTGAGGAGCTCATAAATCTGTCATATGCTGAATGTATTTCCTCCATTGCTGTAGTTTCATAAAACGTTCAAATAAATTACATAAAGCTATCTGTAGAAGTGTGAGACACACAGGTGTGAAAAGGTGTGTATCGCTTCATGTATCTCATCTGCCTCGGGGACGAACAATACAAATCATAAGATATGGCAGGTGACACATTGTGCACAAACCCTCTGCATAACTTGATTGCATGATATTTTGGGCTCATGCAGGACTATCATATGACACTTTTTTTTATTTCTCCTATTCCAGGATTACCTTTGCTTAGAAAAATGATAGCGATTATTGGGTCAAGTCACATTTAGTTCAAGCTCGATGCAGACTTTATCAAGACATATCTGATAAGTGTACCATCTGAGTGCACATTCGGTTGATGAGGTCATGATGAGCTGAGAAGTTTACATTTGCTTGATCTTTTGACATACGATTGAAGGAGGAATCATTAACCAAGTGCTGTTTAACAGGGAAGGGGAATATTCTCAGTATTTCCTGACATTTTTTTTTTTTGTTCTGGAGAAAGTCTTATTTAGCAGGTTTTGACTTTTTTCTTTTCAAGAACTTTGCAAAGTCAGTATTATTAGTTTTCGATTGGCTACAGTACAAACCACTGTTGTCCAGTGACTTGCCTAATTAACCCAACTTTAACCTAGTTAGGTCTTTAAATTGCACTTTAATCTAAACACTAGTATCTTGCAAAATAACTAGTATATATACAGTTGAAGTCAGAATTATTGCCCCTGAATTATCAGCCCCCCTGTTTATTTTTTCCCCCAATTTCTGTTTAACGGAGAGCAGATTTTTTCAACACATTTCTACACAATAGTTTTAATAACTAATTTCTAATAACTGATTTATTTTATCTTGTAAATAATATAAGATATATTATAAGAAATAATATAAATAATATAAATAATAATAATAATATAAGAAACAGTAAATAATATTTGACTAGATATTTTTCAAGATACTTCTATACAGCTTAAAGTGACATTTAAAGGCTTAACTAGGTTAATTAGGTTAACTAGGCAGGTTAGGGTAATTAGGCAAGTTATTGTATAATGATGGTTTGTTCTGTAGACTTTCGAAAAAAAAATAGCTTAAAGGGGCTAATAAATTTGACCTTAAAATGGGTTTCAAAAAATTAAAAACTGCTTTTAATCGAGACGAAATAAAACAAATAAGACTTTCTCCAGAAGAAAAAATATCATCAGATATACTTTGAAAATTTCCTTGCTCTGTTAAACATCATTTGGGAAATATTGAAAAAAGAAAAAATATTGGAGCATTAAATTAGTTATTAAAACTATTGTGTTGAAAAAGATTCTCTCCATTAAACAGCACTTGGGAAATACATGAAAAATTATGTATTATGAAAAAAAAAGTTAAAAAGCCTCCTGAGCTGCTCGTTATCCATGCCAAAATTTAACCAGTTTTCACAGTAATAACTCTGAATTTAGGTATCTTTTTTAGGTATTTTTCTGGCTATACTAATGTCTTTACCTTAAACTTTAATTATTTATATTATTTGAAATAAAATGGAAAGAAATAAGGAGAATAAAATATGATTTAGAGCACACGTTTGGCGCTGAAGCCATGATCCGTCTGCGTTTATGTAAATGGCATCGTTGCATTACCTTCATTGATAAACTCAGTAATAGCAAAACTGTGCATATTATCATTACTATAAAAAGTATATTACTGTCTTATGTCAGTAACTTAGGCAGTGATGCAAAGTAATAGCAAATAAGTGAATAAATAGCCTAAATGAAAGGAACAAGAGCAACCAAAATCAGTCACCAGGTCTAGTGCCCCCCTATGAGATTAAAATGCCACCTCAGTTATGACAACCTGGCGCAGGCCCTGCCCCAAAGTTTATTTGTTATTCTTTATTCCTTTAAATAATGTAGCCTAGTTGTCTTTTTAATGATTAATGAAGGAATTATTATGCTATGTTTCATTGTTTGTCTTTATTTACAAGTAGTAGAGTATTTACTGCTAATGTATAGGCTATGTCTGTCCGTTTGCATCCCGTCCCTTTGTGCCACATGGCGGCATAGTCGCAAACTGCGGTCATACCTAAAAAAACACGTTCTTTTTTTTTCAATGCGGCGGCGTTAGATTAAGCGGCGGTAATAGTCATATTAAACTCTCACCTACTGTATATATAAAAAATCATTAATAATTTTGCCTTTAACTGTATACAAGCTCCATTATATAAAACATCCTGTAAGTTTCAGAGCTCAAAACTTTATCTTTACTCTAAAAACAGCTTCCATTAATGCCAATCTGCCAAAACAACAGCTTATGAATGAGCTTGCAAAAGTAAAATAAAATGCATGAATGCAGTATGCAGAGGCCCAAGATGTTTTAGGGCATTTGAGAAATACTAGATAATGGCTGTTTCTCAATTCCAAGAACGGACTTGCGTTCTTGTGGAGACCGGTCTTGCCAGGTGTCCTCGGAAGAACGAACTCGGGAGACCATGAGAACAGAGAACGCGTCCTGTGAGAAATGAGATGCTGCGTTTTTCCTGATGGTCATGTGACCTTCATGCGTTTTAAATGGAAACTGATTTAAACATTACAGCATTCATACAAAGATTTATTGTTTTTCCCCTTTTCAAAATATATACTATGCATAAAAACATTATAAATACACGTTGCACAATATATAAAAAAAAAGATTTTAATACGAATTTCAGCAAACAAACACCCTTAATGTGTTTATTCCTTTTTTTAAGATGTTCATGGTAATATATTCACCGTTTCATTTAGGGAAACTCCTGAGGTAATAAAGTGATCTCTCTGAAATTTAATAATAAGTCTATATAAAATGCTGTGCTTCCCACTTCCAGTCGCAATGACTTCTGGGACTTCTAGAGCGAGATTGGTGCTCAAGTCTGCATCGGTGCGTCCTCGATATCAAGAACACATCCGGGAAGTTTCACTCGTCCTCTGTTCTTGCGGTCTTGAGTATTGTAACTGAACTTTGGCAGCTGATGATGACGTTACACGAGAACACGAGGACGCAAGAGCGATGAAGAACGCATATTGAGAAACAACCAATGTCTGGATTTAACTATATGAATTTAAAACTTGAATAACTACATTTAAAACTACGTAATGTAATGTGTATTATTGCATAATTATAGCATAGCGTATTTATTGTGTATGGCCATACACCTAAAGCACTTCACAATCATGAGGAGGGTCTCTCCACACCACCACCAGTGTGCAGCATCCACTGGGATGTCCACAGGACAATGGCGCCAGTGCGCTCACCACACACCAGCTATTGTGTAAAACTGCAAAAAATGGATCTCCTGGGACGCATTTCATGATCTCCAGAAATGTATATAGGGGTACATAGCAATAATGAGCCTGGGTTGATATTTTCTGGACTTTCTGCAAATATAGTGTATCATACCTCTACGTTTACTCTGTGTGGCACATTTGGAGACAGCGGTGCACTGGTGCATGAACAAAAATGTTCCAGCATGTTAAATGAAATAATTTCCATGCGCAAGATGGTCAGAATAAATGCATTCTGATCTATATCAGGGATTCTCTACAGAGAAAAGTCGATGCTTGAGCTGAAGAGAGGAATGAAGATCGAGTACTGTGATTGTTAAAGACTCCTGGATTAGTGTACGGAGTAGATTTGCAGTTTTACGATATTCATATTAACTCATGGTGCATTGTCGTGTTCACGAACACAACGTTGTATTTTATTAATGCAATAGTTCATGTTGAATTATGATTAATACAGCAAATGCGTTACAAGATCATTCATGCTTGGTTAATGTTAGTAAATACATTATGGACCATTATTCGAAAGTGTTACATTTTCTTGACCAGCAACAAATATTTATATAAAAAAATATTAATATATTACTTACCACACTGGACGGTTGTTTTATGATTATTATGATTTTTTTTTTTTCTGAAAACAAAACAATATTTTTTGCTTGTCTAGAAAATGATTCTTAGGTTAAGAATATACCCTCACTGGCCACTTTATTAGGTACAGCTGTCCAACTGCTTGTTAACGCAAATTTCTAATCAGCCAATCACACGGCAGCAACTCAATGCATGTAGACATGGTCAAGACGATCTGCTGCAGGTCAAACCGAGCATCAGAATGGGGAAGAAACGTGACTTAAGTGATTTTGAATGTGGCATGTGTGTTGGTGCCAGACGGGCTGGTCTGAGTATTTCAAAAACTGCTGATCTACTTGGATTTTCACGCACAACCATCTCTAGAGTTTACAGAGAATGGTCCGAAAAAGAGAAAATATCCAGTGAGTGGCAGTTCTGTGGGCGCAAATGCCTTTGTTGATGCCAGAGGTCAGAGGAGAATGGCCAGACTGATTCCAGCTGATAGAAAGATAATAGTAACTCCAATAACCACTCGTTACAATTGAGGTATGCAAAAGAGGATCCCTGAACGCTTAACACGTCCAATTTTGAGGCGGATGGGCTACAGCAGCAGAAGACCACACCGGGTGCCACTGCTGTCAGCTAAGAACAGGAAACTGAAACTACAATTCACACAAGCTCACCAAAATTGGACAATAGAAGATTGGAAAAACGTTGCCTGGTCTGATGAGTCTCCATTTCTGCTGTGACATTTGGATGGTAGGGTCAGAATTTAGTGTCAACAACATGAAAGCATGGATCCATCCTGCCTTGTATTAACGGTTCCGGCTGCTAGTGGTGGTGTAATGGTGTGGGGGATATTTTCTTGGCACACTTTGGGCCCATTAGTACTATTTGAGCATCGTGTCAACACCACAGCCTTCCTGGGAATTGTTGCTGACCATGTCCATCCCTTTATGACCACAGTGTACCCATCTTCTGATGGCTACTTCCAGCAGGATAACGTGCCATGTCATAAAGCATGTTCACTGTACTTAAATGGCCTCCAGAGTCACCAGATCTCAATCCAACAGAGCACTTTTAGGATGTGGTGGAACGGGAGATTCACATCATGGATGTGCAGCCGACAAATCTGTAGGGATGTGTACCAAAATCTCTGAGGAATATTTCCAGTACCTTGTTGAATCTATGCCACTAAGGATTAAGGCAGTTCTAAAATAAAAAGGGGGTCCAACCCAGTACTAGTAAGGTGTACCTAATAAAGTGGCCGGTGAGTGTATTTGGACAAAAATTCCAAGAAATTTTATTTTGCAGTCTGATAATATTTTAAAACTGCACAACTAGTCTGCTACTCAGTACAAAATCCTACTTTGCAGTGCATGAATCTACTGGTGTTTTACAATAACAACACTTTAAACACCGTAAGAAAAATATATATTTTTGCAGTGCAAAACCTCAATCTAAGATGCATATAGTTTGCAAAAAAAGTATTGTGCCCTTAAATATTTTAGATGAATGCAAATGAACTTTTCTAGTCACCTCAACTTACATCAATCAAACTGACTAAAACATTAAGTTAAACTGAATGTAGTTGAAACCTGATTAACTTACTAAAATAAGTTAAGGCAACATAAAAGTAGTTGTTGTCTTGAATTTTTGTCATTACATTTTTTGCAATTTGAGGGAAAAAAATCATAAGTCTAGGAAAAAGGGCTTCATTTCTGCCAGATCAGCAAGTTTTAACTTCATTTAAACTTAATTTCAATGCATTTCTCAGAAAACAAGAGATATTTTTATGAATTTTGCTTTCCCTCATTAATTACCATTAATTACATTAATTTGCGTCTCAAAACTGCTCTGCAAAGAACTTGACCCTGAACTTGAATTTATAGAGCGGTACAGACGTCACCAGTGTTCCGAGATCATGACATTGATGGTCCCCATGTGTTGAACAGCATGCCGGTGTGACATGTTGAGTGTCTTCTGACGCAGCGACGCATCACACCAAATACCGTCTGAAATGCCTGCAGCTTACAGGGTTTGCGCTCATGCGACTTACCATTTTGTGCATAAAATAAGCTCAGTTGTTTCATGAAACAGTGGCCGGTTTTGTTAAGATATTGCACAGGCTTGATCATTTTGACAGAATGATCAGCCTTGGGGGGGTTCAGACATTATTAGCACCTCACACACACAACAGGTTTTAAAGCATTGGGTGGAAGAGCCTGTGGCAAATTCTCTCAGTGTATTTGAGATATCTGTGGCAAATAACACCTTTAGCTAGCTGTTTTTACAGTATTTCACACGCTGTTAACTGGGCATACTAGTACAGAATCATAAATTATTTGGAGTTAAGAGGGCCATGTTTTTGTCCATCTAAAACAATGGTCTCAAACTCAATTACTGGAGGGCCGCAGCTCTGCATAGTTTAGCTCCAATAAGCTCCAACTCACACCTGCTTAATAGTCTCTAGTAGTGTTAAACACCTTGATTAATTGCATCAGCTGTGTTTGATTAGGGTTGAAGCAAAACAGAGTGCAGCGCTGCGGCCCTCCAGGAATCAAGTTTAAGACCTATAATCTTAAGGGTGTGGAATTTGGGGAAAATATCTAATTGCAATTTTTTTTGACAGATATTGCGATTTCGATTTGATTTGAGATTTAATTTTGTAGTCAAGCTTCAGCTCAATATTCTGCTTCTTATGGCTAAAATGCAGTGAGTGTTAGTTAAAAAAGGAACTGAAAAGATATTAACTTAAGTTAAACTTTTATTTAAATTTGTTTTAAATATTCAGACACTTATTTTTTTCTACAGCAAACAGTAAACACAAATAAAATGACCGTACCTTTCTGTAAACATGTTGAACTCAAATTAGGGAGATACTGTAGCTTATTATTAAAACAAACAAAAAAATAATTATAAAAATACAGAACACTCACCAAACTAACATGGCTAAAACAACTCTAAAATTGTACTTTGCTGTTACTCGCTACTAGATTGAGTGTCACTGGCAATACTTTCAATTGACTTTTTAGCAAGACACTCTTCATATAGCTGCCTGTGGTGCTTTTTTAGGTGCTGGTTGTTGTATTTCCTCGTGTTGTCGCAACAATTCTTACAAATGACCTGTTTTTGTTTGGTGTCTGTGAATTTGAAATCAAAATATACCCATATTAATGTTTTTCGTCTATTAATGCTTCTGAAGCCGTAAGTGCCATCATCCCACCCGCAAGCGCTCTCCTGTTTGTTTGTTTTTTAAATTTTTGTTATTGTGGGCGTTCCGCATAGTTTGATTGCGTAATTCTGATTGGGCAGAACGAAAGTGTGCTTACTCAATTGGCTAGAAAAACTATCACACACAGACGGCAGTCACGCATTTGCTCTAGGCAGGGGAAATTAAAAAACACATGTATATATTTCATATTGCAGCCTCTTAAAACCCTGTTTTAAATCGCAATTGTGATTTGATATTGATTAATCGCACAGCCCTATATGATCTAAACCCTGCCATTATACTCGAGTAAGGGAGCATTTCTTGTTTAGAAGAAGTATTATGTGCCGATCACACCGAACGCGTTTTAACTTTCCAAAAAACGTGAGACCCCCACACTGCCTTTTTTGTTGACTTTTGTGACTGAGTCAGCTGTGTAATGTGCACGAGTGTTGCTGTTAATATTAATATAATTTAAAAATGTAATAATATTGTGATATTTAAGATTTGTGAGTCATACAGCACCAGATAACTCAAAACAGCAACCACAAGTCTTCAAAAGTCTTCGTAGTTGTCTGGACAACACAAACACTGCTGTCGCCTCAACCAAAGAGCATAGAATCACCAAGAGGCGACACTTTGTTGCTATTTGGGAAACAGCCACTAGATGCCGCTAGTGTCATGCAGCGGCCATTTTGGAATGAAAATTCCAATAGGAAAACAGCACGGATAACTAACATTAGACAGAATGAATTAAAATATTGAGTTAAATATAAGTTAAAATGAGTACATCCCCTTTGAAAAGTAACATTTTAAAACATTTTAAAACAACAACCCAATGAAAACAGACAATTTCCAAAATGTTTACGAGACTAGGTTTAATACATCTGATATCTAAAATATCTGTTTCACATATAACATAAAAGTAAGGTTAATAAAATAACTTAATTACTATTTTTTTTGTTTGTTTTACTCAAATTAGGGTGAAGCAAACATGAGTATACACAACAAAAACTACATTATCTGGTAGTTTCTATGGCCTCCATGATTTCTAATGACAGGATTAAAAATCATGAATAAAAATAAAAAAATAAATAAATTTGGAGAAAGTAGCTTTCAAAACAGTCTTGAAGTATGGAATCCGATTGGTCTGACCAGCTCTGAAACGTCCTGAGGGTGGGTGGTTCCCGTTTCAGTTTCTGCCTGTAAGCAGGCAAGAGCAGAACAGAAGAGTGATCTGATTTGCCAAATGTTGGGCGGGGGAGGGATTTGTAAGCATCCCGGAACGGAGAGTAGCAGTGGTACAAAATACGATCACCACGCGTGCTTGTGGTGATATGTTGAAAGTATTTTGGAGCGATTTTCCTGAGATTGGCGTTGTTAAAGTTCCCTGTAACAATAAACGCTGCCTCCGGGTGTGCGGTTTCCTGCTCGTTTATGCTCCCATACAGTTCCCTGAGCACCTGCTCTGTGTTGGCTTGAGGGGGTATGTAGACAGCTGTAGTAATAGCTGATGTGAATTCCCTTGGTAGCCAGTATGGTCGACACCGAAGCATAAGGTATTCCAGATCAGGAGAACAAAGTGATCTAACTGAGTGTATGTTTCTCTCATCACACCATAAGTTGTTAATAAAGAAACAAACACCTCCTCCTTTGCTTTTCCCTGTGAGTTCCTTCGTTCTTTCCGCGCGGAACCCCGAAAGTTCAGCAGCTGTGTCTGGTACCTCTGCAGATAGCCAGGTTTCTGTAAGACAGATAATGCAGCAGTTTCTTGTTTCCCGTTGGAAGGAAATGCGCGCCCGTAGCTCGCAAAGTTTGTTGTCCAGTGACTGAACGTTAGCCAGCAGAATGGTGGGGAGCGGAGGTCGAAATCCACTGCGTCTTAGTCTGACCAGGATGCCGTCTCTCTTTCCTCTTTTCCGGATGCGTTTGCATCGTCGCCTCGGTTGTGTGGCCCAGACAAAGGGCTCTGTTGTTGTGTTTGTAAACAGAGCGTCGTTGAAGAACTCAAAGTCCGGTCTTCGGTGTGCGACGAGGGAGCCAATTTCCCGAAGTGTGTGTTTGTCGTAGGCAATAAGAGTGTGTACATCCAGCACAAAAAACAACAAAAATACAAGTAAAACATACAAAACACAACGAAGTTTGCTGGGAGTTCGCAACATGGCGGCCATGCTCGGCGCCATCTTGTGACGTAATGTGACGTAATGACGTAATGTTGTGACAGTGTCAAATGCAGCACTGAGATCAAGCAATACCAGCACGGTTAGTTTGCCTGAATCTGTATTTAGGCAGATATCATTGATTATCTTTATAAGGGCGCTCTCTGTACTGTGATGTGCTCTGAAACTAGATTGAAAATTGTCTCAACATCCCTTGAAGCTTAAGAACTTAGCACTGCTTTTTAGTCATGAGGGTCGATTTTGTTAAATTGAGATTTATGATCTCCATTGTTGTATATGGTTTGATAGGATAATATTTGGTTAAGATACAACTGTTAAATTCGGAATCTAGTTATATCTGAAAATTCGCAATCTAGTTAAACAAATATACATTTTGAGAAAATGGACTTTAAATCAGTTCTTAGTAATGCATATTAATCAAATTTGAGTTTTGATATATTTACAGTAGGACATTAACAAAGTGTCTTCATGGAACGTGATATTTACTTTATGTTTCTAAATATTTCTGACATAAAAAAAATAATCAATCATGCATCATACAATGCATTTTTGAGAATTACAAAAAATCTGTAAAAAATGCTGGGTTCCACACAATCAACTTGCAGTTCAAACTGAGCATCAGAGGGAAGAAAGGGGAAGGGGAATAGGGAAGAAAGGTGATTACCATTAACCATTATGTCTAAGCAGTCCATAAACTCATCACAAAGTACAGCTTGCAATGCAAGAGACTTTATGTACACATTCTGAGTGAAAATTAGCAAAATGAGTAGGTTACACGTTTAGCAATGTACGTACACTCTCAGAAAGGCTGTCCCTGCGGGGCAGTTCCCTTTCAAAAGGTTAACATTTGTACCTAAAAGATCCATATTGATACCTTAAAGGTAGACATTAGAACACTAGTATACTTCAGAATTCTCTAGGTATTACAATGGATCTTTAAGTTATCAATATGTAGATGTATAACGCATTGTATCAATTGTTTATCATGGGTTTATTTTAAATAATGACCGACCTGTACTGAGCAGGTGTGTGAAACAGCACGTAGAAATAGTGTTGTAGAGGAGGAGCAGTGCTTTAATCTGCAGCTCATGCTGTGTCACAATGACAGAATGTCCTCAGTGCTCAAATGAAGATATTTTAGAGGAAATGCGAGAGAACTGTGATCATACGAAGCTCCAGAAACTTTTGTATTGCAAAAAAATGGTAAAAGCCACTTTGTTAGCTTATAGTGTGTCCTATTTTAAGCCACGTCAGACAGGTTCTGGTGTGCGTTTAATATGGGAAACATGCACCCTGATGACCTGACGAGGAAGAGAAAACATTGGTAAACAAAGTGTCTTTTACAGTATTTTTTTTGCACACAAAAAGTGTTTCTGGAGCTTCGATTACACTTGAACCACTGAAGTCACATTGAATGACAGTTTTTGGTTCCTGTGAATATCTTGGCACCATTGCTGTCTATGGAGGATGAGAGAGCTCCAGGATTTCATCTAAAATATCTTCATTTGAATTGTGAAGATTCATGAAAATGAAATTTTTTTTTCATTTTTGGGTGAACTAACCTTTTAATGGCTCTCTCCGGGACGGGGTGGAGCTTGGCCTATAAGAAGGCCAAAAGTCACTTGTTTACCTAGTCAGCGCGCAAGCTACTGTGGGACAGTTAGCAAAAGCAGACTTTGGTATCTTTTTGGATACTCATTTGTACCTAGGCTTTTGTTCTATATTTTCATTTATTTATTTATTTCATATATTTTTTGGTTCTTTGCTTCACTTCCATTTTTGTGTTAGTGGTGGTTGGGCTTTACACTTGTTCACATACTGTACATTCCCCACTAGACATTTTTATGGTGCACTGTTGGGTCAAGACATCCTTTTTTCCCTTTCTTTTTTTCCCATACCTACAACCTCCCATTGTAGATCTGCAAGGATCTAATGTACTGCGTCAATCTGATATGCTGATTTAATGTTCAAGAATTTCTCATTGTCATTGATGCAGAAAACAGTTGAGCAGCTTAATGTTTTAGGGGGAAATTGTTACACCACCATTGGAATGTTTAGAGTAAAATCTTTTTAAATAAAAGTTTAAATATGTTTATTTAATCAACAGTGATGCATTCAATTGATTTAAGTGACAGTAAATGATCTGCAATTTTACTAAAGATTGTAAATAAGTGCTGTTGCTTTGAACTTGCTATTCATGAAAAATGCTTTTCAACTTGATGAAGGTTATAAATAAGTTTTTAATAAGTGGGATCTGATAATAATTGATAAATATTTCTATAAAGGGCTAAAGTAGTGTTCAAAAATTACAGCTGCACAAGTTGTTTTTAAAGAAGACTATTCAATATTGCTGACTTCCCAATGAGCTTAGGGTTTTGCTTCTTTATACTATCAGATTTTACTTGCGCTGCCAAAAGTTTCACTGGCCCCACCAAAAAAAGAAGTTAATAGCTATTTCTTAGCCACATATTTTAAATAATGTGTCAAAAGCCAAACATAACTGTATTTGCCGGTAGGAATGATATCCCGTTATACTCATATTTTTTTTTCATATGGCCGTATATATGGCTATTACACAACCATAATACACTGTGATATAACCTGGTTCATTAGTTCGTTGGATTGTTTTGCTTTCTTACTACAATCAATCTGCACTAGAGTTCGTTTCAATCGAGCCGAGACCACCTCATTCAGGCAATCTTGGGCAGATTGATTTGGCGCAGATCCAAGCTCTGAATTCACATACTGTATGCCAAACGAACCGCGCTAACTGGGCAAATGAGACCGGTTCAGAAACAAACGTCTAGGTGTGAAAGCACCCTATTTGCACGTAATTGACAAACAGGCAGCACTGTAATGATCCTGTCTACTGTCCCGAGCATCTCGCACACTGGTCCCGGGCCATCGGGCAGTCCTTATTGTTGAGCCCTGCTGTAGGTATATGGAATGTTACATGTGTCTGACAAATTTCGTGTACTGTACGTTAAACATCAAAAGAGACTTTTTTCCTTTTTTTTGGAGACATTTTGCCACATTGAATTTTGAACTCAAATCACATAAAAATGTTCACAACTTTTGATTCTGAGTTTCTAAGGCTACGTTCACACTGCAGGCAAATGTGGCCCGAATCTGATTTTTTCGCCCACATGTGATTCAGGTCTTGACAGTGTGAACAGCCCAAACCGCATGGAATCTGATCTTTTCACTTCATATTTGTGCCAGTTTCATATGTAGTCTTGAATCAGACACAAATCTGATGTTTTGCAATGCGACTGCAGTGTGAAGGGTTATGTTGGATTTCATGTGACTTTTACATAACCTTCGAGCGACATGCATCATCATTCTGTGCTGGAGACATCATCTACTTCTCAGCAGCATAGTAGAATGGCACACAGGGCGATTGCTTTACCACAGAAAGTTGGTGGTTCATTTTGAAAAATATTTTGAAGGCAAAACTGGTGCTTGTTAACCAATCTGGTTAACGACCGGGGCACGGGTTGATCGCGAAGCTAAAGAGTGTCGGGGGTGTTGCGGATAGGGGATCTGTGCACAAAGGAGGGGGCACTTTCATTTTAAGGACGAACTTTATCTCTGTGAGAATAAAGGGCAGGAGCTCAAGCACCTTATCCCCCCTTCTGCATGTGTCTGTTGTTTAAAACGAAGTAAACGGAGATAAACCAATTCCGCCTTCACAGTTCAGTCTGTGGCTGCTTATTAACCCTTGATGAGTTCACTACACCGGTGGTCAGACAGACGCACACCGCGGTTGTCATAAATCCCAAATAATCAGTGTTTTCAATCTCAAGGGACTTATTTTAGGTTTCAAATACCAAAATACACATTAGTAGTAGCAGTACAACCCATTACAGTTCATGAAATACACCATGGTTGTCTGTGAAAAGGGCAATAATCATATTAAGCATAATCTGACAACTTTGCTTTATACAGTATACACATTGTGTGCATATTTAGACATTTTGTGTTGTCCGTAACTATACTTTTGCGCATGCGGGTCAGTTTAGGACCATGATCTGTTCACCCTGCAAATCTGATATTGGCCACATTTATAACAACAGTGTGAACAGCTAGGCAAAAAAATCAGATCTGAGAAAAAATCAGATTTGAGCACTAAGCTTCGCAGTGTGAACGTAGCCTAAGTGTTCAGATATCTTCAGACCCTCATTAAAGGGCACCACTCACGCTTGATAACATTTGATGATAATTGATGATCCTAGAAAACTGAACAGACTTTTATTTACGGTTGCTTAGTTTGTGCACGTCCTGTGGTTGGTATGATTGTACACGTTACTAAGGAGACATGTTAATGCACAGCTGTCAATCAATTCGGTGGGCGGGGGGACCGCACTCCTACGTCAAGTTGCGGTCGGTCTCAAAACCGCTCCAATTGGTCCACCGTTTTTATGTTGTTAAACTGAAAAAAAGCACTGGGTGTGTTTATATCACCCCAATATGACAGTAAATACACTATACATACACATATGCCTGTCCAAACAGCTTGAAAAGTAGATTTTTCACCATAGGTGCCCTTTTATGTATTATAGAAAAGAACCAAGGCAAATCCAAGAGTACTTGTGCATCCTTAATACTTGTGCATTAAATGGGCCCTATTATACCCCTTTTTACAAGATGTAAAATAAGTCTCTGATGTCCCTAGAGTGAGTATGTGAAGTTTCAGCTCAAAATAACCCATAAATAATGTTTTATAATTCTTTGAAAATGCCCCTTTTATGCTCTGATCCTAATTGTTGCATTTTGGTGACTGTCGCTTTAAATTCAAATGAGACTGTGCTCTTTTCAAAAAAGGGTGGAGCTACAAATGCATATGTGTCAGCATAGTGGTAGATTAAAAACAAGACCCCTGGGGTCTTCCAAAACTGAATTTTTTTTTATTAAACTATTAGGCCCAATCCCAATTCTACCCCTTAGCCCTTCTTCTTACCTGTCCTAGGGGAAGGGGTAGATACCCCTTTGAACGAAGATTTTTCCGGACCACACTCGAAACCAAGGGGTAAGAAAATTTCCCAGAATACACCAGCCACAACAGCAGTATAGCTGCATCCGGAAGTGAGGAGATCCACAAATTAATATTTTTTGTCATTATTATGACAAACAAGCACATGTTTTAATACATTCATAACCTCATTCGTGTTTTACCGTCATGCTTTAAATAAAAACACTGAAATAAAAAACGCAAAATTTTGCGATTTATAATCTCTAATAATAAATCCTATACAGCAGTCCCATAACATTCTGTCACTTGATGATGCTCAAATACCCTGTCAGAAAAGTCTAGTGGCTGGAAATGGGCTTTTTACAGTGTCTGCTATAATGTTAATGTTGTTTTTGGTGTGTTTACATAGATGAATATGGCCATTGTGTACATGCACAGTATACGTAGTTACAATCTTATTGCCACATTAGATCGTTATGATAACATAATATATGCCTTCAGTGATTTCTTGAAGATAAATATCAAAAAATAACACAACTGGAATAATTACAGCAGTTGCAATCGTCTGATCTCATATGAAGCAAGAGATCATGATGACGTGTGCAGGTGTTGTAGTGGTGTCCCATTTCTTAGGGGTAAATTTTGAAGCCCTTCCCCTTCACACTCGATTTTAAGGGCCAAGGGAAAGGGGTAAGAGTACAAAAATAGAATTGGGATTGGGCCTTAGAATTACCATATTTTATCCATAACCCACAGAAGATAGTTAATAGTTACCTTTAAAAATAACAACAACAGCATAAAAATTCATTCATTCATTTTCTTGTCAACTTAGTCCCTTTATTAATCTGGGGTCGCCACAGCAGAATGAACCGCCATCTTATCCAGCACATTTTTACGCAGCGGATGCCCTTCCAGCCGCAACCCATCTCTGGGAAACATCCACACACTCATTCACACTCATACACTACGGACAATTTAGCCTACCCAATTCACCTGTACCGCATGTCTTTGGACTGTGGGGGAAACCGAAGCAACCGGAGGAAACCCACGCGAACGCAGGGAGAACATGCAAACTTCACACAGAAACGCCAACTGACCCAGGCGAGGTTCGAATCTGACCCAGCCGAGGTTTGAACCTGCGACCCAGCGACGTTCTTGCTGTGAGGCAACAGCACTACCTACTGCACCACTGCGTCGCCTACAGCATAAATATTAATATTAATCATACAAATTAATAAATCACTGGTTATATAATAAATTATATGGTTTTTAGACTGTTGCACTTTTTTTGTGGTGTCAATATGGTCATGTTTATATACACTCACCGGCCACTTTATTAGGTACACCTGTCCAACTGCTCGTTAACGCAAATTTTTAATCAGCCAATCACATGGCAGCAACTCAATGCATTTAGGCATGTAGACATGGTCAAGATGATCTGCTGCAGTTCAAACTGAGCATCAGAATGGGGAAGAAAGATGATTTAAGTGACTTTGAACATGGCATGGTTGTTGGTGCCAGACGGGCTGCTCTGAGTATTTCAGAAACTGCTGATCTACTGGGATTTTCATGCACAACCATCTCTAGGATTTACAGAGAATGGTCTGAAAAAGAGAATTGTCACATTTTTATTGTCACATCATAAAATTAAATGTTAAAACATAAAAAAACAGCTATTTTCAATTGCATTAATAGTGCACATTTGTTGTTATATTTAATCAAATAAATGCAGCCTTGGTGAGCAGAAGAGAGCATGATCTACTTATTTTTATTTATTAATTTTTAATTTTTATTTTTTTGCCTGTGGCATCACATCAAATATGTAAATCATTATATTACAAGTATTATATTTGAAGGATCTAGAGACTAATGGAATGGCATCAAAATTCAGTGTTTTATCATCACACCAATAAACACATTTTAAAACATGAAAAAATAAAAAAAGAGCTATTTTAAATTGCATTAATACTACACATTTTTCTTATTTAATCAAATAAATGCAGGAGAGAGCATGATCTACACTTAAAAAACATTTTTTGCTGCTTGTTCAAACTACTTATTTAAAATGTGCTAAAACAACACAAGTGAGATTTTTTTATGGGACAACTCCTTTATGTTCAATGCACCTAAATTTGTTACGGTAACTTAATCGATTTGTGTTGGGACAACATGAATGACTTGTGTGGAACCCTGCATTTTTTTACACTGAACTTATGCATTTTTTTATTAATATATATATTTTTTAATTTAGAAGTGAGTGGCATCACATGTCCAGGCACGCGGCATATTACATAAACTGCTGCAGTTACTATCGACATGACAATCAGAATCTCCTGGTCTTTCTGACTAGTAGTGCTCGTTTAGAGTGAGATAAATGACTTGCTGAAATTCCTGTCCACTTCATCAACGGTTCACCTTCATGGCTGCACATTCCTGACTCGCCTACAGAGGAACACATTGTGAAAGCTAGAATTCTCTAAACCGTTTAACCAGCTGACAAGTAGAGATCTTCGAGATGCGATTGTAATCCAGGCATGCCTATTTCCTCCAAACCTCTCTTCCCAGTCTGAGGGTGTGCTTCTCTGACGAATGCGCCTGATGCAACTTGTCACTGAGATGATTTATAATGGCATGATTTCTAAATTGCTGTATCATATGATGGTTTTGGGAGATGCTTTTACTTTCATATCTGGGTCACATGCGATTGTGATATGAACTACAGTGAACTTAAGTGATTTCTTTTTTTTATCTAAACTTCTCATGTACTACAAAGCAATATCATTGCACTTTGCTGTATAAGTATACAGTATATATAAAGGCACAATTATTATGCCTCAATGAAATCTTTATTCTTTTGATGTTTAACAGGGCAAGGACTCTTTTTTTTTTTGTCTGGAGAAAGTCCAATAAGGTCAATATTATTAGCCCTTTTTTGATTAGCTTCAGAACAAACCACTGTTATCCAATGACTTTGCCCAATTAAGCCTTTAAATTGCACTTTCAGCTGAATAGTATCTTGCAAAATAACCAGTAAAATATTATATACTGTCATCATGAAAAGTACAAAAGCAATTAGTTATGAAAATGTATGTTTTAAAATATATATTAATTATCATGGTCACCTGGTCAGTACCTGGATGGGAGACCACATGGGAAAGCTAGGTTGCTGCTGGAAGTGGTGTTAGTGAGACCAGCAAGGGGCGCTCAACCTGCGTTTTGTGTGGGTCCTAACACCCCAGTGTATTGATGGGGACTCTATACTGCTCAGTGAGCGTCATCTTTTAGATGAGACGTTGAAACCGAGGTCCTGACTCTCTGTGGTCATTAAAAATTGCAGGATGTCCTTCGAAAAAGAGTCCTGGCCAAATTTGCCGACTGGTCTCTGTCCATCCTGGCCTCCTAACCATCCCCATATTATAATTGGCTTTATCACTCTGGCTGCGTACGAAACAGCCAACTACTCAGTAGGTACTGCATTTGGATTTAAACGTACTACTCGACTGTTAGAAAACTACGTTCTATACAGTATGAATGTGAGCAGTATGAACAGAATTCAGACGTACTACATCCGCTATTTTGTCATGATCACATGACCCACGTGAGTTGCGTCGCTTCACTCCCAGTCATGAATTCTCTCGCGGGGATAGTGTAGCATCTATACTGTATGATGCGCACTTCAGAATTCTGCCGGAAGTAGTAGGTCATCCGGGTACTTCTCGCATACTGATTTTCGAATTCTATCAATTCAGACATACATACTGTGCTCGCATACTGATTTTATCATACTATATAGTATGGAATTATGCAATTTCGAACGTAGCCTCTGTCTCCTCTCCACCAATCAGCTGGTGTGTGGTCTAGCACAAAATGGCTGCCGTCACGTCATGCAGGTGGTGGTGGACGAGGAGATTCCCCCCCAATGTGTAAAGCACTTTGAGTGTTTAGAAAAGCGCTATGTAAATGTAAGGAATTATTGTTATTATTATTATTATTAATATTAATCGGCCATAATGCTCATATTTACCCCATTAATGTAAGTGTCGCTACTTTTCCCCATGCCATTTATTATTCGAGAGGGCACCTTGATGTCAAAACAACATCAAAAAATGTCAAAAATGCTAATAAATTTGATGTCAAAGTGACATCAAATTGACATCTAACAGGACTGTCCTGTAATCGATTTTTGGAGTGTTTTGCGCCAATGTTAGATGTTAATTTGATGTCACTTTGACATCCAGGTAGTTTACATGCATTTCAAAGATACTAAAGCCATTGTGGATTTGGAATTGAACTTTCTGATAGCAAAAACAGCCTTTCTTTTCTTTGGTCTCCAGCTTTGAAAACTGAAAAACTTTGCTCTCCAGCTTGCCAGAACAGTGAGGTATACACACCTTCGAGGCGGTCTAGTAACTCGTACACAATTACAGGCTACAGTATTTCACAATATTTTTTTTAGGGTAAAAAAAGTGGTAAGTAATTGTAAGTAATTCACGGATACTTTGCCTATATCTTTTACAGTGTATGGTATTTTCTAGCCGTTGAGTGTGCACTCGTTGTTGCGGTGCATTGTGGGATTGATTGAGTGCACTTCAGAATGTTCTCTAGAAATGGCTGCTGCGTCAAATAATGCGCTTTTTAAGGGGATAATGAGAAATTTCAGTTACAGCCATATTAGTAATTCCAGTGTTAAACCATTAATCAACTTTTTTTATATATACGTCAACCAAACTACTGTGGTGTTAAAATGAAGCCAATCAAATGCAGAATCGACTGTACGTTATTAAAGGCTTGACTTGTGTTGGATTGACAGTGGATCATGTGATTTTTCTTTTGTCTCCAATGATGGAATGTGCTAGATTGCAAAGGTCAGGCATGGTCATGTAGTTCCTGTTATCCTGAGAATGTGGCTCTGATAGGGATCTGAGGGCCACGCTTACAGTCACATGCTCTCTCTACCTGCTTTTTTTTTTTTTTTTTTTTTTGTGAAACACACCTCCAGAAGTGCTGCAATAGACACATGCTCTCTAGCCAAGCATGAAGAAATGCACACACCCCTTTTATTGTCTAGACGTGAGGCGGGCTTTAAGATATGAGACCAGTTTGATTTATTCTCACTTATTTGATTATTTAATTATTTGATAATTTATTGGTTTTATTTATTATAATAAAAATGTTGCATTCGAGAAAAACGATTAAACAAGAATTTTAAAGATTAAAATTTTACATATTCCTAACAGTGTTAGGTTCTTTTTGTTTATATTAGTTAACAACACTAGTTAATGACTTAACAATGAACAATACTTCAACAGCATGTAGTAAAAATGTATTTTATTAATGTACTGTGAATGAATAGTTCTACTAATTAGCATTAACTAAGGTTAAGAAATGCTATAAGAATGTCCTACAGTATTCATTGCTGTTTCGTGTAATGTAAATGTAATGTTAATTAACCCTAATTTTAACAATTGAGACCATATTGTATAAATAAACAAAAATATAGTCATTTTAATCAATTGCATAATCAATTGGTTTAATAATGAAGTCCATTCTAGTCTAATCAAATCTCAAACGATTGTTTTCAGAACAATAAACATTACTTTTAATATATAATGTAATGATCTGGGGTGCGTTTCCCAAAACCATCGTTAGCCAACTAAGGTCGCAAGTTCCGTCGTTACAAACATAGTTCTTTGATTTGCCGTTTCCCAAATCCATCGCTCCAACGAACATTCGCAAACTGCGTCGCAAACTTGAGCACTTGAAACGACACCTCTGGAGCTGTAGTTAGAAGCATAGTTCCTGGCTGTGTTCTATTCCCACTTATCCCCCCTATGCCCTATTCATTTAGAACATTCTAACATTCAAAGTTGGAATTATTAATAATAAAAAAGCATTAAGGTCATCTCTCTTAAGTGTAATTTGCTTTCAAAGTATTTTTACAGTTCAGTTTTAGCGATCTTCATGTTTACAATTGTGCTCCCTTCGCGGTGCACTTTGAAAACATTGATATCATTTTGAACACAGCCTCATGGCGAAAGCTAGGTATATTTAAAAGCGGAAATTATGTTACGTCCCCAAAGCTTGTGAAAATAAAAAACATAGCATACGTTAATTCTTTTATTTTATAGTGGGTTATTTATTAAGTTTCTCTACTGTATATGACATGGGCCTGTTGGTTAGAACTTTCTGCTGTGGTTTACATGTGTCAAATTGTAATTTTTAAAAAATAAATAAACAATATCCTAAATAATCATCATCATCATCATCATCATTAATATTATTATTAAAATAAATATATTTATAATAAATAGCCTCATTATTTATTTATTTATTTATATATGATATTAGAATAGTGTTAGCTTTTGTATGTGATTTTATGTTTTAGAATAGAATATGTAATGTTCAACTTCTCAATAATATTAGTAAAGCAAACATTGGCCCTATATGTGCCATTTACATTTATTTTATTTAATATGGAAAGCGAGTGCATGTTTTTACCAAAACTAATATTGGATTTTATTTGAAGTGCGTGTTTGTGTAAAACAATATAATTTGCACAAAGAAATGATGGGGTTCTTCTCTAAAGAAGTTACTCCACCCCGTTTAGAGCATCATTATGGGCGTTTTACGTTATAACTAACGTGGTTCAAGCGATGGATCTGCGACAGAGAAACTAGGGGTTTTGGGAAACACTCGTCACTACATCGTTTTTTTGCCAAACAATGCATCGCACTATGATAGTTCAGCCGCGAGTTACGTCGTTGTTTGGAAAACGGACCCCTGGTCCACAACGCTGATAGCCAGGTGCATTATGGTAAAGGACTTAGAGTTAATTATGTGTGTTGCGGGCAGCTAGCTCTTTGCAACTCTCATTGAAGCTAAGCCATACCTGCCAACACTCCTGTTTTTCCCGGGAGACTCCCGTATTTCAGACCCATCTCCCGTTCTGTTAATTCTCCTGGAAAACTCCCGCAATTTCACCCCCCCAAACCAACCGGATTGCCAACTTTGGTATAATATCTGATCGCAGCAGCTGCCCGAAACCTGGTGCATAGTACAGACCAGGCACTTGCACAGATAGGGCTCAGCCTATTGAACCTAGTAAAGGAGACACTATACTGTTCAGTTTGTTAAACCGAGGTCCTGACTCGGTGATCATTAAAAATCCCAGGATGTCCTCCGAAAAAGAGTAGGGGTTTAATTCCAGCATCCTGGCCAAATTTTCCCACTGGCCTTTGTCCATCATGGCTTCCTAACCATCCCCATATCATAATTAGCTTAATCACTCTGTCTCCTCTCCAGCAATCAGCTGGTGTGTGGTGTGCGATATAGCTGGTGTAATATGGCAGTGTGGATGCTGCACACAGGTGGTGGACAAAAAAAAAAAAAAAAGAATGTTTGTTAAATGAGAATCTGAAATATTTTATGGCATACTTCAAAAAATAAAGATGATTTAGTATTCAAAAATGTTTTATTTTGATTTTTTTTTTTATAAATTGGTCTTACACGTCATATTTTCAGATTTTAATAGTATATGTATACGTTACTTTTACCATAAACCGACATATCAATCATTTGGTAGTTCTAGAGGTAGAAATTATGGGATGTGTTGAAAAAAAATGCATTAAGTGTGTTAACTAGCGAAATTAGGAATTTAGAAATGCAATCAAACATTTTTTTTCTTAGTGGAACAGTTAAAGGGTTAGGTACAAAGTTATTTTTTATGTAAAATGAGAGGAGAAAGAGATGGACAAATTGCAAAAATACAATTGTACAGTATATCAAAATAAAAGAAAAAACAAGCTATCCTCTAAATTTCTGCAAAAAACAAAAACAGATGTTTAGCATGAAAGATTACAATTTCTTTGATCACTGACGCACCAAGAAATACAATAAGTTAACATTGCGAAAAATATGTTCACTGAGGATTTGTTAAATGTATAGCTTCAACGTTTTGCATAACAAATAGAGCTTATTTGAGTGATCTGGTTATGTAACTGCTGTACAGATACTTCAGAAAACACAGATAACATCTGGTATGTACTCAATGCAGAACAATGCCAATCACCGAGATATTGACTGTTTCAACGCATCATATGACTTATGAGAGGAATGCCTGCAGAAAGAAGCTTGATAATAACTATTGTACAAGTCATGCTCACCTGTTTATCTCTTTAGGATCAAATAAATTGTACATATATATGGCTATAATTGCTATATATAATATATAGCAATTATAGCTGTATATACAGTATGTATACAACTTATTTGATCCTAAAGAGATAAAAAGGTGAACAGATGCTAATTTAACTTATAACTAGGCCTACATGGAATCTGCAAATGCAGAAATCCACAGATTTTTGGCCCACCATTAAGTCTATTTCTTTACTTGTATAAATGTGTATACATTTATATTTGTCCAGTTTTTAAATTAATTTCAGTAATATTATTGACTAATATGAAAATGTCCATTTGTTTTATGTACAATACAGTTTGTAAAGTAATATTTTCTGTCTTTTAGTAGAAATATTATATGAGAGACTTGCTTCGTTTACCCAATACGTGGATCTAATTGGATTTGCATTGTAGACATTAAATAAAAGTTAAAGCGGTATTAATCTTTATTTTATATATTAAGTTTTTAGTTAAGATACTCCCAAAATCATTTCGCATACATCTGCAGATTTTCTACCAAATTCTGCGCAGAAATAGCAAAACATACCTGCAGATTCTGTCTGGCCCTACTTATAAATAATAAACTTAAAATAAATAAAAAAAATATGAGTTATAAATAGGCCCAGACAGAATCTGCATCGTAAGCCTATCGTTCAATCTAATAACTTATTCATGTAGCTATGTGTGTAAATATATACATTCCATTTCCATATTAATTTCAGTAGTAATATGCAAATGTTTTTTATGTATGTAAACTATGGTTTGTAGAGTAATGTTTTCTGTCTTTTAGTAGATATATTATATTAGACTGACTTTGTTTATCAGATAAGTGATTCTAATTGGATTTGCCAGCACTAATTAGATATTTTTTGTTATTATTATTATGTATTCAGTTTTTTATACTCTCAAAATTATTCTGCATAAATATGCAGATTTTTTTTTTACGAAATTTTGAAGAGATTTAGTCAAAAATGTCGGCAGATTCTGTCTGTTCAATTACCATCAGT
This sequence comes from Danio kyathit, assembly GCA_903798195.1. Classification (NCBI taxonomy): domain Eukaryota; kingdom Metazoa; phylum Chordata; class Actinopteri; order Cypriniformes; family Danionidae; genus Danio; species Danio kyathit. Next base: position 17,128,393 of record LR812525.1, read on the forward strand.
TCAATGTTTTAGGATAATGTGTACATTTGAAAATTATACATTTAAATGTTCTGTAAAAATACATTTTATAAATATTTTTAAAGTAAGTTTTACATTTTAAAAGTATTGTTTCACCCTTTTACTAGCAATTTTTGAGTGAAAAAATTTGTTTTATTTAAATAATATATAAAAACATCATGTAATTTTATTCAAGTTTTTGCCACTGCAGTATTTTATTTGATATATTTTTTTAATAAATAGTACAAATATGTAATGATCTCTAATAAATGGATGAATTAATATAATAGGAAAAATGTATTTTTTAATAGTTCATTCCCAAATGAGGCATGATTTGACACTGAATTTTATATAAAGTATTACTTACAGTCAGATGATCAGGAGATCACTGCGGATGACTCCAAAATAGTGCAGTTTGTGCCCTGTTGAATGAAGGAAATCAAATAATTAAATTCATCATGCTAAATGACCAAAACTAATGGTAAGGTAACTTAAAAAACACTTTGTACAAACTCTACACTGACAGTTTCCCATTCTTAGTGATTAACATGATTTTAAGGATTTGATTTAGCAAAGAAATCTAAATCAGTTCAAATATACATCACAAAAAAAGAGAAAAACAAACCTAAAGACGACTTTCACCTGTCAAAGCAGTCCTGCATAGTCTTTAGTTCAAGTGCAATTATAATTACGTCTTGTAAGACTAGTGTGGCCTCTTTTCAAAAAAAGGAAAGAAAAAAATAAATCAGACAGCAGACTGAGATATCAATCTTGTCATGTGAGAGTCACCCTGATTTCACTTCCAGCAGGTACATGTGTACCAGGTGAGCGCAGACACACCTCCACATCTGCAACTATAAATACAGCTACAGTCCACACACAAATTACAACATTCAGCAGATCATCTCGTCTCTGAACTTCACACTTCACAGCATGGGGAACTTCGTTGAGTGCTGCCGAGGCTTCTGGTGCCGACCTAAAAACCCTGATGTGCGGGTCAGTCTGCCCGCCGTCTGCTTCATCTGGCAGATCGCCATGATCATCTTATTCGGACTGTTTGTGCGTTATGATACAGAGTCGGATGCGCACTGGGCTGACTACAAAAAACAGCAGAACATCACCAGCGACATCGAGAACGACTTCTATTTTAGATATCCCAGTGAGTATATATGCTAATCAAATGCATTCATTATTTAATAAACATTTTGGTCAGTTTTAATAAATGTAATAGGATAGTTCACCATAAATATTTTAGATATTCCAATGAGTATATATGCTATTTAAATGCATTATTTAATAAACATTTTGGTCAGTTTTAATAAATGTAAATGGATAGTTCACTGAAAATATTTTGGATATCCTAGTGAGTATATGTGCTACTAAAATGCATTATGTAATGAACATTTTGGTCATTTTTATTTAATGTAAAGGGGACAGTTCACTCAAAATATTTTAGATATCCTAGTGAGTATATATGCTATTAAAATGCATTATTTAATGAACGTTTTAGTCAGTTTTAGTAAACATTAAGGGATAGTTCACCATAAATATTTTGAAAATCCTAGTGAGTATATATGCAATTAAAATGCATTATTTAACAAACGTTTTGGTCAGTTTTAATAAACGTAAAGGGATAGTTCACCCAAAATATTTTAGATATCCCAATGAGTATATATGCAATTAAAATGCATTATTTAATGAACGTTTTGGTCAGTTTTAATTAATGTAAAGGGATAGTTTACCCAAAATATTTTAGATATCCTAGTGAGTATATGTGCTATTAAAATGGATTATTTAATGAACATTTTGGTCAGTTTTAATTAACTTAAAGGGATAGTTCACCCAAAATATTTTAGATATCCTAGTGACATGCTATTAAAATGGATTATGTAATGAACATTTTGGTCAGTTTTATTTAATGTAAAGAGATAGTTCACCCAAAATATTTCAGATGTCCTAGTGAGTATATATGCTATTAAAGTGCATTATTTAATGAACAGTTTGGTCAGTTCTAATAAACGTAAAGGGGTAGTTCACCCAAAAATGTGATAATGTTTTCATTATTTAACAGCGTTGGATAAAGGTAATTTTAAAAGTAATATATGAAAATCTTAAAGGAATAGTTCACCCAAAATTGAAAATTCTGAAAATTTCTTTACCCTTTGCTTGTTCCAAAATTGTTTGACTTTCTTCTCTTCCATTGAACACAAAAGAAGATATTTTGAAAAAAGCTGGAAACCTGTAACTATTGACTTCCGTAATATTTGCTTTTCCTATATATGAAAGTCTAGTTACAGGTTTTCAGCTTTCTTTAAAATATATTTTCTGTTCAACAAAATAAAGAAACTTGTAAAGTTTTGGAACCACTTGAGGGAGGGCAAATAGTGAGCAAATGTTTAGTTTTGGGTGAACTGTCCCTTTAAAGCTTATATTAATCTTTGAAAAATAGTAATAAATAAATATAACATTTCCTTAAAAATGTACTTTTTTTAAGTGACTCAAGAATTATTCATTAATAATAAAGTATAAATGTTAAAAGTGACTTTATTCAACATTTACATTTACTTAATCTTCACTTGTTCCACACTTACAGTATGAAAACTGTAGAACTTCTGAAAACAAAAGAAGATATTTTGAAGAATGTTGGAAACCTGTAGCCATCGGCTTCCATTTTTTGTTCCTACTATGGATGTCAATGGATGCCGCGTTCCAAATATCTTCAGAATATCTTCTTTTTTGAAGATAGAACAAAACTCATAATGGTTTGAAACCACTTGAGGGTAAACTTGAACCATTTTTGGGTGAAATGTCATTTTTGTTACATATATGTTCATTATTTCCTCTTCTACTTGCTCTGCAGGTTTTCAGGACGTTCATGTGATGATCTTTGTGGGTTTCGGGTTTCTCATGACCTTCCTGAAGCGCTACAGCTTTGGCGCAGTGGGCTTCAACTTTCTGGTGGCTGCGTTTGGTCTGCAGTGGGCTCTCCTCATGCAGGGCTGGTTTCATTCTCTGGACCCGGTTGATGGTACCATAAAGATCGGAGTTGAAAAGTATGATATCAATCCCACATCCCTAGTTTTTTATTCATTATTATTTCAAGGTGTATGATTTTTAAAATGTGTTTATTTGTTTTTGTTACAAACTTATTCTGAAACATTGGAACATCAGGAATCAAATGGAAAATAACAACGATGGAAATTTTAAAGATGTAGATAGGTCATTTAAATAAATAATAAATAAAAAAATCGCTCAGGTTACTAAAGTAACCCTCGTTCCCCGAGGGGGGGAACGGAAATGCTATGTGGAAAAACTTCCACTATGGGGATTTCGTCAGAATCCAATCATCTGAAAGAGTATAAAAACGGGCCAATGAAATGCCAATGAGTTGGCAGCGTCAGCGTGCACAGCTGTCTTGAATGACAATCAGTGTGGCATAAAAGGCTAGCATGTGCTCAGCAACGCTATCCTTTTCTAGCTGAAGAGGCTTTCACACTCAACAGCTAAGGGACAATCATTGTGGCGAAGGAACATAGCATTTCCGTTCCCCCCCTCGGGGAACGAGGGTTACTTTAGTAACCTGAGCGTTCCCCTTCGGGAGGGGAACTTCAATGCTATGTGGAAAAACTTCCACTATGGGGAAATTTATGGAAAGCGCCACAACGAAAGAACCTTACCATGTCTCCAGTGAGGGGCGCGCCACGCAGTAGTACGAGCGCACCTGCATCGCTGGAGACACAGTCCTCCAACGTGTCCCCTGGCCCTTACTTACCCTACTTACCTTTTCTGGTTTAGATATACTTTTCGGGGAGTCGTAAGATACACCTAGTAGTTTCTAGGAATTTTTAAATACGACAGTACGTTGGGAAAGCGTTCAGTCCCGATAGGGAGGACGCTGCGGAGGCCACCTGCTGCCCGGGGAGGGGAGACCTGGTGGCAAGTAGTATATGGACTAGCCCTGAGAAGGGGGAGTGCACATATGAAGATGGTTAGCGGGGAGGGAAGACACGAGTCCGCCCCGGAGGGGGGAACTACATCGTGGCTGAGTGAGCATATGGGATCGCCAGCGGGGATCACACATAGCAGGCACCTATACCCAGAACGCGGGATGACCAGCGGGCATACCTACAACGTAACGGGCCATCGCCTGACTCCTCCGCTGAGTCAGGTGGTGGGGGCCTCGGAGGAACTCTGCAGGGTTCGCCAAGCGGGGAACTCGACTGACAAAGCGAGAAAAGCGCACGTATCTCTGTGTTAGAGAGAAAGGCGCAGCAAGCGTTTTACAACACCTAACCGAATTTCCTCATTCACCGCTCGTGAGGAAATCAGTTCACTCGAAGATAAATCTCACAAATGCTCAGGTGTCGCCCAGCCCGCAGCTCTACAATGTCTGTTAGAGAGGCGCCGCGTGCTAACGCCCAAAAGGATGCGCGCTCCGAGTGGATCGCGCTCCGAGTGGGGGACACGGCTCGCCCTAGCTCGATGAGCGAGGGAGATGGCATTCACTGTTCAGTGGGCCAACCTCTGTTTAGATATGGCACTTCCCATCTGCCAATCACCGTAACAGATAAAGAGCTGCTCAGAGGATCTAAGCTCTGAGTACGGTCCGTTATAATACGCAAGCGCGAACAGGACACCGCAATAAAGGGGCTGGGTCTGCCTCCTCCGTGGGCAGCGCTTGCAGGTTCACTACATAGTCTAAACGAGCGCTGTAGGAACCTAGGGCACCTAGGTGGGCCGGGGTCTCAGGTAAACGTGAGAGTGGGCCGGCCCAAAACGCTGGCACATTTCGCTGACCGAAAATGCCTCCAGATACCCGCCCATTTGACCGATGCCAACGCGACCAGCAGAGCTGTCTACCTGGACAGAAATCATATAGATACTGAGTCGAGTGATCGAGCAGACCTCTCCTAAGAGAGATCTTCAAATGGGTAAGAGAGGGGACAGGATATATATCTACGTCTCGCGCCTCTGGGGACTGGATGATGAGGCGATGCTTTCCCAGCGCGCCGCCATCGCCGCATCCTCAGAGCGGGGATGATCGCCACGCCAACCCCTCAGTGCGGAGGGGACAGCCTTGGCTCCAGCCAACTGAAGGAGGACAGCATCACACTGATCTGGCATGTTTGGGGTTTCCTTCTCGGAGAGAAGTACACCACACAGCGAATAGACTCCACATCAGGGCATAGGCATGCCTCATAGAGGGTGCTCTAGGCCTGAGTGATGGTGTTAACCACCTAACGGTAGGTCACCTAAGTCCTCCGAGCTCCATCTATGGGCCACACGTGATGTCCATAGAACTGGGCGCGGGTGCCAAACGGTGCCTGTCCCTAAAGAAGAAGTTTCTTCCATGGGACATGCCAGGGAGGGGCCATCACGAGGAGAGAGCTAGAATACAGGTTTGATTGGGCCTGAGAGGCGCAATGCATAGACCTGTTCCTCGTCCTCCCTGACTTTACACAGCATCTGTGCGAGTAGGCTCACTGGAGAAATGCGTATTACGCACGCCCCGGGGCCAGCTGTGTAGCCAGTGCGCAGAACGCACCCATAACAGCTGGACAGTCGGGGGTGGAGCCTCCATTCTCCCAGGCGAACTGCCGTGAGAGCGCAGCGGCTGCACGGTTGAGCTCGGCGGGGAAAAATGGAATGCAGCGATTGCGCCGCGTATGACTCCGGGGGAGCAGACGGCGAGCGAGCTGAGACATGCGGCGACAGCGAATATCTCCCTTGCGGTTGATATACACCATCGCCACCATGCTGTTCGTCCTGACCAGCACGTGTTTCCCTTCTAACACCGGTAAAAAACGGTGCAGCGTGAGATACACTGCCAACAGCTCCAGGCAGTTAAGATGCCAATGCAACCAGTTTCCTACCACGGAACCACAGCTGCATGCCCGCAACACACGGCCCCCCAGCGTGAACTGGAAGCATCCGTCAAACGACGACATGCCTGGACGCTTGTTCTAGAGGCCCGCGGGCCTGTAGAACACAGGGTCCATCCAGAGGCTGAGGGCGCGGCGACACAGCGGAGTGACAGTCACCCGGTGCGCGCTCGCGTGCCATGCGCGTCTAGGGACCCGATCGTGAAGCAAATGCTGAAGTGGTCTCATATGGAGCATCCGAGCGGCGAGACCGCGGCTGCGGATGTCATATGCTCCAGGAGCCTCTGAAATAATATCAGTGGGACCACATTTTCCTGTCGAACTCTCTCAGACAGGCCAGCATCAGCCCGGCGCGCTCTCGGGGGAGGCGCGCCGTCATGGTGATCGAGTCCAGCTCCAACCCGAGAAAAGAGTTGCTCTGCACGGGGGCGAGGCCGCTCTTTTCTCGGTTGACCTGAAACCCCAATTGGTCGAAGTGCCGAAACACCCTGTCTCTGTGCGTAATCAATTAATCCCGCGAGCGCGCTGAAATCAGCCAGTCGCTTGAAACAATTGAGTATGCGGATGCCCGCAAGCCGAAGCTGGGGCACCCTCCGCGAGCTTGGTGAAAACCCGCGGAGACAGAGAGAGCCAAAAGGGGAGGACTTGTACCGCCAGACTCGACTTCAGACGCAAACCGCAGGAAACTGACGGTGGCGTGGAAGTATGGAGAAAGTACGCGTCCTTCAGGTCTACTGCTGCAGACCAATCCCGAGGACGAACGCTCCGGAAGGTGCGCTTCTGCGTAAGCTTTCTGAACGGCAGCTTGTGAAGCCAGCGGTTCAAAAAGCGCAGATCAAGGATTGGCCGTAGCCCACCGCTCTTTTTGGGTACGATGAAGTGCGGGCTGTAAACCCGCTCTCCATCCCGGCTGGAGGGACCGGTTCGATTGCATCCTTCGCCAGGAGGACAGCAATCTCCTCTCGCAAGACAGGGGCGGACGCAGGGCTGACCCTGGTGAAATACACACCCGTGAACTTGGGAGGCCGTTTCGCGAACTGAATCGCGTAGCCGAGTCTGATCGCGCGGATGAGCCATTGCGATGGGCTGGCCCGCGCTAACCAGGCAGGCAGAGCCCTCGCAAGTGGCTTCGTCCGCACGATCGCTGACGTACCAGCGGTGGGGCAGCGCGGAGTGGGTGGGCTCAACCGGGAAGCACTGGGGTCCCACAGGAGAGCAGGAGGCAAGAGCTTCACTCTTGTCTCGCACCCGTACTCCGGAGGTGGGGCTGGGAGGGGGAGAGAAAGGAGACCGTTCTCTCTCGCTCCGCGAGCCACTGGCGAAGTGCACCGATCCTGCGAGCTGGAAAGCATAGCGTCCCAGACTGGCAGTGTTCGGGCTGTCACATCCGGGGAAGGGAAAAAAATGCTCTTTCTCTGAGGTTTTGATAGCGTTTTTTAACGCTGTTTAGAAGAAGAGCCCCGCCCTCCAGCGGGGAAAGAGCAAATTTCCTCCTCTCCAGATGGCCCGTCTCAGGGACGCTTCGCGGTTCGTTTACCGAACTTAGCGGCGCCCTGGGTCGGGGAGCGCTGGTTGCCTGCGAGATGCTCGGCGCAGCCGCTTGGCCAGAGGCGCAGGCGGGGGCGACCGAGCAAAGCCGCAGGCGGGCGCTCTCGGCGTGAAGCAGTGGATGTGGATGGCTCGGCGGGGAGGAGCGGTTTTACGATCCCGCCGAGAGATGGTATTACCCATCGCCTCCGACTGCTCGCTCACCGGCGTGAATTCCTGGGCGAATTCACTGACGGTGTCGCCGAACAGGCCAGCCTGGGATATGGGTGAGCTAAGAAAGCGAACTTTGTCAGCATCACGCAGATCACCAGGTTTAGCCCGTGGTGGCGTTCCTGGGCCACTAATGTGACCATCGTCCTTCCCTGGGGCACACACAGCCGACTTCAGTCGATAGCTGTGCGGAGCTCATGCTCAGTCCTGGGTCGGAACCATCCCCGCGCAGCTGGGCCAGCGCCTGCGCTAGGGAGCGCTGGTAGGTGGCCGTAGCATGCATGGTGAGGGCGGAGGCGCACGCAGCGCACTGCGTGGGCTTCCTGTGCACATCCAGGAAGAAGGGGACGTGGAGGCTTAGAAGGTCTTGCCTCCTTTATCTCCTCCACATCACACCCCTCTAGTCGGTCCGTCCGCGGGGCTGGGGGATAAACCATCTCCAGACCCACGGCCGAAACAGCCTGGGAAGCACGGCTGCAAAGTCTGCTTCTGGATTCGACGCCACGCCCATCATCCCGGAGGAAGAGAGCAGGTTCGAATCCTCATCAGACAATGACAACCAACCCTCCAAGGATGGTGAGGATGAAAGCGCACGCAGATCGGGCAGAAAAAAGTGCCCTCCAAGACTGCGTGAGCTTACTGCGCACTTTCCGGGAAGAAGGGGACGGAAGGCTTAGAAGGTCTTGCCTTCTTATATCCTCCACATAACACCCATCTAGTCGGTCCGGCCGCGGGGCTGGGGGATAAACCATCACCAGACCCACGGCCGAAACAGCCCGGGAAAGCACGGCCATCATGTCTGCTTTTTAGATGCCAACACCGTGCTCTCCACCCCGGAGGGAGGGAGCGAGCGGGTTCGCATCCTCATCAGACAATGACAGCCCATCCTCCGATGCAGCGATGGACATCTGATCCTCGGTGTCATCAAGTGAGAGGGCGACCACCCGAGGATGGAGCGCTTCTCTCACCTGAAGCTTGGATGGAGCGCGTGGAGGAGCGAGAGGTCCGCGAGCCCGAGGGCGGCGGATTTACTCCCACTGAAACCCTCAGATCTGCCCGAGTGCCAACCGCAGTGCGGGGGACAACTGGGGTGGGTCGCTCTTTTGCAAGAGCGAGCCGCGATCTTAACTGCGCAGCAGACATGACATCACAATGATGGCATGCACTGCCCGCGAGCACCGCATCAACATGCTGGACCCCCAGACATGAAACGCAGTGCTCGTGCCCATCATCCGGGGACAGGAAACCACCGCAACCAGAAACGCACGGTCGGAGCGACGTCTTGAAAAAGACGCGCTGCACAACCGTGTTGCTCTTTAGGAAACTTGCTTCCTATATACATACCGCTCTTGGAGGACCGGACCCAAAGGACGCCAGGCAAGGGAGAACAACCCAGCTCGACCATCTGCCACTGCGTATACACGCTCTGGACCGGGAGAAGCTGCTTCTCGATCTCTCTCTGTAGACACAGGTTGGAGATACCCTCATAGACTCTCTCAGAAGCTCGTGAAAGGCTCTGAAAGCGAAAAGGATAGCGTTGCTGAGCACATGCTAGCCTTTTATGCCACACTGATTGTCATTCAAGACAGCTGTGCACGCTGACGCTGCCAACTCATTGGCATTTCATTGGCCCGTTTTTATACTCTTTCAGATGATTGGATTCTGACGAAATCCCCATAGTGGAAGTTTTTCCACATAGCATTGAAGTTCCCCTCCCGAAGGGGAAACACATTTTCTGTACATGCATTTCACAACTTTCCATGAATAATAAAAAGGTGAAAAATATATTTAGAAAATATAATTTAAATAAAGAAAGAAAGAAATATGAAATACATGCAAATAAGCACGTTTAATTAAACAATGCCTCATTTGCATATTTAAACAGCATTCTAGACAGATGTAATCAATCAATCAATTATAGGGAAGTATATGGTTATCACCTTTTTACCTCATTCACCTAAAGTGAAAGTGTAGAGAATTTAAAATGGTTTTCTGTTTTGTTTTCATCAGTTTAATCAATGCTGACTTCTGTGTGGCCGGATGTCTCATCGCTTATGGAGCTCTGCTGGGAAAAGTCAGTCCCGTGCAGCTGATGGTCATGACGTTGTTTGGCATCACTCTGTATGCGGTCGAGGAATACATCATTCTTAATCTTCTGCATGTGAGTGGCAGCAGTAGTTTAATCTATACACTGTTACAGTATTTGTACAGCTCATTTTATTTATTAACTAGGTTTAATTTAATGACATTTTACATTATATTTTACGTTTTAGTCAAATGTTTTGGTTCACAAGGTTTGGGTATATGTTAATGAAAGAATAATTATAATAATAATAAATAAATAAATAACAGTTCAGCAGCGTAAAAGATAAGCATATGTATATGAGTATACTCATTAATGGTCATTATTATTATTATTATTATTATTATTATTATTATTATTATTATTATTATCTGACATTAGTACACTGATGTCTGGAATACTCAATTCTGGTTGGTCAGGCATGACATTCCAAGGTATGTTATTCTGAGATAACAACCACTATATAACGCAGACTGATCTGGGAACTTTGAATCACCTTGACCGTTAGTAAATACGTTCACATCCATATACTTACAACCACATTCATATGTATCTGCTTGTTTGTCGCACTGCAGTTTTTGACTGTTTGGCGCCTTCTTGAGAATGAATAATATCTAGGTTAATATGCTTTATTCAGCCAATTTCGTTTCTGTCAGCTTTGCATTTTTGACTGTTTTTGGGCTATTGTCTGTCTGAATAATGCGTAGGTTAGCGTATACTCCAATCAGCTGTTTTCATCAGCTTTGTGTTTAATTAAAAAATTAATAAACTATTACAGGTCAGAACAACATTTTTTTGTCTAATTTTTATATTTTGTGGAACAACCTCCTGGATGTACTTTATCACTAACATACCATACCTTTGAGTGTTGTGATTGAACAAATCAATCAGAATCAGCTATATTAATTAACTATTTAATTAAACGCAAAGCTGACAGAAACAAAAATATCTGTATGCAGCCTACAGTAACGTACTTATTATTGTCGCATGATGGCGCCAAACAGTCGAGAACCGTGGTGTGAAAGATAAGCATATAAATGAGCCTGCTATAAGTTTCAGCTGTTGTTATCTGGTAATAACATCCCTTCGAATGTCGTGATTGACCTGTCAGAATCAAGTATTCCAGACATCCGTGTAAAATGTTATGTCACTATTCCCAAATCCATATTTCTGCCTAAAATCAATTAATTAAATTTTTTTTTCTTCGTCAGGTTCGGGATGCTGGTGGATCCATGGTCATCCACACTTTCGGGGCATATTACGGCCTCACAATATCATGGATTCTTTATCGACCCAAACTGGACCAAGCCAAGCGTCTGAGCGGCTCTGTCTACCACTCTGATGTTTTCGCTATGATTGGTATGTTATGACCTTATAGACCTTATATATTACATATAAACATGTGATCAAATCTTTTATGAGCTGCTCATTTACCTAAATATGTTTTCTCCTTCAGGGACCCTCTTCCTCTGGATGTTCTGGCCCAGTTTTAACTCTGCCATCGCAAATCATGGAGATGGACAACACAGAGCAGCCATAAACACGTATCTCTCTCTGGCCGCTTCTGTCCTCACCACATTCGCCATATCAAGCATGTCGGCCAAAAAGGGGAAGGTGGACATGGTAAGTCACTGCAAAAATAAATAACATTTTTAAAAGAGGGATTAATTCTATGTAATAAGAGATGAGCTTGCTAAAACACACTGGTCTTTAGTTCAACATTAAGTGCTTAAAAAAATAGAGTAAAACTAAAGCTAAAATTTTATATAAATAAATGGAAAATATAAAAACTTAGATCTTATAATGCATTAGTAATTATTGTATATAAATAATAGTTGTAATAATTTATTATTAATAAATTTATTTGTATTGTATTTTTGCGTAGGCATAATTTCTGATTTTCTTTTAGTTTAACTCATAGCTCTAAATGACTTAAACTGGAATAAAATGGACTATCTATACGACTATCTTAAAATGTTAAAATAAGTAAAAATAATAATACTAATACTTAGTGCTGGGTAAAGTTATTTTAACACATTTAGTAACACATTTAGGAACCTTTTTTTAAATGGACTTAACATTGTAATACATTACTTTTAAAATGAGCTTTACCCAACACTGCTAATACTAAATTATTAATATTTATTACTTATTACAAATATTTATTTGTATTTACATATTTTTTTTTTGTATTTACATTGTTAAAGGTTGTAACACTTTAAATTGAAATTTAACTGTTTTAAAATGATAGATTCCCTAATAAATGCAGGTAATTAGTACACATTAAATTTAAAAACAGATTAAAAATGATAAAATCACACCACAAATAGCTAACAAAATTTTAAATGAAAACAGAAAATGTAAACTAGACCCTGCATTTGAGCCCGAGCCTGTCGGGCCTGAACTTTTTATGCCCGGACTTCTGGCTAATTTTCACGTCATAGGTAGCACGCATATTGAGCTTCAGGCCTGCTTTAGAAAAAACTTTAAAAAAAGTTTAATGAGATCTAATGCATGCGCCAGTGATGCCTTGGGCATGGAGATTTCCAGCCATGTTCAATGGAGAACACAAAAATAAAAATTGCTAATGGCGAACTTAAAGCTGTGAAAAACGCTAGAGGAAAGGCAAACATCTGGTCAACTTTTTAAGTCGTGACAACATTAAATGATGAGCCAACTGTTTATGCACAATGCACAACTTGTTGAGTAAACTCACTGTGGACCACATACCGCTTGGATATTGATGTCACTTAAAAAACTAAAATTTACATATAAAAAAAAAACTCAAATAACTTTCAGTCTCTAAATTATTCGTATAAAATCTAAATAAAGAAACATGAACTTTCTATTAAATACAAATCTGGTCTATTTTAATGGGTGTAACAGTACAAGCTAGGCTTCTGGTCGGACTCGGGCCAAAAATTTTGATAAGCTGAGCTGGACAAGGGCAAGGCTACAGCCAGTGCGTCTCGAGCCAGGGCCGGTCTAAGGCTTAGATTTAAGGCCCGTACAGGGCTCTAATGTAAACACTTTGAATTAAACCTCGTCATATCTCAGTGATAATAAACACCATGAGATAAAACCCTTATAATGTTGCATGTGTTTTGTGCATTTAGGTGCACATTCAGAATGCAACTCTGGCTGGAGGAGTGGCGATGGGAACCGCAGCTGAATTCATGATCTCCCCATATGGCTCTCTGATCGTGGGCTTCTGCTGCGGGATCATCTCCACATTCGGCTACGTGGTGATCACTGTGAGTGAATGATCCATCAGCACTTTTGACAAGCATTTGTGATGATGAATAGATTTTATAACTGCTGGTTTTTCCATGCAGCCCTTTATGGAGAAGCACCTGAAGATCCAAGACACATGTGGCATCCACAATCTGCATGCCATGCCTGGTCTCGTTGGAGGAATCGTGGGTGCAATAACAGCCGCTGTTGCCAGCCCGACCATTTATGGGCAGGAGGGGTGAGTGTGACGACACACTGTTTGACTGTATTAGTGCACTACTTTAGTTTGAGTTTAAATTCACACAAAGTGTTTTATTTGTGACAGTCAAGTCGCATTTATTAATATATAGGGTTTTAAACTAGGAGTTCAGTAACTGGGGGGGGGGGGGGATTAATAAATAGTTTCATTTAATTCACAAATAAGATTAATAATAATAGTAATAAATGGCTTAATTTTATTAATCAACCAAACTAATTTAATAAACTATAGGTTGTTTTAGAAGAAACAGAATACAAATGATATAAATAAATAAATAATTGCATTGAATTAATTAATTACACAAAAATGAATCAATTTGACTAATTAAATGTAGTTTGAAAATTATTAAATAAAAAATTGACATAAATATATGATTTAAAGCATGACAAAAAAAATTTACAATAAATAAATAAATTGTATTTTCCAAAAATATATATAATAAAACATATTAGAGTAAAATAACAAAAAAATATATGAATATATTTTGAAGACAAATTAAAATATTAACGATTAAATAAGTAACTTTTCATATTCAGATATTAATTGATCTATATATTTAGTTTATATATTATAAAATACTAAAATATAAACAAAATATTTGCTATTAATACTGATTTTCCTTTTTGAATAAGGTTTGTAAATGTTGCTGATACAAATCCTTGTCTTTCCCCAGGCTGGTGAACTTATTTGGTTTTACAGGGGATTACGCTCACAGGTCTCCCGCTACACAGGGAGGATACCAGGCTGCTGGACTCGCTGTCGCTCTCACTTTTGGAATCGTTGGTGGAATTATTGTTGGTAAGCATCCAAAAAAAAAAAGTTATTTTCATGAGTGCATTCTTGTGTTGGTACCATGGTTGATTTAGGTCTGTTGTGCGTTATATAATAATAAATATAAATCACTAAATCCATCAGTTGGTGGAAACAAGTCATTCAAATGATTAGTTCAAAATGGATGATTCATTTAGAAACGAAGCAAGTGTCTGTTTTTATGAATGAATAATTGCCTCGCTTTAATAAAAAAACGAATTCGATGAGTAATAAAAGGCCACAGAGTTGCTTAAATATGCAAAAATGTTCCGCTCAGAATTTTATTAATATATTTTAAAACTATTTCCAATGATGAAAGATCAATTTTGTGGTTAGATTGTAACTCATAATATTATATTATACTTTATTATAGTACTTTGTTATAGTATGTATAGCATATACTTACTTTGTTATAGTATAAAATCAGTATCACATTTGCAGATGATGCGTGATACGTAATTATAGACCATTTTGATTGATGTAAACAAAAGCAATGGTCCTAACGTATTTCCTGTTTTACATTTTTTAATTTCCATAGCCTCAGAGAATCTAAAAGTCCAAATATTGAAAGATAATCCTATGGCAGGTGTTTTAACGTAAAGTTATCATTGTATTGCCTTTTGTTACAGTTATGAAATAGTTTGACAACAAGCAGGAAATTTTCATGGGCTAATAACATCACCATATTGAAATGGTCTATAGGATGTTAATATGCTAATAATTGGATTTATTCCACATTCCAAATTCATGTCTTTGTTAGTTTTTTTGTAAAGTGATTGACATAATGGATAATGTCAGCTCATACATTGTTAAAACAACAATTAAGGTATTATCATCATTATCTGGGATTCCATTACACTGTGTTAAAGCACATTTTGAAGTATGGCATGAGAAAGGAGTGAGGGAAATCCCAAATTTTGATCAAAAATTGTTTAACAAAAAAGTTTTATGTTTGCTTGAGGTAATGGGAATTGAAAACGCATTTGCCGAATAAACTCTGTCACAGGGAACATTAGGTTATTTGAGTCCTGACCATCCATTACATGACACACGAAATGTCTAGAAACGGTTTCTATTTCTGCGACGTAGCAGCTGAACAACAGAGTAAACCACTAAAAAATGATCACCTCAGGTCAGTCACTCAGCATGTAGGCCTACTTTTATTGATGTTAGAGGTTTAATATTTATTATAAACCTTACCCTTTCGTTGGAGTGCAAATATTTCTGTCGTGTGGTGCAGATAGACATATTTCTTGGCTTGAATCTTGTTGTGTACGTTAGTTAGGACAGAGTGGTAACGTTATAACACACTTGACTTGTTTACAGTTGGTTACTATAGCAATAACGTTACTCCAGTTAGCCGGTCTGTTTTTTGCAAACTTAAAAATCGATTCACGTTAAGATCAGGGTAAGAATATATATTAATGACCTGGGGTCAGCTTTTTCGGTAATGTTAGTTCTTGTAATACATGCTTCAGTGAATCAAATTTATGTATATAACTAAAGAATTAATAAAAGGAATTTACGTTGTCAGTGTTTTGAGATTTAAAATAACTCTGAATAGTTATTCAGAGCTAACTTTAGGTCAAATTATAAAAACTATGTGTCTAATTTGGCTTTTTAGGCTTTACTATTAGGCTATATGTAGACACAAACGCCAATTTTAAAAGAAAGGTGTCCTGTGAACATATGTTTGTTGATGTTTATCGGTGTTTAAATCTGCCTCTTTTAGACTGTTGAATGTTTTTTTTTACCCTCACATACACTGATTATGACTTCAGAATGGTACGAGCTCTTATATGGTTGGTCAAATGTATATTTATATTATCTATTGTTTTAATTATTAATATTATTATCAGTATTTCTAACTATTAAAGAGCTGACCCCCACATACATCTTGTTTTGACGTCCTTCAGGGGGAATCAAGCATTAATTACGGGGGTCAATCCCCCCAATAATTCGCACATTGGTTAGGATGAAAAAATCTGAAGTTACATCCTAATTAAATAAATAATTCCTAGTTTAGTGAGGTTAAAATATATTTGTGTGTTTGTTGCAGGTTGTATCCTGAGACTTCCGCTATGGGGAGACCCGTCTGATGAGAACTGCTTTGATGACGAGGTTTACTGGGAGGTGAGTTTCAGTGTTTTGTTTTACCACTAGATGGCACTGTAGTAATCAAATGACAACATACAGTCACACTCAAACATTAATAAGACAACAGACAACATTTCTCACCGTGTTTGTTCTTGATTGTCTTCTGCAGGTACCTGAAGATGAAGAGAGTATTCCTCCCATTCTAGAGTACAGCAGTCACATGGTCGGAAAAAACCCAGACATGATGTAAGTATTTACTCCTAGATTCTCTTTAATGTGTCAAATATTCAACGTTTTAGGTGTAAAATGGACCATTTATTAAAATATAATTGCGTTTGAGCAGTTTAGCCTTTCATTTATTTTATGAAATTTTAATTGATTAAAAAATATATTAATACTGCTGAAAAAAACAGCATATGCTGGTAAGGTAGGCTATGTTTTAACGCTGGAATGCTGGTCTTGCAGGTTTCAATGCTGGTCTTGCTGGTTTCAATGCTGGTTTTGCTGGTCTTGATGCTGGTCTTACTGGTTTTAATGCTGGTCTTGCTGGTCTCAATGCTGGTCAGGACCAGCACTCAGGCCAGCAAGACCAGCATTGAGACCAGCACTGAAACCAACAAGAGCAGCATAGAGACCAGCACTGAAACCAACAAGAGCAGCATAGAGACCAGCAAAACCAGCACTGAAACCAGCAATACCAGCACTGAAACCAGCAAGACCAGCATACCAGCATCAAAACATACCTTACCAGCATATGCTGGTCTTTTCAGCAGGGTAATTAAAAATATTTTTAATTACAAATAGTGAATGCATTACAATCAAATCAAATTCAAAGATTTGTCACATATAGAGTCATACACAGTATGATATGCAGTGAAATGCTTACACAACCACTTGTGACCTTAGAATAATTACAACAATAAAAAACATAATAACAATAAGAATCTAAATTTGGAGAAATATAAATTCAATAGAAAATAAAAGCAAATAAACAAATATTAAAAGATTTTCAATATTTAGTGATTGAAACATAGAAATGTTTCTAACAAACACTTCAAACAAACCGAATGTGTCCTGTTGACATTTTTCTGACCATAAAACTATCATTGGACTATCATTCATTTTGGTGAATTAGAAACCACTAAAATGTGATTCAGTGTAAAAGTAGTTCATACCACAAAAAACTTGCATATATAATACAAAAATGTAATGACAGACTAAAAAACATTTATGTCATATATATAAACTGTTATTTATATATATTATTAACTTTGTGACCTTGCGTCCTTCAAAACCATTAGTCAGCAAGAAGTTTTAATTAACTTAAAAATACTGAATTACAAATTACGTAAATTGATCCATGACTTTATCAATCACGTTTAAGGAATAAGGTTTAAGGAATGTTATAAACATTAAAGTAGACACCTGTTTTTAATGTTTTCTATGTATATACAATTACTTTTTGCTAACTCAAAAATAGCACGTTTTGTCTGACTGGTGATGTAAAAGCCACAAAACAGCATCCAGTGTTTGTTGCATTATAGAAGATGACCATGAGATGGCAGTACAAAACCACATTACGGCTCGATTTACGGCTTAGCTTACTCTTCAACAAAAATCATTAGATCATCATTACTTGTTGCATCTTATATATTATATATATATATATATATATATATATATATATATATATATATATATATATATATATATATATATATATATATATATATATATATATATATATATATATATATATATATATATATATATATATATATAAATGACAAATGACATCTTTATTACAAACTTACAACCTTTTTGACATTTAATTACAGTTATTTAAAATCTATTTACACTTTTAAATGTATTAATTGTTCTTAATTTTTTTCCTTATTTTTTCACCATTCAGGTCAGAGTCAAACTTTACTGTGGAACACAGCTAATGCCAGAATGAATCAAAGCACAATGTCGTAATGACGAAAAACGAGCCTCATAATAACATCAGTTTGAGACAATAAAAGAACTGAAGAGACAGAATGAATGTTCAGACCAAGTCTGTGCTCAATATAGTTCCTGGAAACCCTCTGTGCGGTATTGACCTGCCTAACAGAGAAGAGACTCAGTAGAGTCTAAAAGGATCTGCAGCTCTTACTTCAATTTCACATAGAGAGTCCTCAAATTAATTAATCAAGACTTTGCATGTCTGATTTCTAAAACGTATTCTATAGATTTTATAATCAACTTGTCCTACTAGTTCTAGACTTAAATTATGTTAAGTTTTAATCATTCTGGAAAAGAATGAAACATTTATTATTATCCTCTGTTGTGTTTGATGCTGTGTGATTATAGATTATTACAGTTTTAATATTATGAATGTGTTCATTATTTATCTATAGTTATTTTATTGTACAGTGATGTGTTATTTTAAAATGTGAAGGATTGTATGAGGACTTTTGAGTCTTATGTGTCTTTATACACATTTTTCTTATTATAAACTGTTTTTTTATTTGTTTGTTTGAACCATGTTATAAAAAACTATATTGAAGCTGATACTTTTTGTTGAGATATATTAAATATTTAAACACCTAAACAAGCTTCGGTTTTATACTTTTACTAATTGTTGCTTTTATTTATTCTGGTACCACTTTAGAATAAGGTTGTATTAGTTAATGCATTAGGTAACATGAACAAACAATGAACATTACATTTATTTATTCATGTTAGTTAACGTTAGTGAAAACAAAGTGATTCATTGTTAGTTCGTGTTAACTCACAGTGCATTAACTAATGTTAACTAACACGAATCTGGATTTTAATAATGCATTAGTAAATGTTTAATTATGAATAAGAAATGCTCTACAATACTTCATTCATGTTAGTTCATACATTAACTAATGAAACCCTATTATAAAGTGTGACCTTCTTTCTAATACAAATGAAGCCAACAACCCTTAAATCTGTTTTATAACAAATCAGTTTTTTTTTAAACGTGTATAAATGTACATATAAAAATGACATGCTCTTAAAATACTTTTGTCTTTTGATATTACACAGCTTTTATTTGGCCTTATAATGCAATCTGTTAACTATTTGCACATCCTGGGTCCAGTTGACCTGAAGAATCCTTACATTTTAAAACACTTTTCAGTAAGCTGGGTCCATTATATGCAATACATATGCAGTTTATAACAATATATGATGAGAATTATCAATATTAGCCCTAATATTGGTCATTCTCATGATATATTTTTACAAATTTATAATAAATTGGAAACATGGTAATATAATATGATGACATAACTTCATACAAAGGCTGCATGGTGGCGTAGTGGGTAGCACGTTTGCCTCACAGCAAGAAGGTCGCTGGTTCGAGTCTCGGCAGGGTCAGTTGTCATTTGGAGTGTGTGGAGTTTGCATGTTCTCCCCGTGTTGGCGTGGGTTTTCTCCGGGTGCTTCGGTTTTCCCCACAAGTCCAAAGACATGTGGTACAGGTAAATTGGGTAGGCTAAATTGTCCGTATATGTGTGTATGGATGTTTACCAGTGATGGGTTGCAGCTGGAAGGGTATCCTCTGCGTAAAACATATGCTGAATAAGTTGGCGGTTCATTCTGCTGTGGTGACCCCAGATTAAGCCAAAAAGAAAATGAATGAACTTCATACAAAGCTACACCAAAAGAGCATACATATAGATTATGTGAAGTTTATTTATAAACTTATTTCGAGAGGATCACATGCTTATGATTGACCACGGCTGGTCCTGCATTAGCAACACATGATTCACCAATCAGACCAATCAAGTCACTATAAATAACCAGTTTCATACCTTGGTTATCTTTGCCAAGTAAAATTAATTTGTTCTGAAATACTATTGTTCTAAAATACTTTTCTTGTACAGTGTTTCAGGATTCTCTGGTTAATTAAAATCACTGGAATAAATTATTAAAATTAAATAATAAACTACTCTTGAACAGTTATTTTATAGTGCAATAACATTTCACAGTTTTACAAGTTGTACTGTATTTTTGATTAAATAAATGCAGCCTTGGTGAGCAGGAGAAGCTTATTGTAAAACATTTAAAAATCCTACTGACCCCAAACTTTTAAGCGGTAGTGTGTGTATACAGTATATATATATATATATATATATATATATATATATATATATATATATATATATATATATATATATATATATATATATATATATATATATATACATACATATATATATATATATATATATATATATATATATATATATATATATATATATATATATATATATATATGATGTTCATGTTTATATGCTGTCCCAAAATGAGTGGGATTTACACCTTACTAGACATTTTACAATAAGGTTCCATTAGTTCATGTTGAAACACCAACAAAACGTTTATTACACAATTTTATTCGTCTTTGTTAATATTATATGTAATGGAAATTAAGTTGTTAATTGTTAGTTTACGTTAACTCACGGTGCATTAACTAATGTTATCAAACACAACTGGATATTAATAATGCATTATGCTAAAATTAACTACAACTAATACATAATGCAAGTATTGTTCAGTTTACTAAATACATAAACTACTGGAACCTCATTGTAAAGTGTGACCGATTTTTGATTCTACTATAATTTAATAGAAAGCTAGTCTTTGTAAAAAAAAAAAAATAAAAAAAATATATATATATATATATATATATATATTTTTTTTTTTTTTTTTTTTTTTTTTTACAAAGACTAGCTTTCTATTAAATTATAGTAGAATCAAAAATCGGTCACACTTTACAATGAGGTTCCAGTAGTTTATGTATTTATGTATATATATATTATATGTATGTATATTTTGAGAATCTCAAAGCATTTCTTCTGTTTTATTTCCTTACTAAAACTTCATTTTAAAAATAAATCCTTTGCATTATGAAGATTAAACAAATAAAGATCTTTACGAAAAAAATCTTTCATTACCAATAGTTAAACCTGTGATTTATGCAGGGTCATACAACACTTTTTCTAACGTTATCAAGCACAACTGGATTTTCATTCATTCATTCATTTTCTTGTCGGCTTTGTCCCTTGTGGGGTCGCCACAGCGGAATGAACCGCCAACTTATCCAGCACGATTTTACGCAGCGGATGCCCTTCCAGCCGCAACCCATCTCTGGGGACTTCCACACACACATTCACACTCATACACTATGGACAATTTAGCTTACCCAATTCACCTGTACTGCATGTCTTTGGACTGTGGGGGAAACCGGAGCACCCGGAGGAAACCCACGCAAACCCAGGGAGAACATGCAAACTCCACACAGAAACGCCAACTGACCCAGCCCAGCCGAGGTTCGAACCTGCGACCCAGCGACGTTCTTGCTGTGAGGCAACAGCACTACCTACTGCGCCACTGGGTTGCCCACAACTGGATTTTAATAATGCATAATCAATGCTGATATTAAATGCTGAAATTAATAAATGCTGAACTTAACTACAATTATACACTGTATGCAAGTATTGTTCAATTTAGTAAATACATAACTAATGGAACCTCATTGTAAAGTGTGACAGAATATTGATTCTAATATATTTTAATAAATAAATAAAATAATAATAATACTCTGTATTTCTAGGATCTTAAAGCATTTCCATTGTTTTATTCCCTTACTATAACTGCATTTTCAAAAGAAATTCTTTGCGTTATGAAGATTAAATAAATAAAATTGTAAAAGAAAATTGTTTCATTACCTATAGTAAAACCTGTGATTTCTGCACGATCATACAACACATTTCCCCCCTTTTCCCCTTATTAAAAGCATTCTTGAAGAGTTGAATTTGGTCTCATTGTGGTAGAGAAGTGTGTAATGGTTGAACTGGTGATTATGAGGTAAAAAGCGCTGTTGAATGGGGTCTGCTGGTCATCTGTTCAGTGTGTTCTGGTCAGCCTCAGGCCAAACTCCTCCATTCTCATGCAAATCCACTGCTTGTAGAGGGTCAAACCGGGTCAATTGGGTCATTTCCTGATCAATCAGCGTGACGTTTAATGAACTTCACATACTCTAAGCTTTTGTCAATGAGCACAGCAAGACGCCGATGATGCTATTGAGAGATTTCACTTTTCTGTCAATGACTGCAGTTTGTGTGTGATTTCATCTTCATCAGTTTAATAGGTGGGCCATTATTAATGCTGAGTGTCTGTACTCAAACCTGACAAAATAGTCTGTGACTTGGTGGTAAAAAAAAAAAGCTTACTTATACCATTTCTGAAGTATGTATTGTTGGTATCATGTGTGCACAAAAAAATATATGACCTATACTACATACTAAAGTGCACAACCATAAATTGTATTAAATCTCTCTCTTTTTTGGGTCAATATTTGTTCTGAGACATTTTTACCCTGCAAAAATTATATATATTTTTTTGTTACTTAGAGTTTTGTTTTTACTTTGTTTTGTTTTTAAAGGTTTTGTTTCTAGTCCAAATATCTAAAAAAAATCTTCACTCAAAAAAATGGATTATGGCTTTATTTGGTCCAAAGCAAGGACGTGTCCCCACCAATATCCACCAATTACTGAAGTGTCCCTAGGAATAATTTAATCGACTTCAAAAAAAAAAACAATTCACCGTCAACCCTTCAAATCAAGTTCGCTATGAGTTCACCATAATACTATTAACCAAGACTGTGCAATTAATTGAAATTCAGTGTTTATTTTAGCCTCCATGAATATGACAAACAATAATCAAAATAAAACAGTTATATTGTGTCACACACCTCTTCAAATGTTTCTACATTCATACCTCCTCAGCGCCCAACTGCAGTAAAATCATGTAAATTGACTTTTGCAGCATGGGATGTGATTGTTATTTGTGATTGTTAAGTGTTTATTTTATATAATAAGTACTTTATTCATGTTTTTAAACCACAAAACAGAATTTGTGCGGTTCAATGCATGCGCTCTAGGGATGTATGTCCCCACCAATGTCAAGAGCAAATTTTTTGGCCATGGTCCAAAGAATGTTTAAATTAAACAATTCACTTATGTTTGTCTATTAAAACCAAAACAGTAAGTTTTCAAATTTAAACATCTCGCTTAATTAAAATGAATGAAAGGGAGTTGTGTTGCTTCTGCAGTACTGCATTTTGGTCAATAGGTGGAGTAATATCTGCACATGTGCAGTTTCAAAACAACACAGGATTCAAACCACAATTGCTCTCATTATATGGGAATCAAAAGATACAGTACAAATTTAGAAAGTGCACAGAAAGTTTCCCCAATGTGGACACACAGGTGAAATTCAACATTGAAATCATAGGCCTACTCGCTTGTAATACCATGTTGTGTATAACGTAAACGTTATAGTATTGTTATGAAATTGCCATGTTTTTTCAAATTATAGTTAGAAAAATGTATAGTTTTTTGCATTCCTGTGAAATTCTATAATTGGTAAACTGATATATATTAAATCCCCCAAATAAAGTTGCAAACAATGGTAGTAAGGAATAGTTTCTCCATTTTAAATGAGTGTTCAGTGCATGTCAGCCGGCAGCTAGATCTCTGCAACTCTCACTTGGTCGCCCACTGAAGCTATAAGCAGGGCTGCTCATGGTCAGTACCTGGATATAGGAGACCATATGGGAAAGCTAGGTTGCTGCCGGAAGTGGTGTTAGTGAGGCCAACAGGGGGCGCTTAACCTGTGGTCTGTGTGGGTCCTAACGCCCCAGTATAGTGAAGGGGACTCTACTGCTCATTGAGCGCTGTCTTTCGGATGGCACGGTTAACCGAGGTCCTGACTCTCTGTGGTTGTTAAAAATCCCAGGATGTCCTTCGAAAAAAAGTAGGGGTTTACCCCAGCATCCTGGCCAAGTTTGCCCATGGCCTCCGTCTAATATGGCCTCATATATGGCCTCCACATTGTGTAAAGCTCTATATAAATATAAGGACTTATTATTATTATTATTATTATAATTATAATTATTATTATTATTATTATTATTATTATTATTATTATGTCAAGCAGTTTTATCATGTTTTAATGCCAGTTTTATAACTTACATCATTAATATTAAAAGGTGGTGTTGGCACATTGTTATTTATTATCTATGTTATTATTCAAGTCTGTTAACTCCAAAAACACTTGACAATAAGCATATGTGACACTTAAGTGGAATGACATCTAGCTATTAAATGTAAGCTTGTTTGTTTGGTCGTTAGTTATTTAAGTTTAGGTCGTTGATTGTTAGTTATTTAAGTTCAATAACTAAATAGATTAAATCTAAATTATGCATGTTATGTTGATTGAACTAAACCACATAGATATTTTTTGAGTGTTGAATCAAGAAGCATTTTCTAGAAAAGTAAAAATGATTGTCTTGTTTTCAGAAATAATATGTCAAAATTAGGTGAGTTTTTCCATAAAACAAGCCGAATAGTCTGCCAATAGGGTAAGCAAGGTAATCTTGTTTTCGCTTTGAAATTAAATTATTTTATTTGCCCCATTGGCAGATTTTTTGGCTTTTAAGGAAAAACTCACTTAATTTTGACTCATTATGCTTCTTGATATAAGAATGTTTACCTATACTAAAAATAAGACAAGACTCTAATTTCTGATAGAACATTTGAAAATCAGAACTATTATGACCTGATGCATTTATTGTTTGTAATTATCTTTGTTAATAAGCATATTCACACTGTGGAAAAATATTGCTGCCCTAATATGTTTTAGTTGAATCAAATGAACATTTCTAGTCATCTCAACTTACATCAATCAAACTGACTAAATATATCAATTTAAACTTGGTGTAACTTCATTTTTTTTAAATAAAATAAGTAAAAGCAACACAAAAGCATTTGCTGTCATTACTTTTTCCACCTTAATTTCTCCCATTGTGTGTACAGTTCAGTACAATAAAATCTAGATAAAACCAACAGCTTGGTATGTTTTTAATGAAATGTATAGACCCAAATTTTATCCAACATTTGGGTTTGTCCATATCCCTATTTGCATTGAAATAACCCAGCATTTTTTGGAGCCTAAGGACTTTGTGCTTGTCTTGATGTTTAGTTGCCTATTAAGTTTGACACAGATTATGGCTTCAATCTCTACAATCTTAAAAAAATGCTGGGTTGTATATTTGGGTCAAATATGAACAAACCCAACATTTAGTTGATGTTTTCAGTTAAATTTAAATGACATCTTTTAGGGTCGCACAGTGGCGCACTGAGTAGCATGATCGCCTCACAGCAAGAAGGTTGCTGGTTCGAGCCTCGGCTGGGTCAGTTGGCATATCAGTGTGGAGTTTGCATGTTCTCCTCGTGTTGGCGTGGGTTTCCTCCGGGTGCTCTAGTTTCCCCCACAAGTCCAAAGACGTGCTTTACAGGTGAATTAGGTAAGCTAAATTGTCCATAGTGTATGTGTGAATGAGTGTGTATGGATGTTTCCCAGTGATGGGTTGCAGCTGGAAGGGCATCCGTTGCGTAAAACATATGCTGGATAAGTTGGCAGTTCATTCCGCTGTGGCGACCCCAGATTAATAAAGGGACTAAGCCGAAAAGAAAATGAATGAATGAATGGTTCTGTTTGTCCATATTTGACCTGACATTGCATTAAAACAGCCCATCATTTCTATTAAGTGTATTTTTTCATTTTTACTATATAATGATCTCAAAGACTACAAAATAGTTCATGTTAAAAAAAGAGAACTCTTACTATTGGATGTTATTATCTATATTGAGCACAATATGTACATTTTCTGCATTACAAAATGTGCATTCAGCAAGTTTTTTATGATGGTATGTGCTTGACGAACTAAATCAACCATAACTTTGAGCATTTCTTTTCTTGGATGATTATTTGAGCTAACATCCAATTATTATTTTTATTTTACACAAAATTCACTCAAAAATGACTTGCTGCTTATTCAAACTACTTATTTTAAATGGGTTGAAACAACATAATTCTTTTTCTTTTTTCTTAATTATTTCAATCCATCTAAATTTGTAAAAACAATTAAGTTAACTTAATCAATTTGTGTTTGGAAAACATGAAGGATTTGTGTGGAACCCAGCATTTTTTACATTGTTGGATTATAAATGGCAGTCAATCAGTCAATCAATCAATCAGTCAATCAATCTATCAATCAGTTAGTCAAACAGTCAATAAGTCAGTCATTCAAAGCCTATGACTGCATTTATTTTCATTTTTCTCTCAATTTCCACTGGTTGGGCAGAACATGAAAGTCATACAAGATTCTCATTTTCCCCATTTTTGTTCTCATCTCCTTGATATTGAAACAATGCATTTAATCATTGTTATAATTAGCTCTTTCCTCTATTCTTTTGTTTTTCCTTCAGCTTATTAGTCTCTATTTCAAAGGTCGCCACAGCGGAATGAACCACCAACTATTCCAGCATATGTTTTATGCAGCGGATGCCCTTCCAGCCGAAACCCATTACTGGGAAACACGCATACACTTTCACATTAACACACACACTCATACA
Organism: Danio kyathit; assembly: GCA_903798195.1. Taxonomy (NCBI): domain Eukaryota; kingdom Metazoa; phylum Chordata; class Actinopteri; order Cypriniformes; family Danionidae; genus Danio; species Danio kyathit. Next base: position 17,155,012 of record LR812525.1, read on the forward strand.
CTACAGCCAATTTAGTTCATTCAATTCACCTAGACTGTATGTCTTTGGACTGTGGGGGAAACGTTAGCACCCAGAGGAAACCCACGCCAACACGGGGAGAACTTAGCTTTTTAGGTGACAGTGCTAACCACTGAGCCACCATGCCACCCAGATTTTAACCAACACGCCAAAAAAAATGACCAATAAAAACATAAAAAACAAACAATAATCTACTGACTTTTTTAGACAGTGTCTTGAAAACATCTGCTGTTCAAAGATCTTATAAACCTCTTAGAAAGGTCTGCTGTATTGTATTTAATGTTTGGAAATAGATGTCTAATAGATATTTTAAATATTAGCAAATGCTCTGATAAATACTGTACTACTTCCAAGTGTAAACACAAACCTCAAATAGACGTCTACATGATATACAGGTGGTATCAGGTATAGATGGTGACTCTTCTGTAGAATTGATGGACACTGCAGTATACACTACCTGACAAAAGTCTTGTCGTCTATCCCAGTTGTAAGAGCAACAAATAATAACTTGACTTCTAGTTGATCATTTGGAAAAGTGTCAGAAGGTCGATTTTTCCGATGAATCGTCTGTTGAACTGCATCCCAATCATCACAAATACTGCAGAAGACCTACTGGAACCCGCATGAACCCAAGATTCTCACAGAAATCAGTCAAGTTTGGTGAAGAAAAAATCATGGTTTGGGGTTACATTCAGTATGGGGGTGTGCGAGAGATCTGCAGAGTGGATGGCAACATCAACAGCTTGAGGTATCAAGACATTTGTGCTGCCCATTACATTACAAACCACAGGAGAGGGCAAATTCTTCAGCAGGATAACACTCCTTCTCATACTTCAGCCTCCACATCAAAGTTCCTGAAAGCAAAGAAGGTCAAGGTGCTCAAGGATTGGCCAGCCCAGTCACCACACATGAACATTATTGAGCATGTCTGGGGTAAGATGAAGGAGGCGGCACTGAAGATGAATTCAAAGAATCTTGATGATTTCTGGGAGTCCTGCAAGAACACTTTCTTTTCCATTCCAGATGACTTTATTAAGAAGTTATTTGAGTCATTGCAGAGATGTATGGATGCAGTCCTCCAAGCTCATGGGAGTCAGACACAATATTAATTATTTTTCACTGCACCATGACTTTATATTCTATACTGTACATTATTTCTGTTAAGTGACAAGACTTTTGTCTATGCAAAGTCAGACCTTACTGTCCTAATTAAAATTATAAAAATCAAGGCATGATCATATTTCATTCATTCATTCATTTTCTTTTCAGCTCAGTCCCTTTATTATTCCAGGGTCACCACAGCGGAATGAACCGCCAACTTATCCAGCACATGTTTAACGCAGCGGATGCCCTTCCTGCCACAACCCATCTCTGGGAAACATCCATACACACTCATTCACACTCATACACTGCAGACAATTTTAGCCTTTAATTCACCTGTACCGCATGTCTTTGGACTGTGGGGGAAACCGGAGCGCCCGGAGGAAACCCACGCGAACGCAGGGAGAACATGCAAACTACACACAGAAACACCAACTGACCCAGCCGAGACTCGAACCAGTGACGATCTTGTTGTGAGGCGACAGCACTACCTACTGCGTCGCCATGATCATATTTTATTTTGGTAAAATAAGCATAATCTAGAGGCCTTTGCCTTTCATATTAGCCACTTCTGATACCAAATGATCAACTAGAAGTCAAGTTATTATTTGTTGTTCCTAAAACTTGGATAGGCGACAAGACTTTTGTCAGGTAGAGTACAAGTATGGTATTGCTGTATTTTACATTTTTAAGTTAATTTGTGTATTTTTATCAGTTACAGATATATAAACTGTTGTCTTTACCTGTATTGCAATATTTGAATATTAAAATTGTTGCTTTCTCATAGAGAAGAGAAACAAGAGGTGGAGCCTGGAGTTGAGAACCGACCACCACAATTGCAATTGAGCCAATGGCCTGAAAGCAGGAGAGCCGAGGTCAAATCCCTTCTCCTCTCTAATCAAACAAGTCTGCATGGGACGGGGGGTCGGGGTGTCGCTCCTGTAACAGAGATGTCCTGCTTTAATCCCCTGTGTGAAGGCAAGCGGGACGCAGGCGGGCAGGTGGGACGACCCGGCCTTAGTTTACTCTGAAAAGACCTGCCAGAGGAGCTGGAGCGCCCACAGATCTGCACTTGGATCACATAGCTCAGAGGCTGTGTGTGGAACCACTTGGCCTGCCATTGTCCCGCACGTCTGAAAGCCTGTAATCAGATTAAAGATTGCCAGGATGAAGGGGGCTAGTTTTTCTTTCTCTTTCTGCAAGGGAGCGGGGAGGGAGATTTCAGCCCCTCTAATCAGTACCTGCCATTGAAGAGCAGGAGAGGAGCTAAATAACTCGGCAGGGAGTGTGGGTACAAGGGCCTCATGGACAAATTGGCCTGTTGTTGCTTGGGTATAATGGTGGGCAGTGAGTGGGGGGATACGCTGGAGGAAAGGTGGTGTCTTTCATTCAGCGCTTTTTCCCCTCCTGACCTGATAATTATATCACTCTTAAGGCCTGATTGGCACTGGCTGATTGGTACATCTGTGCTGATAGACCTTTTTAGCCACGATCTGTCACTGAATCCTTCGTTACTTGTGGCTGGGAGGGGGAGAAACCTGTTATTTTGCTTGGGGTCTCTGTGATGAAGGTGTTGTTTAAAGGTTAAAATAGGTTTCTGAAGGAATTGTGGAGGATTTAGGACCAGCTTAAAAACTGAAAAGTGATTTTATTTTTCATTAAATTTTCCTTCGGCTTAGTCCCTTTATTTATCAGGGGCCACCACAGCGGAATGAACCGCCATCTTATTCGGCATATGTTTTACACAGTGGATTCCCTTCAAGCTGCAACCCAGTAATGGGAAACACCCTTACACACTCATTCACACACATGCACTATGACCAATTTAGTTTACCCAATTCACCTATAGCGCATGTCTTTGGACTGTGGGGGAAACCCACGCCAAAACGGGGAGAACATGCAAACTCCACACAGAATTGCCTACTGACCCAGCTGAGACTCAAACCAGGAACCTTCTTGCTGTGAGGCAACAGTGCTAAACACTGAGCTACCATGTTCTTATTTCTATCTACTTTTTATGTATAGTCATGAACACACTTGTTTTTTAGAGCAAGTCTGACTGTTTTCTGACGTTTATTATTACTAGTAATTTCTCCCAAAGGCAACTGAGTTCTAAAACAATCAAAAACATAAAAAACGAGCACATTTCCGCATCACAAAATAAAGTTAATAGGGATGAACGAGTGCCTGACAACCAAAACAACAATGGTGGACTATAGGACTGTACATATACAGGCACATTATCACCAACATGATTTCACCAAGTAGGACGTGTTACTGGAGTAACATCTATGTTGATCCTGGAACAACATTCCAATCAGCCAATCAGAATTAAGGGATACGTTTACCATTTATGTTAAGTTTAAGCTTACGGTTAGGTTTATGCACTTCTATATGATTGTTATCCAACTATTATTCCCCTCTGATTTTAGGAATAATTCACAATTATGGTGAGTTTAGGGGTAGGGAATTCGTATGGATTACATTTTCGAACAAAAATTATGTTCCATGATGAACATAAATGTTAATCCAGGACCGCAACGTACTTGGCAAAGTCATGACGTGCGGCACATATTTGTTCTTAACAAAGTGTCACTGCTAGGATTCATACTAAGCATTTTTTGTCATTTTCATTGATGTGTGAATTGGGGTAATTTTTACGTTTGAATTATTCTGTAAACAAAATCAAAACAACAGCAACTATAACCCAGATAAAATATATATGAAAAAAAAAAACTGTGTCACGGTGGCGCAGTGGGTTGCACTGTCGCCTCACAGCAAGAAAGTTGCTGGTTCGAGCCCCGGCTGGCTCAGTTGGCATTTCTATGTGGAGTTTGAATGTTCTCCCCGTGTTTGCGTGGGTTTCCTCCGGGTGCTCCGGTTTCCCTCACAAGTTCAAAGACATGCGCTATAGGTGAAATGAATAAGCTAAATTGGCCGTAATGTACTATGTGAAAGTGTGTATGGGTGTTTCCCAGTGTTGGGTTGTGGCTGGAAGGGCATGCGCTGCACAAAATATATGCTGGACAAGTTGGCGGTTCATTCCGCTGTGGTGACCCCTGATTAATAAAGGGACTAAGCTGGAAAAAAATGAATAAATGAAAGAAAACAAACGATCAACAATGTAGTGTTATTTACAATACACCAGTCGGCCACATTGGAGAGAAGAATGTAAACAATGCCACAGAACTGAATTTTAAACTCTAATATATATTTATATACAGAGTTTACACAGCCTGTTAGCTAGTTTTATGCTTAAAAAACTAAATGCTTAAGTTTATTTAACTGATTGTATTACAACATTGGCGACGCAGTGGTGGAGTAGGTAGTGCTGTCGCCTCACAGCAAGAAGGCCGCTGGGTCACAGTTTCGAACCTCGGCTGGGTCAGTTGGCGTTTCTGTGTGGAGTTTGCATGTTCTCCCTGCGTTCGCGTGGGTTTCCTCTGGGTGCTTCGGTTTCCCCCACAGTCCAAAGACATGCGGTACAGATGAATTGGGTAGGCTAAATTGTCTGTAGTGTATGAGTGTGAATGAGTGTGTGGATGTTTCCCAGAGATGGGTTGCGGCTGGAAGGGCATCCGCTGCGTAAAAATGTGCTGGATAAGTTGGCGGTTCATTCCGCTGTGGCGACCCCAGATTAATAAAGGGACTAAGCCGACAAGAAAATAAATGAATATTACAACATTGATGCTGTAAAAGGAACCTTATGAAATTGAAAATCACATTAAGCTTTCACCATTGATATCATTGGCTGAAAAACACTAGCTGTGCATATAACTCATTAGTAGTAGGGGAGAGTGGGGTAAAGTGAGAATTTTTTTTACCTTTTCTCCCCTCTGAACGAGCTAAAATTATGTATCAGTAAAATGTACACATTTCTTATTAATTCAGAATGTTTTCTAGCAATGGAATTTATCAGACTGTATTTAATCCAGGATCACATCATACTTGGCAAAATCATGACGTGATTATCTCGTCATCCTCAATTTTCTTAATCATGCCGATGTAATGAACGCTTTTGTGTTTTTGGTTGCAAAGTTAATAATAATAATAATAATAATTCCTTACATTTATATAACGCTTTTCTGGACACTCAAAGTGCTTTACACAATATGGGGGGAGATCATCTAATTGATCCACCACCAATGTACAGCATCCACCTGGATGACGCGACGGCAGCCATATTGTGCCAGACCGCACACCACACACCAACTGATTGGTGGAGAGGAGACAGAGTGATGTAGCCAATTATGGTATGGGGATGGTTAGGAGGCCATGATGGACAGAGGTCAGTGGGCAAATTTGGCCAGGATGCCGGAGTTAAACCCCTACTCTTTTTCGAAGGACATCCTGGGATTTTTAACGACCACGGGACCTTGGTTAAACGTCTCATCTGAAAGACAGCACTCACTGAGAAGTATAGAGTCCCCGTCACTATACTGGGGCATTAGGACCCACACAGACCGCAGGTAACACCACTTCCGGCAGCAACCTAGCTCTCCCATGTGGTCTCCCATCCAGGTACTGACCGGACGCAGCCCTGCTTAGCTTCAGTGGGCGACCATGTGAGAGTTGCTATGTTAACTATGACAAAGTCTCCCACAGACAGATTTGTGTTTCTTGGATCACTAATCCTCAGAGCTTTCTTCGTCAGACACATTATCAACTGAGACAGGGACATCACTTTTCTCAGAGCTGCTAACTATGATTTCCTTTTGGGTTGCTTTCTTTTTAAATTTTTCTTTTTATTTGCTATTTTTTTGCTTTTTCCCTGCTATTTTTTTTTTTTGTCTTTCTTTATAAGCCTTTTCAATTGTCTGCTTGTCAGGAGTATCATTTAGGATTGCTGTCTTCACATGCTTTCATTTGGATTGTGTTTTGGGGGATCATTTAAGAAGTGGTAGCATTTCACACAGAGACACATATCCAGGTTGGCTGGAAACACATGACACATCCATGTAGACCATGCACAGTGAATGGATTAGCATCAGTGAGTGAATTATCTGCAGGTGGATCATATGGAGTGGGTCGACCATCCAAATCTTCTGCAGTGGCAGGCTGGAGCTCAGGGTTTGGCCAGTCTGACACCATGGATGGTGCAAAAGCTTCATCAAGGACAATTTTTTCGATTATATGGAAAAATTTCAGTAGACCTAAATCCAGAAGTGATATTGTGTGGTGCCACTGCGGACATGAAGTCTGGTAGACTAAATTTAACTTGTGTTTTATGTCTAACTTTACCCCAGAGCATTTGTCTCTCTTTACCCCACAGCCACATAAAAAAAAGATCTTTCTTAGCAATTCATACTAATCTTCAGCTAGCATCATGCACATGGTGTTATACAGGATGTTGATACTTCATTAACATGTATGAAATAAGTTTTTCTACTTGAAACAATTTGCTTTGGCACAACAGTTGATTAAGTTGACAGCAAGAAAAATTACTTTTACATGCAAAAAATGTAATTTTTTCAGCATCATGAATTCCTGTCCTTCATGGTAGAGGGGAAATGGAAAGGACTTGAAAACAAAATTGTTGGTATATAAAATCCAGGATGTGTCTAACATTACCCCATTCTACCCTACTAAAGTTGTTGTATAAACCCATAACACATGATCATTGGTGATGAATCCTGGTAAAAATTTAGAAGGCTTATAGCTAAACACAAACACCCAAATAACATTTTAAATAAATGTTTGTAACACTGTACAACAATAATTACAATTTTTATGTTACTGTAAGGGTTAGGATTAGGGTTGGGGTCTGGGTAGGTAATAAAATGCAATGGGTATAATTTAATTAATAATATGAATAATACTCGATATAATGGATGTTTTACATTACCTTGTAATGTGGAGTTAAACCGTTAATAAAATACAAATTATTGAGTAATTTAATAAGTAATATGCATAATTTTCGGTAACTTCCGGCCGCACCTGTATCCCTTCTAAATGGAATCAACAGCGCTATCGCGGTACTTTGATGGCACAGCACACGTGACAGTGACATGGCGTCGGCGCCTTCTCAAAATTTCTAACCAGCATTTACAACGCAACCTCATGTCAATTGGTAACTTTTAATCGGTTTTTGATAGTGTGCGATCTTATTCGTACAGTTTAATATGATTTGATTACACCCACCAAAGAAAATTCACATTTTTATACGAATGACATCGTATGAGTTTGTAATCTACGAATTAGCAACTTTTAGGTGGTAAAATTACATTTCAAGCCAGACTTCGATTTGTGCGCACTGCTGCAAGAAGCCGAAACACCAATTTTGTTGGGGTCATGGGACGTAAAACAGGATGTGGACTTCACGACTGTCAAGGTAAGAAGTATCATTTGATATTTTCATTGTATTTTGCGGTCATTTTGGTTGCCAGATATCTGATTTTATAACCCCCAAAAAACTAGACGATAGCTCTAATCCACAACACTAAGGTATTTATGTTGTAAACACTGACTTTGTCACTGTTTTACCAAACAGGTTTGTGAATGCTTAAACATTTTAGATTCATCAAATCATAGCAAAAAATCATGAATGCAATGATTACTTTGTTGAATTAAATGTGTGTGTGTGTGTGTGTGTGTGTGTGTGTGTGTGTGTGTATATATATATATATATATATATATATATATATATATATATATATATATATATATATATATATATATATATATATGCATGCTGTTTTTATTATTCTATCATTTTGGACCCCTTGTGTGTTTTTGTGTGCCTTGTTGAGGAAAGTTAATTTAGAAAGTAATGCATTACAATATTGAGTTACACCCTAAAATGTAACTAGTTTTACTTTTTATGGTAAGTAATGCATTATGTTATTTTTGTGTTACTTTTTTCTGACCTGGCTAGGGCTTGATCTCTTTTGGGGCATGCAGGGGTTTTATTTCTTCTTCTTCTTTTTTTTTTTTTTTTAAATATAGGAGCTCTGCAATTGACAACACACTGTTTAATTGTGGTGTTATGAATCACAATATGGTTTTTTTAGTCAAGAATCTGACCATTTTTCGGATCAGCCAGCAAGGGGAGAAGACATGTAATTTGCTATCCATTTTATACAAAAACGGGACTGCAAAAAACTGTTTTTTTTTTTACAAACAGAACTTAGAACCTGTAATTTTATTAAAAATAAAATGGAGGAATAATCAGCTGAATAAAATAAATGGTAAAATTTTCAGTACTGTGAAAAATTCACTGTTAATACTGTTGCTGATTACGCTAAATGTATAAATATAACTTTATAGTTTGTACAACCCATATTTATTTTTAGTCTCATTTTCAATAAATGATTCAGTTATTCAATCATAAATCTTCATGTTTCATTGCTAGATGTGTCATTTTTGAAGAATTATTCATTGCCATATTTTTTATGGCTGGTTGTTGCCACCTATTGTTAAATTATGTAATTACTGACTACAACTTTCATTTTTGAGCGTTGTTAAATGCACATGATGGTGATTTTAATCTTTATCATAAACATTAGTGCTTTTATCTAAACTATAAACTGTTATGCCAGTACTTCTGTGTTATTTGACTGTTTGTAACTTCATAACTAACTCAAAAGACTAAAGACTAAATCTCTTTTTTGATTTTTGCGTTTTTCAAACATAGATTTAAATACAGCCATTCGAAGGACTAATAAACATGCAAATCACCTTCATTTATAATTTGTGTTGCATGGGTGTTAAGGACCCAATCTTTTAATTGTGCATCTTAAACTAAATGCATTAATGCAGGCTAAACAAGTAGTGACAAAACACCTTTAATAACCTAAGAAACCCACCACATCCTGAATAACCCACCACAACTTCTTCAGTCATCATTATATTTAACAGGAAAGCCTAAATGCTTTCATACATGTGATTTGAATGACGCGAGAGCCGGACTCTCTGCGATCTTTACGAATTTAGGATTAATTTACAAGTAAAAAAATATATTAATCTGTGGGCCACGTGTGTTCTGAATCCTGGGTTGTGATCCGTACGAATCACGGATCAACCATGATCCATTACATCCTCACTGTTTAACTTTTATTTACCTTTAAAAAAAGACACATAAAAAATGTAAGTAGGATAATGTTATCTTCTGACAACTTCCTGACTCCAGAGCTACGTATATACAGATTAATGAAAGTTTAAAGCAACGTGTTTGTACTTTTGTACTTTTTGTCTTATTAAAAAATAAAATCACTGTTCATTCAGATAATCCTCTTTACCTTTTCTTCCACGTGTTCAAAATAATGAGAATATTTCCATCGCAGAAATTTAAGATTCTGCCATCTTGATTTCTGTCTGTTCCTACATTGTGTGCGGGATTCAACATGACTATGTTCATTTTAATACAACAATTTATTTTTTAAAGGCGAATTAACTAAACTAAAAAGTAACTCGCATTACATTTTTTAAAAATTCACTCAAATATTATTACTTAATTTTTAAAAGTAATGCGTTACTCGTTACTTAGAAAAGTAATATTATTACGATACTTGTAATGCATTATCCCAGCACTGTTTGTGTGTATACATCCATTTATCCATCTTTCTTTCTGAATTTTTACAAATAAATATATAATTGCCTCTCTAAGACAGTTTTGCATTTCAGTTGCTCTATAATCTGCTAATCAATCCTTACCTTTCATTCACCAACTGTTGCACTATTACTAATGTGAAATTCTGCATTATTCTCCTCCATTTCTCTTGTTGCATTAGAAAGCGTGTGAATGCAAATCAGACATTCATAGTTCAGCTTCTCTTAAGTGCATTAGAGGAAAGTCCGTGGCATCATGAGCCTTCAAAACCCGGCCCTGCTTGTCATGCTAATCCTCATTATTTTGTTCCCTTGTTAGAGGACCTTCCTTCCTTCTCTCATATGTTGGTTTTCCCAAACTGCTTCTCATGTCGGGCCGTTTCTTTATACGTATTCATGGATTTCTACCAGCGAGCGCATTACGCCTCGTTAAAACTCAATCAGGCTTTCTCAGTGCGACATGAATCCGTTCGCATGGGTCAAGGGGTCAGGTCTGAGAGAATATGACCCCATGGACAATAAATATAGTGGTCCATTTACGCCAGTCCGGCTCTTTGATTCGGACACAAGAGGGAACGAGTCGGGATTGAAACTGATGGTGGCGGGACAATAAAGATGGAGCACGAGCTGCTCAAAATAAAACGTTCTTCTAATTAGAGGATCCACCTGCATTGGGAAACGCGTGAATGGAGGTGGGAGGGATGGAGCGCGAGTCCATGTAATGGCAGTTTTTTTGAAAACTGATTATTTGCCTTTTCTGTCACCCTCTGTTCTTGATTGGTGAAAAAGACGTTTATAGATTATGCTGCAAAAAAGATGTTTAGTTTTTTTATTAGGTTGAATAATAACGGGTTGAGTGTGGATTACCTTAAAAAGATAGTTCACCCATATATATTTATGCTGCTTTATGTGTTATGTTTTAGTTATACTCGCTTGTTTGCATACTTGAGTTATTAATTATCAGTATGGGTGTAAAGACACATATTATTAAGTATATGCTAGGGCTGCACGATATTAGGCTCAATGGGTGGATTTCCCCGTGTGGATTTCCTTAAAAAGATAGGTCATCCATATATTTATGCTGCTTTATGTGTTATATTTTAGTTATACTCACTTGTTTGCATACTTGTCTTGAATTATTAATTATCAGTATGGGTGTTGGTGTAAGACACATATTGTTAAGTATATGCTATAGGGCTGCACTATATTGGACTCAATGGGTGGATTTCCCAGTGTGGATTTCCTTAAAAAGATAGGTCATCCATATATTTATGCTGCTTTATGTGTTATATTTTAGTTATACTCACTTGTTTGCATAGTTGTCTTGAATTATTAATTATCAGTATGGGTGTTGGTGTAAGACACATATTGTTAAGTATATGCTATAGGGCTGCACTATATTGGACTCAATGGGTGGATTTCCCAGTGTGGATTTCCTTAAAAAGATAGGTCATCCATATATTTATGCTGCTTTATGTGTTATATTTTAGTTATACTCACTTGTTTGCATACTTGAATTATTAATTATCAGTATGGGTGTTGGTGTAAGACACATATTGTTAAGTATATGCTAGGGCTGCATGATATTGCACTCAATGGGTGGATTTCCCAGTGTGGATTTCCTTAAAAAAATAGGTCATCCATATATTTATGCTGCTTTATGTGTTATATTTTAGTTATATCAAAGTTTCTTTAAGGCAAGTAATTTCACTCGGTGGCCATCTTTGAAAGGCCAGTATGCGCATTCTGTTTGAATGGGGAAGCATCAAATTCTCCAAAATTGCTTGCCAAGCTTACGATTAAATATCATATTAGGAGTCACCACTGAAATTAAACAACAACTGTCTCATTAGTTTCATTTCTAAACGTTCAAATCACACAAAACCTGCAGAAAGTCATGTCTGGTCAAAGCCCCTCCCCCGGAGAATCATCAGTCTATAGTGATCGATGATTGGCTGTTGTACTAGTAGGAGGGGCTTCATTCGCCATATTGACCTGACACTTTTTGTGTATCTATAGTCTTTGGTTATATTCACTTGTTTGCATACTTGAGTTATTAATGATCAGTATGGGTGTTGGTGTAAGACACGTTTTGGCTACATATAAAATAAAGCCCTTTTGTACTTTGACTCGAGCAAAATTGAAAAAAAGGACTATATATATTAGCTGGAGTAATATTTTATGAGGGCAACAGTGGGCTACTTTTACTCAAGTGCTTGATTTGTGTACTTATATTGTGTTTTTAAACCATACTATAGAAAAGTACTCAATTTGTTGTAATTCAATAGGTGTTATGGGAGCACAACAACTATAGTAAAATAAAGTTAATGATAAGTTAACTTAATCATTTTTACAAATTTAAGTGGATTAAACATAAAACAATTTGTTCCCCCAAAAATCTAAGAATTGTGTTGGTTTAACTCATTTTGAAAAAGTAGTTTGAACAAGCAGAAAAAGTAATTCTTTGCGTGTAGTTTGTCCTTTTTTTTAAAGCAGTGAAGATTTTTAGCAAATTAATTTTTTAGTATGAATATATTCAGTTTTAGTTATTTTACTACCAATTAAACTGAAGCACTTTTGGATGTGCAACAAAGAGAATATCTGTATCTGAACGGACAACAAAAGCCTATTTGCCTATCCAGAATTTGATCAAGTTTTATATGCTTTTGTATTTTATTTTATATTGTATGAATTTTATTATTGTCCAGCAATCCAAATAAATATCAATATACCACAAGAATCCCATAACAATAGCATAGTATCACTACGGCACAGTTAAAAAAAAAGTTACCATATACTTTACAATCAAAGCTCTCCTCAATTTGACCCAGAAAATATTATGTTCTCCAGTCAGCATGTCAGCCATAAAGAAGCTTCCAATGACTATGTTTGTAAATATTTTAAATTGGATATTAGATTTTACTGTCTTTATGAGTAATTTTAATATTTAAAAAAAATATTTTGTGTTATTTAAGTTTGCCCTTTTTAAAAGCAAATTCTGTACTGAAGATTTTTAGCAAATGAATTTATTTGTATGATATTATTCAATTCTAGTTATTTTGCACTTTTGGATGTTCATCAAAGAGAATATTTGTATCTGAATGGACAATAAAAGCCTATTTGTACTTTTGTGTGAATAAATGGAGAATTTGATCAGACCCAATCATTTTGTATTATGATTTTAATTATTGTCCAACACTCTAAATTAATATCAATATACCACAGTATAGAAGAATCCTATAAAAATTGCATATAGAAAAAAAAAGTGTAAAAAAAAACAAACATTGTTTTCTTGTAATGCAAACACAAATTGCTACTTTACAAACAAAACTCTCCTTAATGTGACCCAAAAAATATCATGTTCAGTCAATAGGAAACTTTATACAAAAAGCTTGAAATAATGCAGCTAATGACTACGTTTGTAAATATTTTTTATTTGATTTTAGATTGGGGCGACGTGGTGGCTCAGTGGTTAGCACTGTCACCTCACATCAAGAAGGTCACTATAGTTCGAGTCCCAGCTGGACCAGTTGGCATTTCTGTGTGGAGTTTGCATGTTCTCCCTGTTTTGGCATGGGTTTCGCCCACAGTCCAAAGACATGCGCTATAGGTGAATTAGGTAAAACAAAATTGTCCATAGTGTATGAGTGTGTGTGTAAATGAGAGAGTGTATGGTTGTTTCCTAGTACTGGGTTGCACCTGGAAAGTCAGCCGCTGCGAAAAACACATGCTGGAAAAGTTGGCGGTTTATTCCGCTGTGTCGACCTCTGAAACAGAGACTAAGCCGAAGGAAAATTAATGATTTTAGATTTTATTTTCTTTGAGTAATTTTAATATTTTTTACAATAATTTTTTTTGTCCTTTTAAACAGTTTAGTTTGGCCTTTTTTTTTATCAAATCCATTAATGAAGATTTTTAGCAAATAAATTATTTTTTTGTATATTATTTATTAGTAAATTATTTATTAGTATATTATTTAATAGTAATAGTATAAATTTATTAGTATGATATTATTCATTTCTAGTTATTTTACTATGAACTAAACTGACGCACCTAGATTTTATTTTTCTTTTGTATTTTTGTCTGAATAAATCCAGAATTTTATCAAACTTAATCATTTTATATTTTTATTTTAGATGTTTTTTTTATTAATGTCCAGCACTCCAAATTAATATCAATATACACAGTATAGAAGAATCCCATAACAATAGCATAGTATCACCACGGTACTGTTAAAAAAGGTACCATATACTTTACAAACAAAACTCTCCTCAGTTTGACCCAGAAAATATCATGTTCTCCAGTCAACATGTCAGCCAAATAGAAACTTTACATAAGAAACTTGCAATAATGCATCCAACGACTACATTTCACATCACTTTAAACCCCTGTTAAACAGCAGCAGATGGTGGAACAGAGAGAGAGGTGTTTCCTTTTGTTTGACAGCTTGCCCTGTAAATACACCTTCTTCAGGGCTTTCTTCTGCTTTTCTTCTCGGTCAGGTATAGCAAGCCTTTTTCCATGCCTACTGAGGGAAAATAATCTGTCCCTGTCTGTGTCACTCAACACAGGAATCGATCAAAGGAGCCAATCGGTTTATTCCGACCAATTAGTCCCCTTTTTGGCCCTGAGCATTGGCTTAAAGGAGCTGACCATAATCATCAGCTCTACCTGATAATTAGTTGTAATTCTAGTCGCTGACACGGCTTAAGATCCTCATTTAGAGGGCTTGTCACTCTGGGGGCGGGATGAACACGGAGAACGGGGAAAGGCTTTTTGCTCTGCTTAAACACGGCAGATGTGTTCGTCTATTGATTACATCCTTACTCCATATTGAGCACCGCACAGCTGATGGGAGAGCTGGGAAAAAGAGGACTGGCCAAATGTTAGGTGAGATGAACGTGTTAATGAAGAGAAGCACAGTCAAGGCCTGTTCACATCAAGCAGTTTTCTATTTCATATGTAACTAGTTTTCTATTTAAGGCAGTTTCATTCATAGTAAAATAACTCAAATTGATTAATATCATACTAATAAATTAATTAGCTAAAAATCTTCACTAATGGATTTACTTCACTAAAATATGTAAAATGACAAAGAACTGAAAAAAATATTGAAATTACTTGTAAAGAAAATAAAATCTAAAATCAAATTAAAAATATTTACAAACGTATAGTCATTAGCTGCATTATTGCAAGCTTATGTAAAGTTTCTATTTGGTTGACATGTTGACTGGAGAACATGATATTTTCTGGGTCAAATTGAGAGAGTTTTGTTTGGAAAGTAGCAGTTTTGTTTGCTTTTATACAAGAAAACAATTAGTATATAAATTTGTGTATATATACATTTGAAGTCTGAATTATTAGCCCCCCTGAATTATTAGCCCCCCTGTTTATTTTTTTTCCCAATTTCTGTTTAACGGAGAGCAGATTTTTTCAACACATTTCTAAACATAATAGTTTTAATAACTCATTTCTAGTAACTGATTTATTTTATCTTTGCCATGATGACAGTAAATAATATTTTATTAGATATTTTTCAAGACGCTTCAATAAAGCTTAAAGTGACATTTAAAGGCTTAACTAGGTTAATTAGGTTAATCAGGCAGGTTAGGGTAATTAGGCAAGTTATTGTATAATGATGGTTTGTTCTGTAGACTATCAAAAAAAATGCTTAAAGGGGCTAATAATTTTGTCCTTAAAATGGCTTTTAAAAATTTTAAAACTGCTTTTATTCTAGCCTAAATAAAACAAATAGGTGTTTTGAATATAGAAAGTGGTTTTTACTATAAGCGGGTGGGTTGAGCCTGGCTTATTCAGAACACAGGTGGTTATGCCTGTCTATGTAATACAGTGGAATGCTAGTCTACAACCCATATTAAACAAACATTTTTAAGTGTATTACTATAAAATTACTACTTATAAATGTAAAAAAAAAAAAAAAAAAAAAAAAAAAAATATATATATATATATATATAAAAATATATATATATATATATACACACACACACACAGTATGTGTGTGTGTGTATATATATATATATATATATATATATATATATATATATATATATATATATAATGTATATATATATATATGTGTGTTTATACAACATTCTGTCTTGTTCTCGAATCTGATTGGCTGATAGCAGTGCGATATTCTGCAATACCAGAACTTGTACAGCCTCTTCACTCTTCTGTATTACTCTGCTCACATAGAGAGACAGCATATCAATAAACTTACTACGGTTTGACAAATATTGCAGCTGTTGGACAACATAATGTACTTTTGAGGGTTTTTTAGGCCAGAATGTAGTTGTTTAGATTGTAACTATGCAGTTTATTTATAAGAAAAGTGCCTATTTTAAATAATCATAATTTCAGAGATACAGCCATCGGCATGCATCAGCCTGAGCAGAGGTAAGATGGTTGACGTTGTCCATCCACTAGATGGCGACAGAGACCGCATAATAAGCCCTTGTAGGAGGAAAAACTCAAACTTGTAATTTCAAACTTCAGCTGATCAAATCATTATAAACTGGTAAGCGACATTCTAAGTCGATCTCTGTCTTTTGTATGTTGTAGTGCTTTATTTATACCATAGTAATTGTAGTGTGTTGAGTGTGAGATTGGACTCCCATATCAGGAATGTATTTATTTTGTGCTGGCGGTTTTCCTTATTGCATTTTGCGTTTTTCCTTATCGTAAACACAACAGTAATCTGGTAGTGTTTGTGTTGCTTTGGCTTTTTCAGGTTAATTATTGTGATCTCCTGATTGCAGCAGAGAAATACTGGGAAATCTCTGTAGACTGATGGCATTTCATGCCGTTCAGCCTTATAATCTTAAAATGTCAGCAAAATCACCTGTTTTGTCATCACTTTAGACATTACGCTAGAGAATCATTCAAACACTAGCTCTAAAGTGAGGTTAGTGAATTAGTAACAGCTTCTGCTGTTCTGACGTCAGCTGCAGATGTGAATGAATGGCGGAGAAAAGTAGTTCCTAATAAAAAAGGGTTTTAAAACTCTCCGTGTTTGATTTTCTTTTTTTATATACGTGATTATGCAGTCGAACTGTTGTATAAACGCAATATCACACAAGTAGCAGTGCGATATGGCTGTATATTCTCACTGTTTCTATTTTACTATTTTTTTAATGTAATTTATTCCAGTGTTAGCCAAGCTAAGATGCACAAAAATAAATGAAAAATATTATTTTAAGTATCACAGTAACTTTTTCTGTATGTTAAGAAATCTTTTTTTTTCAGATTTTAATATTCAGATCGAATATACTGTATATGCAGAACAAAGAAAACAAGCAAACAAAAAAGATGTGTCCCGCCAGAAAGTTGTTTCCCGCCCAAATAAAGTCTCGCTAACCCCTTGTATCCTCCTTCCCACACCCTGGTCCAGAACAGAGGCTGAGCGTCATCTGTATGCGCTGCTGCCACCGGCCGTTGTGTGGTTTTTTCAGAGGCCCCGTCGGATCTTGGAAGCAAAAAACAACAGATTAGTCATGATCTTATCCACCAAGTATCTGCCCCTTTCTTTTCTCCATCTGACAAGTGTCTGCGAGGGGGAGGGCCT
This sequence comes from Danio kyathit, assembly GCA_903798195.1. Lineage (NCBI taxonomy): Eukaryota > Metazoa > Chordata > Actinopteri > Cypriniformes > Danionidae > Danio > Danio kyathit. Next base: position 17,172,263 of record LR812525.1, read on the forward strand.
GCTTTTCAGAGCCATCAGATGAACTTCACACCAGAAAAGGAGCTGGGCGACGTGGGGAGAGGGACGTCTTTTCAGTCGCCCTTCTCAGTTGCTAAGGTGGAAGGCCTCTCCATCTCTGCGCTCTTGTTGCTGGGGATGAAGCCTCTCTGTCAGTGGACAGCGGTTGCTAGGCAGGGCAGAAAGTGGAGGAGTGAACGCTATGCCGTCTGGCAGCATTGTTGTCTCGGCTGAAACATCTCTTTCTCCTGATGGCCGCTGAATGACAGGTCGGTTCGCGCACCTCATGTGGGACCTGATTCCTTATGGAGGGACCCCAGACTTACTGGGTGGTACCATGGAAAAAAAATCGCTTTGAATGCAGTGGGTTGAGAATGGACAGGGCAGGTTTCCCTGATTGCTAGCTGGCTGATTTCCACTGTATGTTTGTCTATACAGAGTAGTGTTCCTTTTATTATTACTGGGGCCACAGGTCTCCTAAAAAACACATTTTGATACTGTTGCGTTATGGACCCTTAAATCAGGGGTTCCCAAAACTTTGCAGCCCACGATCCCTAAAATAACAATGCCAGTGACTCGCGACCCCCAAATTTCTCAAGGGTGGTTATAAATATACAAACCTTGTATTAAAAATGTCTTTAAAAGTCTCAAATTTAACTTTGTGAAACCTGCAGAAACCCTGAAAGAACCATTCTATTAGTAAACAGTTCATATAAGAATATTTCATTTTCTTCTTTGCATTATGAAGAAGCTTTTGTGAAATGTAAAGTTTGGATGTTAAAGATAATTATCTTCATACATAAATTAAATTTGTCAAATTATACAGTGCTCAGCATATATGAGTACACCCCTCACAAATCTCTCTTTTAAATTTCAATTTTTAATAGGAAGCTTTACAATATTATATTTGTTCATATACATTAGATTAGTCTGTACTGAAGCCAAATCTGGAGCTAATCTAACAAGATAACTTATGATAGCGGTCCAAAAACTAGTACATCCAAATTTATATGTTATAGAAAAATATTAAATACAAATTTTAAAAAGAGGAAAAATCAAGAGAAGCAAAAAAATTGAAAAATTTAGTTGAAATTTTGTAGGTCGTAAATGTTTTTTGCAATATTTAGCTTAAAATTTAATTGTATCATCTTTCAATTTCTAAATGTGTTTAGTGACTAAAATATTATTTTAATAAATATATCTGTTTAATAAATTGTTTTGTTTAAATGCACCAATAAACATTGCCTATATTCACTGAGAAATGGATACAAATATTCATTTTCAAAATGGGGTGTACTCAATTATGCTGAGCACTGTATATTACATTTAGAACACCATATTTGAGATTTTAGCCAGTTGCATTGCTGTAATCACTTTAAAAAGTAGACACTGTTTTTAGGTTAAGTTGAATTCAATTAATTTTGCACTACATTACGTTCTTAAATAATAGATTGGAAGAACATGTGGTTTTCACAGTGATACCAAGAATTTTAATTTCTTCCAAAAGATCCTTTTAATAAAGTACTTGTATTTTAAAGTAAAGAAACTTTTTACACTATATAGAGCCCTTTGTGGAATAAAGAAGGTTATATGGGTGTTACAAATTATTGACATCAGTGGTTCCATGAGGAACATTCAATATCCATGAAACTCCATTAAATTCCATAAAAGGTTGTTTAAAGTACAGTAGATTATTAAATTTTTAAGGTAAATGGTTGCAAAATATTTATACAGACTGATTTTAAACAAACAAATTAAGTTAAACACTAAAAATATATTTTGTTTGTTTAAATTCAGCCCATATAAATTGTTTGCAACCACTTTCTTTAATTTTTCTTAGAAATCCAATAAATTATTTTTTTCAGTGTGGTTTTCTAAGGCATCACTGCAAAATCTTTATTACAAAACGAGAACTCATGAGAATTAAGAGGAAAAAAAAGTCTAAATTGCAATGTATACTTATAGTTTCATAGTTAAAACAGAATTGTATCCTCATATTTCACAAAAAAGTCAATTGTTAAGATAAAATGTCAAAGTGACAATTACATTTTGCTTGTTTCAAGATGAATATTATTTGGCAGAAAAAACTGAAATCTGAGAAAAGTTTAAATAGTCACAATCAGAAATTTAGGACATAAACTCTCAGTTGTGATTAAAAAAAATGTCATAAATTGCTCCCCCCACATCTCGATTAAACAATCCAGTGGTTTCTAATTAATTTAAAATTTGGAAACAGGTTAGAAAACACTTTAAGTGGCAAACATGTTCTGTCTTAAGCCCACTGACTGAGAATCATTAATTTCTCCTTTCACAAGCTGACTCTCTATTTCAGGTCTGGTCAAGTAAAGGGATACACTCCTTTAAAGATCTCTTTGTTGATAATTGTTTTTCAACATTTCAACAATTACAATATTTGATCTACTGAGTACTCTTTTTTTTTTTAAAAAATATCTACAAGCTTGCAGTTTTGCCCAAAATAATTTTATATCATTTCCTAATATACCCTGTGCCTATTTTAGCTAAATTTGGTGTCAGTGATGATGCAGAATTATCTAAGAATCAACATACAGTAATTAGGTTTATAACCCATTTGGCACGTGGATTAATTTTACTGAATTAAAAAATAAAAATATCCTTCCCGCTGCTCCAGATTTATAAAAAATTTAATGTCCTGCCTGCAACTTAAGAAGCTCAGACTTTCCCTTAAAAATAAAACTAAGAATTTCCACGATATGGAATTAATTTATTGAGTACTTTAACAAGAGAGCAGTGATTCAACCCAAGTAGAAACCCCTTTTATTTATTTATTTTCTTTCTGTTTTTCCTCTTCCCCCCACTTCTATATATTTTTAGTTCTCTTGTATATGAAATATTAAAATGATGTTGCAACTTTTTGTTTAAAGGAAAAAAACTGTACATATGTAAAAGTTATAATTTGTTATGATGTAAAAAATATAATAAAGAGAAAAAAAGTCATAAACTTGAGATAAATTTACAATTACTTTAAAATATGTTTCTTTATTCCATGAAAGAAACAAGCTTCCATAGGTCCAATTTGCCGCCTAATTTATCTTAAGCCTCTCAGGTAAAAACAGACAATATCCTCCTCAACGAGGGCCCCCAGACAGTCTCTTGCATCTAAACCGGGGTCCTGAGAATGGTCAACGGGGCCTCTACATACTAACTTTACAGGACATAAAGCAGAACAGCTAATGCACAATCACAACCCAGCCAGACTCCATTAATCAAAGCATGCATATTCATATCTCTGCATGCGGCGCTGAGAACCAAAGAGCACGTGAGGCCCCTGGGAGCCGTCCTGGGGTTCCCAGAGTCTTGCTTCAGCATGACAGCACCACATAGGCTGCGCAAGAGAAGAAACGCCCCCGAGAGCCACTTAATAGGCACCGTCCCAGACAGAGCCTTGTCTGGACCCAGACTGAGCCACGTTCAAGTTCAAGAATGCCAGACGAGGATGGGTGGAGCTCCAGGGGTGGAGTCACGGCCCTCCATTGATTTAAACCATTTTTGATTTTCAGAAATGCATGCTTTTGCCTCCCACTACCATTGGAGGACGCAATTCCCAGACACTAAGGTCAAAAAGTCACTCTGAGGCAACTAATCTGCCACTTTCGTAGACTAGACCTCATTTCAGATGCGCCATCTATTGTGTTCAATCCTTGGGAATTCTCACGCACCGGCTAAAATTAAACCATCAAAATGAAGCCGTCGATACAGTCTAATCCCTCGAGCGTTTCAGGTTATGGTGTCTAAAGATTCCTGACATTGCTGCAATTGCAATAATTCATGTGCGCGATTGTATTCTCTATGACAGAGCATTTAATCTCTCCTTCAGACGTTATACATCACGAGTGTGTGACAGAAACACTAAGACGGGCCCAGCAGCACATCAATTTCCTACTGTAAGGATTTTCAGAAATCATTGGTATCCTTAGGCTTTGTAAAAATAGATCATAAGCTACTGTAAGAAGCTTAATACATTGACCCTGAGCAATGGAATGAATCTATACGGCATAATGAGTCATTTAACCTTGCTCATACCTTTCACCGTGCTGATGGTTTGCGTCTGCGATACACGGTTATTCACTATTGCTAGCTGTTGAGGTGTCTGTAATGATTACTTGTGGGACTCATTTGGTGTAATGATTGCTTTGCATTGCGAAGGCAAGGAAGCATTATTGGCCCAGTCGATGCTCTCATATACTGCCAAACAAATTCAAGAGTGGCTACACGAACAGCGGTATGGAGTCAAGTGCCTTTCATGCCCTTCATAATCAACGGACCTTCACGAGGAACTCTGAAATGGCGAGTGTTGTGGAGTTCAAGTGTTTGCTTTTCTTAAAACATAAGATGCTTTTTATTTCTATCTACAGTAGGTCTAGTTTAAATAATGAAGCTCTAAAAGGGTTTGCAATAGCCTTCATTTAAAGTTTTAGAACAGAACTCGTTATATAAGACATTGGTTTATGCATTTTTTTTATTATTGTTATGGGATGTTCCCATGCAAATGTAAGGTGATGCTTGGCTGATGCTATGAAGTTTTTTTCTGTAGGTGCTAGGACATTTTGTATACAGTTGTTATGCTATACATTTTCTGGCTTTCTGGGTGGTTGCCAGAATTATTGCATTGTGGTTTTATTTTAACTGCAAGATCACTTGTTTTGAATAGACATTGGTTTATCTGTTTTTATTATTATTGTTTTGGGATGTTCCCATGCATATGTATGGTATTCTGGGTGGTTGTTGGGGTGTTGCTATGCAGCTACTAAGTTGCTAGGACATTTTGTATACAGTTGTTTGCTATTCTTTTTTCTTTTTTATAATTATTTTTTTTCGGTGTTTTCAACTTTATTTGATAGGACAGTAGAGAATATTAACAGGAAGGCATGGGGAGCAGAGAGAGGGGAAGGATCGGCATAGGACCACGAGGTGGAATCGAACACGGGTCGCCATGAACACCGGAGTGCATGTGTTAACGCACTAAACCACTACACCACTGGCGCCGAAAGTTGTTTGCTATTCTAAATGGGCATTGGTTTATCCAGTTTTGTTCATTGTATATGTGATGCAAAGCTTTTTTAATTATCAAGTAAAAGTATCGTCACTTGCCAAAAATATAATGCAAGTAAAAGTAGGTACTCAAATTGTGAGTAAAAAGTAGCCCCTATAAAAGAACTTGAGTAGTACACTTCCTGACAAAAGTCTTGTTGCCTATCCAAGTTTTATGAACAATTTAACTTCTAGTTGATCATTTGGTATCAGAAGTGGCTTATATGAAAGGCAAAAACCTCTAGATTACGCTTATTTAACCTAAATGAAATGCATTCATGCCTTGACTTTTAATTATTTAATTAGGACGGTGAGGTCTGACTTTGCTTAGACAAATGTATTCTCACTTAACAGAAATAATGTACAGTATAGAATATAAAATCATGGTGCAGTGAAAAAAGAATGAATATTGTGTCTGACTCCCACGAGCTTGGAGGACTGCATCCATACATCTCTGCAATGACTCAAATAACTTATTAAAAAGTTATCTAGAAAATGGCAAAGAAAGTGTTCTTGCAGGACTCCCAGAGTTCATCAAGCTTCTTTTGGATTTTCAATGCCTCCCCCTTCATCTTACCCAAGACATGCTCAATAATGTTCAGCTCTGGTGACTGGGCTGGCCAATTCTGGAGCACCTTGACCTTCTTTGCTTTCAGGAACTTTGATGTGGAGGCTGAAGTATGAAAAGGAGCGCTATCTTGCTGAAGAGTTTGCCCTCTCCTGTGATTTGTAATGCAATGGGCAGCACAAATGTCTTGATACCTCAGGCTGTTGATGTTTCCATCCACTCTGCAGATCTCTTGCACACCCCATACTTAAATGTAACCCCAAAGCATGATTTTTCCTTCACCAAACTTGACTGATATCTGTGAGATTCTTGGGTCCATGTGGGTTCCAATAGGTCTTCTGCAGTATTTTTTGATGATTGGGATGCAGTTCAACAGATGATTCACTTTTCCAAATGATCAACTAGAATATTTTACATATTGAGCGAAATCTGTGTAACCTCATTATGTTAAAACAATTGGGGCAACAATCTAGCTTTGACATGTTTGGTCATGGACTTTGTACCACAACTAACAAGCTATGAGTTTTCAGCAGTTGGCATCAAAAACCAAGCTCATAAAGCACTGATAGAATACATACAATTTGTTCATGTGTTTGGAAATGTAACATTCTGTAGTGCACTTAAACACATTGTTTAAGGCCATTTGGCGATTTCAGTCATCAGATGTTGCGCAATCAACTACAATGTTGCTAGAATTGGTGTTTATGTAATCGGCGATATGTATTGCATCACCAAAAATGATCATGTCTATGTATTGTGCGATTAAGTTAATATATTGATTATTGTGACCAGCCTACTTCCACAGCGTACATGTTTGCTGCATTTAACGTATAAAGTGTTTGTATTTTAAGGTGGTTGTCTGATTCGATTTTTCTATGCACTATTTAATAGGACTGGAATCCCAGGACCAATTATTTTTTAATCAATTAGCATGTGCAGGAAATAATAAACTTTTATTTTACTAAACAAAAGTAGTGACTGCAGGTTGAAGGAAAATAATAGTGTAAAAGTGCTGACACATCACTAAAAATGTACAAAAGTACACAGTTTTAAAACTACTATTTAAGTATTTATAATTCAATACTTTATACCGCTGAATTTAATGCATTATTTTATGCAAAACAATCTGCCTTTCCAAAATTCCTTTTTTATTTCAGTTTTCTAAAATTCACAAAATATAATAATTGTAATTTACTTACACCCTATTTTACTGGCTTACATCCAGGTCCATCTTTTTTATTGACTGTTTGTTTTTAATGTATTTTATAATATGTGTACTCTCTATTTTTAAATGTCATTGTTGTCACCTATACCCCCACTGCTGATGAGTTTGCCAAGCCATGTGCTCAGAGAAAACCAAAATGCCTAAGAACCTGCTTTTTAAAATCCTGTCATAAAAATGGCTCTCCGGCACATTTTTTTTTTCTTAGCTCAGTGGCAAAGCATTTGAAAGGGTGTAATTATGGTTATAGACATAACACTAGGACGTCCCATTAGGGTGTAGTGGTTGGTGATTACACAGGTGCCATGTTGCAGAGCACAGACTATACTATTAAAGAGCATGACCTATGGAGAGTGTCCACTCATCTCTGCCAGCCTTAACGTCAAATGAGGGTTGATTACTAACCTCTGGCCGCTGGTCGGCTGCTGATTGACAGCCAGCTCAGTTTCTCCTACTGTTGCCCACTAAATGAGACCTTGCATGGTGTGCCTTGACAGATGTAGCAGGACATCAAAGCTGAGCATAGAAAAGGAACCATACAGAGGAACCGAGGAGAATGAAGCCAAAAAAATCATCTAGTTTTAGTCATCTAGTTTTATAAGTACAAAACCTATAGAAACTGGTCATGTGAGCTGCTTGTTAAAGATCTGGTAACACTTAATAATGATCCATTAGTTAATGTTAGTCAATGTACACTCACTGGCCACTTTATTAGGTACACCGTACTAGTGGTACTGGAAGTATTCCCCAGAGGATTTGTTCCATATTGACATGATAGCATTACGCAGTTGCTGCAGATTTGTCCACCACATTGCAAAGGTGCTCTATTGGATTGAGATCTGATTACTGTGGAGGCCATTTAAGTACAGAGAACTCATTGTCATGTTCAAGAAACTAGGCTGAGATGTCACAGGTCTTAAAAACACATACAAATAATAAACTTTCACTCCATTATCATTACATTCTGCAGTGATTCCACAAATCACATCCAGGGGTGGATTTAGTGATTTGGGGGCCCGAAAGCGATTCCAGCCAATGGGGCCCAAAAGTCCTAAAACGCACCATTTGTACTTTAATTTATTTTGCTGTTTAGCTTAAATCGCTCAATCTCCTTTTCTACATTTTATCTTAATGCAAAATAATAATGGCACGTAAAGCATCTTGTAAAACCTTTTAAATGATTTGTTTTCTTAAAATGAATTTACAACTGAAAATAATCAATTAACTCTTTTTTTTTTTTTTTTTAACTAAATCTTTACAGATTTGTCTGCTGGGCTGCTCCATGATTGAGGGTGGGGGACACATTAGCACAGATGTAATAATTGCGTTCAAATTTAATTTTTTACACCCTCACCATATAAAATATGATAGAAAACACCAGAAAAAAATCTAACTGTTGGTAAAGTAAGAATGTAAAAGCCATTTTTCAGGTGATGTATCAAAAAAACTAAAATATGACTAAAGCATACAATAAATGCATCACAAATCAGTTCATTTTAGTTCAATTTGGGTTTATCAGTAATGAAGTAATCAAGATAATCAGTAAACACACACACACACACACACACACACACACACACACAAATGTTGCCTAATCACTGGCCAGTAGCACTACTTGAAAATTAATTTTGCTTTCCTTTTTTTCTGGCTTGAAAATTTCTCAATGACCTTTTGGTTAAAGTCAGTCATCTCAGTCACCAGTCTCTTCTCTATTGACAGCATGGCCAATGCATTCAGCCTCTCTTGCGTCATGCTGTTTGAAACAGCAAACATGGAAATAGTGAAAGGCATGACTTACATCACAACCTGCCAGCCAACTCCGTTTGTCATAACTTGTGCTGGAAAAGCCCCGAATATACACGCACTCGCCATCACTTGACTACTGGTGAATTTGCAAGGAAGGTCGATCTGGTCCAAGCTTCTTGATTTTTTTTTTTTCTTCATCCAAACGCCTTGTGAACGGATATCTTTGCAAAGATACAACAGAATTTTCCTTTAGCTTTAGATATGCCATGACATTTTCTACCCATTTAGTATGCGTTGGTGGTTTAGGTCACTTCCACTGCAGATGTATAAGCCTTCGGGCCAACAAGGAAGAGAAAGCTAGTGCGTTTAATGAACCTGCTGGTAATGCAAGGTTCACACCAAATATTGCTATTACTGGATCTGGATGTATCTCCTTTTCACATATGTAAGAAAAAGTCCCCATAATCGCAGACCAAAATGGTCTTAGGGATGGACTTGTCCAGAACATATGGCCTAAGGTGGCCTCATCTCTGTGGCACGCTATGTTGGATCAATTTCAGGGAATATTCTTGACAATTGGCTTTTTGAAAAGTGCAGCCTATTAATCATCTTAAATTGTAATAAACCATGCTTGATGCAGATAGATGTTGAGTGAATTTGCTTAATTGTTGATTGTCAGACTTCCTAAGTCATCTTCCCACTGTTTTCTTTTTAAAAATCTAAAGACGGTGCGGCTGCTGTTTGAATCAGACTGTACACTTTTGATATCAGACCACCCTCAGATGAACTTAAGTCAAAGATCTTTTGAAAGAAGCTGAAAGTGTACTAAAATGCCATTTCACTAGGCTTCTTACCTGTAGATATCTAAAGAAATGTGAGTTAGGAATATCCAATTCTTTAGTCAAATGTTCAAATGACATAAAATCACTTCCTTGAAAAAAGTCCCTTGCATATCTGAGTCCCTTTCTAAACCAGATCTGAAAAGCATGATCAATTAAGGATGGTGGAAACAATGCATTGAAAGTAGTGGGTAATAAAGAAAGTGCTTGTTTTTGCTTGAAATGTGCCCTATATGAGCCCATATTTTTAATTGACCATTAGATTGTTTGGCAGATGCTTTCTATTAAGTGGTAGTGGGCCACAAAGCATTGAAATTAGAGAAACTGTCCCACAGGATGCCTGCTCCATCTCTACCCATACAGGTTCATTCTCCTGATTTTCATGATCTGTCAAATAAACTTTTTTTTTTAATGATACATGACCAATAGTAATACATAAAGTTTTGCAGCGCCAATGCCCCAACTTCTTTCTGCTTTTCTAAAAACACTTTCCTAATTGAGGTTCCATATTAGAGTGTGGGACTGGGCGATATTGCAAAAATGCATTCTTGATTAATCCTCTTCCATATTAAACATTATACATATACATCAGTTGTTAATTCTTCCAGATTTAAACGAGTATCCCAACAATGACTGAAGCCACAAATTTGAGGGTCCATTAAATGACATAACCTATTTTTAGTGGCCGATAATATTTGGAGGCCAAACATTTGGTGCATCTCTAATATCAACACGCTTCTAGATAGGGATGGACCGGTATAAGATTCTGACAGTATGGTAACCTTGGATAAAAATATCACGGTTTCATGGTATCACGGTATTGTACTTACTTCTCTAAAATGTGTTCTTTCTGAGTTAAAAATTTTTTTTTCCCCCATTGAACATAATATATTTTATTATAAAAAAAACATTTGAAATATTTTGGAACAGCAGCTTTTGATGTCGAGGGTCCTTTTGTGCTGGAGATACGGTTGCCCTATAACAAACTAAATAAAATAGTCATAAAAACACGTAAAAACCTCCGCAAAAAACGAAAAAACTTGTATATACTGTAGGAACGGTATAACAGCAAATGTTGGTGGTTTTAAAACCTTGACTTTTCTAAACCACCATAAACCTTGAAAACGGTTATCGTCCCATGTCTACTTCTAGATCCCATTGTTGCACATTTCTGCTGTCTGATTGGCTCTTAGATCAATATAGAATAAGAAAGTCCAAAGCTTATCATTGTTATTGACATAAATTTATTGTGATTCGATATAATATTGTTTATCGGCCCAGCCCTAGTAGAGTGAGCTTAAAGGCTTGTTTCTTCATATTCATATCAAACTTTCTCTCACATGTGTCTGAATGCCAATGTTGCGCTGCAGCACCAGGCAGAAAGAGGGCAGCCGCTTCCTAGCCCAGCACTGCAGGATAGAGGCCGATCATTGAGGAGGAGGAGGCAGGAGGAGCACCGTGAGGGTCTGGGAGTGTGTGTGTGTGTGTGTGTGTGTGAGGGGGTGTTTGGGTGAGAGGCGACAGCGTGAGTATTGTCCCAGCGCCTGACTCGCCACTCTCAAGAGGCTCGGGGTTCCCACGGTCCGCACAGCAAACAAACGCACCTCAGCCTTTCTTCCCCTCGCTTTGCAGTGATGTCATTAATTACCATCAAAATGCGTGCGACAGCGAGCAAGAGTGTGTGAGTCTGCTCGCGAGTGTATGTGCGTGTATGTGTGAGAGAGAGAGAAAGAGCGAACGAGGCAGCCATAAAGAAAGGGACCATTGTCTGTGCTGAAATAAAGAAATCTCCACTGAACCATTGTAAATGGGTAATGCTGGAAAATGCACCAAAATGCCGGGTTTGGTGAGTTATAGTTGGGCTGTCACATCTTGTCAGGAGCCCACAAATAGTGATGTCCAAATGCAAACAGCCCTGCCCTCGGAGAGACACTGTACCCCTGTGATTTACTATATTCTCAGTTCTGTAACTCCAGGCTTGTATTGGGACATCAAAAAAGAGGGCGAGAATGATCCTCCTCGCCGCTGGCAAAGATTGTGTGTGTGTGTGTGTGTCCATCTGTGGATGGATTGATTCATGTTAAATAGGGATATCCAGATTTGGTCACATGATCAGAAATGGAACCCGATTCAGACTCGATCGGATATGGATGTTTCAAATATTTCCCAAATGATGTTTAACAGAGCAAGAAAATTCACACAGTATGTCTCATAATATTTCTTCTGGAGAAAGTCTTATTTTGTTTTATTTCAGCTAGAATAAAATCAGTTTTTAATTTTTTAAAACCATTTTAAGGTCACCTTTATTAGCCCCTTTAAGCTATATATTTTTTCGATAGTCTGCAGAACAAACCATCGTTATACAGTAACTTGCCTAATTACCCTAAACTGCCTAGTTAACCTAATTAACCTAGTTAAGCCTTTAAATGTGACTTTAAGCTATATAGAAGTGTTTAGAAAAATATCCTTTAAAATGTTATTGTTATTGTCATCATGGCAGATAGGGCTGGGCGATATGGCAAAAAAAAAAATCTAGACTTTTTTCATAAAGTTTGACTGATTCACAATTTCGTTTTTTTTTTTTTTTTTTTTTTTTTAACTGTGTAACTATAGTCAACTTAAAACATTACAACAACATGACTGAAGTAACAATCTTTTTATAAGTAACTTGAAAAACCATCTGGTTAAGGAACATGTATTTTTAATGGCCATACATACATAAATTAGTCAACAAGGTGTAGCCCATTACATTCCTATAGACAAATTCCTGCTTGACGTTTTAGAAAATATTTGTGCGTAGCTACACCACCCAGTATATATTAAAAATCACAGTGAACAACAAAAAAACCCCACAGAAACCTGTTACATATCTATCTATATTTAAATGTCTATCTTATATTTAACTGAATCGTATAACAGCCTATAGCTGAAATGTTGAAAATTGCTCAATTTATTTTTATAAAACATTTGTCAAAACATATTGATATTTTTTTGGAGTGAAAACAATACCGACATTTAAGAATCCATATTTATTTTATTTATTCATTCATTTAACTTGTTTATTGGTGCATAAATGGGTTATGATTTAATTCATAGCTACAGTACCTTGGACAGCTACTGTGCCACTCCGTAAAGCTTTCAAGCAAAAGTCCAAATTAAAGAAAGATTTGACTTTCTGCGGTGACAGCCGACATTCATAACACGCGGTTACCATCCTTCAGGTGGTGCGCAGGTATAAAATACAAAACCAGACGTCTGGGCTTTGAATCAGGTGCAATTATTTCCTCGTTGTTCAAAGAGTCTGCAAGTTTGTGTTCCATGGATATATGTTGTTGTTGATTCAATGCGCAGCAGGGAAAAAAAGGCTTTCAGCTGTGCATGTAGTCGCTGGTAAAGTTCTCACCCAGATCAGAGCGATCTGTGCTACCGAATACAGCGTAGCATGCAATAAACTCACGCTCAGTCATGCGAAGTAAAGGTCTCATTGCTTATATTTGTCAATCAAATTAATTAAGCTCTAGCCACGAATCAAACTTTTAGCCTATTTCATTATTTTGTGTAATGTATATAGTGTCATCAGGGCTGGAGCAAGCTGCACTGGCGCTCTAGGCGAACGCCCTCAACCCGAAAGTGAAATAGAAACTTACCGGTTTGCGGATGACAGTGAGGACCGGGAGGGGGTGGGTGTCGCGGATGAAAGTGAGGACCGGGGGGTTCTTGCTCGCTATTCTGCCTAGGTCGCCTCTATGGAGTCGGACGCGCCTGCCCTGAGTGTAAAGCTGGATTTATACATTCACCTGGCGCCGCATCACGCGCCTCCGCTGACTGCGCGCGCACCTCGCGACAATGGGCTAGCGCGCTTGCGCTGAGCCAGCTGTGGTAGCTCATCAACAGAGCCGCGACGTCAACACACAGAATCTGTCAGCACAATTCAGCACTGTTGTCTAACAGTTTAGAACGGTTTGGCACGATAGTGGAAAAGCTGCTTTAATATTTTTATTAAAAAAATCACGATACCTCGATTTTATAAAAAATTAAATCGTCTTAAAACGTAAATTCGAATTAATCGAAGAAATCGCCCAGCCCTAATGGCAGATAAAAGAAATCAGTTATTAGAAAAGAGTTATTAAAACTATTATGTGTAGAAATGTGTTGAAAAAATCTTCTCACCATTAAACAGAAATTGGGGAAAAAATGAACAGGGGGCTAATAACTGTATAACTTCAACTGTATATATTGTCATTATTTTTAACACATCTATAGTTATGCAGTGGCACAGAGTTAGACTTCTTTCTTGACTTCACACAGAAACAGCAATGCATGCGGCATGACTTCACTTTGTTGCAGGACGCTATTGGTTAAATGCTGGCAAAGTAGATCACGGAAGCAGCTTGAAGCGGAAAGCACAAGTATGTCTGCAGTCTGGAGGTATTATAAAGTTGATGACGACAACATTGCCATAGCAAACTGTGGTTTTAGCCCTTTAACTGCCTACTCTACTAAATGGTTGACCATATTTTGACTGTTTTAGTCCTGTTGCACTACTACACTTGATTTTGGTTTTGTTGTAAAAATAAAACAAGATAACGTGTTAAATGAGAATCTGAAATATTATGGCATATGCAATATCTTGTGGCATACGTCAAAAATTAAAGATTCAAAGTAAAGTATTCAAAAAGGTTTTATTTTGATTTTGTTTTTAAATAAATTGGTCTTACACTTCATATTTTTAGATTTTTCATAGTATATGTATTAATTCCGGTACTTTTACCATAAACTGACATATGAGTTAAGAAATGCAATCCAAAAATTATTTTTCTTGGCGCTTAAAGGGTTAAGCTAAGGCCCAATCCCAATATTATTTTTGTACCCCTTCCCCTTCCCCTTCCCCTTGGCCCTTAAAGCAAGATATCGCGATGACGTGTGCAGGTGTTGTAGTGTTGTCCCAATTCTTAGGGGTAAATTTTGAAGCCCTTCCCTTTCACACTCGGTTTTAAGGGCCAAGGGGAAGGGGTACAAAAATAGAATCGGGATTGGGCCTACGTCAGGATTAGTCCATACTTCAGTTAGAACATTTAACCTATTTGTGCCCAAATTGTTCTGTATGGTTTGATGCATGTATCCTTGTTAATAATGCCCTATATGAACATGTTTTGCAATTATACGTTTTAGATTTTTTCTTCTTCTAGAGAATCTTATTTGAATATGCGGCAGCTATATGCGGTAGGCAAATATGTTGTAAGCACCCTTCAATGTAAAATTTGTATAAAAGGAGAACATTTGGCATTGTAACTCAAAACAGCTGCTTTCAACAGATCAATTCATATTTATTCATTTATTTTCCTTCGGCTTAGTCCCTTATTTATCAGGGGTCGTCACAGCGGAAGGAACCGCCTACTATTCCAGCATACGTTTTATGCAGCAAATTCCTTCCACCCACAACCCAGTACTGGAAACACCCATACACTTAGTCTCTTACATTCACACACACACACACTCAAACACTACGGCCAATTTTGTTTACCCAATTCACCTATAGCGCATGTCTTTGGACTGTGGGGGAAACCGGAGCATCCAGGAAACGCATGCGAACATGGCGAGAACATGCAAACTTCACACAGAAATGCCATCTGGCCTAGTCGGGACTCGAACCAGCAACCTTCTTGCTGCGAGGCGACAGAGCTAACCATTGAGCCACCGTGCTGCCAATTCATATTTATAAACACATTTATTATGGTTAAAAGTAACCATTTGATATGAACCCCAAAAATTGTATAATAAAATTTATTGAATACACAAAGAGCTAATCAATTTGTCTTAAAGTGATGAAACTCACACGGTATAGTTGCCGATAGGCTTAAATAGGTTGAAGGAATATGTAGAATATACGTGATCTGTTGCTTTAAATTCTCGGTTCCTCAGCTTGCTACTGCACATGTGCTAGAGTGATATGGCAGAAAGAAAAGCTCTTATGTATGTGAACTATCTGCTGTGCTTCAAGTAAAGTAACACTTCTTTAAATGTGTTCCTGGTCTCCTGGCTCGTCATCTAACAGAATAGTTCACTCAAAAATAAAAATTATATATTCACCCTCAAGCCATCTTCAGTGTTTATGGCTTTCTTTTGTCAGACGAACAAAGTCAGCATAGTTTTAAATATCAATCTGGCTTTTCCATGCTGTATAACAATGTTGGGTAGTGGCCCCTTTTTTGAGGCTTCCAAAAGCACATTAATCCGTCATCAAACTAAACCCATATGCCACCAAATCATTATCGCATGTCTTATGAAGTGAATCAGTGAGTTTTTGTAACAGAAATATTTCCTCAAATCACTGACTTCATGCAGTTGCTGAAAGTGTGCCATTTGTAGCCGATTTGGAAAATTACCTTCCAAATCTTTACTGGAAGGTAATTCTACCCATTTGAAGAGTTTTTAACTCTTTTTTTTTTAAAAGAGTGTTGAAGGTAATGAGTTAATTAAATACCGTATTACTTCAACTTAAATTGAGTAAGTTCACAGTACTTGATACATTTGTTTTTTTTAACTCAAATGGTTTGTTGCAATCGATCTCCTCAAACGGTTTGAGTTGCCTTAACTTATTGGGTTTTACAGTACTCAGTTACTTTGAGTTCTTTTCATTTATTGGGTTTTACTGTGCTCAAATTGCTTTGTTTACTCAAATGAATTAAGTTCACAGTACTCATTAGGATTAGTTTTTGAACTTAAATGGTTAAAGTTACCTTAACTTTTTGGGTTTTACAGTGTGTGGTAAGTGGTTCCAGCAAGATGCATCTATTTCTAGAGCTTCCACTACGAATGCGTCTTATTAAAATCGTCTAATGAGCAGCCAACAGAAGTCAGTAATTTGAGTTTAGATTATAAAAATTATGGAAACACGGTGGCTCAGTGGTTAGCACTGTCGCCTCACAGCAAGAAGATCACTGGTTTGAGTCACGGCTGGGCCAGTTGACTATTTTGTGTGGAGTTTGACATGTGTTAGTTCAACGACAGATTAATTTGTTTTTGGAAGCTTCAAAAAAAGGGGCTACTACCAACACCATTATACAGCATGGAAGAGGCAGGATAAAATGTAAAACTACTTTTACTGTGTTCATCTGAAAGAAGAAAGTCATATACATCAAGGATGGCTTGAGGGTGAATAAATCATGGTTTAATTAAATTTTTCCGATGAACTATTCCTTTAATTCATTTTTCTCAAATGTGCCTTAGAAAAAATCATTACTGGTGTCCATCTTGCGACAAAACAAAGGCACTGATATATTTTAAGATCAGTCGGTGCAAATTTCTATCAGTTGACATTTCTGTGTGGAGTTTGTATCTTCTCCCCGTGTTCGCTTGGGTTTCCACCGTGCTCCGTTTTTTTCCACAAGCCCAAAGACATGAGCTATAGGTGAATTGGGTAAGCTAAATTGACCACAGTGTATGTTTGTGAATGAGTGTGTATGGATGTTTCCCAGTGATGGGTTGCAGCTGGAAGGGCATCCGCTGCATAAAACATATGCTGGATAAGTTGCCGGTTCATTCCGCTGTGGTGACCCTTGATAAAGGGAGTAATCTGAAAAGAAAATGAATGAATGGATGAATGCTTGTTTGTTATTAAGAACTATTTACTGGTTCTTCACAAGTATTCTGCACTCAAATGCGATGTGGAATTTATGTTTAATACAAAAAAGGCGTTGTGTTGGTTTATGTTGGAAAAATATTAATTGCCCCTCGATTGGACTTTAGTTGAGAAACCTAATAACACGTTTGGCTCTTGAAATGCTCACATATGTAATTACTTTCTCATACGCACTTGTACACAGCACCTTATAACAATATACAATGCAATACTTTCTCACACGCATTTGTACACAGCACCTTATAACCTATATATTTATAACAAATCTGTACATACAATTCAACGTCCAGATCCTTTGACTAACTGCATCTCTGTTTAATGTTTATCGTCTTTTCTCATATTTAATTTTGTGTTGTCACTTGTCACGTTATGTACACTGGAAGCTTCTGTTGCCAAAACAAATTCCTTGTGTGTGTGTGTGTGAAGCACACTTGGCAATAAAACTGAATCTGATTCTGATAAGAAAAAATTCCTCTGAGTTTTGTGATATCTGGAAGGTGTTTTTGAACTTGGAGAAATGGAGATATTGCAGAAGCTTTATAGGGTATATCCTGTATAGGGTAAGTTTTGGGTATTGTGGCTTGATTTATTGTAAAACCTTCATTCATTCATTTTCTTATCATAGTAGCAGTTTCTCATTCTACATCATAGTAGCAGTTTCTGATTCCTTCCAAAAAATTGCAAATGCTTTTGGACATGCATCAATTGCTTTCATACAACTCTCTGCTGTTTTATAACATTATCATTTGCTTATGTCATGTCAGTCAAAATTGCCTAAACTTGTGAATGCTGAATAGTCATTCCATACAAAACAAGTCCTCATTTAATTACTTGAGTCATTACAAACAAAAATGTTGAACTAGTTGCCAAAATTTGTCAAGCAAATTTTATACAATTTTATAAAATTCTTATTTCCTGAAATGTCTTCTAAATTGAACAATGTCATGAATGATTTACAGATCTGTGTATGTTGTAGGTTCAGTTCCAATATGTACTGCAATATTGTTTACAGTTGCGCACAGCTCTACTCAAAGGACATTTATGTTTATTGTAAATAAGGGTGTATTTATTCATTTGCACAATGCTGTGAATAAATTAGAACTGCAAAGAGCAGTAAAAGTATAATATACATATTCAGTGTCTTGTACTCAGATACCTCACTAAATGCAGTGATGTCTAACTTTACTGTAGTTTTCAAATGGCTGTGCAAATAGTATATAGTGCTGTCTTGAGCATTTTCAGGAAGTGTCACCAAAATTTGACTTTTTTTGCATTGGAAAAAAAATCACAGAATAAACTGTCATAATGAAAACATGACAAAGCCATTTGACTATCTTGTTCATAAACAATAGTGTCAGGACTTTTCATCTTGATGACACTGACACTTTCCTAGGTTATCAACTAGGTTTTGCAGTTTGTACTAATTGAGAAATGCATTAACTGTTGTGCAAATGTGAATTGTGTTGTGAGAAATGCACCAAAGCGACTGTAATAAACCATGTTATACAAATGCAGTGTGGAAGATTAGATTATTAGAGTATTGAGGGGGAACCTTAAATACAAACCAGTCCATTGCTTTGACTGTTTTTGCAGGTATGACATGTGTTTGCCTTTGCATTATGGTAAAAGCCAGTAAATAGTGTTTGCAAGAGTTTGTTTGGACAGACAGACGGAGAGATAGATAGATAGATAGATAGATAGATAGATAGATAGATAGATAGATAGATAGATAGATAGATAGATAGACAGATAGACAGACAGACAGACAGACAGACAGACAGACAGATGGATAGACAGACAGACAGTTAAATAGATAGACAGACAGACATAGTTTGTGTGCATATGTTTATGTTTTGCTCCCATTGTCATTCCTTCAAGTTCCTAAACACTTATTTCTTCATGCACGGATAGCAGCGTATTTTGGAGGATGCCAAAACATGCCCCGTACCGGCATCTTTCTGAACACAGCAAACCTCTGATGGGCATTAGCCGTGCCCTGGCAGCATTGTGCCCTGGAATGTGAGTGAAATGACCCAAACCTCCAATCGAGCACTCATTACTTGTGGGTTGCCCAGCGGAAGAATCCGCACGAAGCACTGTCCTGCCTCATTGTGCCGTGTGTGGACCCACAAAGATTGTTTTTAATGTGCATCCACTGGAAGTGATGGCTAGTCTGCAGCATCAAAGCACAAGCAGATAATTGTGGGCATCTGATCTCTCCAAGGACATTCAGTGTTAATTGGGAGCTTCAAATGGGCAAAGCGAGGAGAGTGTTTTGTTGGTGGCGTACAAAGCGAGGGGGTAAACGCTGCTCGGGCCGCGAGGTGCATCTCGGCTCCTGACTGACGCCTTGTTCTCTGCTGCAGGACAGAGCTTGTGAATAGACTCGTCCACCTCATTCATTCAAAGGCTGTTGGACTTGGCCATAATTTGAAACAATGGCCTTTGCTCAGGATGAACAGCGGGAAAAGAAAGAAATGATTTTGCCTCCTGATTACTAATTGTTTTCTTGTATTCATACGTTGTTGCAAACCAACCGTGCAGATCTTGTTATACTCGTTTCCAGACTTTTTTTCAGGTCAGCTCTCTCTGAATTGTGGGATATTGCGTATAGGTTTGAAAAGGATTGCTGACTGGCATGATGGGATTGCCATTACTAGCTTGACTGCCCCTGTTGCCACAAGATGGTGCCACAATGATGGCAGAGATGCATGGGCACCAGCAGTTGCATTTATTCTGTTTTATTTGTAGTTATTTACCTGCTTTATCACGCACCACTGCTGTATTCAAAGTTGTTTTGTTTGTTTGTTTTTCAAGAAGAACTCATTACAGGTGTTTGCACAAGCATTCAGCCTTCAAATGCAGTGTGGAAAATATTGAGTATAGAGGGAACCTTATATGGAAATAAATCCACAGTTCACGTTTGCCCTGGCTGATTTATTAGACAAAGCATCCTCATGTTACAGAATTTTTAACTAGTGCCTAAAACCTGTAGTTTTACAGGAAGGTTTCTTTAGGTGTCTCTTGGCGATGTTGCCGCAGAATATATATACATCAATATCACATTGTGATCATTAGCAATAGTCACAACGCAGGATATATCCAATGTTGAGTTTGTATTATAATTTATCATTTGTATGTGTTTGTGATGCCTGTGATTGTATAAAGAGTTTAAAAACATTCAGGTATAAGAAATTGTAACATTTTGTGACCTTAACCACGATTAATTTTATTAAATTATTTTTATTTTCATTAGTCAGTTACTGTACTTGAACACTGTTAGACTCGGGAAATGATAAAACACTTTATTTCAATTTCATCTTTTCTTGATTGTATTTATTATAGATTGTTATGCATGAAAATACCCACAACACATGCAAATACAGAAATGCACTGCAGATAGCACAGACCACAACGAAAATGTGTCGAAGGACCTCAAAAGGTTTATAGATTGTTTATTAGATTTAATGGAGATGCACTCTCACTGCAGAATCATTCCAATTGATCTAACATTATAAATTCTTTCCAAATAAAGATATTAAGTCATATGGGGAAATTGTATTCATATCGCAATATAGATTGCAAAATAAAAAAATATCGCAGTGTTAAAATTTTCCAATATCGTGCAGCCCTATATACTTTAACTGTACATATATATACAGTTGTAGTCAGAATTATTAAACCCCCTGATATATTTTTCCCCTGTTTATTTTTCCCCCCTAATTTCTGTTTAATAGAGAGAAGATTTCTTTCAACATATTTCTAAACATAATAGTTTTAATAACTCATCTCTAATAACTGATTTATTTTATCTTTGCCATGATGACAGTAAACAATATTTTACTAGATATTTTTCAAGACACTTCTATACAGCTTAAAGTGACATTTAAAGGCTTAACTAGGTTAATTAAGTTAACTAGGCAGGGGTGCGTTTCCCAAAACCATCGTTAGCCAACTAAGGTCGCAAGTTCCGTCGTTACAAACATAGTTCGTTGATTTGCCGTTTCCCAAATCCATCGCTTCAACGAACATTCGCAAACTGCGTCGCAAACTTGAGCACTTGAAACGACACCTCTGGAGCTGTAGTTAGAAGTTCCTGGCTGTGTTCTATTCCCACTTATCCCCCCTATGCCCTATTCATTTAGAACATTTTAACATTCAAAGTTGGAATTATTAAAAATAAAAAAGCATTAAAGTCATCTCTCTTAGGTGTAATTTGCTTTCAAAGTATTTTTACAGTTCAGTTTTAGCAATCTTCATGTTTACAGTTGCGCTCCCTTCGCAGTGCACTTTGAAAACATTGATATCATTTTGAACACAGCCTCATGGGGAAAGCTATAGGTATATTTAAAAGCGGAAATTATGTTACGTCTCCAAAGCTTGTGAAAATAAAAAACATAGCATACGTTAATTCTTTTATTTTATAGTGGGTTATTTATTAAGTTTCTCTGCTGTATATGACATGGGTCTGTTGGTTAGAACTTTCTGCTGTGGTTTGCATGTGTCAAATTGTAATTTTTTTTTTTTAGAAATAAACAATATCCTAAATAATAATAATCATCATCATCATCATTAATATTATTAATATTATTATTAAAGTAAATATATTTATAATATATCGCCTCATTATTTATTTATATGATTTATATAGGATATTAGAAGTGTTAACTTTTTTAAGTGATTTTATGTTTAGAATAGAATAATGTTCAACTTCTCAATAATATTAGTAAAGCAAACATTGGCCCTATATCTGCCATTTACATATATTTAATATGGAAAACGAGTGCATGTTTTTACCAAAACTAACATTGGATTTTATTTTAAATGCGTGTGCATGTAAAACAATATAATTTGCACAAAGAAATGATGGGGTTGTTCTCTAAAGAAGTTACTCCACCCCGTTTAGAGCATCATTATGGGCATTTTACGTTATAACTAACGTTGTTCAAGCGATGGATCTGCGACAGAGAAACTACGGGATTTGGGAAACACTCGTCACTACATTGTTCTTTTACCAAACGATGCATCGCACTATGATAGTTCAGCCGCGAGTTACGTCGTTGTTTGGGAAACGCACCCCAGGTTAGGGTAATTAGGCAAGTTATTGTATAATGATAGTTTGTTTTGTAGACAATTGAAAAAAAAATTGCTTAAAGGGGCTAATAATTTTGACCTAAAATGTTTTTTAAAAAAATCAAAACTGCTTCGATTCTAACTAAAATAAATCAAATCAGACTTTTTCCAGAAGAAAAAATATTATCAGACATACTGTAAAAATGTCCTTGCTCTGTTAAACATTATTTGGGAAATATTTAAAAAAGAAAAAAAAAATTCAAAAGGGGGGCTAATAATTCTGACTGTTTATATAAAATTATTCTGACTTAAAGTTACTGTTATTCAAGCAGCAATTCTTTATCAATTATTTTTTTTTTATTATGACACAGGCTTCATATGAGTACACCACACTCACAAATCTTTTAATAGGAAGCTATACAATATTATATTTGTGCATATACATTCAGTACTGAAGCCAAATCTGGAGCTTATGTAACAAAATAACTTGCGCTAACGGTCTAAAAACTAGTACACCCAAATGTATATGTTATAGGAAAATATTAAATATATATTTTTTAAAAAGAGGAAAAATTAAAAGAAACAAAAAAATGTAAAAATTTTATAGGTTGTAATTTTTTTTTTGCAATATTTTGCTTAAATTTAATTGTATTCTCTTTCAATTTCTAAGTTTGAGGACTAAAATATTATTTTAATAAATATCTGTTTAATGAATCTGTTGTTTAAATGTACCAAAATACATTGTCTATATTCACTGAGAAATGGATAAAAATATTGATTTTCAAAATGGGGTGTACTTGCTATGCTGAGCACTGTATACTCACATTTTTTGTTTGCATAATAAGTGTCAAGTGAAACTGATGACCAACAGTTTAAAATGTCACTTATTTATTATGACCTTGATTTATTCATTATTACCGTAGAGTTTTCAGGGAGATATTTAATTTAAGAATGCTTCAAACGTTTTGTAATTGGTGTGAAATAATTAGAGAGAATGAGGTTTGGGACTTGTGGAGCTGCACATCGATGGATTTGCTCTTCAGTGTTTGGACTTTTAGCAGTGAAATTTAAACCACACTGAACTGAACTAAACTGAACTTCGGCTCTGAAAATTGGACTGATGCAGTTTCAATTTACTAAAACTTCTATGTTAAGCTGCTTTGACAATTTACATTGTAAAAGTGCTATAGAAATAAAGATGAATTGAATTGAATTTAAAATGAAATAACTGTAATTCAACAGCAATGGTTTGACAAAAAAGCATAAACCATTTAAATATTGTTATATTTTATTTTTTTTAACTAAGGACAGATTGATCCTTGCACAGTTTGTTTTTGCATGATTTTATTGTTACAAACACTGAAACTCTGACTTTAGAAGTTTAAGGGATAGTCGCCCATCAGGTATTTTAAAGAATGCTGGTTGCTGGCACTGTGGCACCCATTGACTTCCATAGTAGGAAAAAAAATTACTAAGGATGTCAATGGGTGCTTGCAACCAGCATTCTTCAAAATATCTTCTTTTGTGTTCAGTAGAAGAAAGAAACTCCATAAAGGTTTAAATCCAAATGATGGAGAATAAATGATGAGGCAATGTTCATTATTGAGTGAACTTTCCCTTTAAAGATCTACACACAACAACATATGATATAATAATATCTAACATAACATTTTAGCAAATTACACTTTTGGAGCAGTTCTGCAGTTTATGCAAGTTCATTTTTCATGCATTAATCCCTACACTCAAAAAATGTAATCTGCCTTTTGTTCAAACTATACTTAGAATGTAAGTATATGCTTAAAATAAACGTAAAATGAGCTGAAACAACACAATTCTTGAGTTTTTTTGGGAGGGACAACTTAATTGTTTTATGTCTAGTTCACTCAAATTTGTAAAAACTATTGTTAACTCTAGTCAGCATGCATCAGAACCTAAACGATTGTTTTCAAACCCCTATATTTTGTCAAAACAAAACAAAAATAGCATGGAAACAGCGTACCCCATACCTGGGTGGCACTAACTGACCTCTCAGGGGGTCTCCAGAGCACCCCCCCCCCCCAATCCATTTCATTGCAGTCCCTCTTTCAATGGGCTACACTTTACTCAATGCAACACAGGAAGAAGAGGACGAGAAGAAAAAAAAAACAGTCAACAAATCACAACGTCCCCTGCATGTGAAAAGAGCCACAGCAGTGTGCGCTTGCTCTCACAACGGGCCGAGCGCATTAAGATTCTGCGTTAGTCCTGCGCAGGCTTCTGGGCCCTGAAAGACCCTGCTGAATCTCTGGATGAGTGTGGTGGTCTGACAGACAATGACTCCACTGTGTGACTTCCTCTTTCTTAACTTCCCTCTTTTGACTAGTAAAAACTCCCTCGCCACGCACACACAAAATTAATCTGTCCTAAAAGGATGAACTTTTCAGGTTTCCTCTTGGTCGTTGCCATCTCGCACTTTGAATGAGTTATAAAGCGAACTTATATGAATGGAAATAAAGGACACTTTTCTCAAACATATATTCACTTAGGCTATTTATGTGTAATTCTCAAGAGATGTCAAGACTCTTGATGATTGTTGATTTATATGTACAAATGTTCTGCGTTACTAAACACTCTCTGTCTCAAATCTGATCGCGTTTTTACTCATGTTGTAGAGTTTTATCATTTTGTTTTCCTGGTGATCCTCTAACTGGCACTAGATGCCGCACTAACGATTAGTTTTCATCATGTTTTGCACTATACAGACAGAAGAAAGAAATCTGTGACGAGTTTGTTATGAGACGATAGGAAGTCGGAAACATACATTTTGCTACTGTCTGTAGCCTATACGTTAGTTTACATCACGTCCAACTCGGTCCTGGATGGCCGATTAGCTCCAACCCTAATCAAACACATCTGAACCACTAACCAAGCTCTTACTAGATACTAGAAACTTTCTTGCAGGTGTGTTAAAGCAAGTTGGAGTTATACTCAGCAGGACACCTGCCCTCCATGACCGAGTTTGGACACCCCTGGTTTACATACATTGAACTGAAACTGGATTTTTTTTAATCCTTTATTTGCTTGTCTTTTGTATTATTAAATATACGTATAAACTTTTTTTATTTTAGAAATACGCAGTTAATATTTTGGTTAGCTTAAAATACACGTATATAGGCTACATAATACTACTATGATAATAATAATAATATGTATTATTATCATCATCATCATCCTCCAGTAAAAAGGCTAATAATATTTTATTTAACATAAATACGTATATTAGCAACACTGCTACTACCACAACGACTACTACTATTTATTATCATTATTATGATTAGCATTATCATCATCAAGTAAAAAGGCTAATTAATTATGTTCCTTTTATATAACTACTTCTAATAGTAATAATAATATTAATTATTATTATTATGTAATACAATTTACAATATATGCATAAGAACAATACAGCAAATACTACTACTTCTATACCACTATTGCAAATACTACTACTACTATTAATAGTAATAATAAATATTGTTGTTGTTGTTATAATACATGTTTAAATTCAGAGATTAGAGTAAGATCTCAAATCTAGACAGACTCCAAATATGTCTATAGGTTATGGATAAAAAGATTTTCACGCTCCTTTTGTCCCCGCGGATTCAGTCTCAATGTACGACGGATTTTTTTGAGGCGATAATGAGACATTATGACTTGTATTGATGCTTTCTTAATATTAAGTGGATGTGCTCATAATGCACTGTCAAATTTAGGAGAAAAGTGACAATAATGGAGACTTAACTTTGTTATATTCTAATTTGGAAAGCTTAATAGTAGTAATAAAAACAGACTATTAATTAAATTCGTAGCTTAAACATAAACGTATTTCGTCGAAACACGACGCACCTTTATCTGTATTTCGTTCATTCAAAACACACCTTGAGATGTAGAAGGCTTATATAGAAATTTCAGATTAATATTGACTGTTCATTGGATAGATTTAATGCATTAATTTCTCCATGATTTTGTTTTCTTCGGAATGGAACATGCTTCAACGAAATATACGTGTAAGCTCAAGCTACATTTATGATCTCATGTGTGAAACAAAGACACACAGACTATAATACAAGTGTGCAATTAACCAGAGGCCCATTTGGCAGTGCGCCAAATTAGGGGAATATTTGCATCACGAACAGTGGAGATTTTCAATGAGAACGAAAGATTTGTTTTCATCTCAAATAAACAGCTTTGTAATTCATATTAGAGTGAAAACCACAGTACTGCATTAAAGCGTTTACTTTAAAATAATATTTGAAGAAACACCAATGTATGGGTTGGTGAAATTGATAAAAAATGAAGCCGTTTAAAAAACACATCTCTTACAATAAAAATGAAACACTCCTAAAAGTTTTAGTAATTTAGTTCGAGCTGAATGTGATTTTAAAGACGTAATTTAATATTTGTTTAACAGATCAATGGATATTTGTTGCGTTCAGTCAAGTTACAGTCAGTGCTGTTCAGTCATGCTCGATTTTCCCCTTGTGATGTGCTTATTTAATCTAATCTTACACGTTAATCCCTCTATTAAAATAGCAGTAGTCATCAAAAGATGAACGATGCTTGTATGGTAATATATTTCTGAATGATCTCATGTTTAATACTGCTCTTTCGATTTTATTTCTGATAACCAAGTTTACTTTGTGTCCATTTAAATAGTTACACTTTGGTTGATATTCTCTTTACATGCATGATCTAATTAATTACATAAATGTTTGTTAAAACCTATGGATGTTGTCGCCAATAAAAGGCATATATGTGTGCATTTTCATTACGGCATATGCATTCATCATGACGGGCTTTTGTACTGGAGCTCTTAGTGTTGGATATGCGCCAAATGTGGCACCTTCCTCTTGCCAAGTGTTACATTAGCTGTAATTATGTGTAAAGGGTCTGTTCTGTGTGCTGAACACTGCACCACAAGCACTAAAAGCCAAGTCAAAATGGAATTACAACAGCAGACCTCATGAACCGCAAAGCTGCATGTATTTATACAGGCCTTGCTTTCGTCAAAACCTTTCCCATTCTCCTCTAAGATGTTAAAGTTATTTGACAATAAGCCATTAACGCGTTGTTAACGCCCTCTTTTAATAGTGGAACCGCATATTTTCAGCTCATGTTATAATAATTATAGTTAATTTTAATGCAGTGTGTGCTTTCGTGTTAATAAATTGCTCTTTAAATCTTTTTTTATTTTTAATATTTTTTATTTATTGCATGATTTCCATCTCTGCTAAATGTTTTCTATTTTTATGTAGGCTATTATAGTATATGTTTTAAATTCATATATGAGAACAGATGCTGACATCTACCACTAACCGCGAAGCAGCACCGAGACTAAAAGGCCTGTTTATTCTCGCGATACAGCGAGGTGCAACGTGACATCACACACAATTAGCCTATGCATAAATTAACTCGCGATAATTAATGTTGTTGATGCCTTGATGTTCACACAGTTTAATATCCACTCAGCTGCGTACACCAACGCACGTCCCCTAGAAGGAGGCGTAGATCACTGTGGGGTAGGCTGTTAATACTTTATTGATCATTTAGGGTTTATTTTCATTGTTAGTTCTTCATAATAGCATGCAAGCATCTATTTCAGGGTGAATTCAAGTGCTTGTTCAATGCCTTGTTCAAAGGATGCGGCGGGTTTGTGGGTGCTATTGTTGGTATTCCAGCCAAAAGATGTCGCCTTTTTCCTTTAGTTCTACAGAATAGGCAGTTCGCGTGGGGCGCGCGCGCTTGACGGAAAAAAAGAAAAAATCGAGCTCTGCCATCCTCAATGTCTCATTATTATTGGA
The DNA here is from genome assembly GCA_903798195.1 of Danio kyathit. Taxonomy (NCBI): domain Eukaryota; kingdom Metazoa; phylum Chordata; class Actinopteri; order Cypriniformes; family Danionidae; genus Danio; species Danio kyathit. The sequence goes on from LR812525.1 coordinate 17,200,260, forward strand.
AAGCCATTAATAAACATTTATGTAACATTTAAATCAAACGTGTCCGGGCTTTTTAATCGATGCATTATCAGCAAACAATGAAAAGTACAGTAGGTGCCCATCTGCCTCATTAGATATTCGCCATTCATCAAAGAGGCAGGGGCATTTTGTTAGAGTCCTGCGCACGCGCCTAATGCCTCAAACGTGCCAGTCAATGACAGAACCAGTCATGAGCTTCAACTTGGCATTTAAGTTATTTTAAGTTGCTTTATCCTATTACGTCCAAGCAATAACATTAATAATAATAATAATAATAATAATACATTAAATAGATTTTACGAAGGCAAGTGTTTATCGGATTTATGTTGTGTACGATTTTGGGTGCATCCTTCCTGATGTTGAGGCGGACTTATTGTAGCTATATAAAATGATACTCAAAAAGATGCGAACATCATTCACCATGGCTTTTTAGGTTAACGAGATAAATCTAGTCCCCAAATCAGAGCCCTAATGACAGGGTGAGGCGACATAGATGCCTGCGTCAAACTATAGAAAAACTGGACTCAAGCAGCCGGGGGGGTTTAAGATATATTAAATTACCATGATTGGGAATTTAGGCATGGTTCAAGCCTGTTGAAGAGGCTGGGGTGTCTGAAAGTGGTGCTATTCATCTCGGGAAAAGAGGGTCAGAAGGTCGGGGAAGTTCACAGGACCTGTTCCTATTCTTATGCTAACTTACAATACAGAGTCTAATGCTTACTGGTTTGGAAGATATAAATGATTGGACAATAATCCCGGCGCTCTTGGCTTTGCTGAGCTGCTCTGTTGCTAATTGCTGCTCGTCTGGCTGTTAATGAAAGACTGAGCTTTTTCCCATCCGCGAATCTTTCAGTGTTTTGGAGAGTGCGTGTATGAGAAAAGGAGGAGTGTTACAACACGTTTTCTGTATCTGTGACTGCGTGTTTTTGTGCGTTGTGTTTCTTAAATGTTAATATAAAATTCCAGCATTTTTTAAATCTACGATTATTATAATTAACATCAAGTAGCCTACAGTTTGTCGTCCAATTGAAAACACGGACCCTTTACATTCGTTGCACAGTTTTGGTGTGGTAATCTGAATTATTTCCTATTTTATCAATACCAATTCTTATTTTTTTACGTATTACAATTTACTACAAATTCATTAAATCTAAGCTAATAAAAGTGTACAAGCATATAGTAGGCAAAGTAGACATAGGCAAATCATGCTATCTCAAAAAAAAAATGATAGTGTGGGTACATCTCAGTTTTAGTTCCTGAATTTCTTTATAATAATGGTTCTAAAATGATGTTTTTTCAATGATGCCATTAAAAAATTATCGTTTGTTTCTTAATCTGAAAAGCATTTTAACAATCTAAAGAACTTTTTTCCACTGTGAGAAACCTTTTGTGTAATTAAAAGGCCATGAAAGTTTTTCATGGAACCATGGATGCTAAAAATACCCTTTATTTTAAAGACTATTTTATTTTATTTCCCCTTAAAACATTTTATAGTTTACACTGAGAGACAGTGGTGCTCATTAGCTGGTTTCTAATAGGTTAAATGTAATCTCCTCCTAACGTTCTTTGTTAACTTTGACCATTACGAACAAAAAGAGTTTAGTTTTGTCCCTTTTACATCAGAGCTAAAGATGAATTTCTCAGTGCTTTTTAAATAGGTAAACCCTCAGTGCCCCTTTGTACAATAGTTGCTATTTATCTGCTTATGACAAGCAGAAAATCCGAGCAGAATAAATGAATGAATACAAACGATCATACAGCGCCACGTCACTTCCCAGATAGCAAGCCGACATTGAATCAATGTCGATTATTGGTTATAAGCGTCAGTATCAGTCGTCGATCAAATTTCGACATTGAATCAACGTTCTTTATTTGGTCGGTACGTCGGAAGGTTATTACATCGAGAATAAAACATTGATTCAATGTCGAAATGAAGTTGACTCTTCAACATAGGCTACCCGACGCATCTGGTCGAAATCATAACATTGATTCAATGTCTAAATGAAGTTGACTCTTCAACATATAGGCTACCCGACGCATCTGGTCGAAATCATAACATTGGTTCGATGTCGAAATGAAGTTGACTCTTCAACATATAGGCTACCCGACGCATCTGGTCGAAATCATAACACTGGTTCGATGTTGAAACTTGATTGGTGGACTCGGAGTCGGTTCTTCTGCGCGAGTCAACGTGAGGCGCAGGTGCTGCTCATCATTTGAATCAACTAACAAACCGAAGGCAGCGGACGGAACTGTAAGGTAAGCACGTTGTATTCGACGTTTCACATGTTTTATTTGTCGTTTTCCCAAGAATTTATGTCAAAATTTAACTTTTTAGATGTGTAAATTAACACTTTACCACTTCCTATACGTTTTTTAGTAAGCCCATGTCGCCCTGTGCGTACCCAGGCTATTAACTGCAGCTGATCTATAAAGGTAACGTTAAGGTAAATGAAAAGCTGTTTTGGTTATTTAATTTTCGATTTCAACACGATTAACTTCACTTTATGACTTCAATGCTTTTTAACCTGTGTAAAAATATAAGATGATCTGTCAAATCGATTCTGAATGAGCATAAAACACATGTAAGTTAATGCTGCTCTAGCTAACGTATAGGCTAAGTTATGAGAAACGGTTCGCAAATAACATTACGTATCATCGAGCTAACGTTAAACGAGATTTTTCAACACGTTATTACGCTAGCGAAGTGAATCGCTGTCAGTTTACTGTTTTGTTGCTCTATTTTTTTCTACATTTAGTGACGAACTGTTCGCCAGAGACGGTCCACAGCATTGAATGGGAAAAGCTTATAGCTAGAGGTAAAGTTGGTTTTATATTCGCACATTCGTTCATTTAGAAGTCTCTATATTGTTTACCATGTTACTTTGAATATTCGATCGAAATTAGCATGCAAGTATGACTTCAAAACAACATAAACACTGTTTAGTTGACTGTAAACAATGTTGTACTTTGATAGTCATTTGCTGCTAATATGATTTCCCTATTTAGAATTTGCAAAGAATACTTTTCTGACATTATATTATTGAGGAGAATGTCTGAATATCCGAATATAAAACCAACTTTACCTCAATTGTTCACAAACCATGCTTGTCTGTTTTTTTTCTGATTGTAGTGCTATGTTCTGGTGTGCATTTTTTTTATTTTCCTGTTTATTAAAATTTATTTTGTCTACATGCTTTTCTCTTGAGGTTACTGCAGTTTACTTGTACAAGTATCTAAACAAATGTTTAAACGCATTTATTTTGAAAAATATTTAATATCATTAAGCTTTTTAGAATTTCACAAGAAAATGAAATCCAAGATCATTTAATTTCTCACAAAATACCATGTTAACTTAATATTCTGTGTGAGGAGTCAAAAATTGTGGCAATTTTATGGTACCAATACTGTGGGTTGAACTGAAAATTTACCTTGGAATTGTACTTTGTAATAGTAGATACTGTACCTGGTGAGATTTTCCTACTGAGTAACATGTTTATTTTTCTTACAATTTTTTTAATGGCAGTTTCTCTGAAATCTCCAGTTGAAGACATCAAGATCTGTAACCTGTGCCTGGACAGACGTCTATTCCAGTTCTGCCTACACCACACTAATCTCTCTGCCTATGTATGGATCACTGACTATTATGTTCTCTGAAGGTATTACTGGAGCAAAAGAACAGCACCCATGACTGAAGTTTCTGTTAGTGACCAGTATATTTGAAGTCTGAGAAAGTTTTTTTTTTTTTTTTTTTTTTTTAACAAGTTGCAAATGTTTTTTTTTTTTTTCCTCTCTCACACAAACAGACCAAACGACTGGTTGTGCCTATAGTACAGTGTACTGACAATCTTTTAGCGTTTTTATGGTTGTATTAAATGCATCTTTATTGTTACAAAAATCTTAAGTAATTGTCACAACACAATGCACATTTGAGTTTTAATGAGAAGGAGAATTACCCAACAGGGCTCAACACTTAGGATTTTTTTACTGGCCTGGTGTGGAATTTAAAATTGAAATTAAGATGGAGAGCAGGAAGTAAAAAAACTGAATAGGAGACGTAAAGGAAAGTCCGTATTTTTTAAATTCATACCATATTACAAAGAAGAAATAAATAGAAATATTATGAAGAGGACCGTTTTTTACTGAAATAAAATGTATGCTCAGCTCTAACGAGACACAGTTTAAAGTAGTTTTGTTTTTTTTACATATAGATTTTCATTGCTTTAAATTATTTTAATGTTTTTATATTTACAGTTTGTATATAAAATGAACGCTTAGCTTATTGTTCGCAGTGATCGTTATAATAGGATCATGTGCATTGCATATGATTATTCAGTATACATTACATTCTTTGGTCGCAGCACTGTATTTTATTTATTGCATTTAGTCATTAAACAATGATATTTTGAAAAAAAAAAAAAATTTGTAATTAATAAACAAGCTTGCAATTCTTACCGGTTGTTGTAATATTTGAAGCTTGTTCTCAGACAAGTGTCTGGGTCACTAATACTTCATATTTCTGGAAAATCCGGGATGGAATTCTAGTAAATGGTGGCACTGTAGACGAATGGCTTCCCGATAGTTTCACACAACCTAAAATAATTTGTTTTTATTTATTGACCCTGCTAATCCAGCAAGAATATTTTTTCTATGGTTGCATCTGAATTTTAGTTTCTGTGATTGTATCTTTATCAATTAATTAAATAAATGTTGTTCTTTAAACAGCTTAAACATTGTGATTTAAACCTGTGTTTTGTTAATTTTGTTATTATGCACATCTGAAATAAAATGCATTTTTTACTCTAATGAAAAATACATGTTGAAATAGAACACAAATAGACAAATGTATTTAATATTCTACAGTTTTACTTTTTGAGTAAATGGTTTTGACTATTTTAGTCAGTAATTTAAATGTTCTCTCTGTTTGTTTAAGTGTAGAAGGTTTGAATGAATTCATGCTCTTAACAGATATTCACAGCTGTGTGTTTGTATCAATAAAAAATGATGACAGATTGTGGTGTGTTTTGTTATATATACAGAATAAATTATATTATGTATTCTTGTAAAAAAAAATGGTGATTAGGTCATATGGATTGGTTTAATGTTGAAAATGTTGTTTAAGCATTCATTTAAACGTTAAATCATTTAGATAGATTTTATGTTGAATATGTGTGGATTCTATGTTGTTCCAATCGACTTAAAATCAACATTGTTTCAACATTAGATAGACAAACTAATTAGGTCGATTATATGTTGAATATTTGTGGATTCTACGTTGTTCCAATCGATTATAAATCAACATCATTTCAACATCAGATAGACAAACCAATTAGGTAGATTATATGTTGAAAATGTGTGGATTCCACGTTGTTCCAATCAACTATAAATCAACATCATTTCAACGTCAGGTGGACAAACCAATTAGGTTGATTACATGTTGAAAATGTGTGGGTTCTATAACGTCGTTTCGATCGACTGAATATCAACATCGATTCAACGTTGGGTAAGTAACCAATTGTGTCGATTTCAGGTTAGATTTGAATGGAGTGCCTGACGTCGTTTCAACATTACCCCGATGAGCAAAACGATGTTGAATCGATGTCAAAAGAAACGTTGATTTTAGGTTGAAATGATGTCATTTTGCTATCTGGGTTAACACCTGCAGTTAGCGCGCGCACTTTGGTGGGCCATTTCCGACATTTTTGCGTTCTCAAGCGTTCCATCGAGCGTTCCATTTAATACAAAACAGTAGTTCCATTTAATATAGAACAGTAGTTCCATTTAATATAGAAAAAAGAGTGAGATTCTGAGGCAAGGATGTACACAATTGCGTTGGACCTTTTTGTAATTCGACGTTTAATTAAATTCACTAAGCTTTCGAGGCGCCTTTATGGAGTTTCATTGTTGTTCATTCATTAATCGCGCATCAGAACAGAAAATAAATCCGTGTTTTGCCACGATAGCCTGGAATTATCCAGAGGCCTAAGCCTTATTTACAATCGCATGCTTTCAACTAAAAATGCTGTATTGTAAGTGGAATTGAGTCAAATGAATTATTAGTGGGGCACACGGGGCAAAATCGTGTCATCTCTTTCCCCTTAGATCATTGGATTGGCCCTTTGGGAATAACTGGACAAACCACTTGAACCCAGCACATCACCTCTGACCCCTGTGTCATCTGTGGCTGGTCCTCAAGAGACCAGTGTTGACATCAACTTCAAATATGACACCGAAGAGCATCAATGAGGTCCACTTTTCCGACTGCTGGAATGCAAACTGATTAATATTTATGTAAAGAAATATTTTTTATTTTTAGGATTAAATAATATTATTAGCACCATAGCACTTGTCCTAACAATTCAATATAACTGAATTCATTGTGGCATGTATGTTTGTAACCTCACTTATTGAAAGATGCTGTTTTTTTTTTTTTTAAATAAATGAAAACAGATGTTACTTCAGAGTTCATAATAACATTCCCCCACCCCAATACCATAGTCATTTGATATATCATAATCAGAGATATTCATGATTTTTTAAGAGGCTTGTTTAGTGCAAATGACACGTGTCCGGTCAGTTCGGTATCAGTTTGACCCTTTGGGCTGCTATAACAAGAGGTCACAACCCTTTTCTATTAACTAAACCTCAAAGGTTAACCAAGACAGGCTGTGGTGAGGATTACTGGTCATCATGGAGTTTGTGTGTAGCTACATAATCATGTTTTGGAGACAAATGTGTACCTGAAATGGAGCAAAATATGACAAAGTATCTCAAAAGCTTTTTTAAAGGTTTGTAAAACGTCATGAAAATAAAATGGTTCATAATGGTCTGATATGTATATTATAAAAGTAAATACAGGCTTCCACACAATCCATTCACGTTGTCCAGACACAACTCGATCAAGTTAACTTAAAATTGTAAAAACAATTAAGTTGCCCCAAATAAAGTCGCAATAAATATGCTTTTCATTTCAGTTTAAATAAATAGCCTACTTTGAACATGCAGCAAGATGTTTTTTGAGTGTAGTTACAGTAAGCTACGTTATAAAATGTCTAAATATATGTAGCTAAAAAAACAAATGTATGCGATGTCCTTAGTTGCATTCACCAATTAATTTGCACACAAGAAATCCTCTTATCTTGTATAAAAGCTGTTTTGAAATGTACAACCTAAATTGTGAAAATCAGTGTCAAGTAAAAAGAGTGCTATCGTTGTAGATCGAAACATTATTAGAAGACATGGACATTTAAACAGTTTAATTTAGCCTAATATAGGAAACATTTTAAGTAAAACAGCAAATGCATTTGGGAGCAAACACATAACACGCTAACAGCTCTAAAAGCATTTGTGCAGTGTGAGTTAAGTCGTTCTCTCACATTGTGTCGTTGTGCTCAGTCTTATTAAGGGTGTTATATGCATTCACGTCTATTCAGGCGTAATGTTTAGATTTTTAACATTTAAATGCATGTGTTTATTTAAGTGAAACGAGGCACTGCTACTGATCACGTCCTCCTGTTTTGCGTTTAACATTATTTCCCTCATCAAACTATAAAGCAGACGTGAACTTATTTTCTCCGAATTGCCAATTCTTACACAAGAGTCTTACAACTTCATAAGAAGGTTGCTGCTCATGTATGATGGTTATTTCACCCCTGTAGCTGATTTCTAATTGCAAACTAATGGTGTTACAAACTTACCCCGCGTTACAGCAGTCCAGAGTCTCTCCCATAATATTAACTTGATATCCGAACAACTAATGAGTCTCTTCTTTCTCCACAGGCTCATCCAGATATGAGCGCTGTGTTTGTTAGATTTAGATTGCTGGAAATCTAATACACACAGGTTGTTTATTGCTTACAGTAAATGTTTATATAATGGTCGTGTCACGTGCGTGTGTGTGTTTTCCAAGAAAAAAAAAAACGATTTCTGTTCTGTCAGACCTCGTGTTTCTCCTCTTTCCTCATCTTTTTGTTGATTTAACGGATGCAAGTCAATTACGCCGTAATACTTAACATAAATTACTGGGAAGGAACTTCATTGTGGAGAGAAGTTTGCGCATAAAGCAACTAAATAAAGAAAAAATATCTAAACACACACACACACACACACACACACACACACACACACACAAAAACTCCAAAAAATTCTGGGTTGTATTTAACCCAACAATGGGTCAAATATGGACCATCCCAAACGTTGTTTATTTTTTTTCCAATTTAATTTAAATAATTTCTTAAAATCAATGGTTGGGTTTATACATATTTTGACCCAACTATGGGTTAATGTACCCTAGTATTTTAGAGAGAATAATAATGCATAGCCTAGGCTATATTGTCATAATTTCTTCTCAAATAATTTAACATTCAGCGATTGCATGGTACTGAAAATGTGTAACTATTTTTAATCTGTTTTGCTCTCGTTAAAAAGGTCTGTGTATTTTTAATATTTGATTATTTGTATAATTTGATATATAATTAAAAGTATTTTAATGATATTTAATTTATTTCTCCTATTTGGTACAGAAATAGGCTGAAGGTGAGAGAACGGGTATAAAACAAATGGGACTCGAAGCTTGGGCAATATAAAAGCGCGAGATAGCGCTAATTTGCACTACATTTATAAAGGTTTGGCGTTTAACGAACGATTAACTAGCAGGACTCAAAACTTCAGATTATTTTGTGATTGTGGAACTTCAGAGGAAAATCCTATTAAAATTAAATTTTACCTGAAGAATAAATCTTGTCAGATTTGCAAACGAAGACATCCATCTTCACTTGAGAGGTGCGTGAATCCTACTTCTGTGGCTTAATGTAATTTAAGATGTTTTACATCAGGCATACTCCTCATCAGCTGTCGGAGTGCTGAATGAGCACTCCAGCTCATGCACATTTTTAAGAAAATATCATGCAAGGTATGTATGCTTCACGTTTATTTAATCCCAGTAAATTGAAACAATAATTGAAGAGAGTCTGCCAATCAAGCAAATCCAATTATTAGATCTCTTTTCCAAAGATTTACAAACACACTAAGCCTTGAACCCACCTAGCTGACTCATTCTGCATCAGCACATATGTTTTTGTGACTCCTGCATCAAATGAGGTGATTCATTGCTGGTTATTTTCTGCTACTCAGTTTATCATGTGCTGTCAGAAAGAGCTTACAATATAGCTTGATATCCAGCTCTTACTGTATTTCTATACCTTTTTAAAATGATCAATAGTTCAAGGAACTTTATTAACATCCTTTTATATTTATTTATTTTTGTATTTTTATGGGAAAACAGAGCCTACAATTGATTTTCAGTCTCAACAAACGCTCATGTTTAATTCATGTTTATTAGTACAGACATTGTTTATACATTACAAAATCAGATAAACATATAGATATTATGCAGTAGTTTAGTACATTACAAACACGACTGTATCTAACATGAAAGATCACTAATATAAGACGAGAAAACATTAAGTACATATAAATTCTTGGACATTGCCATGTTGCAACATTGGCAAACTTCATTGTAAACATTTCACACATTAAGGCACATTGTTGAGCAATTGATATGACACAATTTAAAAAACCTAAATGGGTTAACAGCCCAAATCATTCCGATTACAATTATTAGTGATTGTCTGAAGGCTGCTTCCCAGATAAATCAATTAGTGCACATGTTAAATCCATCCCTCACGTCTGGTTGTTTAATTTCCAAAGAGCACTGTCTGGAAGAGATGCTGGACACTGGATTCCTGAGGTGATCTGATTGACCATTTGAGTCAAACATAGCAGGATATGGCCTCAGTTTCTCCAGCAGCTGATGACAACTGTGGTTTTATAGGTATTTATACAGTTTTCCATGGCAGGAGCCTGTTTAAAGAGAAAAAAATGAAAAAGATTAATATCACATGGCTTACTGTCATGACAAATATAGGAAAATATACTGGTAACAACAAGGTGCTATTAAAATAAAATTTAATAATCATTTTATATACACAGAAAGCATATTAAATGCATGATAAAGTATGGGAAAATAATGTGTAATTGTCATTTAGTGTAATAAATATTTTAGTAAAATATAAAATAGCCTTATTAAAATATTCTCTAAACGGCAGTGGCAAAGTATAAAGATTTTACATGATAATGAATCATTATTTTGGGGCTGCACTGTGATCATGAAATAGGGGTATTTGATATGTCATTATACAAACGTGAGTGTGTTAAAGTCATGTCGGATAAACCGTATTTACGAGTTAAAAGTACACGAACGACGCCACACAGTCGTTATTACAAGAAAGAAACCACGAGTTGAGGGCGTGTCCATGAGAAACATGACGGAATCGATAGACGCAACGTCTGTCAGGCTTCATAGGCGTTTTTACTCTCATAAATGAGCTTTTTTTGTTTATTAAATAATTGAGAATTGTTTGGGAATCATTTGCTCCTCTTGTTTTATAACTATAGGTAACAAATCCTGCTTTATGCTCTTGTAATTTACCAAAAGAAGGTACACTGCCGTCTTGTGACGACGAAAGTGACTTGAACGCACCTGTCGTCATAATTACGCCTTGTCACCTTGTACAAACTTCCCAGGAGGACTTAAACGCAGCATGTATTTTTGGTGTATAAATTACACTGAATTACATTTTATTTTATTAGGTAAATCAATTTAAACTGTGTGATATTCATTATTTTTTGCATTCTGATGTAGCCTATATAAAAAGAAAACATCTTCATCCATCGACATTAGAAACAGATGCAACTATCTAAAGTTGCAGGCATGGTAGTGTTATTTTTAAGTGTCAGAAGTTGTTTTTGCATTGTTGAAAGAAGAATAAAAATACTCTATAAATAAAGACTCCTGTGTGCCAAATTAGACATTTGTGATGTCTTGAATGTCTCTCAAAATATCTGATTGACTGATATGCAAATGACCACCCTGCTTCAATGTAGATCAATCTACCAATCTTCAATAACCATCCAGTTCTGCTATTTTGAAAACGGGGATCTGAAACACAATACGGTGCAAACATACGTTTTCAGCCATTTTAATGGCTCTGTGTTTCACCACAAACGATAAAAGCGGATTCACAGGTTTGCAATATTCCTAAAATGTTAAAGGTAGTGTATTTTTGGAAAGGCCAGAGTCCATTTTGATGGCTTTTCATTTGTTGAGTTTAATGAAAACAATCAAGAATCTAAATTGCACTGTGTGTGTTATTGTACAATTTTACTGCATCATGTTCACTATGCTGAGCGGCCATTATAGTCTTAAAGACGATGGGATTTCGAGATCATTTCAAGTATTTTATATTGCTCCAAATAACGCAGTCAGTAAAAGAAAATCGGTTCTCCAGTAAAAGGTAACGCACACAACTTCATGACACTTCTACATTCATCCCCCATATTTGTTTTCAATCCCTCATTCTTCATTTGCTTCCAAAAGTGTTGCGAATCATTTCTATACCCCGTCACCCTTCGAATTTGTGTACGATGTGTACCAACGCCATTACCAGTTTTCCCAAATTATATGTAGAGAGGTTTATGGACAATTTAATCCCTGCAGGAGACTTGGCAAGACCCTTTTCTCTGTCAATTTTCACCCTCTGCTTCATTCAAACCCCCTCTCTCATTCTGCGCCTCTACAATGTGGGGTTTCTTTCTGTCTCTTTTTTTTTATTCCCGCATATCTTTTTTTTTCTTCTCCTCTAGCTCTCCCCCCCCCCCCCCCCCCAAAAAAAAAAAAAAACCCTCAGACAGCATGCAGCTTATGCAAATCACTGGCCTTTTATTCTCGTCCTCAGCCTTGAATGAGACCTCAAGAAAACACACACACACACACACACACACACACTCACACACACTACTGTAATGGGAACAGAGCCCTCCATGACATTCTAATGCACTATTTACCACAACGCTCCACTATGTTGATTATAGCAGAAATTTAATCATATTATAAAGTTTACCTAATATGTTTGCAACTGTCCACCCATAAACCAAATCACAACACTCTCAAAACCATTCTTCTATTTTTGTAGCAGTGAAGGATGAGGATTGGGCCATTTTTTTGCAAATCTTATACACAGAATTTTTTCTATAGTGGTCCATGAAGAACCATTTTTGAGGAACTCCTCTTGGTTTTTTTTTTGGTCTGAAGAACTTTTCTCCACCATAATATGTTTGTACAATGGTATAGTTCTTGGTGGAAACATCAATAGACGGGTTTCCATTCTGACATGAAGCAAATTATTTCAAAGTTTGCAAAAATGAAAAATACCAAGTGTAAATTGCACACGTTTCCATCAAGATGTTGGAGCAGAAATAGTCGTGCCCAACTGAGCCTGTTTTTTTTTTTTTTTTTTCCTTCACTTTCGTCAATTGGTGAAGTTTGTTTCTTGGTTTGGGACTTATAGAGCTGCGAATCGATTGATTTGCTCTTCAGCGTTTGGACTTTCAGCAGAGAAAATTAAACTACACTGAACTAAACTGACCTTCAACTCTGAAAACTTGATTGATGCAGTTTCAATTTACTAGAACTTCTATGTTAAGCTGTTTTGACACAATCTACATTGTAAAAGCACTATAGAAATAAAGATGAATTGAATTATTGGTAACCTGGTAAACAAAGTAACCATTATGGAGGCTACTCATTAGTCACATAGGTATAATGGGTGTTTATTTGATAAATGGCTGTCCATCTCCCATTATAACACTATTTTTAAAGTCCAAAACCACCTCAAGCGATATGGAAATCCAGCTATTGGCGATAAATAATCAATTGGGAATAAACAATTATTTTGAAGATAAAACTTAAACACTTTTCACTTAAACATTTTTCTTAATCTAATTAATCTAAGAACCTTTTCGCTACTGTCCTTTCATGGAATTTAAAGGTCTACTCTTAAGTTTTTCATTTGCAAAAAAAGGACATCATTGGAGGAATGAAAGGAAAGGAAATCTTCATGGAGCCATATATATAACATAAAACCTTTTTCCACTATAAAGAACTTTAAAGCATTGGAAAGGTTCTGAGATATAGATAATCATGGAACCTTTATAATGAATAAAGTGTTCTTTCCATATATTCTTACTCAGAAATTTCTATCTATCTATCTATCTATCTATCTATCTATCTATCTATCTATCTATCTATCTATCTATCTATCTATCTATCTATCTATCTATCTATCTATCTATCTAGTGTATTATTTTTAAGCAACACTCAAAAATGCTGGGTTCCTAATCGATTTTTGTTGGGACAACATGAAGGAATTAAGTTAACTTAGTTTTTACAAATTTAAGTGGATTGAACATAAAACAATTACGTTGACCCTTAAAAAACTCAGGAATTGTGTTGTTTCAGCTTTATTTTTATACTATAGTAAGTAATATGAACAAACTACAAGCGTATATTTTTAGTGAAGGATATAGTCTATTTAAGCTGTACATCAATTTAACCAAAAACCATTAACGAGGACATCGGGATTCGACTAGACGTTTTAGGAAAAGGGGGGCTGTTTACCAAAAAGTCATTGCGACAAGGAGGAGGGGGGGCTGATGAATATAAAGTGCTTGCTGCCATTCCCAGGGTCTGGAACACACACATACGCACACACAGGCAGGTTGTGTGTGTATATATAAGAGTGTGTGAGCCAACCAGCCTGACTTCCCTCAGACACTTTGACAGACAGGCCTTTTCACCAGCACATTTCTGGGGCGTCCAGCTCTCCTCCCTTAGCAACCGCCCCGAGTGGAGAGCCCCTCCAGCCGGACAGCAGGCCGCAGGGGTGGAGCGACAGGCCCGGACGGGTGTGGGTTACAAGGGGTGAGCTGGTTCACAGGGGTGGATGAAGAAGTTCCCAGTCTGGCTGGGACTCCCACAGGCAATGAACTTGAACTTGACTCTGATAGCATTAATGAGGATCACACTGCCTCATACTTATTTGCATATGCATTGGAGCGGGGGTTTTATTGTCAATTAAAAGCATAACAATGGTTTCATCGCTTTAAATGAAATAGCCGCTAAATGAAACAAAATAGTGCAACAAGAACCTAAACATACACTGTAAAATGTTATATGACAACAAAAGTTTCTGTTACTTGAATTATTTGTTTTAATAAATGGGTTCCACTCTCAATTTGTGTTGAGACAACATGAAGGAATTAAGTTAGCTTACTAGTTTTTTTCAAATTTAAGTGGATTGAACTTAAAACAATTAAGTTTCCCCAAAAAACAGCATAAATTGTGTTGTTTCAGCTCATTTTAAATAAGTAGTTTGAACCAATATCAAATGTAATTTTTTTGAGTGAAGTTTAACTTAATATTTTTAGTCAGTTTGACTGATGTAAGTTGAGATGACAAAAAAAGTTTAATTTCATTCAACAAAAAAAAGGTATGCAGCTATTTTTATTTACAAGGTAGAGTTTTAACGTATATGCAACAATTTTCAACTGGAACAGTTGTTTTTGGCTGTTTATTCACACAATCAATGTTTTGGGGCAGTAAAAATGCTAAAAACATATTATTGATGCATGATGCAGCATTTTAGTAGCTTTCCTATCGTTGTCGACTATGTATAAAAACATGAAGGGATACATGTAAATGGTAGCTTATTTTAAATAAGCTAATTAAGGCAACATTTTAATTTTGTACTAAAATTGAACAAAAGAGCACATGAATACTAAAACCAAAACTAAAATCTTTATAATTATTTTCTTTAAAGAAATTCAATTGAACCGTTATTTGTTTTCTATAGCCTGCAATGAAAAATAATTATTGCTGCCTAAAATGTTTTAGTTGAATAAAATGAACTGCTACCCAGTACTGAGTTGCGGCTAGAAGGGCATCCGCTGCTTAAAACATATGCCGGAATAGTTGGTGGTTCATTCCACTGTGGCAACCCCTAATAAATAAGGGACTAAGTTGAAGAAAAAATGAATGAAAATGATCTTTTCTAGTGATCTCAACTTAAATCAACTTTATTCATTCATTTTCTTTCGGCTTAGTCCCTTATTCATCAGGGGTTGCCACAGCGGAATGAACCGCCAACTATCCCAGCATATGTTTTACGCAACGGATGCCCTTCCAGCTGCAACCCAGTACTGGGAAACACCCATACACTCTCATTCTCACACACACTTACACAACGGCCAATTTAGTTAATCCAATTCACCTATGGTGCATGTCTATGGACAGTGGGGGAAACCGGAGCACCCCAAGGAAACCCACACCAACAAGGGGAGAACATGCAAACTCCACGCAGAAATGCCAACTGACCCAGCCGGGACTTGAACCAGCGACCTTCTTGCTGTGAGGTGACAGTGCTAACTACTGAGCCACCGTGCGGCCTTAAATCAACTTTATAAAACTAAAACATTTTTGTTGAAATATGATTAACTTACTAAAAGTAAGTTAAAGTAACAAAAACATTTGTTGTCATATATTTTTTTTTTACAATGTATTTGATAAAGACGAGCGTTATATTAAAAAAAATAGGATTGATAAAGTAGTAAACTGCAGATTTTGTAGATTAAACAAAGATTTTGTTTTAAAATAAAATATTATTTTAGTCAATCTACTTCAAAATGTTGTTTTAATGGCGTTAATTAATATATTTTGTGTAAGGTTTACTACCAATTTTGTATTTGTAAGTTTTTTCATTTCATGGTTCCAATTGAAGGTATGGTTCACGCACAAATTTTAAAAACGTGTTAAGATGTCCTTTAAAAAACATTTTCGTCCATAAAATGATAGTCATTCATTCATTCATTTTCCTTCGGCTTAGTCCCTTTATTCATCAGGGTTCGCCACCGCGGAATGAACCGTCAACTTATCCAGCATATGTTTTACACAGTGGATGCCCTTCCAGCTGCAGCCCAGTACTGGGAAACACCCATACACACTCACATACACACACATACACTACGGCCAATTTAGTTAATCCAATTCACCTATAGCGCATGTCGCCAACATGGGGAAAACATGCAAACTCCACACAGAAATGTCATCTGGCCCAGCCGGGATTTGAACCAGTAAGCTTCTTTCTGTGAGGCGAAAGTGCTAATCACTGAGCCACTGTGCCACCCAAAATGATAGTCAAAAGGGTTTAAAACTTTTATTACACTCAAAAAATGGTGTTTGCTCTTTGTTCAAACTACTTCTTTAAAATGAGCTGAAACAACACAATTCTTGAGATTTTTTTTTTTGGGGGGGGGGCAACTTAATTGTTTCATGTTCAATCCACTTAAATTTGTAAAAATGAATGGTAACACTTTATTTTGATGGTCCATTTTAATATTAGTAGACTGTCTGCTTAATATCTGTTGATACTGCTCCTTCAACAGACATTTGACTGACTATAAGAAACTTTGCAAGTACATGTCAACTTACACTAACACTAACCCCAACCTAACAGTCAATTTATAATCTAATGAGAATTAATGGCATGTAAATGCAATGTAACTTAAATTCAACAAACGGACCATCAAAATAAAGTGTGAACAAACAAATAAGCTAACTTAATTCCTTCATGTTGTCTCAACACAAATCGATTGTGTGGAACCCAGCATTTTTTTTTTACTGTGTACTTAACATTCAACCGAGAATAATTACAATACATCAACAACAATTTTTCAATAATCTGTAAACCTATATAGCATTTATATTTGCTAACTCGCTTTATTAGGAAGTAAAGTGGACAAAAAGTAAAGCAAGACGTGAGCATCGATCATTACATCTCAAGGTCTTTTCTAATGACAGGAGCACGGTCTTGACTTTTTAGTGATGCCCTTTGCTCTAGCGTCATCCAGCTACTTATGTGCGTATGAGTGTCTCTCTCTCTTTCATTTTTACTGCTTTATTACAAATTACATCACCAGGAACTTTTCAACGCAACTCCATTCAGGTCATTCCAACTTCATCTTTAGCACTTTGCATTGTTATCCACAAAAGGAGAGTCTTTAAAGAGCACTGAAAGAACTGGTTCAAAAGTGACCTCAATTTTTTTTTTTCAAGGTTGCGCCCTCAATACAATACAAAAATGATGATTTCAATGGCACAGACCTGAATAATAAGGATCAAAAATGTGCGTTTGTCTTCTATACTGATTTGAAGTCACAGGAGTGTACTTTCATAGGATTAGATTGAGATTAAAAGCACACTTAAAAGCACAGTTCACCTACAAATGAACATTTTGCCATCATTTTCTGACCCTTATGTTGATCCAAGCCTGTATGACTTACTTTCTTTTGTTAAACACACACACACAACATATTTTGGAAGCCAAAGAAAGTAATTATATGATAAGTATGACAATGTATGTTTTTATGTTAATTATTAATCAATAAACTAAGTTAGTCATGTTTGTAACTTATTTTTTAAGGTGTATAAGCTGTATTTTAGGGCGATACGGTAAATCATTGGTTAGCACTGTCACCTCACAGCAAAAAAAGGTCGCTGGTTCGAGACCCAGCTTGGCCAGTTGGCATTTCTGTGTGGACTTTGCATGTTGTCCCTGTGTTGGCGTGGGTCCACAATCAAAAGACATGCGGTCTAAGTAAACTGAATAAACTAAATTGGCTGTAGTGTGTGTGTAAATGTGTGTGTATGGATGTTTTCCAGCACTGGGTTTCAGCTGGAAGTTCATCCGCTGTGTAAAACAAGTGCTGGATAAGTTGGCGGTTCATTCCACTGTGGTGAATAAATGGACTAAGCCGAAGGAAAATGAACGAATGAAGCTGAATTTTAAATCTAACTTGAGTTATAATGACTGAATTGAATCATTTAAGTCAATGATTTTTTTTTATTTTTACAGCGCAGATCTAAACGTTGTAAATTTGACTAGTTCTGCGACTCAAAGATCTTTATGTTCTATATTTGATCTGAAAAATACCTTTTAAAGTGGACCTATTATGCCCCTTTTAAAAAGTCTCTAATGTCCCGGGAGTAAGTTTCAGCTCAAAATACCCAACAAATAATGTTTTATAACTCTTTGAAACTGCCCCTTTTAGGTTTTGATCCTAATTGTGCCATTTTGGTGACTGTCACTTTAAATTCAAATTGATTGTGCTCTTTTCAAAAGAGGGCGGAGCTACAAATGTGTCAGCATATTGGCAGATTCAAAAACAAGACTAACTAGAAAGTCAATCAAAGTGTTTCTGCAGGCTGTTTTCATGACGTGTAATTGTAAAAAAAATTAAATTAATAAATGTTTACCATTAGAAGCTGGATATATTGACAGACTGTTGCCACACAACTGTTTAAACCCCTTATAAACGTGATTTGTGCATAATAAGTCCCTATTAAAACCCATAAAAATATTCTTATTTAGGATTTTTGTCTTGCTTTCCGATAAAAAGATCTTAAAGGATGTTTTATAGTCAAATTTATTAAGGCCCAAAAAATATTCTTATTTAGAAATTTTCCCTTTTTTCCAATACAAATATCTAAACATTCTAAATTTGACTATGACAAATACCTTTAAGGGCCCCCAAAAATCATCTTATTAAGAGTTTTTGTCTTGTATTCTGATCAAAGGAGGATTAAAGGAGTTTTTTACAGTCAAATTTCAAACATTAAGATCATTGTATCGCAAAACAAAACAAAAATTGTAAATAAGATTATTTTTGGGGGGGTCTTCATGTTCTAAATTTGACTATGAGAATTACCTTTAAGACCCCCAAATTTGTTCTTTTTTTTCAACACAAAGATCTAAACATTCTAAATTTGACTATGAAAAATACCATTAAGACCCATAAAAATATTCTTATTTAGAATTTGTCTCGTTTTTGATACAAAGTTAAAGCTTCATAGTTAAATTTAGAACATAAAGGCCCAGTTTCACAAACAGGGCTTAGATTATGCCAGGACTAGGCCTTAGTTAAATTAGGCTATTTAAGCCACATTTATAAAAATGGCCTTAGAAAAATTTATTACTGGTGTGCACCTGGAGAAATAAAATGACATTGATGTATTTTAAGACATCTCACTGCCAGTCATTTTGAGTTGAGACAGCTCAAACATGCAATTTAATCTTGACTAGCCTTAAACCTTGTTTGTGAAACCGGGGGTAAGACCTTAAAATTATTCTTATTTACAATTTTTATATATTTTTTCCTGATACAAAAATTAACTATGAAAAATACCATTAAGAACTATTACTATTAAAAATATTTGTCTTGTTTTCCCATACCAAAATCTTAAAGGAATTTTTCATAGTCAAATTTAGAACATTAATATCTTTTTATCGGAAAACAAGACAGAAATTGTAAATAAGAATATTTTGGGGGGTCCTAATGTTCAAAATTTGATTGACAAATACCTTTAAGGCCCAAAAAATATGTTTTCTGATACAAAGATATTAATGTTCTAAAATTCCTTTAAGATCTTTGCATGGGTAAACAAGAGAAAAAAATAGAAAAAATACCTTCAAGACCCCCCAAAAATAATCTTATTTAGAATTGGTGTCTGATAAAAAGATCTTAAAGGTATTTTTCATAGTAATTTAAGATCCGAAAAATATTCAAATTTTTCTCTTTTTTTTAACACTAATATCTAAACATTATATATTTGACTATGAAAAATAGCTTTAAGACTCAAAAAAAAAAATCTTATTTAGAATTTTTGTCTTGTTTTCCAATAAAAAGATCTTAAAGGAGTTTTTCAAAGTCAAATTTAAAACATTAATATTTTTATTATTGGAAAACAAGACAAAAATAAAAATTTTAATTAGGAGTATTTCTTTCTACCTTTAAGACCCCCAAGAATTCTAAATAATATAAATAATAATTCTAAATAATTGTTATTTAGAAATATTAAAATTTTTCAGTCTTAGACCACCAAAACTATTCTTATTGCGAATTTGTGTCTTTTTTTCCCCAACACAAAGTTGCTTTTAGAAATTTAGCTGTATTTAAAAAAAATTAGATCACATTCTAAATTTGACTTCATAATTCCATATCTGTGCTTAAAACAAGAAACTATATGCCAGTGGGTTCAGAAAGATGTGCTCTCAGTGTCTCTATTGTTGCTCTGGATTACCTGCGTCTAACAGTTGAGTTTAGATCAGTTGAGCTGACTGTGGGTCTTTTAGCTCCCTGTTATTCCAGCCTGAGTCCTGCTCGGGAATCCCAATCCCAGGCTTTTCAGGGCCACTTGTCCAAGGAGAGGGGGGGAGAGAAAAAAGGCGGGGGAAACCATTTGAAAGCTCCCCCGTAGCTGATACAAAGCTGAGAACAACCCTTCGCCGGATAATCGCGTTTATCCTAAGATTAAGACTAGATCGACAGCTGAGGTATCCAAGGGGAATTTTACCGTAAAAAAAAAAAAAAACACACACACACAATGGTCTTTAACGCAAACCCATGAGATGATTCAGAGTGGTTTCCAGCCACTGTTCATTTCGCAGCTATGACCACAGATGAAAAAGATACGTATTGCTCATCTACCCTTGTCTTCATTAACTCTATCCACTATCAATCTAGGATTAATAAAAAAAAATATTATTATATAACAAGCTAAGACACAAAATGACAAATTAGATATAGTATTTTATTACCCACAGTCTAGATATATAATATTTAGCATAATATGATATCTATCTATACAAATATATATATACAAAATATCCATCCATCCATCCATCCATCCATCCATCCATCCATCCATCCATCCATCCATCCATCCATCCATCCATCCATCCATCCATCCATCCATCCATCCATCCATCCATCCATCCATCCATCCATCCATCCATCCATCCATCCATCCATCCAAAAAAAAGACAAAATATATATATTTATGATGTCCATCCATCCATCTGTCTATCATACAAATATATAGGCAAAATATCTATCTATCTATCTGTCTGTCTTTCTGTCTGTCTGTCTGTCTGTCTATCTACCATACAAACATAGACAAAATTTGTTTATGATATTTATCTATCCATCCATCTGTCTATCATACAAATATAGACTATCTATCTATCTATCTATCTATCTATCTATCTATCTATCTATCTATCTATCTATCTATCTATCTATCTATCTATCTATCTATCTATCTATCTATCTATCTATCTATCTATCGTGCAAATTTATTTATGTTTGATATCTATCTATCTGGGCGAAGCGATGGCACAGTGGGTAGCACAATCGCATCACAGCAAGTAGGTCGCTGGTTCGAGCCTCGGCTGGGTAAATTGGCATTTCTGTGTGGAGTTTGCATGTTATCCCCATGTTCACGTGGGTTTCTTCCGGGTGCTCCGGTTTCCCCCACAAGTCCAAAGACGTGCTACTGGTAAATTGGGTAAGCGAAATTGTCCGTAGTGTATGTGTGTGATTGTGTGTGTATAGGTGTTTCCCAGTGATGGATTGCAGTTGGAAGGGCATCCACTGCGTAAAACATGTGCTGGATAAGTTGGCGGTTCATTCCACTGTGGCGACCCCAAATTAATAAAGGGACTAAGCTAAAAAAAAAATGAATCCATCCATCCATCCATCCATCCATCTATCTATCTATCTATCGATCATGCAAATATGTAGACAAAATATGTTAATGATATCTATTTCTGCTATATATGTTCATGATATCTATCCATATTATCCATTGTATGGTCATGATTATGTAACAAAATCATTCATATCACAACTATATTTAATCATATAGCAAAATATATAATGCATGTGTAAACTGACTTCAATACAAAACCCTAAAAAATATCAACACAAGTGTGAACTGTCCTGGAAAGCAGAACTAGCGGTTTCCATTAAAGCTGCAGTCATATAATATACGTTTCCAAATCTAATCTGACACAAAGTTTTTATCATGAGAGAGAGAAATGAAATCTCACAGAGCTGGCTCTTTCGGAAAATAAATATGTGAAGCCCTATAACGCCGGACGTAAAGATGACATATGACAGGGAGAAAACTGTTAGTATGCCAGACAAATATTCCCAGATAGCAAACCTCCCATAGGCCTTTGATATTAACATGCCAGCTGCAGCAACTGCCACATGGGGCCACAGACTGAGAGCCAGACAGTAAAAGCCCTCCCCCCATATCCCACAGCTCTTCTCCAAAACTGCACTTTTTTTCTTCTCCATATCTTTTCAGTTCTATTCAAGCATCATTGTATAGCACTTTTCATAATAATTCATGTAATAAAAGTGTGTGTTATTACATTACAGCCAAAAATCAGAAGGTTAAGGTGTTATAGGATGGAGAATATACACACAAACATATCCATAAATTAGTAGTTTTCCATATTTTGTGATTCTTCTTTTTATTTTTCCCAGTTTATTTATGCTTTTTAATTGCATTATGGGACCTTGATCTTTCTTCCAACACCCTTTAACCTTGAAAAGTTGGAAAAAGGGACTATTATTGACGTCTTTAATAGTATAAAGTGATATATTGTCTGGGTTGGTGTTGTATATTATGCTACAAAAACCTTGTAATAAATTGCAAGCACATTTTCTGTTATTTTGCAGACGTATTTCTCTATATATTTGTTTTATACTATTTCAGCCTACTAAGATGTCAATAAATAATGTCTTATAATGCAATTCACAATTGTAAATAAACAGAAAACACTTGTATAACAGATATATATATATATATATATATATATATATATATATATATATATATATATATATATATATAGTGTCCTTTTCGAAAAGTTGATATCTATGTGGATAATACTGTCAATGAAGTGTATTTGTGTTTTGTTTAACATTGTCCTTGAATATCTTAATGCTCAGTGTATATCTTAACATTAGTTGATTATCTCGACCCATTTGTTTTTCTGCAATGCTGGTGTTGAGATTAGAAATCCTCAGTTATAGCAATCAGATACTTCTTTTAGTGCATCCCACATCAATAATTCCTCCTTTCTTTTTTTTGCGACTGCTGTGAAATGCTGCCGCTGTCCCGGTGCAAACTTTCTCTGTGGTTTTCTGTATCACTGCCTCCATTTTACTGGGTAATATATTGTAATGGAGCTTTAATTAATTGCTTGCCCAACCGCTGTGCCCTGGCAGAAGGGGGGAGAGGAAGGAACTGTCCTTCAAATTCAACTTGAACGCTTTCAATTCGTGATGCGCGTCGTGCATTTTAGCAAATAAACAAACTGGACACAAACCGATGAGTTGCTTTGACTCAAAATTTGGTCAAATATTGACAAAGCCAACAGCTCCCACATGAAAAAAATAGTATAGTAATTTTTAGTTAACCCTATAGTGCCTTTGAAGCATATTATATTATATTATATTATATTATATTATATTATATTATATTATATTATATTATATTATATTATATTATATTATATTATATACAAATCTCTGTTAATGAATGCTACAGCATATAGCATTAACTATACTATATGTAGAGTGCAACATAAAATGATTCCCTTATAATATACAGCTGGTAAATATTTTGCATATTTACTATAAATTACTATAGTATTTTTTCATGTAGGTAATTTAAAAGATTAACCCTTAAACATTGGGTTTTATAGAGTGACACATTGAGATATAGAACTTAAAATGCTTCCCTTATTTTATACTAGTAAATATTTTGTATATTTTCTAGGAATTACTATGGTATTTTTTCATGTGGGCTGGGTCAAAAATGCTATTTGTTTTTATAAAGATTGACCTTTAAACTTTAGATTTAAGCAACCAACTTTTTTTAAAAGTGCACACGCTAAGATATACAACATAAAATATTCTCTTATATTATACAACTAGTAAATATTTAATATATTTTTTTAGAAATTACTATAGTTTTTTTACTATAAAAGATTAACCCTTAAACTTTAGGTTGAAGCAACCAACTTGGTGAACATTTTGCATATTTACTATCCATTACTAAAGTATTTTTTTATTTAGGTAATTTAAAAGATTAACCCTTAAACATTGGGTTTTATAGAGTGCACACACTAAGATATACAGCATAAAATGCTTCCCTCATACTATACAACTGGTGAATATTTAGCATATTTACAATAAATTACTAGTATTTTTTCATGTGGGCTGGGTCAAAAATGTTATTTTAAAAGATTAACCCTTAAACTTTTAAGTTTAAGCAAACAACTTTTTTTTTTTTTTTTTTAAATGCACACACTAACATGTACAACATAAAATTCTCCCCTTTTACAACTGGTGAACATTTTGCATATGTACTATAAATTGCTATAATATCTTTTCATGTTGGCCGGGTTAAAAATGTTACTATAAAAGATTAACCCTTAAACTTTGGGTTTAAGCAACCAACTATTTTTTTAATAAAGTGCACATGCTAAGATATACAACATAAAATGTACATGTTTATATTAAACAACTAGTAAATATTTAGTATATTTTCTAGTAATTACTATAGTTTTTTTCCATGTTGGCTGGGTTAAAAATGTTATTTTAAAAGATTAACCCTTAAACTTTGAGTTTAAGCAACCACCTATTTTTTTCAAGTGCACACACTAAGATATACAACATGTATAACATTCTTATATTAAACAACAAGTGACTATTTTGCATATTTACTAGAAATTACTATAGTATTTTTTAATGTAAGCTGGGTTAAAAATGTTATTTGAAAAGATTAACCCTTAAACTTTGAGTTTAGTCAACCAACTATTTTTTTTTTAAGTGATACATCATAAAATGCTTACCTTGCATTACACAACTGGTGAATATTGTGTATAACCACTCTAGTATGCACTACAAAAATCTTGTGCATGAGGGTGATTCCTGACCGCACAAGTGTACAATGGTGCTAAAACACACTCTCGACGCAGCCGCACGAAATAAAGCCGTTCCCTGAGGATAGTCTCTTAGGGTTTTGGTGCTAATTTAGGCATCTGGCCCTGTCTGGGCCTGAGCATCTTTCTCAGCTTATTACCCTCCGCTGTCTCTGGCACTCCATCCATACAGACAATGGTGGGAAACAGGGGGGACTGCGAACCCACGTCAAGTGCTCGCCGTACAATGCTGCCATTGTAGAAAAGGAGAGGGGTCTGGAATAATAATGTGGGCACTATCAAACTGTTTACCAACACGGAGCACACAGCGGACGATTTATGAGAAATCAGCATTTAGGGTTTTGCTATCGATGTTTGGATAATGTGTGAAAAAAAAAAAGTTTTAATATGATAAACATGTTTTTCTTCATAAACTGAGATGCAAATGACCTTATGTTGAAGTGATTGCTGTGCCAGACACCTTAAGAGATCTTTCTGGCTTTTTTTCTGGACAAGAAAAA
The DNA here is from genome assembly GCA_903798195.1 of Danio kyathit. Taxonomy (NCBI): domain Eukaryota; kingdom Metazoa; phylum Chordata; class Actinopteri; order Cypriniformes; family Danionidae; genus Danio; species Danio kyathit. The sequence continues at coordinate 17,225,533 of LR812525.1, forward strand.
TATAATCATAGTCACAGCTAAATAAAAATGCACATCCACAAAGTGCACTAAGTGCTAAAAAAAAGTCATATTTATTTTTATTTGAAGTATTTATCAAGTATGCATTTGAACTGGAATTATTATTGCATTATTTTCTCTCTTCTGCTCGGTGCAGACAGATCAAATATTTAATTTTACTCGTGCATGCGTATGGATTCCAACCATACGCGTTCTGTTTGACTGAAAACACAAAGAACTGGTAAACCACAAAAACAATACACAGTTCAGTGGATGATTTGCATATTGAAAACTGGAAAAATCTGGTATGGGTTTGGCATCGTGCCAAGCGGCATAATTAACACTTTTCAGCCACTGCTCTGCAGCAGTCACATTATGCTCTGACAAGCATCCACTCCCCCTGCTCGACCGCTTATATTCACACACACACACAACAGCAACACACAAATGCAAAGCTGAACATTTATTTTTGCTTCTGTACATTTGCAAAGAACACATTTCATGTTAAACCGTCTACATCTCTTAAATCATTATGTGCATTTTGGGCGAATGCTATGTTGTGTAAGAGTAGTGCTATAGATTCTCTGTTTAAGGATGAAAAAGGGGGAAGAAAAACGAGTTTTGTGTCCCTATCTGAGATATTTAAGCACTGAAGGTCTTTTACATAAAACCCAGAGAGATGAAGAGAGAGGAAACCCCTCCCCCTCACAGCAAGATACAGCAGCCTAATTAGAAATTCTCTATTAAAGGTACAGCTTCTCATTTCCAGGCTACTATTTTGTACAAGGACAAGTTTAAATTGAGCCTTTTTGTAAAAATATGGAGACCTTCAGTTTTGATCGTCTGGAATAATATGTTGTGCTTTGTGTATTTATAAGAAAATATATATACAGTTGAAATCAGAATGATTAAACCCCCTTTGAAATTTGTTTTCTTTTTTAAATATTTCCCAAATGATGTTTAACAGAGCAAGAAAATTTTCACAGTATGTCTGATAATATTTTTTCTTCTGGAGAAAGTCTTATTTGTTTTAATTCGGCTAGAATAAAAGCAGTTTTTAATTTTTTAAAAAACATTTTAAGGTCAATATTATTAGCCCCTTTAAGCTATTTTTTTCCGATTGTCTACAGAACAAACCGTCGTTATACAATAACTAATTACCCTAACCTGCCTAGTTAACCTAATTAACCCAGTTAAGCCTTTAAATGTCACTTTAAGCTGTATAGAAGTCTCTTGAAAAATATCTAGTAAAATATTATTTACTGTCATCATGGCAAAGATAAAATAAATCAGTTATTAGAAATGAGTTATTAAAACTATTATGTTTAGAAATGTGTTGAAAAAATATTCTCTCCGTTAAACAGAAATTGGGGGAAACAAACAGGGAAAAAAATAAACAGGGGAGCTAATAATTCAAAGGATTTAATAACTCTGACTTCAACTGTATATATATATATATATATATATATATATATATATATATATATATATATATATATATATATATATATATATATATATATATATAATCATTTCCATATATTATGTATGCATTGACACAAATGTGCTGTGTTAAATCTTAAATCTCCAGCAAGTTCACTGTCTGTAATCTTTTTTTTTTTTTTTTTTTTTTTTTGCCTATTACAGGCTTGTGAGAAATCCTAAATCACACTATCTCTAGCTGTTTACTTTAAACGTATGCACAGCATTTGCATTTGTCTGTGCAAATATGAAAAAAGCTAAAATCCTGCTTAAATATCTCCAAAATCACGTGTTTGCATTCAGACTCGTTTCTGAGTGCATATTTATCTCTTGGAAATTTCTAGAACGCATGCAAGGACCGCATAATTCTCTTCAGGAATAAAAAGCAATTGCCAACACAGACAGAACACAACATCAAAGTGTCTTTGAAATTCAAACATTTGAATTCAAATTTAAATGCAAACGTTCGAAATATAGAAGGCTGCCACGTGCCGTTGTTAAAGCGCTGCTGTGCCTTTAATTGGGGGCTCAGTCCTCGCTGCTTGTTCCTATGCAATTATGTTAATATGCAGAGCTTGTCTGGTCTTTTTCATTAACAGAGGCGCTTGCATCATTGTTTCCTTTATTTGTAAGCTCCACGGGCACCTTCCGTACTCCAGTGATCTTTTTTACGCGTCTTTTTTGATGGGCTATTCTGCCAAGCCTCCTCTTTTAGGATAAAATGTCAGTCTTTTTCTTTTCTTTTAAATGCTCATTTATGGACAACGAGGTCTTTTAGGCACGCAGGGTTTCCACGCTCAGTAAGTATGCAAAAATGGTTTTCTGTTATTACGAGGAGGATTCAGTGGCTTTAAATATTCAATAGATGACGCATCATTTGTCTCGTCTTCGCATTTTAATACATTTCAATGCATTTCTCCGAATATTTACGCTCTGTTCATTCGTGTTGTTTTGGTTAAAGCGCAAAAAAGCAAGGCAAATTTGTCATCCTAGAGCAAATATGCTTTCCGAATGCCTGTGTTCCACCTATTCGAATCATTTTTCCTTGCAGCACGGCTCTGCATATCACTAGCAATCCATTATGACGCAACCAGTCACCTTTGTGAAGTACATTTCAGCATCTTCCATCCATTTCAATGACATAACATGCAGCTCTCTGCAACCGAGCGGCCTGCGTGTACGTTTCCGTTTACCACGTAACATCCTAGGGAACCAAGCGGGCAATGTTAGTACCTCTCGCCTTTTGACCAGCTAATGATACAAACTGTGGCTATTTTAAGAGGCAGCAAACATCATTAAAGCATGGCACAGTGTGGGAGCCGGTAGACCTCTTCTCTAACATTAAAGTTGGGCAGGGTAGAGCACATGCTATTGTAAGCATGGTGAGGGGCACTTGGCACCTTTGTGTCAGTAATTTGGCGTATCATTAAGCTGGAGAAACAAAAGTGCTCTTCAGTACAGGTCCACTCTGTAGCATTGGTCAAGAGGAAGCTGTATGTCAATTAACTTAGTCTCTCGAGTGAGTTCAAGCAGCTCTTGCTTTTTGGTTTCATCTAAAAATAATAATACAAATTTGTGTTATTGTCAAATTTGGTATTGGGTTGCATGATTTTGTACTGGCCCAACACACAACACAACATCCAGTCAAATAAAGGGATAGTTCACCCAACATTTACTCATCCTTCACTTGTTCCAAACCTGTTTGACCTTCTTCTGCTGAACACAAAAGAAGATATTTTGAAGAATGCTCAAAACCCATAACCATTGACTTGCATAGTATTTGTCAATGGTTACAGGTTTCTAATACACTTCAAATGATCTTCTTTTATGTTCAACAGAAGAAAGAAACACTCCATAGTGAGTACATTTCCATTTTTGGGTGAACTACCTCTTTAATTGACTGGAAGTTGTGTTATGTAATAGGCAAGTACAAAATTGCACCATTTTAACAACAACACCAATCTTGCCTATTTTTAATTATCATTATTATGTAGATAAATAAAGGTTTGGAACCATTTGAGAGTGAGTAAATGAGTGAATTTTCATTTTTGGGTGAACTATCCCTTTAAGTTGTGTTATGAATTAGGTAAATACAAAAATGGACCAGTTTGACAACAAAACAAGTCTTGCAAATTTTTAACTATTATTATTATTATTATTACTATTATTATGTAGATAAATAAAGGTTTGGAACCACTTGAGCGTGGGTGAATAATGAGTAAATTTCATTTTTGGGTGAACTATCCCTTTAATTGACTGGAAGTTGTGTTATGTATTAGGTAAATACAAAATTGCGCCAGTTTGACAACAATACAAGTCCTGACAATTTATTATTATTATTATTATTATTATTATTATTATTATTATTATTATGTAGATTAATAAAGGTTTGGAATTAGTTGAGGGTGGGTAAATGATGAGTAAATTTTAATTTTGGGGTGAACTATCCCTTTAATTGACTGGAAGTTGTGTTATGTATTAGGTAAATACAAAATTGCGCCAGTTTGACAACAATACAAGTCCTGACAATTTATTATTATTATTATTAATATGTAGATTAATAAAGGTTTGGAACCACTTGAGGGTGGTAAATAATGAGTAAATTTTTGGGTGAACTATCCCTTTAATTGACTGGAAGTTGTGTTATGTATTAAGTACAAAATCATGCAAACACCAGTTTGACAATAACACAAGTCTTACCAATTTTTATTATATATATATATATATATATATATATATATATTAGATGAATATACCTTTGGAAACACTTGAGAGTGAGTAAATAATGAGTTAATTTTTATTTTTGGGTGAATATCCGTTTAATTCACTGGAAGTTTTGTTATGTATTAGGCAATTACAAAATCGTGCAAACAAATGTCAATTTGACAATAACACAAATCTTGCCGATTTTTAATTATAATTATTATTATTTAGATGAATAAAAGTTTGGAACCATTTGAGGGTGAATAAATAATAAGTACATTTTAATTTTTGGGTGAACTATCTCTTTAACTATTTAAACACAAACCCACAGCAGAACCAGGCATTCATTAGCGTTCAAAGCTCGCTACAAATCAGAAGCTCTTTATGCATATCAGAGTGTGTGCATATAGATAATGTCTCACGTGCTAATTAGTCGGGCAAGATGAGAGCCTGATTTTTTTTAATGCAAAAATGATGTGGGGCCTAATCTTACGTCGCACTGAAAAAAGCTACGAACAAATCGTTTTTTTTTTTTTTTTTTTGTCGTTTTATATTTCAAACGACCCGGCCAATCATAATAAGCTAGGCTGATACAAGCAACGATGCAGCTTACCTCATGCCAACACAGCCATTTTAGGGAGCAGCAGCCAGTTTCTCCATCAAGATGGCTTCCTGAAAGCACACCCCTCATTCAGTCTTCCAGCATCTGGTGGTCCGTGGCAACTGGCAGCCTCTTTGTCCCCATTGGCACTTGGGATGTAGGCTCTCGCTCCTTTCTTTTTTTTTACCCCCTCTTTTTTTTTCTCCGGGGGCACAGATGGCACTAAATGCTTCCGTTGACGATGAAGGGAGGGGAGCTGGTAGAAGAAGGATGAGGGTTCACTATTATTTTTCTTTTCTTTCATTTGGACAATTGCACCATTTTTTCCCCCTCTCCCTCTCTCCAAAAAGGCAGTGTAAATGGCTGGCAGTTGCTAAGGGGAAACAAGAAAATAAAGGACAAAAAAGGCCCTTTTATCACTGCCAAAGCAGATGTCATGGCAACTGCTATATATTATTTCTTTAGCGAATATAAACGCTATCAGGCAACTATAATTTCTCGACGGTGTCACGCTGAGTAACTTCATCAGGAACAGACAATCAGGAGAGGGTGGTGTTAGAAATGTAAATAGTCCAATCGTCCAAAGGCATGCAGGTCTGGCTTTCGCCATTGCTGGTCACTGTGTAGGTATACCGAATCACCCCACATCAATTACTGTCCACCCATAATTTCATTGAATAACCCTTATTGGATTGGGCTAGGTAACCAGTTTAGCAGGAAAAGATCATTGTTAATGAATGATGACAGAATTTCTTTGCTCGCATTAATTTTACATAAAGTAATATGCCATGTGATAGTGGCCCATACATTCGTATCATTATCGAGATGGAGACGGACATATAATTTCCTCTCTCTGATCATTTATCGCATTGAAGCCTTTGGCCTAATGTCCTAGAGTCATGCTAACCACATATTCTCAGCCATGTTGAAACAGGTTTTGATTTAGATTTATTTTCTTTCTTTATACGCAGGTTGTGTTTAATGCTTTGAGAGATTTTTCTTGAGATAATTATGTGCTTTGCTTTTTCTTCTGCTGTGGTTAACAGCTGTGGCAAAGCTTTCTTTATATATAATTTCACATCGTCTGGAAATGTGCAACATCTGTATAATACCGTATGATTTAAACAGCAAAAATAAACATGCCATAGAGCATAATGGAATTTAAAAGTGATTATGACTTACTCTTTGCTGTAAAGAAAGTGTTGGTAGCTAAAGCACAAATGTGAATATCAGCAATTTTATTAATGCCAAATATCCTAATTTGCCATTTTAACAGAAGAAATCCACTCGTGCATAAACATAAAAAGCATCTATAGGTCATGCAAACGACCAAGACAAAGCTTTTTATGAATATGCATGTTTGTATAGAGATATAAACCGATATTTCGATTTTCAGATAAAGATATTTGCCATTTTATTAGATGAAATCTAACCGAGCATAAACATAAGAAGCATCTATAGGTCATGCAAATGACCAACACAGAGCTTTTTATGAATATGCAAGTTTGTATAGCGACATAAACTGATATATAGATTTTCAGAAAAAGATATTTGGCATTTTATTAGAAGAAATCCACTCGTGCACAAACAAAAAGCATCTATAGGTCATGCAAATGACCAACGCAAAGCTTTTTATGAATATGTATGTTTGTATAGCGATATAAACCGATATATAGATTTTCAGATAAAAGATTTATGTAATGCATGTAGTGTCTTAGGCTTGATTGGGGATTACTATTTGCATTTGGCAGCTTTCAAGTGCATGTATTCATTAGCATATACTTTATGATTTACTGTGTGTTTGAATCAGATTAACTCTATACAACTAATTGTTCTAATTACAATGTTGCTTTGATTGCACTTACCAGATGGCGTTTTCTCCCTTAACTCCAGTCCTCCGGTCTCTCACAAAGACACTGCAGTCTGAGAGGCTACAATAAGTTGAAAGAAATAAAAATAATTATTTTAAATATTATATTAAAAATATTTATCAGAATATTTTTGGGTTTTTACAAACTCATTTAAATTATTGGCAATTTACAAACAACTAAATGACAGCCAGATAATGAGCCTTGGATTGAAATGCTTAGGAAATGACTAATTTGTGCTTTTAAGTCACACATGGCATGTGAGATATTTATTTCATGTGGAGAAGAATGCAAAATCAGCGCTTGAAACATTCTTTGTGCTATTCATATTTTATTTAAATACTGTTTAAGCTCATGAAGACTATTTCCTTCTCTCTTCATTAATTTTAATTGGCACTCTTAGAGGAGTTGCACATCCTGTTGTTCTATTTATAGGCTTAGACACCTTTCTTCCTTTCTATAAGAATAAAACTATGCATCTTGTGTATTTAGTGCATACATTTATTAGCATTTAGCAGTAAAAAAAAAGACTCCAGATTAAATTAGCCTACACCTCATGTACACACACCATTTATTTCTGTAATTATTTAAATACTAGATTGTGATTGTTTCAGAAATATGTTATGCTATTGTTTCATTTAAAGATAAACAGAAAAAAAGGTTTGATATATTTCTGAAGAGCATATGTGTGTGCGCTTGTGTCGCAGAGCTCCATAAACGTTATATAATGATTATCAATAATGATTATAATGATTTTTAATTGTAAACTCTTTCAATATTATTTGCTTTTGTACATTTTACCCCACGGTGAAATGGTGGCGCTATTTAATAAGTATGCCACAAAAGGCCACATGCAAAATTAGCATATTCCGCTTCTTGTCTTCATCTCTGATTTGTACAGCCAGACTAATTTAGCCAATCATAATGAAGCTGCTTAGGCGTTGTGACTCCGTCAATGACGTCACGTATTATTATTTTTGTGTTACCCAGACCGAAGGTTTTCAAGCCGCAATTAGAATTAGAAGGAACTTCATGCAAATTAATTAAACGTGTCCTTATTTAAAATAAACTATGGTTCATCTTGTTTTAAATGCATTTGGAAATTTTGTGGGGCTTGAATAAACGGCTGTCTAGTAAAGAGACTGTGAAAAAGTAAGCCTCACGAAAAGTAGTGATATAAGTTTTCAAGATTTTATGTCAATTCTATTTAAACCATTTTACCTTTTTGTCGGTAAACGAACGTTTAAGTGTGAACTGCACCAACACGAAGAAATAAGCCATTTTGTTGACTCATGACAAAACCATTTCACCTTTTCATCCTCTCAGCCGTGTTGGATGAATAAATTTTCAGCAGAGTTTGATTTAGGAGCTCATTTATCCTCGAATGATTATCGAATAGTTTCAAAATACACAATAATTATCGTATAGATTAAAACGAGATCGAGCTGATGCAGGCGTATTAAAAGCAGGCCTCATTTACCAGCGTCAGAGGCTGGATAACAGCAGCAATGGCTTTTACCTGTTTCAGGTAAAGATAGCCTATATGGGGGTTTGTGGAAGTGGGAAATAGCTAGAAAGCTTCTAAACTTTTTATAAAGTTTAACAATGCATGTCATGTACAGAAATAGTTTCATTTGCACAAAAATCATAATACATATATACACAATATAGTCTATAAACAAATATTAACAATTTTAAACAGTTTTAATTTGTATTTTTGTGCAATTATATCAATATAGCAGTTTTGTCATTAAAATGTGGTACTATTCTACTAATCTGACGATCAAATCAGGCTATTCTCTCATTTTAATACCTTTATAATTCATTCTCAGACTAAATAACTCACTTGAAATAAAAACCAACATTCATAAAAATCAAAGTATAACTTTACGAAACAATTAATGAATAAACCAAGCATTAATGTCATATTAGTAAATACATAGTAAATAATATGTTAACCATGGAGGCGCTATATTTAACAAATGCTCTCCTATGGCAATCTTAAATATGTTCACAGACAAACGCCTGTCCAAAATGTGCATTTAAAATGATAAAACATTCCTTATGGCACACACACACACACACACACACACACACACACACACACACACACACACACACACACACACACACACACACACACACACACGATCTTTACATTGCAGCGAATTAAACTGGTTGTATGACTCACACAGAAGGCCTTGCTTACCTCATGCAGATTCCCTGCGATCATTGCTTCCCATTCAACTTGTATGCAGTTAAGGAGGACGTTTCTACTTTCGGTTATCTAGCTTTATGAAGGCAGATAAACTCATACAGCTAGATAACCAAAGATAGCAACTACCTCCCGTCAAAACTTTTTTTGTAAAAAGTGGAACATCTCATAAAGTTGACCTGATAAACGAAAACAGGGTTAATGCGCAATAAATGAATTACAGTCTCTCTTTAATAGTCTTGTAAATGCTGTTAAAAAGTCAAGTGCTGAATGGTCTTGAAAGATTCCCCAGCCCTTCAGCACGTGCTGAAGAAGACACTAAATCCACAATAGCGGGCCTGAAGTTGCGCTTTCCGTCTGGGTGCTTTTCCAGTTATTGTCGAGGTGTTCATTCATCAGCCCGATTTTAAAAGGGATTATGTCCCTTATGTTCACTCATAATCTTAAAAAATAAATAAATAATGGCCATTATTAGGCCTCCACATGCATAATTATATCTTCAGATCGTGCATTAAAAATGCATTTAAATTATATTTCCGCAGACTGCAATAAGGCCTTTCGTTCAACTCTTTGTACCTTACCTCCCGCACAATTATTCGCCATAATACCCAAGTAGTCGAAGATAAATATTAATAACACTTATTATTTAACCAGGATGAACGTTTGGAGAATATTTCAATAGTTTACTTTTCTGAAAGTTGGCTATATACTGAACCCACGTTTCCCTCACGTATAGTGACGTCATATTACTTCATCCACTGCTAAAAAGCATGCTGTTATATCCAAAAAAGCACATATTGCGCTTTTTAAACAATTATATTTATCATGTATTATGTAATAAAATATAAGCGCGCAATGTAGGCTCAATTTTCATACACTGTCCAATAAACAGATTATAAATATATACAACAGTAATGCAATAAACGGATTACAAACGACTAAATTTTAAGATTAATATCTACAAAACACGTGTATAGTTTATATAACACAAAATAACTTTTTATGGGTTATATGGATTCTATATCGCACAGTAATATTACTGTTAAACATATACGCATGCTATATATTTTATTAAAATGTTCCAGATATTAAAGATTCACCTTGAGAGAGTGTACAAAGTGTATAGACCGTGTTGAGAGGGCCACATGCACTTACCACTGAACATGGCCTTGTCTATCATATGGGGTCAGTTATAAATAGTTCCCGTTAAACGTTAGTTTCATGCCTTTTTACAAATACGCATAATATATTTAGTGTTCAGTCATCTTACTGATTGCTGTGTATAAGTGGAATAAGTTATTGTGACCACAACAGTTATACGTGTCAGTTCATGTACAATAATAATAATAATAGTAATAATAATACAAACGCACAAAGATATATAGGGAGAAATCATTTAGGTAATTTAAAAATCTTACTTTTAACAATTGACGCACATATTCCTCTCTGTCAGAAAGTAAAACTACGAGTGGCCGTGTGTCGGGGACAAATAGAGGTTCCCGTTCAAGAACAAGACGCTAAAAAAATCAGTGGAAACATCTATAGCCAAAAGCCAAACTCTTCGGTGCATCTCTTCGGCGACGCGTTTTCCCATTCAAAAAAACTCGCAGTCCTCAAGTATTCGGCCATCGAATATTGCGTCTCAGCCATCCAGAGAACGGAACGGGCAGTTTAATTTCCAAGATGGGGATTTCATCCCTTGAAAAGCATGCTTACGGTGTTCGTGCGCGCACAGACGCGAGCTTTACTGTATGAAAACCGCGCACGAGTGTGACCTGCACGCGATGTTCTCGTTCCCTTGCCTCCTGCGCGCTCTGTGGATGCGATGTTGTCTCTCTCCAGCTCGAGAGAGTCTAGTTTCTGACTAAATGCATCCTCCTCTGGCAGTTCTCTCCTGCAGTGACGTCACTCCAGCAGCAGGCAGCCGAGCAGCCAATCACAAGCACACGCGCGTGCTCCTTTTCTCCATCTCTCTCTCTATCTCTCTTTCCAGCGCGCGCGCTTTCTCGGTTTGCCGAGTGCGCGCGCCAGAGTGTCGCCTATAGGTTGCAGAGTTCCTATAGTAACCTAAAAATAAATTACAAGTCATACCTGTAGATTAAAACTTGCAAGTTTTGCCTTTTAAAATAAGCGAGAGGATTAGATATTAAATTTTAAGATATGAGACATGAGAGAATATTATGTAGTCTAGTTATTATGTTCGCACAAATTTAGCCTACACGGTATAACTTATTATGCGTATCATGCAATCTGTTACATGCTATGATGTGTCCCTTAATTCGTGCTGAAGCTTCTGAATATCAAGTGTGTGCAAAAAGTGGCAAATAAAGCTGAATCTTGGCCTAAAATAACAAAGGAGTGTATGTACAATGGTTCTTTATAAAAATATGTATAGGCTAGGCCTATATATGTTATTTATTTTGTGATTAATATTGTTATAGGAGAATGCTGATATACAATGATGATAAGATTCTCTGCCTCTGACAACCTTTTTTTTTTACATCAAGTCTTATAAAAAAAACGTTGCATTGTACTTTTATAGAAAAGTGCATTTCATATTGTTAAATTGTATCATTGTGTGTATCATTTAATGCATTTTAAGAAGCAGATATTTTAGATCTTGTATTGCTAAAGAGCTTATTTCTGATTGATTCGCAACTTAAAAATAAAGGTGCATTGATGATTGCACGAATTGCATCTATTTGCATTGCACAAAGGTAAATGGTTCTTAAATAACGTTATTTTTAAAATAATTCTAATGTTGCATTGCAATACAAAATGCTATTTTAGAATCTTTATTTTTGAGAGTGTAGATTCTCGGATTAGTAATTATGGCGCGCGTGTTTTCATTCATTTGGAAATTGCTTAGCCAAAATAATTAATTCATAAAACCCACAGCATTTCTGTGCTCTAATTGGTCAACTCTTGAAAATAGAAGTGCCAGGAAAAACCTAAAAGGTTTTTTTCACAGTGATAGAATCACATTTGGTCCACAAGGAACCTTTTAGTGAAAAGTTCTTCAAAGAACGTCTGAAGAAGATTTTCTGTAAGGGTTTTGTGGATGTTAGCGGTGCTGCACTATCGATGCTTTACTTTTTCCTCTTTTTAAAAAGGAATGCACATTTTTGCTACACGATGGACAAATATATTTCAAATACGGACTTTATTTCTGTTCCTCATTCCTCAATTTAACTATCTTATTGTTTGTGCAATGTGACATTCTGAGCACCAATTCTAATTGTGCTATAACATAAGAACTGTTGTTAGATTATTACTTTAACTATTGGCCTATAGTTTTATTACCAGGGTCTTGTCTCGTTTTTATATGGATTATAAGATCATTAAAACGCAATACTCGTTTTTATAACAGTTTATACTAAAATAACTTCCCAAAAGCCTACTGATATGCGCGCGCACACATATTTATCTCGCTATAAATCAGTCATTGAAAAATGAATGTGTGCATCTGATTGCGTAATATCCACTGCGACAGCGGATGGAGTCTACATTGTGTTATTTGCTTGACCCCGCCACACGTTATAAAGTGTGTTTTAAGTGAAGTGTCCACTCTCATCATTCACAAAGGTCACTCGGGTTAAATGAATGTCCTGTGACTCTGTTGACCGAATTGTCTCGCGTCGTGCAGCTGTGAATGTCATGCATTATAGACTGACCGCTGTCATGTTTTTTCTGAACCTGTGAAGCACTAGACTAGAGACAATGAGCCTTCCCTAAAAAACACACTCACAACATAAATACTATTGCTTTTGAATCATACTAGTAAAGTGTGTTATATTACACCGTTGCAACAGTTGCGTAATATATGGACAAACCATTGGGTTAATTTGTATTAACTATTTTAGCACTTTTAAACCAAATGATTGGGTTCGTCCATATTTGACAACAACGCAGGATTTTCTTTCAGTGATATAATATTTACAACACATTGTTTATGATAATGTTTATGCCTATTAATATATTTCACAAAAACAAATGCATTTACCCATTAGACCCTTAAGTGTAAAGAAGATATTTTGAAGAAAGCTGAAACGTGTAACCAAAAGGGAAAACAAATACAATGGAAGTCAATGGTTACAGGTTTCCAGCTTTCTTCAAAATATCTCCTTTGAGTTCAACAGAAGAAAGAGATGCAGATAAGGTTGGAACAAGTGAGGGTTAGTAAATGATGATAGAATTTTCAGTTTTGGTTGAACTATCCCTTTAACTGTCGTGTAACCGATAACTGATAAACATACTGTAGCCTATTTATAGACCCAATGGGTAGCGTGTATAGTTAATTATAAATTGAATAGGCTAATGCTATGTTTTTCAGGTGAGTTCATCAGACGAGCGTTTCTGGGATATTAAAACTGCAAACAGTATTAATGAGAATAGCTATCTAGGCTATTCTCTGATTATGAAGGTATAGAGTTAACTAACCTATGCATAAGGTTAGTTATGCATATGTTTTTTTAAATAGCTTTTATATCCAGTGTTGTGTTTGTATCTATGATTAATTATGTAGCACCGTTGTCCTGCGAGACACGACATTTCGTTCCTCTGTTTAGGCTATCCAGACATATAGCGGAATGACAATCAAGCTCGACTTGATTTGATACAGTGGCTAATTTACCTCACTCCATTACATTTAGTCTAGCCTTTTTAATACAAATGCGACTGCGTGTTCTTAATATTTGATTTTAAAGATATATGTCTATCCTATTGCAGCTTATATTAGCAAGACATATGTGGACAAACTGTTGCAAGGCCTGTTGTAATCATATAGCCAAGTTTTATGAAAGGCTTAATGAAGCGCATGTGACGTCTGCAAAGTACAGCGTTGACAACAGCGACACTTAGCGGTAAGTTTTTCGTTTCAGTTTTTTTTTTGCACTTATACAAAAGTCTCTGCCTGAAAAGGTTTGGTTGAGTTGTGTGATTTCTAAAAGTTTAAAAGTTCATGTTTGTGTGTATTATTAGTAGGAAAAAAATAAAAAATGAATAGGTGTCAGCTATCAGCATTTATCAAAATATCTCAAAAGGTTTTGAACAAGTGAAGGGCGAGTAAATTATGACAGAATTGTCTTTTTTTGGGGGTGAACTATCTCTTTAAGACGAATGTTAAAGGCTTTTTAAAGTGGGGTTTTGCCTCTTTTTGGTAACTAATGCCTAATCTGTCCAATCTTGCTTATTTAAAGCTTGTGTGGCTATCGATATAGTCTATAGCAGGATTTTCATTTCCTTTGGCTTAGTCCCTTTATTCTTCAGGGGTCGTCACAGCAGAATAAACTGCCAACTTATATCATATACTTTATAGGCATCTGCAACCCAGTACTGGGAAACACCAATACACACTCATTTACACTACGACCATTTTAGTTTATTCAATTCACCTATAGCGCATGTCTTTGGACTGTGTGGGAAACAGGAACACCCGGAGGAAACCCACGCGAACACGTAGCAGGATTCATTCATTCATTTATTTTATTTTCGGCTTAGTCCCTTTATTCAGGGGTCGCCACAGCGGAATGAACTGCCAACTTATCCAGCATATGTTTTACGCAGCGGATGCTTTTCTAGCCGCAACCTAGCACTGGGAAACACCCATACACTCTTGCATTTACCTACACACTACGGCTAATTTACTCCATCCAATTCACCTATACCGCATGTCTTTGGACTGTGGGGGAAACCGGAGAACCCGGAGGAAACCCATGCGAACACGGGGATAACATGCAAACTCCACACAGTGTAGCAGGATTTTATTTAATCATTTATTTATTTACATTGCATGGAATGAGAATAGCTTTATTTGGTCTAGTTTACATTAAAATTTCAATTGGTTTTGCCTAAACAGCGAAAGATTCGCAATATTTTATGCATTTTATTTAATAAATGCTTATTATTTGGTCAACCGCATATGTAATAAATGTACAGAGGATGCAGCAAAATCAGCCATTGACGTTTTCTGTTGAACTTTTATAATTAAAAGTCGATTTCACACATTTGAAAACTGTTGCCTTCATTGTGTTCATTTCTGTGCACTTGTAGCCTACGTTTTCATGATAGTTTATTCATTTTCTTTAGATATTTAAATGTTGATTTACAACAAAACGAAGATTCTAATTTTGCGGTCAGTCCGAGTATTGTTGCCCATCTAAAAGTATGTTAAATTACTGAATGAACCGTAGGTATAAAACATAAAAGCTAGTCCTACCCCAAAATAGCTACATAATAAATATTTAATTTTATCGAATACCTGTCCGTAATTAATTGTTTCTCCTCCTAATAATAAAACGGGTTGCTTTCCCTAATTATAAGATAATAAAATGCAAGTAAAGACTGTTTGAGCAGCATTCGACATATTTTTCGCGGGCTTTTATATCGAAATAATTACCTTCTGTTTTCGAACACTATTTTAAATTCAAATTTAACACAGAAAGACGTGAAAGTGCTTCAAAATCAAACGAATGTAACGTTCTAATAAAGCGGTGGAGATCAGAGCAGATTAAACTGTGATGTTATGTCGCCGCCTGGTGCTTATTTATGCAATAACATTTAGTAATTTACATATAAATAATCCGAAGCAAACATCTGTCTGCTATTGATTTGTAGCCTTCCTTATTTGTTGTTACGTAGCCTAATTGTTCTCACTGAGTTTAGGGTTAATTTTTGAGGTCACATAATTTCAATCTTTTCCCGGACCTGCAAATGTGATTCTTAATATGAACATCTTAGGTTTTTATTTTTGGTATAAAGATACAATTTAGGGTTAGCACTGTCGCCTCACAGCAAGCAGGTTGCTTGTTCGAGTTCCGACTGGGCCAGTTGGCATTTCTGTGTGGAGTTTGCATGTTCTCCCCGTGTTGGCGTGGGTTTCCTCCGGGTGCTCCGGTTTCCCCCACAGTCCAAAGACATGCGCTATAGGTGATTTGAATAAACTAATTTGGCCGTAATGTGTGTGAATGAGTGTGTATGGGTATAACAGGTGTATATGTATAAAACATTTGCTGGATAAGTTGGCGGTTCATTCCGCTGTGGTGACTCCTGATTATTAAAGGGACTAAGCCGAAATAATAATTTAGTTACCCACATAGCAAAATATCTCTGGCTGGCTCTGGCCCACACAAATATCTTTTGCTCAGTCCACATGCCACAGCGAATTACAGTACATGACTGGACCAAGTCTGGCTTCCAGACAAGGGCCAAACATGGAGCATAGTCTGGAAGCCAAGTTAACTGAGCCTGAACTGGGCCAGATATCTTGGTGTGTATGCAATGAAATTAATAAACCCATGATTCATGGCGCTTTAGGCGTGCTATGGGCGTGCTTTGTCTCAAAGTGACCTGATTGGTAGAATTTGATTTCTTTATTTGAAAATAATAATAAGCTTCAACATAAAATGTACTCGAAGAAATGACTGTCTTTTAATGTTGACAACACATTGTTGATCATGTTTTATGGTGCTTTTATCGAAGGTATTGCAACATTTTGTGTGATCTGTTGGTATGGAAATGCTTCTGAGGCCCAGGTCACTGGGGAAGGTGGTAACAATCAGTAAGGTGTTGGGAATAAAACTAAAGTGCATTGATAGCCTTATTTAGTATTTCTTTTTATATTCTATCACAATTGTCAAAGATGAGAGACATCCTTTATCAAACACCTTCCAATTGTTACCATCAGGTCGTCGATATTGTGTTCCCAGGCGTGTAAGAAATAGGAAAAAATGATCATTTATACCCCAAGCAATTAACTTTTTAAATTCCTTCTCCCTCAGTCAGGCTAGCAGACTGAATATTTATTTAGAGGAGGGGTACCATGTTTTTAAATGATTTACACATATATATATAAAGTTGAAGTCAGAATTATTAGCCAGCCTGAATTATCAGCCCCCCTGTTTATTTTTCCCCCAATTTCTGTTTAACGGAGAGATTTTTTCAACACATTTCTAAACATAATAGTTTTAATAACTCATCTCTAATAACTGATTTATTTTATCTCTGCCATGATGACAGTACTGTAAATATTTGACGATATTTTTCAAGACACTTCAATACAGCCTAAAGTGACATTTAAAGGCTTAACTAGGTTAATTAGGTTAACTAGGCAGGTTAGGGTAATTAGGCAAGTTATTGTATAATGATGGTTTGTTCTGTAGACTAGCGAAAAAATATATAGCTTAAAGGGGCTAATAATATTGACCTTTAAAAAAATTGAAAACTGCTTTTATTCTAGCTGAAATAAAAAAAATAAGACTTTCTCCAGAAGAAAAAATATTATCAGACATACTGTGAAAATTTCATTGCTCTGTTAAACATAATTTGGGAAACATTTAAAAAAGAAAAAGAAATCTAAAATCAAAAGGGGGCTAATAATTCTGACTTCAACTATATATATATATATATATATATATATATATATGCCAAATGTGAAATGTCAGAAGTCTCTATGAGTATATGCTGCAAATGAAATTTCCCTATGGGGACAAAAAAAGTTAACTAACTAACTAACTAAAAATGTATTTTAAATGTGGGTCAAGACAGGCCAAACTTACATGGCCCACATATCAATTATTAACATCTGGGCCAAATATTATATTTTACATCTGGCTCAAGTATTCTGTGCCACCTCTGCCAAACCTGGGCATGTTTGGTCCACATGCTATATGCCAGTGCCCGAAGAATGCCTGCTGGGACAGATTTATGCCAAATTTGGGCCAGAATTCTTTGCTTCCTGGGTATTTAGAAAAAAACAAAAACAAATGTAATTTTAATATAGTATATATTTTTAATTAGTTTATTGCTTTATTACTACATTGTTTCATTTAACAATATTGATCTTTTACTTTATTTTAATTACTTTCTTTTAATCCAATGTTTTATGTATTTGTTTCCTTTATACAAATGTGCTTATTTATATATCTTAATAAAATATTTATCATTCATTTGGCTTAGTCCCTTTATTCATTAGGGATCACCACAGCGGAATGAACCACCAACTTATCCTGCATATGTTTTACACAGCAGATGTCCTTCCAGCTGCAACCCACTGGGAAACATTCATTCAAGGCCAATTTTGTTTACTCAACTGACCTATAGCGCATGTCTTTGGACTGTGGGGGAAACCGGAGCACTGTCAAACGTTTTGTAACCTATTTTTGTGGTTACGTAACTTTTTTTTAAATAGAGTTTAGCGGTTTTATTTGGACCTGCAAATATATTCTCTGTGTGTAAAAAAACATTTTCTTTTAGTATAAAGATACAGTTTAATCTCTCAAACATTGTAATATATATCC
This sequence comes from Danio kyathit, assembly GCA_903798195.1. Classification (NCBI taxonomy): domain Eukaryota; kingdom Metazoa; phylum Chordata; class Actinopteri; order Cypriniformes; family Danionidae; genus Danio; species Danio kyathit. The sequence goes on from LR812525.1 coordinate 17,243,695, forward strand.
ATATAGATCTTCAGTTTCAACAGAATAATTTCAATAGATTATTTCAACACGTTATATGTAGCCTACATAACATTATTGAGAAAAAAAAAAACGAATCTAATTTTCATTTATTTTCTACCGCTTTTCCGGGGCCGGGTCGCGGGGGCAGCAGTCTTAGGAGAGAACCCCAGACTTCCCTCTCTCCCCAGACACTTCCTCCAGCTCCTCCGGGGGGATCCCGAGGCATTCCCATGTCAGCCGAGAGACATAGTCGCTGCAGCATGTCCTGGGTCTTCCCTGAGGCCTCCTCCCAGTGGGACATGCCTGGAACACCTCCCTAGGTAGGCATCCAGGAGGCATCCAAATCAGATGCCCGAGCCACCTCAGCTGACTTCTCTCGTTGTGGAAGAGCAGCGGTTCTTCTCCGAGCTCCTCACCCTATCTATAAGGGTGCACCCTCCCACCCTGTGAAGGAAACTCATTTCGGCCGCTTGTATCCGAGATCTTGTCCTTTCGGTCATGACCCAAAGCGCATGACCATAGGTGAGAGTAGGAACGTAGATTGACCAGTAAATCGAGAGCTTTGCCTTTCGGCTCAGCTCCTTCTTCACCGCAACGGACCGATACATGGACCGCATTTCTCTGTTACTGCACCAATCCGCTTGTCAATCTCACGCTCTATCCTTCCCTCATTCATGGACAAAACCTCAAGATACTTGAACTCCTCCACCTGGGGTAAAGACGAATGTAATTTTAAGTATAGTATTTATTTTGAATTAATTTGTTTAAATCACATATCATATAATTTAACAATATTGATCTATTTCCACATTTCCTTTTTCTTTATTTTAATCTAATGTTTATTTAGTTGTTTGTTTCCTATATACAAATGTGCTTATATACATTGATAAAACAGCTATCATTTATTTTTACATTTAAAAATACTTTTTTTTCTGCCCAGACTCTTTTTACAGTCATTGGCCCAGACCCCAGAATGAAAACGCAAGCCAAATGGTAGAAATAAGTTAGGAAAAACTCACAGTTAAAAAAAAAATCACGATCTAAATCTTTCAAATATGCTGTTATTACAGTAGCATGTTTACACGACTACGCCATCGCCATATAACAAACACAAGGCTGTTCTTAAAGTCTAAAAATTTCGACCCCGGCAGGACTCGAACCTGCAATCTTCTGATCCGAAGTCAGACGCCTTATCCATTAGGCCACGAGGCCGATGAATAAACAACTAAAGTCACGTGTCACACCATGTACGGTAAAGCATGAGTGGCAGAATATATTCCTGCACCAGCAGAGGGCGCTAATCTGTTCCTGGTTCACATCAAATCATTTACACAAATAAACCAGAAGAGAGCGCAATCGGACAAAAGATCGCATACTTTCCCAAAAAACTAGACATTTGAGTCGTTTAAATCAAATTATTCAGGTTTAGCAAGAACTTTGCTTCATTACTATTACATTTTGATTGTATTATTTAAGAGACACGATTAAAAAGCGAAAAGACTGCTGTTGTTTTTCGTAGCGCAGAAGCTAAAGATGATAGCAATTCGCGGTTTACACATTTATGTTTACAACATAACGTTTTACACCGTTGTTACTATCCTATTTTAACCAACAAGTACAACATGTACGTGTCTGATATTGTCCAAAAACGTTCTATTCACCGCCTAATCTTCAGACGGGCCAGTGGCGCAATGGATAACGCGTCTGACTACGGATCAGAAGATTCTAGGTTCGACTCCTGGCTGGCTCGAATTTTTTCCCCCACCTAAAATTACACACAATTATTGCTTAGAGTCTTACATCTCAGGGTGGATCAGGATAGATTTTTCAGATTAAAGTCTATTTTCAAGGCTAGTGTTATAGTGAAGACTTAAAACTATATAAACTATATATATATATATATATAGACTTATAGTCAATACCTAAAACTAGTAAAGACCATGTTGAGATCATCAAAAGACTTTGAGGGCTTAAGACAAGCCTAAAATGATAATAATAATTTCGATTTTTCCCCAAAACATAGAGTCTTGCATCTTAGGGTTGCTCAGGATATATATATATATATATATTTTTTTTTTTCTCGAGGCTATAGTCAAGACTACCTATAACAAACAAAGACCATATTGAGACCAAGACAAGACTTTAACTAAAAATAAATAATAATAATAATAACCTTCACAAATCCATCTGAAAGACTCAAATTTACTAACTGGGAAATTAATGTCATTAAAATCTTAAATCTTAATTAAAAATTAAAAAAATCTTAAATAATAAAAGCAGTGAAATCACTAAAAACACAATGATATTGAATATATACTGTATATACTGCAAGTAAAAAACCTAAAAATACCTCAAACAAGCACTTTAACTACTTAGCTATTAACCCTTGTGCACTGTTCATATGTACCCTTTTGTTACATTAGGGGTGAAACCATAGGCTAAAATAAACTGTTGTAAAAATGCATCAAATAAATATTTTTTTTTCAAATAGTTTTTGCATAAATCTGTTAAACTCAGTCCTGATCAAAACTACTTATTGTTTAGATAATTTTAACTCTTTAATTCCCAAGTTCACAACTGATGTCAGTGATTCGGTGAAAAAAAACACACAAAATGACGCATTTTCAATATTAAAATGTAGTTCTGAGAGCTGAGATGCATATTTAGATTTTCTCAGACACATCAAGGTAAGTGCGCAAAGGTCACTCTCACACACTCAGACACACATACACACACTTCCATATAAAATCCAGAAACTAAGCTAATCTAACTAATCTAAAGAGTTTATGGTGCCAACTGACGATCAACGGTAAAAAACTTTATTTTACCTCTTTCCAACAGGGAAAACCACCAACAACCAAAAATGCATGATTATATGCTGTCATGGCTTTGCAATCAAAAAATGTGGTTATAATGGAAGTCAATGGGGTAAAAACAGCCACCAACAGTAAATTAGGGAGAAAAAAAGAAAATCAAGCAAAAACAATGCATGAAAGGCAATGTTCACATGTCCAGAACTTAAACAAAATGTAAAAGAAAAAACAGTCCACAATTACTTTTTATATTGAAAATACATCATGTTGTATGTTTTTTTCCCCACCAAATCAGTGACATCATTCGTGAATTTGACAATTAAAATCCTGTAATTTTCTAAGCAATTTAGTAGTTTTAAACAGAACTGAGGTCGATTAACAGATTTATGCAAACAAAATTAGAAAAATTATCTGATGCTTTTACAGCAGTTTATTCAGTGGATGTTTTCATCCCGAACATAACAAAAGGGTAGTGCATTTGCTCAGAGTGTACTGTTGAGTTTTTTTTTTTTTTTAAATTCAAAGCATTTTCTCAAAATGTGTGTCAAAATAAGATTGGTCACCAAAAATCATTCAGCTTGCTGAAACAGAAAATTTATGGCCAAATTAAGACTCAAAATCACCCCTGAGTGGATGAAAACATCCCTAACAGCACATAAGGGTTAAGCTAGGATATTGAGTTCTATGGACATTTGTATGTATTTTGGTGACATTCTGACATGATCTACTGTTAATTTCTGGCCAACTTCAAATTTGAAATATGTTACTGACTGCATTTGAAGCGATACAGTAATAATTGAACCTATAAACCAAACAATACATATCCGATTTATGAGCTATATGCTTGTATGGCAAGCCAACTTAACATTTTCTATAAAATGTGTTAGTATTGATCTTTTCCATTAAGTACAAGCATTAGTGCGTATCCTTTAGGTCATATTAATTCCTGTTCTTTAAAGTTACAACTTATTTATTAGCTACTTAAACTCATTCCTGACATACTAGAGCTCAGAGAGTGAAGAAACAACTGAGGGTGCGTTCACACCTGTAGATCGATTGTTTTGTTCCGAAACAGGGATTAAAACTGTTACAATGTTGCTTTTTGTTCTTGGTGCGGTTCACTTTCTCTGTTCACACCAGACGCGGAACGTGCGGATAAATCATGCTCTTCGCGCGTAAATAGCCGCATGAACATTTGAGTTTACTCGCTTCATTCGCGCGTCAAATTCACTGCACAACAGACGCGGATTCCGTGATGGGCAGGGCTTCTGTCTGCCCGGCGAGTCTAGCTTCTTTGCTAAATGGCTAGCATGAATTTTATTGAGAAAATAACTTTATGTGCTTTATGAAGGCTGAAAAACAGCGTCGATACGTTTGGAGAAGTGTCTGAGTCCACTAGATCCTTTTAGAGGTGCACCCAGCTCTGTAAGCTCATAAACTCCTCCAGAAACTTAACCTTGATGATGGAGGCTTTCAGCGGGGCTTCTGACTGAGCCGAGGCCAGTTTGATGAACTTGTCAGTGTGTGCAGGAGGATTTTCCCCTGGGACACCAACGACAGGCGCTACATCATAATCACGCCCCCACAAGAGCAAGCTCCTGATTGGTTAATGATCGGCAAATGTCTGCTGAAGTTCAGATTTTTGAACTCGAGCGATTCGTGCGAAACGCGCAAAACGCTCAATTCGCGCGGCAGGATGTCTATTCGCACCTTTTCATTGACTTAACATGTAAATCACTCTTGCTTGATGGTTCTTCCGCGTCTGGTGTGAACACAGCATTACATGGCAACATTTCTAAATGGACCAAAATAGCCCAAACAAGTCACGTGCGAGTAAACTCTCCTCACATTGGTCAGAGTTTCATGGTTTATTTTGCATAGTCCTGCTCAGCTGTCATGCGGTTGTTTTAATTTATGACGATGAGCAATAAGATATTATAAGCAAAACGCTGCGCTTTAATTATTAATGGTGACACCCACAGACATCGTCACCAAATATAAATCAGAGGTAAGACTTTCTCATACATTGCCATTGGCTAGAATTATACGTTATAGGCTTTACATTATAGAGAGAAATAACAGATAAACCAAGACTGCAGTTCGGTCAATTTTCCTAACAGATAAACAGCTCTCTTTAATAGTTGAGCATGCTTTTACTTTCACATTTGACATGAAATGCACATTTACCGGTAGGAATGATGACATCCCACCCTACTCCTCATTCTCTATATGGCTATTACATATCTATAATACACTGTGATATAGCCTGGTTTGTTAGATTGTTTAGCTTTCTCATTACAATTGATCCGTTCCAGAGTTTGTTTCAATCGAGCTCATTTAGGCGATCTCAGACTGATTGTTTAGGCACGGATTCAAGCTCGATTGCTGGAATCGCATCTGCCAAACGAACCAAGCTAACGAGCAAACACACCAGGTTCCGAAACAAAAGTCTAGGTATGAAAGCACCCTGAATCCCTGTTTCAAAGTGTTCGAAACATCACATATAGAGACTATGAAATGATATTTCACAGAACGCCCCCTATTGGAGAACCACTGAATTTGCTCAATTCTTAAAAACAGTTATGGGATAACAGGGCACCATCAACTGAGATCATATACCCTTGCCGATTTGATACTCGCTCCGACCCACTGATTCAAAACAAATGATTCACAAAGCTCGGTGAACATCTAGCTACCTATTGACACTACTACGTTCACTCGATATTTTATTATTTTTTGGATACTAGTAGCTATTAAATATACTAGCATTTATTCATTAAATACTAGTACTTATTTCAGTATTGACTATTATCACAGCGGCCATGTTTGAAATGCCTCTCGGGCAGTAGGCTCGGGTATTCTGTTTGAATAGGGAAACATCAAATTCTCCATAATTGCTTGCCAAACTAACGATTACATTTCATTAGGAATCAGCAATAAAATTAAACAACAACTGCCTCTTTAGTTTAATTTCTAAACGTTCAAAATCTGCAGAAACTCACGTCTGGTCCAAGCCCCTCCCATGGAGAATCGTCAGTTTATAGCTATCATTGATTGGCTTCTGTACTAAAAGGCGGGACTTCATTCGCCATATTGACCATTACACTTTTCCCCATATTCTATAGTCAATAGTTACGTCCCAAATCGCATACATATGCACTATTCTACGCCATTTTGTAGTATAAATAGTGTAAGTAGTGCGTTCACACTGAAAACTCAAAAAATAATAAGTGCACTTTATTTACCCGGATGATGCACTCATTCGACCGGTAAAATGAAGTGTGTTATGATAAACACTTCACGCACTCAACGACTGCAGCTGTGCTCACGTAGCGAAAGGGGTGGAGCTATCGGACGCACATGTTGGATAACTTTATTTATTTTGGATTGTGAAAGGGAAATTGTCCTATGAGAGTGATTATAGCGCCTCCTGATGGAGAATGCGGTTATACTCATGGCAGGTGTTATTTGGTACTTTGTTCATTTATTTCACTGATTTGGCGACTGTCAAACGTCATCTGGGAAACGGGTTGAATTTCCGCTTAGTAAAAAACATTAGTGTTCTATTTGGGACGACACTACATACATATACTATGCTGTTGAGTGTGTAAGTGCATAAGTACATAGTGCATGAGTGCATAGTGTGCCATTTGGGACGCAGCTTATGACATGAACTATGCTGTCATTGCTACTGGAATATTTGACATTTTTAGGTCTGTCGTTAAGATATCAATTAACTAATTTCGACTATTATGTATTACAATTAAGACTACGTATAAATATTCAATACATCTGTTTTTCATTAAGCACAACATGCTTTAAAAATAGACAAGATTCTTTATTCATTAGATACTAGTTCTTATTCATTAAACTAGTGCTCACTAGACACTTGTACCAGTTAAATAAGTACTAGTATTTATTTGTTCAATACTAGCAGTAATTAGCTACTAGTGCATATTCAATTCAATTCATTCACCTTAGTCCTTTTTTATTCATCAGGGGCTGCCACAGTGGAATGAACCGCCAACTTATCCAGCATATGTTTTACATAGCAGATGTCCTTCCAGCTGCAACCCAGTACACACACACACACACACACACACACACACACTACGGCCAATTTAGTTTACTCAATTCACCTAAAGCGCATGTCTTTGGACTGTGAAGGAAACCGGAGGAAACCCACACCAACACGGGGAGAACATGCAAACTCCACACAGAAAGGCCAACTAACCCAGCTGGGACTAGAACCAGTGACTTTCTTGCTGTGAGGTGACAGTGCTAACCACTGTGTTGCCCCTATATTCAATAGTATGTTTATTGGATATTTTAACTGATACTAGTGAGTATGTTTATCATGTGTTTATTTAATTTATGTTCGAAAAATTTATTTATTTAATAGGTAAAAGTACTGGCGTATAAAAAAAAAGTACTAGTACCAAATTAATAATAACTTATATTTAAACTAGTTTGTAATGACTCTACTCAAATAAAAAAATAAACACATTACTTTTTTTTATTACTTTACCGTTACTAGTATCTAAAAAAAACAAGAAAGTACACTACCTGACAAAAGTCTTGTCTTCGATCCCAGTTGTAAGAGCAGCAAATAATAACTTGACTTCTAGTTGATCATTTGGAAAAGTGGCAGAAGGTCGATTTTTCTGATGAATCATCTGTTGAGCTGCATCTTAATCATCACAAATACTGCAGAAGACCTATAGAAACCCGCATGGACCCAAGATTCTCACAGAAATCAGTCAAGTTTGGTGAAGAAAAAATCATGGTTTGGGGTTACATTCAGTATGGGGGTGTGCGAGAGATCTGCAGAGTGGATGGCAACATCAACAGCCTGAGGTATCAAGACATTTGTGCTGCCCATTACATTACAAACCACATTTGTGCTGCCCATTACATTACAAACCACAGGAGAGGGCAAATTCTTCAGCAGGACAGTGCTCCTTCTCATACTTCAGCCTCCACATCAAAGTTCCTGAAAGTAAAGAAGGTGAAGGTGCTCCAGGATTGGCCAGCCCAGTCACCACACATGAACATTATTGAGCATGTCTGGGGTAAGATGAATGAGAAGGCATTAAAGATAAATCCAAAGAATCTTAATAAACTCTGGGAGTCCTGCAAGAACACTTTCTTTGCAATGACTCAAATAACTTCTTAATAAAGTCATCTGGAATGGCAGAGATGTATGGACGCAAATGATCAACTAGAAGTCAAGTTGTTATTTGTTGTTCCTATAAGTTGGATAGGCGACAAGACTTTTCTGATTAAATGTAAAAACAGCCTGCCATACAGTAGTGTCCTTGTGAAGTCTTGAAATAAAAATCAAACAAAATCGATGCCTGAAACCTTAAAAAAAAATCTCAAGATTAAAACCGGTCCTGAGTACTACAACACTAGTCAAGACAACTTATTTTTTACATTTCCATCATTTATGAAATAAAAAGCCATTCACTAAAAATCGTGTACAAGATAAACCTCGATAAAAAACTGTCCGAAATGTGACCGAGTGAATCAACAGCGCATTTAAAAAATGACTGGTAATTGACATGTAAACAACAAGCAACAAATCAGAATAAAATATACTCTGAAAATGGGTAATTACTGGAAATGTACAAAGTCCTATACTACACTGGATTTCTCCGCACATCTATTATTGCTGAACTGGAATAAAGTGGTGCTGTGTTGAGGCTGGATCTCCTCGGTTCTCTCCGCGATCGCGTTACGGGAAGTGATGTTGACCCACTCCAGTGTGTGGAATTCATACCGGGCTGAATTATTCGGTTATTGGGCAGTTCACAGGCCGCTCTTTGCTGGAGCTCCTCCATGCTGTACTGGTCCTCTGTGGGGAGTGAAGAGCGCCTCCATGTGGCTGGTAGAGGAGCATTTACCAGCTCTCGCATCTCTTCTCTTGACTTCTGAACTCTCTCTGCGTCAATGATAGACTTTACATCCTCGGCCACTCTGCTCTGAACTCCAGCTGAAAGCAGACTGTCGCAATTCAGACCTGAAGGAAAGATTCAGAGGAAAAAAAAAAAATGAACAATACTCATAATAAACAAACAGAGAGGGTTCCACACAATCGATTTGTGTTGGGACCACATGACATAATTAAGTTAGCTTATTAGTTTTTACAAATTTAAGTGGACTCTACATAAAACAGTAAAAAAAGTGTTTTAATGATGTAATGCACTGTTGAAAGGGAAATATCCAAATGTCTTCCTATCTTTATTTGAGGAACATTGTTGTTAAACATTTGAATAATTTTCTCACGTATTTGTTGGCAAACTGGGGATCCTCAGCCCATCTTTGCTCCTAAAGGACTAGACCTTTATTGGATGCAGCTTTTATACCAAATCATGATTACAATCACCTGCTGACATCACCTGTTTCAGATCACATCATTATTTAACCAATTTACCTGATTACTAGCCCTAAACTGCTCCTGTCACAGCTTGTTTTTGGAAAGTGTTGTAGGTCTGAATGACAGGAAAGGATGTATATTTACAGATGAAATGAAGTTGACCAGACAAACCGAAAGATATTTTGTGTTCATATTGTATGCAGTGAAATACAAACCAAAGGAAATTAGTAAATCACTGCTTTCTTTCTTTATTTGTGTTTTCCATACTGTCCCAACCTTTTCTGATTTAGGGTTGTAAATAAGTAGTTTTAACAATTCAATTCATCTTTATTCCTATAGCGCTTTTACAATGTAGATTGTGTCAAAGCAGCTTCACATAGAAATTCTAGTAGATTGAAACTGTGTCAGTCCAGTTTTCAGAGTAGAAGTTCAGTTTAGTTCAGTTCAGTGTGGTTTCATTTTCACTGCTGAAAGTCCAAACACTGAAGAGCAAATCTGTTGATGCACAGCTCCACAAGTCTCAAATCAAATAAGTAAGTGGGGACGGTGGTGAGGAACAAAACTTCACCAATTGACAAAAATGAAGGAAAAGAAAGAAAAAAAAAAACAAGCAGCAAAATTAATTGTTTGAGTGTGGGTCAATTCTTCGCTTCATTGATTTTGCAGATCTGGGATCTTTTAATCTTGATTTCTGATCTCTGGCTAATTTGGTTCTTCAAATTAGTTTGCGAATTAAATTAAATGATCTGGATAAATTGATCTGAGATTGTGATGTGTGCCTGTGTTTGCTGTGAAGGACAAATTTTTCAATGCTCGAAATCATGATCAGCAATGCAGAGATTGGCTGGTAGGAAGTCAACTGCGCAGTGACATCATGTAATTAATATTCAATTATCAGCCATGTGAACAAAGTGACAAAATTCACATTATACAATTTATTAGGTACACCTTACTAGTACTGGGTTGAACCTCTTTTGCCTTCGAACTGTCTTAATCCTTCGTGGCGTAGATTCAACAAGGTACTGGAAATATTCCTCAGAGATTTTGCTCCATATTGACATGATAGCATCAAGCAGTTCCTTCAGATTTGTCGGCTGCACATCCATGATGTGAATCTCCCGATCCACCACATCCCAAAGGTGCTCTATTGGATTGAGAGCTGGTGACTGTGGAGGCCATTTGAGTACAGTGAACTCATTGTCATGTTCAAGAAACCAGTCTAAGATGACTCACACTATATGACATGGCGCCCTGCTGGAAGTAGCCATAAGAAGATGAGTACACTGTGGTCATAAAGGGATGGACATGGTCAGCAACAATACTCAGGCAGGCTGTGGCGTTGACACGCTGCTCAATTGGTACTAATGGGCCCAAAGTGTCCCAAGAAAACCCCCCCCACACCATAACATCACCACCACCAGCCTAAACCATTGATACAAGGCAGGATGGATCCATGCTTTCATGTTGTTGATGCCAAATTCTGACCCTACCATCCAAATGTCGCAGCAGAAGTCGAGACTCATCAGACCAGGCAACGTTTCTCCAATCTTCTATTGTCCAGATTTGGTGAGCTTGTGTGAATTGTAGCCTCAGTTTCCTGTTCTTATCTGACAGCAGTGGCACCTGGTGTGGTCTTTTGCTGCTGTAGCCCATCTGCCTCAAGGTTGGATGTGTTGTGTGTTCAGAGATGCTCTTCTGCATACCTCAGTTGTATCGAGTGGTTATTTGAGTTACTGTTGCCTTTCTATCAGCTCGAATGAGTCTGGCCATTCCCCTCTGACCTCTGGCATCAACAAGCCCACAGAACTGCCGCTCACTGAATATTTTCTCTTTTTCAGACCATTCTCTGTAAACCCTAGAGAGGGTTGTGCGTGAAAATCTCAGTAGATCAGCAGTTTCTGAAATACTCAGACCAGCCCGTCTGGCACCAATAACCATGACACGTTCAAAGTCACTTAAATCACCTTTCTTCCCCATTCTGATGCTCTGTTTGAACTGCAGCAGATCGTCTTGACCATGTCTACATGCCTAAATGCATTGAGTTGCTGCCATGTGATTGGCTGATTAGAAATTTGCATTAACGAGCAGTAGGACAGGTGTACCTAATAAAGTGGCCAGTGAGTGTATAAATTATATTATATTTTTATATTTAATTTATAAATATGTATTATATAAATGTCAACAGTATAGTTTTATTTAGTGTTATCTGAGTGCAGATTACTATATGACAGAATTACAAACAAACAAAAAAGTCATTTTTGGGTGAACTGTCCCTTTAAAAAGCTGTTTACCTCAGCACAAAAAAGATTAAAAAAATTAAATAAAAGAAAAGTTAGACAAACACAGACACAAAAAACACAATAGCAGAAAAAACCTGAACACTTAAAATGACTATGGCTCCACAATAACAGCTGTTCTCACCTTTGCATTGTTCTCCAGTGTGATTTACAGGGCCACACATTTCCCTGAGTTTGATGTTCAGCTCCTGATTGGCTATTTTGCAGAAGTTCAGCTCTTTGCTGAGGTTGTGGATCAAGCCCTCATACTGCCGCTGTCTCCCCGCCAGACCCTCATCCATCTGCTCTGAAAACACAATAAATGGACAATACTTTCACCTTATTTGCTCATGATGATTTGTGAATTTGTGGAGAGGATTGCCTCATATTTTAACACCAGCGGTTCAGAAATATTTCTATGACTGCAATAAAAAAACATTCTCCAGTGCTCCAGTAAATTATGAAGCCATTATTTATCCCTGATTATATAACATATCCAGCACTAACTCAAGTTAGTCCAAACCCACTGTTATCTTTGTTATCCTTGAAAAATACCGTAAGATCTTTTAGTCACACTTTTTTGATTATTTTTTTCATAGATTTTACATATGAGAGGCCATACAAAATCCTCCAGATATAATTTACAAAAAAAACAAAAAGTAAATTCACTTTATGACCTATTGTTTCAGACAATATTGATGAAATTTTCTCCCCAAACTCATAGACCTTCTCACATTCCCACCCCATATGTAGGAACGCTCCAACTTGTTGGTGAGAAAAAAAACTACAACAGGGACTTGGAGATAATTTACAGACAAAGCGTTTCTTTGGTGCCCAGTACAGTCTTAAAATTTCCACTGAGTGGTACAGTACGGTACAGGTCACCTTTATCAGGCTTGTGTCTCCACTGCCAAGGGGTACCAATGGTACCCTTTACATATAGTTTGAGAATCGCTTACTGTAGCCTGCTGTAACATTTGCGATAATATAAAATAATAAAAAAATAAAACATTTATGAACACATACAGAGACTTACAGTCTCTGAAATCATACCAATTACAAATAAAAAATACCCAAAACTTACATTTAGGCCTTTTTTGGGTTCATAAACGATACAAAACATATACAGTCTGTACAAACCTCTCATTTTTATTCTTTACCAGCACATGTAACATTAACATTCAAAGTAATTCCGAGTTCATAATAGTCCAAAAGGTGACGATAATAGTTAAACATGGCAGTTTGTTTATGTTTTAGGTTGCTGAAAGAATCATTTGCCCCTTGGTTTTTCGTGCTTCATCCTCGCGTTTGTCCGTTTCTGAAAGGATCGGATGTCAGAAGCACTTCAATAATCAGGCTCACGTTATTATCATCAGCTCAAGAAGTTCATTATTTCAAATAGACATGCAGCGAGCGATCGTGAGCTCTCTGGAGAAAGTGAAATTGGTCACGCTTTAGACAGCCTAGTAAAACAACAACAGGACAACAGGTTTATCTTCTTGGCTTTGTGGCTGTTCATCAAGATGACAGCAAGGTTTGATTGAGCTCAGGTCAACCATGGCTTGTTATAATATGTATATATTATTACAGTGTAATGTCTCGGCTGTGTATTTAAAAATGGCACTTCCTTTGTTTTCATTCTCCTGCTTGTACACACGCTGGTACCCTTTGTTGTGCTAGGTACTCTTTTGGATAGGGTACCCAAAAAGTGGTACAGTATGGTTCGCTTTTTGGTAACTTTTGACAGTGAAATTGGGCATAAAAGCGTACCGACCCGTACTGTACTGTACCGTACCGTACCATATCACTCAGTAGAAACGGGCTATATGTGCCCTTAAAGTCCCCAAGAAACCAAAACTAACCATATGATTTTGTTAGCTCATATTGCTAGTTTGTGGTGAACAATTCATCTGTGCATGTCCTTAAAAAAAAAAAAACAGTTCGCCCTTGTAATCTTTAATTTAATCTAAATATGCACTTGCTGTTTGTTTTCAGTTCAATTCTCAGATTACGTCTATCTGGCTGTGGCTAACATACTTAACCACGCTAATTCATCTGTCAGTTTTGACAACAAACAGAAATGGTGAGAAGGAGGAGCCTGTTAGGTTGTAATAACTCCTCTAAAACCCATTTCTCGATCTTTATGAATGAAATGCCTGCTTTACTACATCCAATCAGCCCGCGGTAGAAAAAATAAGCCACGCCCACTGTTTTCTCATTTAATATTTCTGTTTCTCTAGGAACGGCGTCACAATACAAAAAAATAACGATTGCAGCTTCCGGTTCATTGGAACTTTAACAGAAGTTTGGAAGCGCAAAATATGAATTGTGTGACCCAAATCATCAAACGTGATGACAAACGAGAGATGTTTTTCTTAAAACAATCCATTAATTATTTATTGTTCACCTGAACAAACATAGCTAGACAGGTTGAGAACAATCTAGTAAACATTGATAATGGTTGAAATGTTTTTACCCTCAAACGAAGAATGTAAAAAAGTACATCAGGGTCTTAAGGGCAAGTCTGATCAGAGTTGCCCATACCAAATTGACCACTTAGTATAAACAAAGCATACATTTTTATCGGGACACAAACCTCTGCACTGCTGCAGCAGTAGCTGGATGTTCCTCTCGTGCTCTTTCTGCTGCTGCGTGAGTCTGCGATCCGCCTCAAGCTGCTGTCTCTCTAGAGCCGCTTCCAACCACCCGACCAAGTTTTGCTGTTCCTCGACTCTCAGTTCCAGCTCAGCGAGAGCCATCTGCAGCCTGCGCTCCTCCTCACGAAGAGACACAACCTTTACAAAACACACGAAGCATCATTACACACACATTCTTCGCTAGAGGTCAAGTGAAAAAACAAATATCTCAATTTCCAATAAACTCTTTTCACATTTCCAGGTTTCTCATTTGCAGAAGTCATCATTGTTGGGTAAACGTAGAGCGCAGTGAATAGGAGAGTACAACAAATACATTTTTACAATCCTATTTGCTGAAATAATAAAAGAAAAACTCCACACCAGTGTTATCAAGACTTTTAAAAAAAGGAAAAAAGTAGTGTGAGACTGATAACAGCAGCCAGAAGAGAGAATAATGTCAAATATACTGTCCTGTCCCCATAGACACTGTGCTAGAAACACCTCACATAAGCGGTCATTCGTTTTTTGTAATTTGATGCAAAGATGATATAATACAGACATAAATATTAGGGATGTCCCGATCAGGTTTTTTTGCCCTCGAGTTCGAGACATTTGATTTTGAGTATCTGCTGATACCGAAACCCTTTCTGATACTTCTATAATACATAAAATAAGAATAAAGAAGAGCGAAGAAACAAATCCAGGATGTTCCCTATTTTTTACTTAACTCACCTTATTTTAACATTCAACAAACAGAGCATTTCTGTAAGATAGAGTGTACAATCAAGTAATAAATAACAAATTCTTCACTTTTGGACTTCAGTGCAACAATAATAAAAAAAAATAGCACTTCAACTTAAAATACCCAGCAGGCAATCCCAAGTTTACATGTCTGACAGTTTGCTATGGCAATGTTGTCGTCATCAACTTTATAATACCTCCAGACTGCAGACATACTCGTGTTTTCCGCTTCAAGCTGCTCCCGTGATCTACTTTGCAGACATTTAACCAATAGCGCTCCTGCAACATAGCGATGTCATGCCGTAGGGTTGGGCGATGTCGACCAATTTTGCATTGTATGATGTCTATTGTGAAACATCGCGATGGATGATGGCATTGTCGTCGTAGGTGGCGGTGAATTAATTATTTATTAATAATTAATTAATTCATAACTAATTAATGATTTGTAGCCTACAGTTTCAACTACCTGACCCTCATGGTTTTTGTTTTACCCATAACCAAATAATAAATAATTAAAGTTACACACAAATCGCTTTTTCCGCAGGACTCTGACATGAATAGGCAGAGTGATCGATGTCGTTACAATGGCGTCTACAAACTTGGTTGGTAAAAAAGGTGCACAACCAACAGGAACCAGCCAACAGTATCTGAGGTTTTCACTAAAATTACTAAGTACAAGCATGAAAGCAAAAGATTGAAGCAGTGTACTGACGCTGTGACAAGTTACTTGATGGATTTAAAAGACCAAAGAGTCATTAGATAGAGACAAGATTAATTAAATATCACGTTTAACAACTATAGTGAGATGAGATCCAGCAGTACATCCTTGATAAACTGTCTGACGTGCACTGCTCTCCTCGCATACGCTGCAGCACATGACAGTGTGTGTGTGTGTGTGGTCACGTGATGTGTGTCTTCAGCGGTATAGTGTGGACAGAGGGTTGTTCAGAAATACTAGCTGAAACACCAGTGTGGACGTGGATCGTTGTAAAACATAGATGTATTAGTGTAAATGGGGCCTAAGTGTGTATTTTTCGCGAGCGGGTTGCTGCTGCGACGGGGGCGGCGCTGAGGATCGCGATGCCGGCTCAGCATCGTGATGTCTATCGGTCATCGGCGATGGAAGATGGCATCATCTATCGACCCAACCCTATCACGCGTTGCTGTTTCTGTGTGAAGTCAAGAAAGAGGTCTAACTGATGTAGATGCCCAAATTATATTTAACAGAACAAGAAAATTTTCACAGTATGTCTGATAATATTTTTTCTTCTGGAGAAAGTCTTATTTGTTTTATTTCGGCTAGAATAAAAGCAGTTTTTAATTTTTTAAAATCCATTTTAAGGACAAAATTATTAGCCCCTTTAAGCTTTATTTTTTCTCGATAGTCTACAGAACAAACCATCATTATACAATAACTTGCCTAATTACCCTAACCTGCCTAGTTAACCTAATTAACCTAGTTAAGCCTTTAAATGTCACTTTAAGCTGTATAGAAGTGTCTTGAAAATTTCTAGTCAAATATTATGTACTGTCATCATGGCAAAGATAAAATAAATCAGTTATTAGAAATGAGTTTTTAAAACTATTATGTTTAGAAATGTGTTGAAAAAAAATCTGCTAAACAGAAATTGGGGAAAAAATAAACAGGGAGGCTTATAATCCTGACTTCAACTGTATATAGTCCAGTCCTGATCGGGAGGTAACGTCTGATTCCGATCGAGTCTGAAACCGTGTGATCGGGCCCGTTTTCCGATCACGTGATTGGATCTGGACATCACTATTAAATATATACGAATGTTCATACTTTTTTTTTTTTACCGATGTCTGTTAAATGCATCATAACATTCTTGTGAAGAGTCCATTTAAAGCGCTTTTCGCAATACAAGCTGTTCAAAAGTCACTCAGCTACACGTCTTCACTTTCCCTAATGTGATAAACAGCTACACCTTTATTAAAAGGGAGCATGGATTTGAAAAAAATGTGAGAAAGCCTAAAACTGTGTGTTATTATAAACTAGTCTGCATTTGCCAAAACATGCTATCAGCGAACGTGTTGCTGTGATAAACACAAACAGCGCAAGTGACAGTGTTGTTATCGTTTAACAAGGATTTGGTGCTGAATTATGATGGTCTGCCAATTGAAACGATAATAGATCACACCTCCTCCAATAAAACATAACACCACATAGAAGTGCCATAATGTAAGTTCATAAACAAGACTTGTGTGGATAATATGAAGCAACCGGGATGTTTTCTGACCTTATCAAAGTATTTGCAAAGCAGAGCTCTGGTTTCAGATGCAGACAGGTAGGTGAGTTTGGCCATCAGGTTCATCTCCCATTGGGTCAACATGCTTCCAGACGCCCGCAGCTGCCTCTGTCTCTGGGTGATCGCCTCGTTTTTGTACTCAATAGCAGCATCCAGAGCCTCGATGGCCTCGTCCAACTGGAAAAGTGTTCGTTCTTCCTGTTAATATAAAAGAGGACAGTGTTGCTTTAATGCCTGCATTATGCCTTTTTTAATGCCTGCCTGAACGCTATGCAAACATGCTTTTGTGCATTATAAATTAAACTAATTATAAAGCATACATTTTTGTTGTCCTATTTATTCTAATTGACTTAAAGAGATTAATAATTACATTTCTCTTAATCTGTTAAATGTTGGAAAAGTCTTGTTGTGGCAATTTCAAATACAGAGACTCTTACTGGTCAAGAGACAGTCTTACAAGTTTTACTTCCAACAGCCATACAGGAACACCGGTTGCTGCAGAGTGTGATGCAAAGGCTAATGAGACACCAGGCTGTACCTTTATTCCCCTGCTTCATCACAGATGACACCCAGTTCTTTTTAGAGCAGGGGTGCTCAAACTTTTTCGTATAAAGGGCCAAAAAAACAAATACAGGGTTCATACACATTTTTACTACAAAAATTCCATGGGTTTTCCAGGACTTTCAAGTCAATTTTCATGACCTAATGTTTCATGTAATGTCTACATATACGTGGTAAATCATAAGAAACATTTAAATATATTACAGCATATCATATAGATGATGCTTACACAGCACTAATAATGTGAGAGCATGTTTTGGCCAAGAAAAAAAAAAAAGTAAAAACTAACCTCCATTCAAATATACAGACATCAATTTTAGATAATCTTACTAGTTTGTTAAACTAGTAATAGTAGGTAAAACTACTTCTATTATAAAGCTGCGATCACACTGCACTTTTCACTCCATAGACTTCCATTCATAGGCATGCGAATGCGGCGGACCAGAAACGCAAGCACCTGTGACAAGTTTCGCATGTCACTGCATACGAAAGTTCAAGCTTGGTGAACCCTTACCTGCGAAAACACATCAGGTGATTGTGTGAGACCGATAGAAGATTATTTAAAATAAGAAATTTAAAATATGGAGCAATCATTCATTTGTATTAATGACTAATCATATTGTTTAACCCCGTCCCTTTTCGCAGCGCCATACAACAGAATTTTGCAAGCATAAGCTCTAGTGTGACTGCAGCTTAAGTCGCTTTGGACAAAAATGTCTGTTGAATGACTAAATGTAAATGTCATTTCCATGACTTTTCCAGGTTTTCCATGATCGTTTGAACCCTGCAAATATCACTGAGAGCCTTGGGCCCAAGGTAAATATACTAAACTATATTACATTAAAGATGCCATAGGTCATTTGCTAACTTATTTTATCATTTAAAAAAAAAAAAGAAAACATTACTTTGAATTGTATTAACTAATGCAGTATATATTATTTTACTCATTACAATAAAAACATAAACAATCACATTTTAAGCACAGTGCAGTTCAATGATAAATAAGTTTTTTTTCCCCCTTTACTTTCGTCAGTTGGTGAAGTTTTTTTTTCGTCTTCACTGTCACCACTGGCTTGCTTGGATTGGGACTTGTGGAGCTGCGCATCGATGGATTTGCTCTTCGGTGTTTAAATCTTCAGCAATGAAATTTAAACCACACTGAACTGAACTAAACTGAACTTCAACTCTGAAATCTGGACTTTACTAGAACTTCTATGTTGAGTGGCTTTGACACAATCTACATTGTAAAAGCACTATAGAAATAAAGATGAACTGAATTGAATACACTAGTCAAGTAGAATCTGCCTTTGCCTTCATTTGCTCACTGATGTCTCTGCATTGTCCTCTATACATCGGGTGACAGTATGTATATTAAAAAAAAAAAATCTGATTTATTTAATTGAAACATTTATTTTGCATTTTACTTAGCTTTTTGTAGCTTAGCAATCAATCAAACAAAGAAACAAACAAACAAAAGGCTACATTAAATTAGAAATGACAGTCTCTAAAACATCTTCGTCATTCTCCCTTTCATCTAAGATGGTGGGCCAAATCAAAGGTTACCATGGGCCAACTTTGGCCCGCAGGCCCTAGTTTGCGCATCTCTGCTTTAGAGCATTCCTCCTCTGAGGATCAAGATAAGGCTCCCAGGATTTTCACTTATTGAATGCATATGTTTAAAAGCAGATGATCACCTTCTGAATATACCTGCTTGTAAGATATGTTTTAGTAGGAAGGCATATGTTTCTTAATATATGGTGTTTAGTAAAAAAGATAAGTTTTAAATCAACGTTTTAGAAATTATAAAATATAATTTTTTTTTAACCGCAATCTGAATCTCTAACACAATAGGGTCCTATCATACACCCGGCTGAATAAAGCACAAAGGTGTGTATGGCGCGATTTTTTGCTATATTCAGACCAGCGCAACAGTAATTTTCACATTTTGCGCCACTTTGTTTAAATAGCAAATCCATTTGCGCATCTTTGGGGACTGGTGGGTGTGCTGGTCTATAAAGGAGGTGTGTTAAGGCATATTGTTGGCGCGTTGCTATTTTGAGAAACTGAAATAGACCATGCCATTGACCAACTAAAAGCTGGTCTAAAGTCCAGCGCAGATCGCATTAGTTATGTGCCTGTGCGGGTCCAAACGCTTACACATTGCGTAATACACACAGGATGTTCAGCAATACACAAATATCTTTACATATAAAAAAATGTAAAGAATTCAAATGTTACAAAATTATTTTTATTTTTTACATAAATATAAAAACCACTGCCTCCATGCCTTCTTCACCTCTGGGGGCTTTTTTCAGTTTATTCATGACAATTTGCATTTGTACAATGTTATTATTATTAGCAGTATTATTTATTATATGTATATTTGTATTTGCTTCAATAAAAAAACAAGTTTAGATTTGTCCGCCTGTCAGGTTTTGAAGACGTATGCATCACCATATGGGGCATAAGAACAGGATGTGTGTTTGGTTATAACTGCACTTTGTTATTATTGTTCATTTATTTGTTTGCTGGAAATTATGAACTGAATTTAGAAATAGTTTTGAAACAAATCTTTGCGCTTAACAAATGAAATTAAATATGTAGACTAATGGATGTCTTCAGTGGAGAATGTACAACACCGTTTCCTTATCCACAAAAGTAAAGGAGTAAAGTAAAGAGCAAAAGTAAAGAGAAAGTAAAGAGGCCAAATGGAGGAGGTTCATTCTTTATCCTCGCGTTGCAGATGGTCTTTAACGGTTTTCTTGCTAGTGAAGCATTCAGTTTTTCCACTTACAAAGTTCGCCATGTAAATAACAAATGCACCATGGCGCAATGCAACTGACTCTTAAAGGGAAAGGGAGATGAGACTCTGATTGGTTTAATGCACATTATGCTCAAAACACACCCATAAATTATTAAGAAAATAAACACAACCCTGTTAGACCATGCGCTGGGGCGCAAACCATATTTTTCCATCCTTTAAATAGCAAAAGTGGATTCGGTCACGCCCTTAATGCTTTTGCGCCATGGGCTTTAGACTTTGAGCTTAGATCGTTAAAATAGAGCCCTATATCCTAACCAGATATGATGCAGTATGATTCCAGCAACAAACAATTGGTCTGTCTAGGTGACTTAGCAACATGACATTACAAAATACCAACTATACCAAATATTACCATGCTCAGAAAAGCATGTCCTCCCTCTCTCTCTCTCTCTCTTTAGTTTAGTTTAAGTTTAGATTATTTTGCACAAAAATAAACACATCAACAACAAAACAAAAGAGTACAATCTATACTGTGCAGGGAGATGCAGAAAAACACAAATATATATAGAGAGCCTCCACCTAGAAAATAAAGCAACTAGAACAACTAAAATATAAAAAAAGAAAGAAAAGAAAACACTACAAAACATGCCTTACAAAGTACACAAAATGCAATAAAAATCTAGACACAACTAGGACCCAAAGGGTGCACTGCACTTGCAAATAAATTAGTACATAATCAATTTTATAAATATTTAATAATTCTAACATTAAAAAGACATATTGAAATGCTGTAGCAGACTACTAGTTTGTTCAGTTTGAACGTTATTGCCGTTTTAAAGATATGAAGTGAATTATCCATTGTCGCTTTTTTCAGTATTTAAAAGTCAAGCAAAATGATACTTAAACACAAATGACACTCTTTACATATTAAAGAAAGCACTATTATATTACATATTAAAGTCATTACCTGAGATTATAATTACCATAATCTGTATGCTGTTGTTCCAGTCACAATGTCGCAGAAAAAAACACTCTTAAAATAGAATCCTTTGTTGCTCAATGCATATCATTAACTTGGTTGGGTAGGACAAAAAGTCTCATTAGCAAAAACATCCACTGAGTGTTGCCGTGTTCTATCATGTCTAGTTAGAACATGGTGTCAAGCATAGATTTGACTAGGATTTATTAAAATATTCAAAGGCATAGATTTGACAAAGACATTCCAGAATTTAAAATGTCAGAATTCTTTAAAACCTAAAGCATTTATGTCTGGAATACAATATATATATATATATATATATATATATATATATATATATATATATATATATATATATATATATATATATATATATATATATATATATATATATATATATATATATATATATATATATATATATATATGTATGTATATATATATATATATATGTATATATATATGTATATATAAATATATATATATATATATATGTATATATATATATATATATATATATATATATGTATATATATGTATATATATGTATATATATGTATATATATGTATATGTATATATATGTATATGTATATATATGTATATATATATATGTATATATATATATATATATATGTATATATATATGTATATATATATATATATATATATATGTATATATATATATGTATATATATATATATATATATATATATATATATATATATATATATATACATACATGCAGTGTTTCCTCTAGGATTTTTTCCAGCTGTGGCAGCAGGCCTTTTTATCTACCAACTACCTTTGGCGTTATTTCAATGACAAATGTGACGCAGTACTAAAAGTCGAGATCGCATTTGTGTAATACGAGCATGCAGATGTTTTTGCTTGCGCTAGGATTTCCTCTGTTCGTGCACAAAACTTCTTGCACGCCCTCAAATATACGCTGCTCAAGTGCAATTTACGCGTCTACGTAGTGAATATGTCTCCAACCTTTATTAGATTTGCAAGGAATATTTGTGAACGTCTCCAATAGACCTACAGAGCGGCATTAATGAGTCCTGAGGTAAAGTGAAACGGCTATAAACTCCAGCAAGATAAAGTCTTTGTTTGTTGTATGCAGAGCAATAGACCTTAATCTATAAATAAAGTATAATTATGGAAACTGTTTTCATCCTAACTGAAAGCTACACGTCGTGTTTGCTGACCTCACGCATCACGCACCTGTCAGTCAGTCAGTCAGTCAGCATGTCACCTTAAATAAATAAATAAATAAATAACGCACAGCACTACTACCGTTACAGAAAGGTTTACGCTGTTATAATTCACTTACCTTTTAATATGTTTTGGTGCGATTATAACCCGCTATTTAAAAAAAACAACAATGTTTTGAATGAGAAGCTGTAATGTAGCCGTGGCGGGATGAATTTTGGCATGGTGCCCCGCCATAGTAGAATGAATGTAGCGGAAACCTTGATATATATATATATATATATATATATATATATATATATATATATATATATATATATATATATATATATATATATATATATATATATATATATATATATAATGTCAAAACACTTACCATTATACACTTGCCAATGTTATAAATTGTTGAAATGTTGAAAAATTGAATATCACAAACTAAAGATCTAGGGACTGCACACTATTGTACACTACTGACAAAAGTCTTATTGCCTATCCAAGTTTTAGGAACAACAAATAATAACTTGATTTCTAGTTGATCATTTGGTATCAGAAGTGGCTATGAAAGGCAAAGGCCTCTAGATTACGCTTATTTTACCAAAGTAAAATATGATCATCCCTTTATTTTTAATTCTTTAATTAGGACAGTGAGGTCTGACTGCTTAAACAAAAGTCTTGTCACTTAACAGAAATAATGTACAGTATAGAATATAAAGTCATGGTGCAGTGGAAAAATAATTAATATTGTGTCTGACTCCCATGGGCTTGGAGGACTGCATCCATATATCTGTGCAGTGACTCAAATAACTTATTAATAAAGTCATCTGGAATGGCAAAGAAAGCGTTCTTGCAGGACTCCCAGAGTTCATCAAGATTCTTTGGATTCATCTTCAAAGCCTCTTCCATCTTACCCCAGACATGCTCAATAATGTTTATTTCTGGTGACTGGGCTGGCCAATTCTTGAGCACCTTGATTTTCTTTGCTTTCAGGACTTTGATGTGGAGGCTGAAGTATAAGAAGGAGCACTGTCCTGCTGAAGAATTTGCCCCTCTTCTGTGGTTTGTAATGTAATGGGCAGCACAAATGTCTTGATACCTCAGGCTGTTGATGTTGCCATCCACTCTGCAGATCTCTCGCACACCCCCATACTGAATGTAACCCCAAACCATGATTTTTTCTTCACCAAACTTGACTGATTTCTATGGGATGATGCAGGTTCCAATGTGCCTTCTACAGTATTTGTGATGATTAAGATGCAGTTCAACAGATGATTCATCAGAAAAATCGACCTTCTGACACTTTTCCAAATGATCAACTAGAAGTCAAGTTTTTATTTGCTGCTCTTACAACTGGGATCAACGACAAAACCTTTGTCAGGCAGTGTACTTTTAACTCATTCTCAGTGGCGGCTGGCCAATAGAGGGCGCTGGGGTGCCGCCTCCGTCAAGTTAGACTCCTTTAATATGTCAATATTTATTATCACAAATATTAACAAAATAAACTGATTTAATTACAACATTCTAACATTTATTGTAGTCATACTAACATTTATTGAAAAAAAAAATGTATGAACAATATTTTTTCATATGTGTGCGGGGCGCCGGACTAATGGGTGTCTATGTAGGTACACAAACTTTTGCAAAGCATGTGATATGACGATAAGCTCAAATTGGCTAGTTATAAATTGTCCTTAGGGCACAGCGCTCTGCGCCCCGAACCCTCCCATTTTGTTGTTAGAACGAATCATATTTGTTTTTATATGATTGGCCTTATGTGATTGGACCATTCTCACTTAACCGTTCACTCAGCAGCAGCTCGTCAGTTAGCTGTGCTGACCTTTAATCATATAGTGAAAGCAAGTGCAAAATGAAGGAAAATTCTGTTGTATCTTTGCAAAGATATCTGTTCACAAGGCGTTTGGATGAAGAAAAAAAAAAAAAGAATTAAGGAGCTTGGACCAGATCGACCTTCCTTGCAAAACTAATGAAAACAAATTCACCAGCAGTCAAGTGATGGCGAGCGCGGGCGCGCGTACACCCTTGGCTTTTCCAGCACTTGTTATGACAAACGGAGTTGGCTGGCAGGTTGTGATGTAAGTCATGCCTTTACTGTTTTCCATGTTTGCAGTTTCAAACAGCATGACGCAAGAGAGGCTGAATGCATTGGCCATGCTGTCAATAGAGAAGAGACTGGTGACTGAGATGACTGACTTTAACCAAAAGCTCATTAAGAAATTTGCAAGCCAGAAAGAAAGGAGAGCAAAATTAATTTTTAAGTGGTGCTACTGGCCAGTGATTAGGCAACATTTATGTGTGTGTGTGTTAGTGTGTGTGTGTGTGTGTGTGTGTGTGTGCGCGTTTACTGATTATCTGGATTACTTCATTACTGATAAACCCAAATTGAACTAAAATGAACTGATTAATGATGCATTTATTGTATGCTTTAGTCATATTTGTTTTTTGGTACATAACCTGAAAAATGGCTTTTAATGGCTTTTAAAATGCGCCCCCCTCACATTTTTTAACACCAGCCGCCACTGCTCATTCTGAACACACACAACTGGACAATATCCTTTTTGCTAGGAGACACCATAATATGTTCAAAAACAGGCTCAAAATATCAATGGAATCATGGATTGGAGCTACAAAATTCAGGCTTGTGCCAAACACGCACTGCATCATTTTGTGAGAAATCTGTCAATTCTGACTGCCCAAAGTCAGCTCAAAGCACAGGCATTTCCAGACTTCCAACTGAGGCACAAATCTGTGCAAAAGTCATGTACTGTGCTCCATCCAAGTTAGCTAGGACATTTGAACTTATAAAATATTTGTAAAATGATTGTAAAACTCTGAAAGACGCCCCCAAAAAACACCCGTGCACATTAATATCAAACATTTATGATTTTGGAAACGGAAAAACATCAAATGCGATGACAAATTCTTCAAGCTTCCTCAAATCCTTTTGATGCTGTGAGAAAACTCATCTATATGCAACTTACGAAGGTATTTGAGTTTCTTTCTTCTGTTAAACACAAAAGAAGATGTTTTGAAGATTGTTGGTAGTTGTCACTCATTGACATCCATAGTAATTTTTTTCCTACTACAAAAGTCGATGGATGCCAGCAACCAGCATTCTTCAAAACATCTTCTTTAGTGTTCAACAAAAGAAAAAAACTCAAAATGTTTAAAACCAGGGTTTGGGGGGGGGATTGAACCCCCCTAATTAACGCTTGATCCCCCCTGAAGGAGGTCAAAATAAGATATACGGGGGGTGGGGGGGTGGGGGGTGGTCAGTTCTTTAATACTGAGAAATGTTTCACTCTGACCTGGATTTTAAATAATAATGTTTATAATTAAAACAATAGATAATATAAATATACATTTGACCACCACTATAACAGTTCAAACCATGGTTGATGCATGAGTGTGCCAATAAGTTTTTTTTTTTTGTATCTATTTTTAGCCTGAAAATCAAATCAAATTAGACGCATAGTTTGTAGTTTAACCTACAGTAACATTTGAAATAGCTAATCAGAGAATCAAGTGTGCCGCACGCCTGCTTTTGAGTGACGGTCCTGGCCGTTAGATCGCCCCCTGGGGGCTGGCTGCAGTACAATTCATAAAGGCTGCCTCCTTCGTGTTAATGAACGAGACTTGAGCACAAATAAAAAAAAATGAATTACACTTGCAATAAAATGTCCCGAAAGATGGTTCTGGTCAATTAAGGCACTGGTTATCAAGCGGATATAGGTTCAAATCTTTATTTTTGCAAACAGTATGTTTTTAGCCAGTAATTTAATGCTATTAAAAAGGGGCGTGTCATCGTGATTGACAGTTGTGATTGGCAGCTTCTCTAAGCAGACTGTCTGAGCTTCAGGAGGAGATTGAAGTGTTATTATTCGATTTCTGTGTTATTTTACCATGGTAAAATGAGTTGTTCAGCAGTAAACTATACTTTCTAACATACAGGATCTGGTGGATCACTGTTTATTCGGTAAAGTCAGAGCTTTATCAGGCTTTATTAGTTTGCTGATAGACGCCTAGCCATGATGGGGAAAATACAGGTGATCGCTATCTAGCAGTAATTCTCTTTATGGGTCTGAAATAATAATTAGGAAGACAAAACTAATGTTAGCCCATGTCCAGATCGATCTCCTGTAACGTTATTTGAACTTGATCTAAAGGACGTCTCTGACATTGAGTTTCAGCATGTTATTGAGTTAATCTACTGCATTTGCTGTTATAAAATATTAATGTTGTAGAAACCGAATCTTACAGTATATAACAAATAGAGCTGTAAATGTTATATATTCATTATATACATCATTTACTTTTGGCTTTTTATTTGAAAATTAATAAACATTAAAATGAATGTAAATGCCTCTTTGCCAGATATAATGAAGGCATCGAATAAACCAAATGAAAACGGAGGCAAAAAATGATAAACAATATACAAGTGATGTTGCAGCAGCTGATACACATCAGTTGATGTATTAATACTGCTAAGTTATTGTACAAATTGATAAGGATTATTTTATATAGTGCCGGGATGGGATGTGTAAATATCCTGTTGATATTTAGAAATCTTGCTGTGTTTATCTTTAAACGCATGATTTTTCCTGCATGGTAAATCGTTATATATGGTGTGTATATTTTTGGTTCTGTTGATTGTTAACAAAAAATAAAAACCTTTCTAAAAATGTATGTGTTGTTTTTGTTATTGCTCAACAACCTATTATAAGACAATTTTTTTTTTGCGCTCATGGCTTAGTCTAACTTAGGCTAGAGTGTATGAAGGATTGTTTATTTTGAAGTCCAACAAATGTTGTTTTTATTCAATTATAACAGCTTATATCACACAGTTTTTAATAAATCGTATACGTGTTTTTAATTGTAAGTGCTTATTATATTAGCGAGCCTTTGTTGTAGTGCAGATATGGGGGGTCAAATGAGAAGTTCGGAGGGCGTGGTTGATTTGACGTACAAGCGTTTGGTTGGAAGCTAGATTCCGCAGCTCCGCCTCTGGCTCCATCAGGTAGTCCCTTCTGCGCATGCCCAGGCTCCAGTTTCAGCAGTCTTTTGCGACGGTTTGTGCCCGTCATGAGGCATTTTACCTTCAAAGCGTTCAATTGGAAAAGGCGCTGTTGTGTCGTCCATATTTTTTTACAGTCATTGGTCAGAATACACTACATATCCCTCAAAACGCTTAAAACTTAAATACGTTTCATTAATGAGCTAGATACAATTATAAATAAATACATAAATGACTGAAGCATGTATTATACAAACTAACTGAAACAGTTGACCCCCCTGATCGTCAATGTATAATTCGCACACTGTTTAAAACCACATGAGGGGGATAATGGGTGAACTATGACTTTAAAAATGATATTCACAAAAGAGATTTTTGTGTTACAACTACTTTATGTAGAACGCTCAGGTTACTAAAGTAACCCTCGTTCCCCGAGGGGGGGAACGGAAATGCTATGTGGAAAAACTTCCACTATGGGGATTTCGTCAGAATCCAATCATCTGAAAGAGTATAAAAACGGGCCAATGAAATGCCAATGAGTTGGCAGCGTCAGCGTGCACAGCTGTCTTGAATGACAATCAGTGTGGCATAAAAGGCTAGCATGTGCTCAGCAACGCTATCCTTTTCTAGCTGAAGAGGCTTTCACACTCAACAGCTAAGGGACAATCATTGTGGCGAAGGAACATAGCATTTCCGTTCCCCCCCTCGGGGAACGAGGGTTACTTTAGTAACCTGAGCGTTCCCCTTCGGGAGGGGAACTTCAATGCTATGTGGAAAAACTTCCACTATGGGGAAATTTATGGAAAGCGCCACAACGAAAGAACCTTACCATGTCTCCAGTGAGGGGCGCGCCACGCAGTAGTACGAGCGCACCTGCATCGCTGGAGACACAGTCCTCCAACGTGTCCCCTGGCCCTTACTTACCCTACTTACCTTTTCTGGTTTAGATATACTTTTCGGGGAGTCGTAAGATACACCTAGTTAGTTTCTAGGAATTTTAGATACGACAGTACGTTGGGAAAGTGTTCAGTCCCGATAGGGAGGACGCTGCGGAGGCCACCTGCTGCCCGGGGAGGGGAGACCTGGTGGCAAGTAGTATATGGACTAGCCCTGAGAAGGGGGAGTGCACATATGAAGATGGTTAGCGGGGAGGGAAGACACGAGTCCGCCCCGGAGGGGGGAACTACATCGTGGCTGAGTGAGCATATGGGATCGCCAGCGGGGATCACACATAGCAGGCACCTATACCCAGAACGCGGGATGACCAGCGGGCATACCTACAACGTAACGGGCCATCGCCTGACTCCTCCGCTGAGTCAGGTGGTGGGGGCCTCGGAGGAACTCTGCAGGGTTCGCCAAGCGGGGAACTCGACTGGCAAAGTAAAAAAGGCGCACGGATCTCTGTGTTAGAGAGAGAGGCGCAGCAAGCGTTTACAACACCTACCGATTTTCCTCATGACTCGGGGTTTCCCAACACCCTTGAGGAGACCGGCTCCACTCGAAGATTGTAAAATCTAGCAAATGTATTAGGTGTCGCCCAGCCCGCAGCTCTACAGATGTCTGTAAGAGAGGCGCCGCGTGCTAACGCCCAAGAGGAGGCAACGCTCCGAGTGGAGTGTGCTCTAACTCCTGGGGGACACGGCTCGCCCTGGCTCAGGTAAGCGAGGGAGATGGCATCCACTATTCAGTGGGCCAACCTCTGTTTAGATACGGCACTTCCCTTCTGCCGACCACCATAACAGACAAAGAGCTGTTCAGAGGATCTAAAACTCTGAGTACGGTCCACATAAGTCCGCAAAGCGCGGACAGGACACAGCAATGAAAGGGCTGGGTCTGCCTCCTCCGGGGGCAGCGCTTGCAGGCTCACTACCTGGTCCTTAAACGGTGTGGTAGGAACCTTGGGCACATATCCAGGCCGGGGTCTCAGGACAACGTGAGAGTAGGCCGGCCCGAATTCCAGGCACGAGTCACTGACCGAAAATGCCTCCAGATCCCCTACCCTCTTAATCGAAGCCAACGCGACCAGCAGAGCTGTCTTCAGGGACAGAAATCTCAAGGATACTGAGTCGAGTGGTTCGAAGGGATCTCCCCGTAGGCTCGTGAGCACTACAGTGAGATCCCAAGAGGGCCTAAGAGGGGGGCGGGGGGGGAATATTCGCCTCGCACCTCTGAGGAACCGGATGACGAGGTTATGCTTACCCACGGTGCCGCCGTCCACCGCGTCATGATGAGCGGAGATAGCGGCCACGTAAACCTTCAGTGTGGAGGGCGACAGCCTCCGCTCCAACCTATCCTGAAGGAAAGAAAGCACAACACTGATCTGGCAAGATCGGGTGTTCTTCTCGCCGAGAAGAACACCATTCAGTGAATAGACTCCACTTCAGGGCGTAGGCATGCCTCGTAGAGGGTGCTCTAGCCTGAGTGATGGTATTAACCACCGCCACCGGTAGGTTACCTAAGTCTTCCTCGCGTCTATGGACCACACGTGGAGGTTCCACAGATCTGGACGAGGGTGCCAGATGGTGCCCTGTCCCTGAGAGAGGAGGTCCTCTCTCAACGGGATCTGCCAGGGGGGGCTATCGCGAGGAGGGAGAGTTCTGAAATCCAGGTCCGGTTGGGCCAGAGAGGCGCAACTAGCAAGACCTGCTCCTCGTCCTCCCTGACCTTGCACAGTAACTGCGCGAGTAGGCTCACTGGGGGGAACGCATATTTGCGCATGCCCTGAGGCCAGCTGTGGGCCAGTGCATCCGTGCCGAGGGAGCCCTCGGTCAGGGAAAAAAACCACTGGCAATGAGCGTTCTCGGGGGAAGCAAACAGGTCGACCTGGGCTTCCCCGAAGTGCGCCCATATCAGCTGGACAGACTCGGGGTGGAGTCTCCATTCTCCCGAGACTAGAAGCTGCCGTGAGAGCCCGTCGGCTGCACGGTTGAGCTCGCCTGGGATGTGAATGGCACGCAGCGATTTGAGCCGCGTATGACTCCAGAGGAGCAGACGGCGAGCGAGCTGAGACATGCGGCGGGAGCGTATACCCCCCATGCGGTTGATATACGCCACCGTCGCCGTACTGTCCGTCCTGACCAGTACGTGTTGCCCTCTGAGCACCGGTAAAAAACGGCGCAGGGCGAGCAACACTGCCAACAGCTCTAGGCAATTGATATGCCAATGCAGCTGGGTTCCCTTCCATAGGTCCGCAGCCGCATGCCCGCAACACACGGCCCCCCAACCCGTACTGGAAGCATCCGTCGAGACGACGACATGCCTGGACGCCTGTCCCAGGGGCACTCCGGCCCGTAGGAAGGAGGGGGTCCCTCCAGCGGTTGAGGGTGCGGCGACACAGCGCAGTGACAGTCACTCGGTGTGTGCCCGCGTGCCATGCGCGTCTGGGGACTCGATCGTGAAGCCAATGCTGCAGTGGTCTCATATGGAGCAATCCGAGCGGCGTGGCCGCAGCTGCGGATGCCATATGCCCCAGGAGCCTCTGAAACAATTTCAGGGGGACCACCTTTTTTCTGTCGAACTCCCTCAGACAGTTCAGCATCAGCCCGGCGCGCTCTCGTGAGAGGCGCGCCGTCATGGTGACCGAGTCCAGCTCCAACCCGAGAAAAGAGATCCTCTGCACGGGTGCGAGTTTGCTCTTTCTCGGTTGACCTGAAACCCCAACAGGTCGAGGTGCCGGAGCACCTTGTCTCTGTGCGTAATCAATTGATCCCGCGAGCTGGCTAAAATCAGCCAGTCGTCGAGATAATTGAGTATGCGTATGCCTGCGAGTCGAAGGGGCGCTAAGGCACCCTCCGCGAGCTTGGTGAAAACTCGCGGAGACAGAGAGAGCCCGAAGGGGAGGACTTTGTACTGCCATGCTCGGCCTTCGAACGCAAACCGCAGAAACTGCCGGTGGCGTGGAAGTATGGAAATATGGAAATACGCGTCCTTCAGGTCTATTGCTGCAAACCAATCCTGAGGACGAACACATCGGATGATGCGTTTCTGCGTGAGCATTCTGAACCGCAGCTTGTGAAGGCAACGGTTCAAAACGCGCAGGTCTAGGATTGGTCGTTGCCCACCGCTCTTTTTGGGTACGATGAAGTACGGGCTGTAAAACCCGCGCTCCATCTCGGCTGGAGGGACCGGCTCGATTGCATCCTTCGCCAGGAGGACAGCAATCTCCTCTCGCAAGACAGGGGCGGACACAGGGCTGACCCTGGTGAAATACACACCCGTGTACCTGGGAGGCCGTTTCGCGAACTGAATCGCGTAGCCGAGTCTGATCGTGCGGATGAGCCACCGCGATGGGCTGGCCCGCGCTAACCAGGCAGGCAGAGCCATCGCTAGCGGCTTCATTCGCACGATCGCTGACGTACCAACGGTGGGGCAGCACGGAGTGGGTGGGCTCAACCGGGAAGCACTGGGGTCCCGCGGGAGAGCAGGAGGCGAGAGATTCACTCTCGTCTCGCACCCATACTCCGGAGGGGTGGTCAGGAGGGGAAGAGAAAGGAGACCGTTCTCTTGCGCTCCGTGAGCCACTGGCGAAACGCACCGATCCTGCGAGCTGGAAGGCATAGCGTCCCAAGCTGGCAGTGTTCGGGCAGTCACATCCGGGGAGGTGGAAAAATGCTCTTTCTTTGGAATTTGCGTGGCGTTGAAAAACGCCGTTGGTGTTATTTGTGGGGCCCGGCCCTCCGCCGGGGAAAGAGCAAGTTCCCTCCTCTCCGGATGGCCCGTCTCAGGGACGCTTCGCGGTCCGTTTACCGGACTTAGCGGCGCCCTGGGGCGGGGGCGCTGGCTGCCTGCGGGATGCTCGGCGCTGCCGCTTGGCCGGAGGCGCAGGCGGGGGCGCGAGAGCAGGTCTTGTGGCCGCGGGCGGGCGCCCTCGGCGAGGAGCAGCGGAGGTGGATGGTACGGCGGGGGGAGCGGTCTTACGGTCCCGCCGATAGATGACTTTGCCCATCGCATCCGACTGCTCCTTCACCGCCGTGAACTCCTGGGTGAATTCACCGACGGTGTCGCCGAACAGGCCAGCCTGGGATATGGGCGAGTCAAGAAAGCGGACTTTGTCAACATCGCGCATATCTGCCAGGTTTAGCCAGAGGTGGCGTTCCTGGACCACTAATGTGGCCATCGACCTTCCCAGGGCACACGCAGCCGACTTGGTGGTACGCAGAGCATAGTCGGTTGCGGTGCGGAGCTCATGGAGCAGGCCTGGGTCGGAACCACCCTCGTGCAGCTGGGCCAGCGCCTGCGCTTGGTAGCGCTGGTAGGTGGCCATAGCATGCAAGGCGGAAGCAGCCTGGCCCGCGGCTTTGTAGGCTCTGGCTCCGAGGGAGGCAGATAACCTACAAGCCTTGGACGGGAGACGGGGCTGACCCCTCCAGGAAGAGGCGCCACGCGGACATAGGTTGACCGCAATGGCGCGCTCAATCTGGGGAATCGCCTCGTACCCCCTGGCTGCTCCACCATCCAGGGTGGTGAGGGCGGAGGCGCACGCAGATCGGGCAGAGAAAGGTGCCCTCCAAGACTGCGTGAGCCTACTGTGCACTTCCGGGAAGAAGGGGACGGGAGGCTTAGAAGGCTTCGCCTTTTTGTCCTCCACGTAGCACCCATCTAGTCGGTCCGGCCGCGGGGCTGGGGGATAAACCATCTCCAAACCCACGGCCGAAGCAGCCCGGGAAAGCACGGCCAGCATATCCGCTTCTGGATCCGAAGCCACGCTCACAACCCCGGAGGGAGGGAGCGGGTTCGGATCCTCGTCGGATAATGATAGCCCACCCTCCGATGCATTGATGGACATCTGGTCCTCGGTGTCATCGAGTGAAAGGGCGACCATCCGTGAAGATGGACCGCTTCCTTCACTCGAAGCTTGGATGGAGCGCGCTGAGGAATGAGAGGTCCGCGAGCCCGAAGGCGGCGGATTAGCTCCCACCGTAACCCTCAGATCTGCCCGAGTGCCAACCGCAGAGCGGGGGACAACTGGGGTGGGTCGCCCTTTTACAAGAGCGAGCCGCGATCTTAGCTGCGCAACAGACATGACGTCGCAATGACGGCATGCACTGCCCGCGAGCACCGCATTGACATGCTGGACCCCCAGACATGCCACGCAGTGCTCGTGCCCATCATCCGAGGACAGGGAACCACCACATCCAGAAACGCACGGTCGGAGCGACATCTTTAAAAAGACGCACTGCACGACCGTGTTGCTCTTTTAGGGAAGCTTGCTTCCTATACAAACCGCTCAGTTTGAGGACCGGACCCAAAGGACGCCAGGCAAGGGAGAGAAGACCCAGCTCGACCGTCTGCCGCAGCGTAAACGCACTCTGGACCGGGAGAACAGCTCTCAATCTCTCTCTCTGTACAGACAGGTTGGAGAACCCTCAGCAACTCTCTCAGAAGCTTGTGAAAGGCTCTGAAAGCGAAAAGGATAGCGTTGCTGAGCACATGCTAGCCTTTTATGCCACACTGATTGTCATTCAAGACAGCTGTGCACGCTGACGCTGCCAACTCATTGGCATTTCATTGGCCCGTTTTTATACTCTTTCAGATGATTGGATTCTGACGAAATCCCCATAGTGGAAGTTTTTCCACATAGCATTGAAGTTCCCCTCCCGAAGGGGAAACAAATTTTGTGTGAACTAGCTTCTAATCATAGATATATACATTAGATGTCGCCTACCCTGTTGTTGTCTATTAGAACGAATGCGTCAATAGAGCCGCCATTTTAGTACAGGGTAGCGCTCCTTTGAAATGAATGCGGGACCAAGGTGAAGTGGAGGACTGTGGCCATCCAAAGCCAGAGAAATACACATATACACATATATCTATGATCGGGAGTTTTCCCCGGTGGTCAGTATGCAAATATTTTTTTCAATTACGAAATATTATAATTTTACATCACTTTTCTACATTATTGGATGTGACCGCACGGGCATTGCCGACAAAGAGCGTGTGTTTGTGTGCATGGAAATGCATTATCCTCCTTCCCTGTTTAATTTGATCTAATCCATGTCCTGAAACACACCCCCTCTCCTGCTTTCACTTCTCATTCTGACGGAGGGAGCGATTCGTTTGTGAAGGAATCTCCGTTATGAACGACTCGTTCACTTAGCTGACAATAATACAAGTTTCTAGCAGCGCAGCGTCTTGTTGTCATATTTCATAACATAGTTTGCTTATTTTATTCAACAAAACTAGCATAAGTCTAGAATTTAGTGCGAGTTGGTGCTACTTTGCCTTATGGTGAATGCAGCAAGAGACTGTATTATCATCAATAACATGACTTGTTAAGCACAAAAGTTCATAACATACAAAAACATAAAAAAACTAAATCTTACCTATGAAATGTTCTGCCTTTGTGCTTTGTTTGCTCGTTACTACATCCGTATACAGCGCTTAAGTCCAGCATCTTCACATTGGCACACTGTCTTGACTAATGCGGTTGAATGACTTTTGTCCCAGGAGCACTGTACCAATGTGGCGGCGCTATTGACGCATGCTCAGGGTCCCTATGCGATATCTAGTGTATATATCTATGGCTTCTAATGTGGTAAATTACATTAATAATTGTGCAGTATGTAAGTTTGACACCCAGTGGTTGAACTAGGTATTTCACTCCTGGATCAAAACAGGCAGGTTGCCAGATTGAGAACCAACAGGAGCGAGTTTGACTACTATCCAGCCTAAAGGCATGAGTGAGTGCACTATTCTGTGCTTCTAAATGGCTGTATTTAAATTTCTGTCGTGTTTCGTCTGGTGCAAACAGCCAAATTGCTTATCACTGCAAATCTTGTCACGTAGCATGTTGTTAGGACACGGGGTTACAATGTAACCTGCTCACCTAATGTTTACATTTGTAATGTTTATATTATTTGTTAATTAATAACCTTTTGTGAAACTCTGAATCTGCATCTCATTTCAGAGTCTGCTAACGTTACTGTCCACAAGAGGTCGCATTTTGGACACAGGTGCATGCATTGAGAGCCTTTCTGAATGAATGAAATAAGCGGTTTTTCACTAAGGCAACATGGGTTGCTGAAATATAATTGGCTAAACTGGCAGTGGGCGGGTTAAAAAAAAACCAAAACAAAGACAGCCATTCCGGCACGTAACGCATATTTTCAAAGCATATTGCTGAGCTGACCTCAGCATTGTTTTTCAGATAAACAAGAATGTTCACTTAGCATGTTTCTTAAATATCTGCAAATATATTATGGTATTTGTATGCTTTAGAAAATTCAAAAACTTACATACAGCACCTTTAAATTAAGCAAACAAAGCAGATAGGAATTTCTAAAGCTGAAATCTCAGAAAGCATTAATTTCAAATAACTTTCGTTTCGAATTTCAGAATCTAATGTGATTTTCACCTCAGGAGAGAGCAGGTTGCCCTGCCTCAGTTTGTCGTCCAGCTCCACTCGTTGTTTGAGGAGCAGCTCCTTCTCCTGCCGAAGGTTGGAGATCTCCTGTCTGATCTGCTGGGAGTCCTGAGCACTGCCACTCCGCAGAAGACCGTTCCTCTCAGTAAGCTCCCGTTCCAGAGACTCAATCCGGCTCGACAAAGTTAACAGGTCTTGACTAAGAGCCTGCAGAGACAACAGAGCATGTCAATTTATTGATCTCATTCGTCATGTACGAGCGGGCGCTGCCATTGGAACCTTATTGGCTTGAGACTTCTGGTCACACTCACTTCAATTCATTTTTAGCTTTAAAACAGCTCGTTATGATATTATAACTATATATTTTTTAGTCTGTAGATGAAGTCGTTTGACCATTTTCTGTCGTTTGTTATTCCAAGTAATTTCTCCCAAAGACAACTGAATTGAAATCTAAAACTAACTGCATTAACGAGCTTACTTTCGCATTGCAGAATAATGTCGAGACAGACTCATAATGTGGAGCAAAAAGCCACAGAATTCATACAGACCTGGCTTGATCGAAGCTTTTTGGATTCCAGGCCACTGCGCTCCAAGAGTAAAGCTTCCTTTTTGGCCAAGATCTCTTCCCTCTTAGTCAGCTCTCCTTCCAGGTCTTCAAGGCCACGCCGTTGATCCAGAACCTTCTCCATTTCCTCATCAAGCCAGCGTTTCTGCTCTTCTATCTTCTGCTCAACCAGATGATTTTAATGTTACGATTTATTATATATAGTACATAGACTTACATGCTTCAGAAAAGCTCTCCATTGACATGAAAGTGACCTTGATGCTACATGTCCCTAGTAGTGTGAATGCATGACACCAATAGCCAACAGGTGCGTTGCCATTACCTTTCAAATTGTGCAAATTAAAATTGCAAATTTAAAATACACCTAATGGAAAGGGATACATGTGATAAAAGGTATTTTCTTGTGATAACGGAATTTTGTTAATACATATGTTCCTCATTAAAGCCGGTTATATATATAATATATATATATATGTTATATATATAATTATTTCCATTTCTGTTTAGTTCAGTTATGACTTTAGTCGCATTAAGGTCATCAAAAATCGCTGTTTACATGGTAGACTCTTAATCAGAGTATTGTTTTAATCATATTAAAATCATATTAAAGTATTGTTGCCCATGTACTCGATGCTTGACACACCGTCAGGGCTCTGTAAACTTGCCTTTGTGAAGCAGCATTTTCTATATGTACGTTCATCAAAACAAGTATGAAATCGCTGTTTTGAGCTTATGTAGGCCTACAGTTCAACTGAATAAACAGTTAGTAAACCCAAGCACATATTATTGAACATCATTTATTTTCATCACCAGTTATCATAGTAAAACAGTTTCTCAAGCAGTTTGTGATGCATTTTGGAAACAGGAGATGAGCCCCTGGTCTAATGCGCCACCTGGCTTGAGAAACCCGTTCTCAAAGATTTATTATTTTGGTAGCACACATATTCTGAATGCCTTCGGCAGAATTCAAACGAGCCATTTTAATCTAGATTAATTTCGAGATTAATCTAGATTAAAAAAAATTAATCTATGCCCACCTATTATATATATATATATAGTTGAAGTCAGAATTATTAGCCCCCCTTTGAATTTTTTTTTTCTTTTTTAAATATTTCCCAAATGATTTTTAACAGAGCAAGGACATTTTGACAGTATGTCTGATAATGTTTTTTCTTTCTGAAAAAGTCTTATTTGTTTTATTTCAACTAGAAAAATTAACCTGCCTATTTAACCTAATTATCCTAGTTAAGCCTTTAAATGTCACTTTAAGCTGTATAGAAGTGTCTTGAAAAATATCTAGCAAAATATTATTTATTGTCATCATGGCAAAGATAAAATAAATCAGTTATTAGAGATGAGTTATTAAAACTATTATGTTTAGAAATGTGTTGAAAAAATCTCTCCGTTAAACAGAAATTGGGGGAAAAAATAAAAAGGGGGGCCAATAATTCTGACTTGTGTGTGTGTGTGTGTGTGTGTGTGTGTGTGTGTGTGTGTGTGTGTGTGTGTGTGTGTGTGTGTGTGTGTGTGTGTGTGTGTATATATATATATATATATATATATATATATATATATATATATATATATATATATATATATATATATATATATATATATATATATGTGCTGTGTTAACGCGAGACTTTATTGGGCGATAAAAAAATTATCCCATTTAATCTATTCTCAAAATTGGGTTGGGAGCTGGGTCTATTCTACACAAGCTATGATGACTTTCACCTTGATATTTTAGCATGGACGTATACCTGACCGGTGAGCCGTCTGACAAAAAAATGCCCTTCTGAATCTAATCAGCAGGATGCCCTTCTGGATCTTTCGCTTACTTCGAAGACACTGTTGCTGACTACGCTTACATGGACATCTGTAATCTAGTTATTTGCCTTAATAGACAATAATATATAATTAAGGTGTTTATGTGAAGTGCTTTCATGTAAGAGT
Source organism: Danio kyathit (assembly GCA_903798195.1). Lineage (NCBI taxonomy): Eukaryota > Metazoa > Chordata > Actinopteri > Cypriniformes > Danionidae > Danio > Danio kyathit. The sequence continues at coordinate 17,282,239 of LR812525.1, forward strand.
TTCCTGTAATTTTGGGTGACTTTAACTGCAGTTCGGCAGTTCCACTTTCACTCATGAACATTTCATTCATGCCCCTGTGACAAACTGGGGTATTAGACGCAAATAAGGAGTAAGGACTGGTGAGAGTGTTATGGAATTTAATAACGCACGCCAAATGGAAAGAAAAAAACTTCCGCATTTCGCGATGTGTGTGTGTGTGTGTGTGCTGTCCTTTACTGACAGCCGTGTGTGTGGATCTTGTCGGAAAACGTGGTGAAAAGTCATGCATGATGGTATGCATACTCCATGTCTTAATTCCATTTCTGTTTAGTTCAGTTATCACTTTAGTCAGATTAAGGTAATTAAAAAAAAAAAAAAAAAAAAAAAAAAAAAAAAAAAAAAAAAAAAAAAAAAAAAAAAAAAAAAATCGCTGTTTGGAGCTTATGTAGGCCTACATTTCAAAATTCATGTTTAACTGAATAAACAGTTAGTAAACACAAGTACATCTTATTGAACATAATTTATTTTCATCACCAATTATCATAGTAGAACAGTTTCTTAAACAGTTTGAGATGCATTTTGGAAACAGGAGATGAGCCCCTGGTCTAATGCGCCACCTTACTTTCAGTCATTATTTGTATATACATAAATAAATAATAATAATAATAAAAATAATAATTTTATATATATATATATATATATATATATATATATATATATATATATATATATATATATATATATATATATATATATATATATATGATTATAGGTTATATAGGCAATAGAATAGGTTGTAATTGGGGTGAACTTAAGATGCCATTTTTTCAGTTAGGTCGATCTACATTCTCTATGTATGCTCCATATGTATGGAATGAGCTTCAAGATATACTACATATCCGTACCATCTATCGCTATATTAATATTATTATATTATTATTATTATAATTATTATAATTATATAATATTTTTAAATTGTCATTTCAGAACAGTGTACATTTTTTAACAATTGATTATGGTTTATATTATCTTTTTGTGTGTCTATGTGTTGTGACATATACAGTTGAAGTCAGAATTATTATTTTAAGAATTATTTTAATTTTATTTTCTTTTTTAAATATTTCCCAAATTGTTTAACAGAGCAAACAGTATGTCTGATAATATTTTTTCTTCTGGAGAAAGTCTGATTTGTTTAATTTCAGCAGGAATAAAAGCATTTTTTAATTTCTTAAAAGCCATTTTAAGGTCAAAATTATTAACCCCTTTAAGCTAATTTTATTTTTCGATAGTTTACAGAACAAACCATCATTATACAATAACATACAATAAACAGGGGGGCGAATAATTCAGGGGGGCTAATAATTCTGACTTCAACTGTATATATATATATCAACTAAAACACGACGAGAGGGTGAGCCATAGTGTAGCTCCTCCCTTTTTTAAAAAACAGCCAATAGCGTTTTGTTTTTATAACCGCTCTACTAGTAAGAGTGGTTGAGCTTAAGTGCATCAAATAAAAAGCAAACAAAAAGAATTTTAAAAGGGGCGGGGCATGTCAGATACTAGAGAGCATTTGATTGGTTATGCTTTGATGAGTGAAGTATGAGGTGACGTGAAAAAAAACGTTGATCAATTTAGGCAGAAGTGACAAACTACAAGCTTTACATGTTTATATCAATTTTATATCTTCTAAACGTGAATTTTGTCACTGTTTTGAAAGACACACTAGCTTATAGTCATCTTAAAAACTAACAATATTGATACTAACATAAAAAAAAAAAACTTATTTTAATTTCATGGGACCTTTAATACATGGGAATCAAATTCACAACCATGTCCTAGCCAACCAGCAAGTGTATTGTTCTAGAATCAATAACATAAATCGCATGCCAATACCAGGCTAAGAGGGAATTTAGGCAACAAATTATACATGTTGAAACAAGCTACTGAAATGTACCCTTGTCCTCAAGGAGAGAATTATAAAATTCCTTCAAACGTCAGTCAAACCAGTAAACACCACGACTGAGTAAACAGATCTAAAAATAATGCTGGGTAATAGCTGTGGGAAGGGTTTGATGAAAATGAGCACAATTTGGCTTCTCTGTCTGAACCCACCTGCTGTTCCTCTAGTGATACGACCGAGCCGTTACTTCCACTTCTCCTTTGCCGCTGGAAGGCTGCGATTTCCTCCGTCTTAATCCTCAGAATTTTCTGCTGTTGTTCGTTCTTTATCTCCAGCTCCTTTGAGAAAGAGAAAGAGACTGCTTGGTAAATGATTCTCTATTGAACCACGAGAATAACCAAGAGGCTGCGGTTTCTCTGTAGATTATTATTGTTCACAACACAGAAAAGATGATGACTAATGCTGGCCTTACACAACAGAACAGAACATGGCTTTATAAAATAAAAATCTGTGATGAACACTACAAAAATACTGTTAAATGTAAAACTTCTACAGCAGTAACAGCACCATTCAAAGAAAGAGGAGTAACCAGAAGAACAAGAGACGGGAAATTACCTTAATTCTTATATTTTACAACAGAAAATCTGCTTGGTAAGTTTTGTATTGTATACACTACTATTTAAAAGTAAAAGAGTTCAGTTTTCTGTTGAACAGAAGAACATATTTTGAAGAATGTTAAAATCCGGTAGTCATTGGCTGTTTCTCAATATGCGTTCTTCAGCGATCTTGCGTCCTCGTGTTCTTGTGTAACGTCATCATCAAGTGCCAAAGTTCAGTTCCAAAACTCAAGACCACAAGAACGGAGGATGCATGAAAGATCCCAGATGTGTTCTTGATATCGCGGATGCATCGATGCAGACTTGAGCGAGAGAAGTCCCAGAAGTCATTGCGGCTGAATAAAGGAGGTGGGAAGTGCAGCATTTTATATAGATGTATTATTAAAGTTTGGAGATACAGTTGAAGTCAGAATTATTAGCCCCCCTGAAATATTAGCTCCTCTGTTTGTTTTTTTCAGAAATTTCTGTTTAATGGTGAGAATATTTTTACAACACATTTCTAAACATAATAGTTTTAATAACTTATTTCTAATAACTGATTTATTTTATCTTTGCCATGATGACAGTAAATAATATTTGACTAGATATTTTTCAAGACATTTTAATACAGCTTAAAGTGACATTTAAAGGCGTAACTAGGTTAATTAGGTTAACTAGGCAGGTTAGGGTAATTAGGCAAGTTATTGTATAATGATGGTTTGTTCTGTAGACTAGGGAAACAAAATATAGCTTAAAGGGGCTAATAATTTTGACCTTAAAATGGTTTTTAAAAAAATTAAAAACTGCTTTTATTCTAGCTGAAATAAAACAAATAAGACTTTCCCCAGAAGAAAAAATATTATCAGACATACTGTGAAAATGTCCTTGCTCTGTTAAACATCATTTGGGAATTATTAAAAAAGGAAAAAAAAATTAAAGGGGGGGCTAATAATTCTGATTTCAACTGTATATAACTTATTTATCTTAGGAGTTTTCCTAAATGAAACCGTGAAAGTAACCATTACCATGAAAATCTTCATAAAGGAATAAACACATTAAGGGTGTTTATTTGCTGAAATTAGTGTTAAAATTAGTTTTATTTGTATTGTGCAACGTATATTTGTAAGACCTATCCAGGTCTTTATGGATAGTATATATTGTGAAAAGGGGAAAACAATAAATCGTTGTTTGAATGCTGTAATGTATAAATAATTTTCCATTAAAAACGCGTAAAGATCATGTGACCATCAGGAAGACCCAGGGAGGAACGCAGCATCTCATTTCTCACAGGACGCGTTCTCTGTTCTCGTGTCTGTAACTTCTGAGGTAACTTAGCAAGACTGGTCTCCACAAGAACGCAAGCCCGTTCTCTGCGTTCTTGGAATTGAGGAACAGCCATTGAGATCCATAGTAGGAAATCAATGTTTAAATAGCAGTGACAAATCCAACTAAAAATCTGAGAATCCTTGTAGCAAACTTGTGTGTGTTGTTTCAAGAAATCAACCATTCATTTGTGTCGTTTAATTTACATTTGTTTATATTCATTTATTCTTCGTTTAATTATGTTATTTAATCATATGATCATTAACTCTGAAAACTGGACTGACACAGTTTCAATTTCAGCTTACTAGAACTATGTTAAGCTGCTTTGACACAATCCTCTGACACACTTGTAAAAGTGCTATAGAAATAAAGATGAATTGACTTGAATAGTCATTTATATAATTATCATTTTATTGATTATTAGTTAATGATTTGATTAGTACTATTGATTATATTTGTCATTTTATTATGTATTTTTATTTTATTTCTATAATTATTGCTTTATTATTATTTAATTTTTCCATGTTTTTATAATCTTATGATGGTGTGGATTCAAGTGACACTTGTTTTCATGAGTAAGAGATAAGAGAATGTCTCCATTTCAAGGTCTGTATCGTCTCTGGACAATGTTGTAAAGCAGTAATTTTCCATTGCTGTTGCTTGTTGTATAATAACACTTGTTGAAATTATCGTGGTCAAAGGAAGTCTAAGCATTGAATCATACACAACTAAGATTATTCAATAAACTCTGCTCTTTCTTTATCATCATTACTTTGTCTCCTGCTTCTGCTTCTCTCTAGGTTTCTCAGTCAACTCCTATATTGATAGAAGATTGTTAATTCAGTTGAATTATGGTTAGCAGGTTTGATTATTGGGCAGCTCCGCTGGCTTGTTGTCTGGATACCCAGAGAAACAGACATTTTCTGACAGGATCTAGCATCTGGGGCTAGATCTTATTTATCTGGCATGTGGTGTGTTATAACAGCAGTTTCCAACATTCTTCTAAATATCTTTAGTGTTTAACAGATGAAACTCAAACTGGTTTGGTTGCAAAGGCTGATTAAATCATTTCATAATTCCTTTTTTGGGTAAGCTATTTCTTTAAAACTAGTGTTTTGAATTCAAAATATATTCCTGTGATGGAAAATCTTTTTCAGCATTTTTACTCCACCTATGCTTTGTCAAATAATCCTTCATAAATCATTTTAATATGCTAATTTGGTCTCTTAATTATCTTATTATTACTATCAGTGTTGGAATCTGGTATTCATTGAGATCCATAGTAGGAAATCAACAGAAATCAATGTTTCAATAGCAGTTTCCAACATTCTTCTAACTTTCTTCTGTTCAACAGATGAAAAAAACTGTTTTGGGTGCAAAGGCTGATTAAATGAGTACATAATTCTTTTTTTGGGTGAACTATTCCTTTAAAGCTAGTTTTTAAATTAAAAATGTATTCCTGTCATGGTAAAGCTGATTTTTCAGCCTTTTTACTCATTTTAATAGTCTAATGATCCTTCAGAAATCATTTTAATATGCTAATTTGGTCCCTTAATTATCTTATTATTATCATCAGTGTTGGAATCTGGTATTCATTGAGATCCATAGTAGAAAATCAACAGAAATCAATGTTTCAATAGCAGTTTCCAACATTCTTCTAAATATATTTAGTGTTTAACAGATGAAACTCAAACTGGTTTGGGTGGGAAGGGTGATTAAATCATCACTTAATTATATTTTTTTGTTGAACTTGCCCTTTAAAACTAGTGTTTTCAATTAAAAATGTATTCCTGTCATGGTAAAGCTGATTTTTCAACATTTTTACTCCACCTATGCTTTGTCTAAGGATCCCTCAGGAATTGTTTTAATATGCTAATTTGGTCCCTAAATTGTCTTGTTGTTATTATTATTATTATTATCATCATCATCAGTGTTAAAACAGTTGCTGCTTAATGTTTTTGTGGCATCCATGATGCAGTTTATTGCCATAATGAGTAGAAAGGTCAAAAAGATTTGAATTTATTTGAAAAATATTTTTACTTTCCCTTTTGAACAATTTATTTCTGTGTTGGTAAAGCTGATTTTTCAGCATTTTTTACTCCACCTATGCTTTGTCTAAATATCCTTTAGAAATCATTCAAATATGCTAATTTGGTTCCTTAATTATCTTATTATTGTTATTATTATTATTGTCAGTGTTAAAACAGTTGCTGCTTAACGTTTTTGTGACATCCATGATTACATTTCCCCCCATAATGAGTAGAAATGCACTAGAAAGCTAGTAGAAATGTTTATTTTAAAACAGAAATCTTGAAAAATATTTTCACTTTCCCTTTTGAACAATTTAAAGTATCCTTCCTGAGTAATCTCTCCAAACAGTCCTATACAATATATTTATTAAAATAAACAAGAACCACCAGAGCCTATGTTTAAAATCATTATCAATCATTAACAATCCTCTGCAATTCAGTTGAAATCCAGCTTCATTTTAAATTCCTTTTTTTTTTACTCTCAATTTCTGTTCCCCCATCTGCACTGATACTAAGCGAACGCAACACTGAAGTCAGTTGCACAATCACCTTGACTCTGTGCTTTCCTTTCTGCATCTCGCTCTCCAGCCGTCTCTTCTGCTGACTCTCCTCACGCAGGCGGCGCTGCAGAAGGTCCTGCTGCTGCTTCATGTTCTGCACGTTTCTCTCCAGTTCCTGCACTCGCCGTTCGCTCTGAGCAGACAGAGAGGCCAGCTGCGCAGTGTCCCGCTGCTTCTGCTTTAACACCTGAAAGCATGTGCACAATTATAGTTTTACTGACAAAATCTAGTCTGCTTGGAATTTGGTATTTCATAAAACTACAGAATATGTAGTGTGAAATGCAAAGAATTCCTGATATATTATATAGTGGGTATAAAATACAGTTGAAGTCAGAATTATTAGCCCCCATTTGAATTTTTTTTTCTTTTTTAAATATTTTCCAAATGATGTTTACCAGAGCAGGGAAACTTACACAGTATGTCTGATAATATTTTTTCTTCTGGAGAAAGTCTTATTTGTTTTATTTCGGCTAGAATAAAAGCAGCTTTTAATTTTTTAAAAGTCATTTTAAGGTCAAAATTATTAGCCCCTTTAAGCTATATGTATATTTTTTTTTGATAGTCTACAGAACAAACCATCATTATACAATAACTTGCCTAATTACCCTAACTTTCCTAGTTAACCTAATTAAGCCTTTACATGTCACTTTAAGCTGTATAGAAGTGTCTTGAAAAATATCTGGGAAAATATTATTTACTGTCATCATGGCACAGATAAAATAAATCAGTTATTAGAAATGAGTTATTAAAACTATTATGTTTAGAAATGTGTTGAAAAAAAATAGCCTTTATTTCAGATAAATTATTCTTTTCAGAAATTTCCCAAATGCTGTTTAATGAAGAGAAGGCTTTTTCAAGTCTTTGCCATGGTAAGATTACATAATTTTTCACTAGTTATTTTGCAGGATAATAGTATCCAGCTTAAAGTGAAATTTAAAGGTTTACTTAGGTTAATAAGGTAAGTCAATGGACAACATTGACTATATATATATATATATATATATATACATAAAAAAAATTTAAATTAAAAACTGCATTCATTCCAGCCATTAATTTTCAGCCAATTAAGACTTTCTCCAGAATAAAAATAAAAATATGAAGTACTGAAACAAATGTCCTTCCTCTGATAAACATCACTATACTGTATATATTTGAAAAAGAATTCAAATTTTACAGAAGAGGGGGCTAATAATTTAGCCTTCAATTGTATTAGAAATTACATGTATGTAATAACCAACATGCATGCACTTTAATAACTGTATCTTAAACTAGTTTTAATTTCCTAATGTTAACAGGAATTTTGATACTGGAAATATTGTTGTTTTTTATTTCATTGCAGTATCAAAATACTGACATTTTGGTACCCTAAAACCTTTAAAGACAAACATCACTCAAACTGGATTTCCATAATGATGCCTTTCAGCGATCTAAAGCTGCCAGACACAGACCTGAACTTTGCTCTGTGCAGCTGCGATTTTCCTCCTGCACTCCTGAGCTTTGGAGCGGTCAGCGGCATCACGGCCGCCCTGAACCTCCAGCTCCTGCAGCTGCTTTTGTGCCTCTGTGAGCTCCACTCGGGCCTGCTCCGCCTCAGCCTCCAGCTCTGAGATCTTACGACTGTACTGCCTGTTCATGGCCTGAGCGTCTTTACCTATACAGAAAGAGAAAACATGATTATTAGAATTAGTTTTTTGCATTTATTGAAATGAGGTATATGCACAGCTAACGCTTTCAGCCAATGATAAACTTAAAGAGAAAGGTTTATGTGACTATTTTTAATTTCATAAGGTTCCTTTAACAGCATCGATGTTGCAATGTAATTAAAATACAATTATTTATATAGACTTAAGCATTCATTTAGTTGTTCTAGCGTAAAGCGAGATAAATGATGGTGTAAACGAAAGCACCATCAGAAACTCCAATGAAAACACTGGGGTAAAATAAATGTTCATATTTTAAAGACATGATTCGCACTTTATATCGTATATCAGTCTGACAGTGAAGATCACTGATTTTTAAAGAAATCAGATCTTAAAAGTGGTGATTGTGTAATGGAAGTGCTTGGGCTGGCTGACTAAAAATTAAAAGTCTGTGTGCATATACCCCACTAAAGTGACCATTGAAACGATTACAATTTCAGTAATTCCAAATAAAAAAAATTTTTAACTGTTCGTCCATCAAAGAATCCTGAAAAAAATCTGAGCTAAAATAGTTTTTTTTTTTTTTTGTTTTACATATCACTTAATATTAACAGGGTTCATACACATTTTTACTACTAATATTTCACGACTTTTTCAGAACTTTCAAGTACATTTTCATGACGTAATGTTTCATGTAATGTCTACATATACATGGTAAATTATAAGAAAAACAATGACATTCAATTTTATTACAGCACATCATAGAACACGCAACAATCTATTTTGTTTAAATTTGTTTTTATATCTATGTAAAACTGATTTTGATAATGCTTACACAGCACTAACAATGTGAGAGCAAGTTTTTGGCCAAGGACAGAAAGGAAGTAAAGACAACTAACCTATATTCAAGTTAGGGCTGCACAATATATCGTTTCAGCATCAATATCGCAGTGTGTGCATCCGCAATAGTCACATCATAGGATATGCAATGTAGGGATTATAGTTTAGTATAGAGTTAAATCATAACGGAGTAAAAGTGTATCATCTGCATGCATTTTTAAAGAGATAGGTCACCCAAAAATTACTTATCATTTTCATTACACCCTTCACATGTTTCAAACATTTATGAGTTCTTTTTTTGTTTAAATGAACACAAAAAGAAAATAATTTAATAACTTCTGTAGTATTGAAACAATTGAAGTGTGAGTAAATAGTGAGTACATTTTAGGGCTTACTTACACTATGCTATCCGAACCGTGCCCAGGCCCGTTTCCCGGATCGTTTGAGAAGTGTGAGTGCTCTGAATCGGGCTCAGGCACGGTACACTTGGGCGGCCCTGGCCCGGTTGGAAGAGGTGGGCCAGAGCACGGTTCACTTGGGCTCAGGCGCGGTACGCTTACAGTGTGAGTACAAGCGTGCCTAAGCCCGAAACTGAAAGCGAGACGTGACTTTTAAGGAACTGTTTCATATGAATTAATTAATCATTCGTACTGTTCAATGAACGCAAACTGTCGTAGTTTATTAAAGACGCAAACCCCTCACTGCACGGCAGCTGCAGCTTCAGCAAACTTCCTAATTCCTGCAGCACGAGGACTTTATGATTGTTTATGAGCGTCAAAAGTGGCTGATCTGTTCGGCGAAATATTAGACTGCGTGTCACCGCATATCAAACGACTTAAACGATATAACTAAAGAAATCCCTCTGTGCTGAGCGAGAGCGCATACTGAGGAGCGCATCATCGATGACATAATCGTGCCCAGGCCCGAATGTAATGTGAATGCAAGCCGTCGGGGGAGACGGGAGGGGCGACAAGTATGCTTTGGCCCGATTCAAGGCAACTGTACATAGTGTGAGTAAACTGTCCCTTTAAGGCCTGTGACTGTGTGAACATTTCAATATTTCAGAGTTTAAAACATCCAGAAATTTTTTGTAACTTTAATAAAGATGAAATAATGTAATGTAATGTGTATTTGTATAGCACATTTATTGTGCATGGCCATACACCCAAAGCACTTCACAATCATGAGGGGAGTCTCTCCACACCACCACCAGTGTGTAGCATCCACTTGGATGATGCGACGGCAGCCACTGGACAACGGCGCCAGTGCGCTCACCACACACCATCATTTGGTGGAGTGAAGAGACAGTAATAGAGCCCATTCGGTGGATGGGGATGATTAGGAGGCCATGATGGGAAAGTGCCGATTGAGGGGTTACACCCCTACTATTTTTGAGAAGTTTCATGGGATTTTTAATGACCACAGAGAGTCAGGACCTCGGTTTAACGTCTCACCCGAAAGACGGCGCCCACTGACAGTGTAGTGTCCCCTTCACTTTTTTTTTTACTGGGGCATTAGCACTCACACAGACCACAGGTTGAGCGCCCCCTGTTGGCCTCTCTAACACCACTTCCAACAGCAACCTAGTTTTCCCATGTGGCCTCCCATCCAAGTACTGACCAGGCTCAGCCCTGCTTGGCTTCAGTGAGTAACCAGTCTTGGGCTGCAGGGTGATATGGTTGTTATAATATACAATATAATATGCAAAGACTATGCAGTGTTGATTATTCAATATCTGTACCTGAATAGTGAATACCTGAAAACTATAATTCACTTTTATCTTTACTATATTTTATTTATATATGCAGGTAATTTATTTGTTATATATTAATCGAGATTCACTCCTCTACAAAATCCCCCCAATCAATCCAAATAAACCTGTTAAATCATGTGGCGAAATTGTATTCACATCGCAATATACATCACAGAAATACAAAATATTGTAATACTAATTCAAGAATACAGATTTTTGTTAAACTAATTTCTATGACATTTCCAAAACTTTGTAGGTTTTTCAGTTTTTTTTCCAGGTTTTTTATGACCGTATGAACTCTGTATTAATATTAAGAGAGTTAAGTTTCATATCAGCTTCAATGGCTATTTATTGACAAAAACAGATTAAATAGTTTACAAAGAACTCTTTTCTATAAAACATAGTTGTACAACCATAAAAAAACAACAACAATTAATAATATATAGAATAAAAATCTAAGATCTAGAATTTTTAACATCTATTTTAAAAATGTATATATATTTACAGTTTTTAATTCCTCCAAAGTCTCCAAGATCTCCAAGAAACTGCAGTGACACCTGCTGAAAATTCAGTTTTGCGTGGCAGGAATAAACTTTGAAGAGCTAAATGCTTTCTGGGTATTAGGAGTTACTCCTGCAGCACTCCATTAGCTTACATTACAAAACGATGTATAATTGCACTTCTTAATTAAATAAACTGTTAAAAATTATCATGCAAAATATATGCGACAAACATGACAGGGCTAGGGATTTTTGGGGCCAATTTCCTTTCGTTTTGAGTAGGTTTTGACTCTGCTTTAAGATTTTTTACTGGGACCTGGCAACCCTGCTATACGTTTAATATTCTTCTACTTGCTTAACTAAGCAGCTAAGACTTATGCATTCAAAAAAAAAGACCAGTTATGAATTCCAAACATTTACATATTTTATCATGCAAAAAAAAAAAAAAAAAAGAGATTGATTTTTAATTTGTCAAATGTGACTGGGTTGTGAATATTTTGGACTAATGTTCAATCATTTTGTGTAGGTTTGGAGTCTGCTTTAAGATGAAGCTTTTTTTCCCTTGGACCTGGCAACCCTGCCACATGTTTAATATTCTTCTACTTATGTAACTACAGCAGCTAAGACTCACACAAATACAAAAAAAATTGATCAGTTCCGAATTCCAAATATCTATACATTTTATTTTGCAAAATAACCAAAAAGATTGATTTTGAATTTGTCAAATGTGACTGGGCAGTGAATATTTTGGACTAATGTTCAAATGTTCAATGTTCAATATTTCAGACTAATGTTCATGGTAGGTTTGGAGTCTCCTTTAAGATTAAGTTTTTTTTTCTGGAACCTGGCAACCCTGCCGCATGTTTAATATTCTTCTACATATATAACTATAGCATCTAAGACTCACGCATTCACAAAAAATAGATCAGTTATGAATTCCAAACATTTACATATTTTATCATGCACAAAAAAACACTGATTTTAAATTCGTCAAATGTGAGTGGATATTCTGGCCTAATTTCCATTTATTTTGAGTAGGTTTTTAGTCTGTTTTAACTGGATTTTTTTCTGGGACTTGGCAACCCTGCCACATGTTTAATATTCTTCTAACTATAGCAGCTGAAACTTGCACATTCACAAAAATATAGACCAGCTCTAAATTCCAATCAAGCCAAATCCCATAGACAGCACTGTAAACATCTTTTAATATTGACTTTTTATTTAACATTTTAGTACTTCAATTTTTGGCCGTGAGGTTTTTAGCTGTGCTTCACCTGTCTTGACCAGCTCTTTTATCAGCTCCTCCTTCATGCGGATGGTGATGGAGAGCTCTCTGATCTTCTGCTGAGCCTGGAGAAGTCCTCTGTCAGAGCAAAACTCCCCTCCAAAACCTCTCACGCTTTCCCACACAGAGCTCTCGCCAATGCTGCTGTTAGCTGAAAAACCAATCAAACCAAATTAAACTTAAATTAATATCCGAAAGCTGGCAATGCGAGTAGGGACTCTTCTGTGTAACTCTAAGGCCCTGCCTAAAGGCTTGAAAACTCACATGTGCGCCTGTTGAATTGCATGCCAGGAGGATGACCGAGTCCTAGAGTCTGAGGAAGGGCTGTCCTGTTCCCACCACAAGGTCCTTGAAGAACTGGAATGTCTTTTTTTGTCCAGGTTACATTGATGGATCTGTCAAGAAATTGATGGCAATTAGCAGGTTCTCAGTGGGACATCAGTAACTCATTATTTACCTTACAATGTAAAAAATGCTGGGTTCCACACAAATTCTTCATGCTGTCCCAACACAAATTGATTAAGTTAACTTCATAGTTTTTGCAACTTTAAGTGGATTGAACAAAAAGTGTAAGAATTGTGTCATTTCAACTCATTTTAAATAAGTAGTTTGAACAAGCAGCAAAAGTCATTTTTTGAGTGTACTCAGAATAAGCCAATATAATAATTAAAGGAACACTCCACTTTTTTGGAAATATTACTGGCTAAGTTTACATGTCCCCTAGAGGTAAACAGTTAAGTTTTTCCATTTTTGAATTCATTCAGCTAATCTGCATGTCTGGCAGGAGTACTTTTAGCTTAGCTTAGCTTAGCATAAATCATTGAATCGGATTAGACCATTAGCATTGAAAAAAAAGCAAACAAAAAAACTCAATATCGAATCAGCAGAAAATTGTTAATATCATCTCCCATACTTGCGTTTGTCTCTAGTGGTTTGCACGTGGCCATCTTCATCTCTGTTCACTTTCCTAGAGCTTTCACAGTGCGCGTTTCCATGTCTGCTGTCCCACTGGATCTGTTCTGAAAATGAACTACTGTCTTCTGATGCACCGATGTCAAGCTAAAAAAAACAGGTCACATGAAGGAGAAAAACTAATGATAATGGTCTTAACAAGGGCACTTTATTTATTTTTATTTCATTTTTTGTAATGATGGACAAAGATTAATCACACTCAAAATAAAAGTTTGTTTTTACATTATATATGCTGTATTAAATATATTTATTATGTTTATGTAATACATTCATAAATGAAAACAAAACTATACAGAAAAATATTTACAAATATTTAAATTTAGATACAAATTGTATCATATATACATACATATACATACATATACATACATTATATATATATATACACACACCCAGTTGAAGTCAGAATTATTGCCCCCCTGAATTATTAGCCCCCGTTTATTTTTTTTTCCCATTTTCTGTTTAATGGAGAGCAGATTTTTCAACACATTTCTAAACATAATAGTTTTAATAGCTCATCTCTAAAAATTGATTTATTTTATCTTTGCCATGATGACAATACATAATATTTGACTAGATATTTTTCAAGACACTTCTATACAGCTTAAAGTGACATTTAAAGACTTAACTAGGTTAATTAGGTTAACTAGGCAGGTTAGGGTAATTAGGCAAGTTATTGTATAACGATAGTTTGTTCTGTAGACTATAGAAAAAAAATTAGCATAAAGGGGCTAATAATTTTGTCCTTAAAATGGTGTTCAAAAAATTAAAAACTGCTTTAATTCTAGTCGAAATAAAACAAATAAAACATTCTACAGAATTTTTTTTTTTTTCAGACATACTGCGAAAATTTCCTTGCTCTGTTAAACATCATTTGGGAAATGTTTAAAAAAGAAAAAAAATTCAAAGGGGGGCTAATAATTCTGACTTCAACTGTATATATTATATAGATATATAAATAAACATTTTCTCAAATATATGCATGCATATGTGTATATATATATATATATATATATATATATATATATATATATATATATATATATATATATATATATATATATATATATATATATATATATATAAATACAAAATTTTATTTCGGATGTGAATAATCACATTTCATTTTTGATCAGCACAATTTTTTTTTTTTTTTTTTTTTTTTTTTTTTACAAATATAGCAGTTGCTGCATTTTGGCAAAAAAAAAAAAAAAAAAAAAAAAAAAAAAAAAAAACCAACACATCTTTACATCACATCTGTTTGCCTAGACAATGGATTAAAGCTAATGATTTATAATTTAAAGGTAATCATTAATAATAATAATTCCTTACATTTATATAGCGCTTTTCTGGACCCTCAAAGCACTTTACACATTGGGGGAATCTCCTCATCCACCACCAGTGTGCAGCATCCACCTGGATGATGCAACGGCAGCCATATTGCGCCAGACCACACCACACACCAACTGATTGGTGGAGAGGAGACAGAGTGATGAAGCCAGTTATGATAGGGGGATGGTTAGGAGGCCATGTTGGACAGAGGCAGTGGGCAAATTTGGCCAGGATGCCGGGGTTACTCTTTTTCGAAGGACATCCTGAAATTTTTAACGACCACAGAGAGTCAAGAGTTTAACGTCTCATCCGAAAGATGGGGCTGACTGAGCAGTACAGAGTCCCCATCACTATACTGGGGCGTTACGACGCACACAGACGGCAGGTTGAACGCCCCCCTGCTGGCCTCACTAACACCACTTTCGGCAGCAACCTAGCTTTCCCATGTGGTCTCCCATCCAGGTACAGCCCTGCTTAGCTTCAGTGGGCGACCACGTGAGAGTTGCAGAGAGCTAGCTGCCGGCAAGAATTTGGAAAGGTTTATTTTTAATCTCAAAAACGGGTGACCATTGACTTGGATTATATAAATCACCAAAGGCAATGTATTTTACTGAAGAACAAAAGTCATCTACATTGTCAATGGCCTGAGGGTGAGTCAATTAACTGTACATTTTTATTTTTAGGTGAATTACCCCTTTAAAACTATAGTTTAAAACAAATAGTTGCATTTGTCAAGTTAACGAGCTTTCCTGTTATTTATGTTGTCCATTCTAAAAGATTAGGATTTCAAACGACATTACTTATATTTATTATTAATGTTAATGAAATCTGAAGTAATATGAAATTTAACATGACAGACAAGACATGAAACCAAAATGTACAATGTTTATTTTGCTAGTACACATTGTTATTCTTTAGGTCAGGGGTCACCAATCCCGGTCCTGGAGGGCCGGTGTCCCTACAGGGTTTAGCTCCAACTTGCCTCAACACACCTGCCTGGATGTTTCAAGTATACCTAGTAAGACCTTGATTAGCTTGTTCAGGTGTGTTTGATTAGAGTTGGAGCAAAAGTCTGCAGGACACCGGCCCTCCAGGAACAAGTTTGGTGACCCCTGCTTTAGGTGAACAATTAATCTATGCAGATTAAACCACTGAAAAAAAAAAATTGTTATCTTTGCTTCTGCATTTGAAAAGGCCTTCTCTGATGACGCTTCAACCACAATATTCTTAACCACGGCTCTCTTACTGTTAAGCCTAGTTTATCCTCGACGCGTCCGTCCACTAGTTCACTTGAGTGCGCGTGGCAAATGTGACGTCATCGCGGAGTTTGCGGAGGTTCGCTTTGGGTGCACGCGACATGATCTCGGCCGGCGGAGCGCATGATTTTTTTTGAGACTCAAGCGAACAGTTTGCGCGGCGCCGCGTTTGAGTTGAATATGAAACACTTTGAAGAGATTTTGTCTGAAACAATACGACTGTACAGACATCTTTATGATCCGTGATCATAGAGATAACCCAATGATCAATAATTCCTGGCTAGATATTGCAACAGCCGTGGAAAAGGAGGAGAGTTTTTGTTAAAAGGTTTGGAAAAACCTGAGGGATTAGTTTGTCAAAGCCAAAAGAGGCCATGGCAAAAGTGGAGACCCAGGTACACAATTACAGAAATATGTTTTTCCACCATTCACAGGTTTTACACTGATGTATATATTGCAATTATGAATTTAAAACAATTCAATAGTTACAAAACTATAATGAAGGAACAAATGATTTCTTTGATAACTGGAAAGGAATATTTGAACCTATTGGTTTACAATATACGGATGCCCTGTTTTTACGCTTTATTGGTGATAATGGTCAGGAATGTTGGACCATTATTGCCTTTTTAGAATATAAGTAGAAGACAAAAACTAGCCAGACAGTAATGTGCGAATTGTGGATCGGGCTAAATCAAAAAAACATCAGTATTTTTTAGTAAGTGTACTTTTTTTGCTTTTATTCTTGCCATAATACAAAATATATTTGTAGAGCAACTTATGTTTTCTTTTCATTGATATTTTAATAATCTTAATAGGTAAAACTGTCTGAGATATGAACAAAAGCAAGTGATGCATCAAAGTTTGATTAAAGCAAATCATGAATGGTTATACAAATCTTTATAATCATAAAAATAATTTATAAAAACAATAAAAATAATTAGTTTGAAAATATTGAAGGATATTATTGATATGATGTAGTTCCGGAAACTTTCTACTTCTCTGTTTATCCATCTGACTTTACGGTCAGTTACTTTTGACCACCCTCTGTCGTTTTAAAGAATATCACAACGGCGAACGCGGCAAGTATAAAAGACTCATCCATTTCGTGAGGTGCTCGCACAGTCAGTGGAGGTGTGGGATGTGACACCAGGCGAAAGTATGAATCCAGCTTTAGTTTGCTATGAGCGAATGATGCACAAATAAAGCCCCGCCCACTACTCAATATTAACATACTAAAATTAAGCAATTTCCAGTTCTTTAAAAGACTTTAAAGATGACTGAAACTCCAGATGAAAATGAAATTAAAATGAAAGTATTTTCAGTTCAGCAATTTTATGCCAAAAACAGAAGCAATACAATAAAAAAAACATTAGTACTGCATGTCAGTTATGCAGGCTATAAATATGCAAATAATCTATAGTGGTGCATAATCTATATCTAAAAAAAAGAATAAAAAAATAAACAGTATCAGTTAATCTCTATTATAATCATCTCTTGCATGTAATGAGGTGCCAAGAATATACTTTCAAAGCTTCACATACAGCCTTATATGGCTTATAGCTTTAATAAATAAACCTGTCTCCACTTGATACATCAAATGACAGCTTGTCATGAGTTTATGGAGTATAATTAAGGATTTTGTTTTTACATTTGTTAAATATTTACAGTTGAAGTCAGAAATATTAGCTCCCCTCCTGTATATTTATTTCCCAATTTCTGTTTAACAGAAACTAGATTTTTTTCAACACATTTCTAAAAATAATAGTTTTAATAACTCATTTATTTTATCTTTGTCATGATGACAGTACATAATATTTAGAGGTGTGAACCTACACTGGTCTCACGGTTCAGTTACGATTATCATGCCATCGATTCGGTTCAATTCGATATCTCGGTGCATAGACAATGCTTTCCATACACAGTTTTATATTTTACTTCACAGCACAAGAATTCTTGTATTAAAATTCATCATTTATAAATATTTTTATATATTATTTGTAATACACATTTGTCCTTTAATACAAGCAGTCAGATATATGAACTGTACCTTTAATTTGACCTGCTCAAAGAAAACACTCTTTTTGAATGCATCAAACAAAGCTCAAGTACATGAACAGAACAACATGAGCATTCATAGTAAATAAACTAATGTAAATATTACCCCGCTTGCTTTTTGAGTATTGTTGCGAGTTCTTAAATGCTTATGATTGGTCACATGCTCAACAGAAAGGGCTGTGAATAGCTGTATAAGGCTTTTAACCTCTCCCAGTCACAATTTTTTTCCGCTATCTACAGGTGTGCCACTACATAAAACATTCTTTTACTGAGTTTCAAGAACTGCCACAGGACCGTAATATATACAATCTTTTGTGTAAACCTCCTATGGCCAAGCATCTAGTGACGCAGTTTGTTTCCTTGTTTGTCTACCAATTTGCCATGTCTTCTGATCACCATAAACTGGCATGGGAAGAGGATAATGGAATTAACATTTCAAATGATACCTGGGAAGAGGGGCTGAAGCGAATTCATACATGTTCTATTAATGCAAGATTACAACTCATACAGTTTAAAGTGGTGCATAGGCTACATTATACCAAAACTAAACTCAATAAAATTTTCCCATCAGTTTCCCTGTTATGTGACAGATGCAAGATCTCAGAGGGGACGTATGCTCATACTTTTTGGTTTTGCCCTGAGATCTCTGAGTTTTGGAAAAATATTTTTCAGTTTTATTCAAATGTTTTAGGAGAAAACATTAGTCCAGACATCGAATTAGCCCTGTTTGGATGCTCTGACCCGGTGTTAGCACGGTCACATAATCAGCAAATGTCTGTTATGTTTGGTATGGTGGTGGCTAAAAGGGTGATCTTGATGGATTGCAGCTCCACTTTACCACCTACTTTTCATAAACGGCTGACTGAAATGGTTGCTGCTCTTAAGTTTGAAAGAATTCGTTTTGCTAGGGCAGACGCTTCTAAAAAATTTGAAAAAATTTGGGGCCTCTTCCTTGCTTATCTTTTTAAGAGTTGAAAGTAGAACGCTTATGATTCATGGACAATTTTACTCTTTTCAGTGTTTTAAGTTTGATCAAGTAAAACTTGATGTGCATTAATTACTCTATATAGTGCATGTTTGGATAGACTGGTGCTTTGCTTTTTTTTTTTTTTTTGATTCACTTATTTAAATTTTTTCTTTACTTTTTTTTTCTGTATTTTTTTCCTTATTTGTATAAAAACATATTATAGATTGTATACATGTTTTTGTTCTGTTTTGTACGTATAAAAAATTGTTATAAATAAAATACTAACAAAAAAAAAACAAAACAGAAAGAGCTGCGATTGGCTCTAACGCGCTGGCGCTGTTCACCAATGAGTGACGCTGATTAATTGCAACAGCGATCACAGCTGATCCATGATAGACATGGTGTTGAAAACTCTCTCTGCAGACATGCTTGTGTCTGGATTCACAAGTATCTCTGTAACAGCCGATAGGAGAAGAAACGTTACCTCACGACAGCAGGTCAAAGGGGCCACTGAGAGAGAGAGAGAGAGAGAGAGAGAGAGAAAGGAAAGAGAGAGAGAGATAGAAGCAGAAATGGAGATTACAGCTTTTGTTTTCTCCATGAAATAGGGACTTCTGCTGTAACTTCAGTGTCAGCGAAAGACTGTCCAGCAAACTCACACGCAGTGAATTGTGCAGTTTCTGCGTTTTTAAGTAGTTGGAGTGTTTTAATTACTCGCCCTCACTTCCTTCGCCACAGTAAACTAACGCAACATAGTGCATATGAGATGACGTCAGTAAATAATGATCTTAGGATTACTGAACCGATAGTGAATTGTCTGCGTCTGCATTGTGGTGCACCGAAGAAACAATTTATTTTGACATCCCTAATAATATTTTACTAGATATTTTCCAAGATACCAGTATTCAGCTTAAAATGACATTTAAAGGCTTAACTAGGGTAATTAGACAAAAAGGGGAAATTGGAAAATCATTGTCTAATGATGGTTTATTCTGTAGACAATCCAAAAAAATTATTGCTTAAGGGCTAATAGTTTTGACCTTAAAATGGTTTTTAAAAAAAAAAATTCAAAACTTTTGCTTTTAATCTAGCCGAAATAAAACAAATAAGACTTTCTCCAGAAGAAAATATATTATAGGAAATAGTGTGAAAAATTAATTGCTCTGTTAAACATCTATTGGGAAATATTTAAATAAGAAAAAACATTACAAGAGGGCTAATCATTTTGACTGCAACTGTATATAATCATTTTCATTTTACTTTAGGTTAGGTTTAAAAATGTTAGTTGAGTATCACTTTATTTTGAAGCTAAACGACTAAACGTATAATTGACTGTCAAGACTTTGCAGTGTTACTTTGCCAAATTGTTTGCATCTG
This sequence comes from Danio kyathit, assembly GCA_903798195.1. Classification (NCBI taxonomy): domain Eukaryota; kingdom Metazoa; phylum Chordata; class Actinopteri; order Cypriniformes; family Danionidae; genus Danio; species Danio kyathit. The sequence goes on from LR812525.1 coordinate 17,302,610, forward strand.
AAAGCACGTGGTTGAAGTCGAAACACAGAATTACGCAGCGTGTGTGGCAAATGTCTGAAGATGTTTGTGCGCGACTAACAGCTCAGCCCAGGTGGCGGCAGCTGTGGATCGTATCTCGAATCAAAGCTGTTGTGTTTGCGGTCGGTTATGCTGTGAGACAAATCAAAACATATCAATTACCTGTCTGGCGAGGCTTCTGCCCACATCAGAGTCGCAGGGAGGAGTGAGGCGGTCTGGAGTCTGCAGTAGTGAGTTGATAGGAGCAGTGTGAGGTCTCTGTTTCAGGTGGAGAAAGCCCGCTCCACCAGGCTGAGCTAACAGACTGTGAAGCTCTGCTATTAGATCCTGCTGCTCCTGTAGCTTATCGCTCTATAAAAACAAAAGAAAAATAACATACGGTTAGAGCCTTGTGGGAAAACATGTATATTACTATTTTAAGAGTAATAAACATTACTTTATGGTTGTAGATCTTTCAGGATTTACAGATAAAACGGTTTACATTTGAAGATCTCTAAATCCATCAGACCTCTTTTCTTGTAAATTAGCATTTTCTATCAGGCTCCTATAATTAGGTTCAGAAGTTTCATTTTATAGTTAATGATAAGGTTATTAGGAGGTAAATAAAATAAATAAAACACTTTTTTTTTTTTAAATGTCACTTTAGACCAGGGATGTCCAAACTCTGTCCTGAAGGGCCAATGTCCTGGAGAGTTTAGCTCCAACCCTAATCAAGCACACCTAAACCAGCTAATTAAGCTCTAACTAGATGTACTAAAAACATCCTGACAGGTGTGTTGAAGCAAGTTGGAGCTAAACTAAGCAGGACACCGGCCCTCCAGGACCGAGTTTGGACACCACTGCTTTAGACAATTCTCTGGTTTTTAACAAGGTAGATTTTCTTTTGCGTCAAAACTAGCTAAATCCACTTGTGCTTTTTTTTGCAAAAACCTCTAAATCCACCTATTGAGACAAGACAGTATAATTAGTTGAAAAATCACTAAAGATGCTATTAGAAATTATTTTACCAAACATAAAACACATACGCAAACCACCTAAAATTAAATACATAAATACATAAATCTGTCAAGTAAGTGGCGGTTCATTCCACTGTGGTCACCCTTGATAAAACAGGGACTAAGCAAAATGAAAATGAATGAATGAAATCTGTCAAGTAAGCACATTAATCAATGACTTAAAATAAATTGACATTAATTAAATCTTAACAATCTGTTGTCATTTCTGATATTTGGGATTTAGATTTAATGTAAGTAGAACAATGTAAACATTGCAAACACTGTAAACTAAGCTTAGTAGCTTCAAATAATGTAGTGTAAAAACACCAATATCACCAATATGAAACATCAATATCTGTGCATTGTCCATTAATATAAAAGCTTATCAGGCGTATAGGTAATGAAGTAATATAAATTATGTAAAGTTTTATAATAGCTTACATTAGCAAATAAAACACAAAGTAGGCCTACTGGGCAAAAAGGGGATGCCTCTCAGACACTTTTATAAGCTGTCTTTCATTCATCCTCACCATACTCACAGTCTTTGTCTCTTTTTCGTCTCTTGTTTATCCTCATAGCAACCATGTGGGATAAAAGAACGGCATCTTAACTTCGTATTTCGTGAAATGGAGTTGCTGTTTAATGTATAGTAAATCAGACTCATTCAAGGTAGCGACGCTGCGAAAAAAAAAACCGTTAGGATGCATGCTACACTTTTTCTTATAATGCCGTTTTTAGGTAAGGGACGTTTTCATTTGCCATTCAGTGACGAACGAACTCCATCTTTTAAAATCTAAATCGGAATGGGAATAAAACAGTCTCCTCATAAAAGCCGGCGTATCAGCGCGCCGTTACATTGAAAGCATATGATTTCGATTCGCACCTTCTGATTGGTTTTCGGGACATAGCGGCATTTGCTGTCGAAGGCAAGTGGCGTTTAGAGGCTTTTGCTGGGATTTAGATGATTTAAAGCAAATCTATTTGTTTATAGTGTACTACATGCCTAAAGCATTCGCTTAATGTCATTAGCTAATTTTTGGCGGTAGTAGCGTTTAGCGGCTTTTGCATCTGAACTCTTCATTTGTTAAATATTTTGCAGCACGGTGGCTCAGTGGTTAGCACTGTCACCACACAGCAAGAAGGTCTCTGGTTCAAAGCAAGCAAAATTACCTGCCAAAGCTAAATAAACTTCAAATTGAAAACAGGATTATTTTGCTTGTAAATGCATCTTGATATAAGAATTTTGAGATATTTGGACTAGAAACATGACAAAACCTCTAAGTAAGGGTGAACTCACACTATGCTATCCGAATGCCTGGGCGTATTTGATCCACATTTCCAAGTTTGTTTGACAAGTGTGAATGCTCCAAATCATGCCCGGGTGCGGCTCAGTTGGCCCTGGCCCAGTTGGAAGCGGTTCGATTGGGTTTTGGCGCGGTACGCTTGTAGTAGGAGTACAAAGCGTGCCTGAGCCCGAAACTGAAGACGTCACTTTTAAGGCACGGTTTCATTTGGATTTATTAATAATTCTTACTTTTCAATGAGCGTGAACTGTCATAGTTTATTAAAGGACTATGAAACCCCCCTCTTTCTGTTCAAGTCTACCTCAGAATGTTTTTAAAAAAAAAGCTTCAGAATGGGCGCGGAGCGCTGCGAGCAGAACAAGGAGTGGGCGTGGCTGGCAGAGCAGGGGGAAAAAAGTGAAGCTGTTGTCAGTTGGCTCACAAAATGAGACACAAACCGTGAGGAGACACATGATTTTATAGTTTACAAAGTTAAAATGCAAAGAAAAAAACAGTAATTTAATGCCCTGCTTCATATGTTATTCGTAATTTCATATACACATAACCACAATTTGTTATATCATCATAAAGATAATCATGTTTACATAAACACTATAAATGAGGAGGACTTCTCTCCTCCTGAATCCCCGGGTCTGAATGCAGGCACAGTGGATAGCAGTGCAGCAGGTCTCTTGCCCTCTCTATTCCTACCATTAGCCCTGCCAGTAATCAGAAGAATTTTAAACATAGGTGAGCACAGCAGCACGGATATAGGCGATGTGTCTGAATGGTAACGAACTCAACTGATAAAAGACAAAGGCCGCAATTCCCCAATTCTCATACAGCTCTCTCAACAAAAATGCTTGCTTCAAACCAACAACTTTGCTGAATTGGCCCTGACAGCATCGCAGGGAAAAACATGCAACAAACCCTGTGAATCATAGAAACAAACACAAAGTTACGACCCTTAATGAGCTAAATACTGCTAGTCGTTCATGGACACACACAGTTTCACCCAGTCACTAGGTCTCACCACTTGGCAGGTCTGTCTTTTGAAAGCACATGCTCTCATAAATAATTAAGCAGCAGGCTCTTCTCATAGGATAAAAAAACTCCGTTATGCATAACAATGAAAAACCGACGCATCATCACTCCACTAGAAGATTCATGCTATGTCACCAATTTTGATCCCGCCCCAAATATTATTTTAAACCCGGAAGATAAAATTAGCTAACAAAAGCTCAAAATTATCCCCACAATTAAACCTGACAGGAGCTAGCGTTGTCTTAACCGATGCTCAACAAACAAATCTGTAAAAAATTTCAAAAAAGGTACTCCAGGGTGTCTTCAACCTTTAAAGATACAAACCCACCAAGGCACTTCAGCTGCACCTTCAGCAAACATCCTACGTGCAGCACGATGACTTTCATGAAGATTTTCGGGGGTCAAAAGTGCTGGATCTGTTCAGTAAAATATTTGACTGTGTGTCATCGTATCCCAAACGACTTAAAATAATACAAAACAATAAAACTAAAGCCATCTCCATTGTATGGAGCGAGAGCACTTTTCTTCTTAACTGAACCATCGCATCATCTATGACGCAAGCGTGCTCAGGCTCAAAAGGTAAATTTGCCGTGTGAGTGCAGGCCGAAGAGGAGAGGGGCGACAATCGTGCCCGGGCATGGTTCAAGGCAACGATGCCTAGAGTGAGTACACCCTAAGAAAAGCATTTTTTTGCAGTGTGGCCAAATAGATGCCATAAACACAGATTGTATTAATGTACAAATAACAAGCACAAAACTGGCTCTCTTAACTGGTATTTGTGTAATAACGTCTGTAAAATATCAATCAGTTCAAAAGAAATCTCAGCGTATACTAGACAAGCTGAACAACAGAGCGAAGCTCAGATCAATCATGTATTTACACACTTGACTGCTCAGCTTAGTTGTCTGCTTTTCTGTAGGGAAAATATAGTCTGTAAAGTATACAAAAACAGACAAACAGCTGAATGAATGTGCCAATGCATGGTCTCATAAGAGCTTTTTTGGGATAGCAAATCAATTTCCCAACACTATATTTGGAAACCGATTAGTGTTTCCACACATTTTAACAAACGCATTTCCATTACATTGCTATGACATTTCCAGTTTGTAATTACTGGTTAAGGATTTTTAAATATGATGTTGATTCAGAATGATTCACTAGCAAATAGACTTGTGAATTAAAAACAGTGTGACTTCAGCAAATAAGATTTGCATTTCCATGACTTCCCAAAAGAAGTCAGAAGAGAGAGAGAGATGTGTGAAATTTACCATCACTCCCTAATTTCTTAGTTATATAAGGTCTTCATGGGTCAGTTGGCATTTCTGTGTGGAGTTTGCATGTTCTCCCCGTGTTGGCGTGGGTTTCTTCCGGATGCTCCGGTTTCCTCCACAGTCCAAAGACATGCGGTATAGGTGAATTGAATAAACTACACTGGCCGTAATGTATGTGTGTGAATGAGTGTGTATGGGTGTTTCCCAGTACTGGGTTGCAGCTGGAAGGGCATCTGCTGTGTAAAAACATATGCTGGATAAGTTGGCGGTTCATTCCGCTGTGGCGAACTGATGAATAAAGGGACTAAGCCGAAGGAAATTGAACGAATGAAATAACATCTTCAAAATTGTGGGGTTTCTAATTTTTTCCCACAAAAGTAATTTTTTAAAATTAATTTAAAAAAAATTTATCAGATCATTAGGATCAAGTACATTAGTAAATCCAAGAGTTCAGTCAAAGCAGGGTGAATCGGCCTTCAGCTATTATGCCCCCTGCTGCTGGAATCAGCTTCCAGAAATGATCTGAGGTGCTCCAACATTAGGCACATTCAAATCAAGACTGAAAACACATCTGTTTAGCTGTGCCTATATATATATACAGTTGAACTCAGAATTATAAGACCCCCTGAATTATTAGTCCCCCTGTTTATTTTTCCCCCCAATTTCTGTTTAAAAGAGAGATTTTTTTCAACACATTTCTAAACATAATAGTTTTAATATCTGATTTATTTTATCTTTGCCATGATGACAGTAAATAATATTTTACTAGATTTTTTTCAAGACACTTCTATACGGCTTAAAGTGACATTTAAAGGCTTAACTAGGTTAATTAGGGTAACTAGGCAGGTTAGGGTAATTAGGCAAGTTATTGTATAACGATGGTTTGTTCTGTAGACAGTCAAAAAAAAAATTAGCTTAAAGGGGCTAATAATTTTGACCTCAAAATGGTTCATAAAAAATTAAAAACTGCTTTTATTCTAGCCGAAATAATACAAATAAGACTTTCTCCAGAAGAAAAAATATTATCAGACATACTGTGAACATTTCCTTGCTCTGTTAAACATAATTTGGAAAATATTTAAAAAAGAAAAAAAAAATTCAAAGGGGGGCTAATAATTCTGACTTCAACTGTGACTGTGTATATATATATATATATAGATGTGTGTGTGTTTTTTTTAAATCGCAAAATTGTCCGCAAATATTTTGATTGCAAAAAAAAATAATCACACTAAAAATCGTGCAAAACTAGGGGGTCTGTTAATTAACTTTAATTCATGTTAACTTATGGTGCATTAACTAATGTTAACACGCACAACTTTGTATTTTATTAATACATTAGTTAACGTTGAGCTATGATTAATAAATGCTTTACAAGATTACTGATACTTAGTTAATGTTAGTAAATACATTAACTAATGGAACATTATTCTAAAGAGTGACCTTAAATTTTTAAAACTAAAGCTGCAAAACATTCGTCCCTCACCTGTAGTTTGTACTGTTCCATGGCATCTTCCAAGGCAGCTAAAAAGTCAGTGTTTTCTTGCTCGAGTTGCTGGATCTGGGCTTGCAGCTGGGAAGTGTAGTCCTCCCGCTCTCCTCTCCAATCCTCCTTCACAAGATCCTTCAGCAGAAACAAATCCCACTGCTGTGAGAATTCCGCAGATAACCGCATAGTTTACCTTATGACTAGGGCCAGACGGAATCTGCGGACGTTTTTTGCTATTTTTGTAATTGTAATTTTGGTAAAAATCTGCAGATTTCTGTGGAATTATTTTAGGAGTATCATAACTAAAACCTTAAAATGTGAAATAAAAAATTATATCTTTTTAACTTTTATTCAATGTTTAAAATGCAAATCCAATTAGATTACGAGTAAATAGTTAACTGTAAGTAAACAAACAGAACTAATGATGGGCTAAAAATCTGCGGAAATCTGCAGAAAATCTGCAAAAAATCTGCGGAATTCTCCGCGCGCAGATTCCGTGTGGGCCTACTTATGACATTTGCCCATACGTGTAATTAATGCTCTAGAAATAATGACCTGACTACGGATACATAATTGCCTTTTCATGATGAATTGTTGATTATAAAATATTCATATTTGAAAATGGATATGCCTGAAGCCAACCTGGTTGTTCAGCACTGCTCGTCCTCTTTTGAGTGCAGTGCTGTCCTCAGCAGAGCTGCTTTCAATGCCGCTGTCGAGTCCTGATGCTGAGGTCAAACCACTGCGTTCCTCCTCAACACCACAAAGCCACTCTTTAACCCGCAGGATCTGCCCCGCATTAAGAGTTCCTTCACCCTGCAGCTCTGTTAAAAGCCTGTAGGCAGAGTCGGTGCACGTCCGATAGTGGGCGCTCTCAGCTTGCAGCTTTCTTACATCCATTTCAAACGGCCGAAGTCTCTTCTCGAGGTCAGATCGTGCAATAATGCGGGTTTCAGAGCGATGGCGGTTTTCAAGAGCTCGTCTCAGTGCTTTGATCTGGAGTTCAAGGCCCTCAACACGATCTGGTTCCCCCCGGCAGTTGACTGTAGCCCGGTTTTGTATGTTACGAGCCCGCTTGGCGTAGTTGAGTGTGTTTAGGCTCTCATCAAAGTCGGAGGACGAAGGGCTAATGCAGGCAATCATCAGGGTTTTGGCGTTGCCTCCAAGAGAGTCTTTTAAGATCCTGACAAAACACACACATTTACAATATAAAGGCTTGCAGTTTTGAAGATGCCAAAGCAATGTTATACTGTGGGGGAAATAAGTATTGAACATGACACCCTTTTTCTCAGAAAACATATTTCTAATGGTGCTGTTGAAGTGAAATTTTCACCAGATGTTGGTAACAACCAAAGAAATCCATATATGAAAAGAAAAGAAAACTTTTAGAAATTAAGTTATGCGTAATAAAATAAAATGACGCAGGGGAAAAAGTATTGAACAAATGAAAAAAGGAAGGCGGTGAAAGCCCAGACAGCAACTGAAATTTCTCATTAGTTCTTCAGCAACCCTCTGCCCTTCCTCATTGTAAATTAATATTCGCTGCTTCAGTCCAACATCTACATTATCAGGATGATGAAGATAAAACCAGGGTGGACATTTCAGCAAGAAAATGATCCAAAACACAGCCAAGGAAACTGTCAAATGCTTCCAGAGAAAGAAAATCAAGCTGTAGAATGGCCCAGCCAGTCACCTGACGTGAACCCAATAGAAAATACAAAATAAAGATCAGATTTGATAGACGAGACCCACAGAACCATCAAGATTTTTACACTCTGTTGAAGTCTGTGAAAAAAATTACACCCGAGCAATGTATGTGACTTCATTCTCTATATGAGAGGCGTCTTTAAGCTGCCATCTCAAAAAAAGCCTTTATATAAAGTATTAAACACGTTTCAGTAGTTCAGTACTCGTGTCATTCCATTGTTATTACACATAACAAATTTTTCAGATTTTTTTTTTTTTTGTTTTATTTAATTTTTATGTTTTTACCAAAATCTGGTTCAATTCCACGTCTACACCTCCTTTAGAAATATTATTCCCAGCATAAAACAAGAAGTTTTCAGTACTTATTTCCCATACTATATATGCCCACTTCCTAATACCATACCCTACTGAAAATATCATGGAGAGGGTTTTATTCAGAGTAGTTGAGTAGCAGCAAAACAGCATTCTCACACATCAAATCAACATGGCTTGAAAAAAACAACAACAACGACCTTTTTAGGGCTCGAAATTGTGACCAATTTGGTCGCATATGCGCCCGAAATTTGCTAAATATATTTGAGAGCATTTGTGAGAGTGCATAACATTGCTGCCGCGCGACCGTCACTGCATGCGCAGATTTAGGAGACATTCACGTAGAATGTCCTAAAACCTAAATTGCACCCAAAACGTGAAAAGCAGCTCTCAGGAATAGTTTAAAACAGTCGTCATGTCTTACTACATTTAGTAACTACACTACACTTACTACATACTACAATTTACTACAGTAAACAAATCCTGCAATGCTTGCCCCGCCTTCACGCTCTTCTGATTGGCACACTGCTCTAGCACTGAACACAAATGGATTGGTTAATATCAGTTGTCAATCATTCAGTCAACAATTTCTGCCTTCAGGTGACGGGGAGCAACAACCACAAAAATGTAAAGCGCTGCAGATGAGAGAATGAAAAGCACACAGATTTTGTTTTTAGAAACCACCTGTTACAAATAATGGCACATCTAATTAGTGATATACTTTTTGAATAGTGGATACGACTCCTAAAGCCATTTACTGTATAAATCTTGGATAGAGTTTGCAAGTAACATTGTTTGCCACTAAATCTACACATTTTAAGCACGAGAGGTTCTATTTAATCCTTAATTTAATCATCAGGATGCTGTCAGCCATGCAAGTGGCAGCTATATGTAAAATTTAACACTGCATACACTTTCGCAAAAAGGGCTTGCATTCATGACCAATGCGCCGATTTTTTTTTTGTCTGTTAGTTAGTGTTACTTTTCAATGCAATAAATCTGCTAATACAAAACTTGTAGTAATGGTGCACATTATTCTTAATGGGTGCGAGTAAATTCTGTCTGGTGAGACTACATTTTTAAAGTTAGGAGCACCAGTGCTACCAAGCAAAAAAAGTAAATTTCGAGCCCAGCGTGTTAAAAGTATGTGGTCTGGAAGATTTATATATATTCTCGAATGCTCACTAGAGGCTACATTTAGGCACAGCTCAACAGATGTGTTTTCAGTCTTTATTTGAATGTACCTAATGTTGGAGCACATCTGATCATTTCTAGAAGCTGATTCCAGCAGCAGGGGGTGTAGTAGCTGAAGGCCGATTTACCCTGCTTTGACTGAACTCTTGGAATTTCTAGTTTATATGATCCTAAATATCTGAGTGATCTGTTAGGCTTGTATTCAGTGAGCATATCTGTAATGTATTGAAGTCCTAGGCCATTTAGTGATTTACAGACAAGTGGTAATACTTTAAAATCTATTCTGAATGTAACTGGGAGCCAGTGTAAAGACCTGAGGACAGGTGTGATGTGCTCTGATTTGTTGGTTCAGGTCAGAATCCTGGCCGCAGCGTTCTGGATGAGCTGCAACTGTCTGACTGTCTTTTTGGGAAGGCCCGTTAGGTGTCCATTACAGTAATCCACCATGCTGCTGATAAAAGCATGAACAAGTTCTTTAAGTCCTCAATGGAAACAAAGCATCAGATTCTTGCAATGTTTTTGAGTGCACCTATTATATACACCTTCTAACAAGGCCTAATATATTTGCCACCAAACTTCAGTAATCTCCACTGTCAGAAGTAGGGATGCACCGATGCCGATACTTGGATCGGATATCGGTTCGATATCGCATATTTTTGCTGGATCGGGTATCGGCCAGCTGGTACCGATCCAAATCCGATCTTGTGCGTGCGCTATATTCTGCGTTTATAAGCCAACTAATAGGCTAAATGAAGCCTATTTTAAGGCACTAGAACATTGTCATGTAGGCCCGCTATATCCGAAATATTCTGAAGCCATTCTACAGTTTAATGTGAAGTACAGATGAATATTAAAGTGTTTAAATTAATGTTCAGTTCAGTCCTTCCCGCCGCTGCGCGGCTGCGCCCGTCAATCATTCTCCATTCATTCACAATTCAGTCTGCTTGTCGCATTTGACGACAGGAAAAACTTTCTCTAAGACTATTTGTTCCCTTTAGTCTAAATAATTAGTGGAGATATGCATTTAGTTTTGCATTAAATGGGTTCATTTTGACCTGCAGCAGGAGTTCATTTCATCATGTTTGCGCTGCTGTGTCTGTTAGATCAGATCGCATTCGCAATACTGGAGTGGAGACGGTTATTACCTGCTCTTCACACACAAAGTAGGCCTACCTGAAATGTTTAGAAAGCCTCAATAATGCACTGGACAGATCCTCAACGCACTTATTTCTTCCATTTGAGCTGCTGTTTTGCAAATGTCTGCAGATACCGGAGCGCTGCGCGCTGTCTCCGATGCATCAAGCGCTTTCATTCACGTGCCGGCTGCATGCGCAGAGGCGAGGTGCGGCGCTCCGTATAAGATTATTCTTACAATGAGTTTGTTCTCCCATCCTTCAGATTGAGTTTATTTTTCTAAGGTGAATACTTTAATTGCTGCGAATAGTTTTAAAGTCTGGCCCATTGTGGTAAAGGTAGTTTATTAAATAAATTAAAGGTGAAACTGACGGGCGCAATATGGATTGTTATTAACAGAAAATGATTTAGCCTAATATAGGCTATTCAGAAACTGTGAACATTTCACTGTAATTTTATATATTAATATTTGATTTAACAGACCAGTTTGTGTTTTGGCGCTGAAGCATATAAGTGGACCTTTTGAACTTTCTCCGTCTCACTCACGGCGAGATTTGGAGAGGAATTATTAAGTAAAACTGGCATCAGACGCTTTAGTTTAATCTGCATCAAACCTGCAGGAAAATATCAGGCTGTAATTTAATATAATTAATAAATTTAATAAAAGGCTGATTATTTTACCAATAATGTCAATAGCCTATTGCAGATTTCAAAGAAAAATCTTAATATTAAAAAGGAAAGGACAATATCAAAAGGAATGCTCAAATAATGTAGCCTAGTTTTACAGCAAGCATGTTTTTAGTTAGATTGTGCCGTCTGTCATGTATACTTATAGGTCTGTTATTTTTTACTAAAGAAGATGATTTCAGTTTAGCACCAGAGCTAGAAACTGCTCATGGCTCGTTAACCGAATGTCAACCGCTAACAGATTAATATTAAAATATTAATAAAAAAAAATAATTGACGTGCCTATATTTTGTATGACACATTAAATATTGCATTTTAAAATACTTATTTATTTTAAATGCAAACAGCATCAGAACATAATATAGCATCTTCACCTGCTGTGTTTTTAGCAGCATATAGAAAAACAGAAACTAAACAAAAAGAATAAAATAAATCCTGCTCTAGATCTTTCCCTTAAATGACAAGTTTAAATTACAAAACGAAAACACTGACTTTTTAAGAACCGGCAGGCTGTTTGTCCAATCATGTTTTTTTTCTTCCATCAAATAAAAATATCAGGCTACCTCAAATAGATCGAAATAGAAATATGTATTTAATTATTGTTAATTAATTAATGTTAAATATTACAAATCCCCTGTCAACATGTTTATTAGAATTCATTAGTTTAAAGATTATGTATTTAATTACGATTATGACTTATTTCCTCTGTCTCATTCGCGGTTCATGTGCGCGCGCTGCGTGTAATGAAAGACAATGACCCTAAAGGCTCTATGTTGACTTTTTGTAAAGTATTGGCTACTACATAGCATATAACAATTTTGTTGTTTACATATGATATTGCATTATTTGCATACATGTTTTTTTAAGCTGTAAAATAAAAGCCTCAGTTTGGTGCGAGGTCCATTAGCCTATGCAAAAAAACAAAAAACTTTAGATTTGTTTGATTGGTAAATTAGGCTATGTAGGCTATTTAGAAAATTATATTATATAAGAACTATTAATAACTGTAATTTTCCAAATGGAAAAAAGGTTGGTTTGTTAGTTGAACACTAAATCACCAATAGCCTATTTATTGAGTTTATGACACGGCTCTGGCAGCACAGAGGCGATCCACGTCATCGCTGGCTGGTTTGTCAACAATTCTGTGTCAAACTATGAGCAGAAATATCCTTCTTTCATTTTGCTTCTTTGACAAAATATGTAGGCACGTGTGGTTGCACGTTACTGTGACTGCACGCGCTTTTCCATTCCAAAAACGCGAGGCGCACTGCACTGCCTTTATTGATGACAAGATAAAAAGGAGCGCGGTGCTCTTTTTATGTCACTAGGAAACGACTGAATCAGCTGAGCCGTATTGTGCGCGAGTGTAAGTAATTGTAATTTTTATTTGCATTATGATATTCAAGATATGTAAAGTCATACAGCTTTGAATGACTTGAAACAGCGACCACAAGTCTCTCCTCCATCATTAAAAGCTCGCCGAAGTCGTCTTGACAACACAAACACTGCTGTCACCTCAAAGAAAACCCAACCAGATTCACTGCTGAACACTGATTGGTTTACAGAGAATCATCACTTGCGCATTCAACAAGAGAAGGGAACATCAACACAGGAAACACCATTTTTAAACGCTTGTAATAAAACAATGAGGGCTTGCAGCAATGAATCATAGTCGATCCGAGCTCAAACAACGTTTGTTATCTCTTTGTAACAAACAGTCACATGCCAAGAAGCAAAACTAGAATCTGCTGTATGTACTCGTTGTTTACGGGCCAGTTCACATGTCACCTCTAAAACATGTAGAAAGCATGACTCATTCTGCTTCCTCTCTGTATTTGAGTCTGCATTCATTAGAAATAATGAACTTGAGCGAGCATAAGATGCAATATGTGAACTACCCAAATTACTTTCTTCTTTGAGCAAGAATGCCTTCAATCACAACTTTCTGCTGTAAACCATGCCAAAGTCCCTTTAAGGCAAGTCATTTAACTCGGCGGCCATTTTTAAAACATCGCTTGGTTATGGTCGGGCATTCTGTTTGATTGGAGAAACATCAAATTCTCCAAAATTGCTTGCCAAGCCTACGATTAAATATAACAACGACTGTCTCTGTAGATTCATTTCTAAACGTTTGAATCACACAAACTCTGCAGAAACTCAAGTCTGGTCCGAGCCCCTCCCCCGGAGAATCCTCAGTCTATGGAGACCGATGATTGGCTGCTGTACTAGTAGGCACGGCTTCATTCGCCATATTGACTATTACACTTTTCCCTATTCAAAACTATATGAGTGACATGCCTTGACTTGGCCTACCAAGAAAGTGTACTATTGACCCATGTGAAGTTTCAGTTCAAAATATCCCATAGATCATTGTGTACATCATGCTGTTTTCAAGTGTGGGTTCAAATCGTAAAGATATACTGTTGTCCGCCCTCTTTCCAGAAGAAGGCGGGGACTTTACAGCTTTTGTCTAAGAGATTCTGTCAAAGCAAAACATGGATTTGTTTTTGATTATCCCATCAATCATGCTCATCATCGTGAAGGTTTAATATCCGCTTGCATTTTAAAGCCATGTCACATGCACAGAAAGCCAGCTGTCAGATGACGCATGCTGCATGAGTATTCAACAGAAGTTCTCATGAGCATCTTATTTTATACACACAAGGTTAAAGCAAATACACATAAATATCACATAAACATGATCAGATATGTCTGTAAACGTTAACAGCTGCGAGAGAAATCACACTTATATACAGTTGAAGTCAGAATCAATAGCCCTCCTGAATTATTAGCCCCCCTCTATATTTTTCCCCAATTTCTGTTTAACGGAAAAAACATTTCTTTCAATACATTTCTAAACATAATAGTTTTAATAACTCATTTATAATAACTAGTAATAATAACTAATAAGATTTATTTTATCTTTGCCATAATGACAGTAAATAATATTTTACTAGATATTTTTCACAATACTAGTATTCAGCTTAAAGTGATATTTAACTAGGCTTAACTAGGTTAACTAGGCAAGTTAGTGTAATTAAGCAAGTCATTATATAATGATGGTTTGTTCTTCAGAAAAATCAAAATAAATATATTGCTAACAATATTGACCTTAAAATGGTTTTTTTTAAAAATTAAAAACTGCTTTTATTCTAGCCAAAATAAAACAAATAAGACTTTCTCCAAAAGAAAAAATATAATAGGAAATACTGTGAAAAATTCCTTGCTCTGTTAAACATCATTTGGAAATATTTGAAAAAGAAATAAATTCTAATAATTTTGACCTATTTAAGAAACAGTAGTGTAATATGCAGTACCTACTGCTGTCTATGCAGTTACTATTCAATCAAACCACAAAAGAAAAACAAACCCAATTACTACTAACTTCAAATGTATTTATGTGACACTAATTCTCAATAATACTGTTTTGATAAGTCAAAAAAATGCAGCCTTGGTGAGCAAAAGAAACATTTACCAAAAAAAAACCATATAATAACAATAGAACAATAGTGCAAGTCACATAACTTATTTATATTTTCTAAAGACAAATACTTGGCTTTAGCATCGAAGCCTATTTTTTGGGGGAAAAATAAACCATTAACTTAATTTTAAGAAAAAAATAACTCTGATACTCTACTAAAAACACATATGCTTTTTTTGGATTCACAATTTCAATGATCAGCAACGGGACTATAACTAATGTAATCAAAACAGACACACATTATATGAAACATATGTATATTAATTATATGTACAGTAAATGGAAAAATTTAGCCCTCCTGTTTAATATTTATTCTTTTTCAAATATTTCCCAAGTAATATTTAACGGATGAAGGAATTTTTTACAGTATTTCCTATAATATTTTTTCTTAGGAAGAAAGTCTTATTTGTTTTATTTTGACTAGAATAAAAGCAGTTTTTAATTAAAAAAATAAACATTTTAAGGTTGATATTATCGTAAAGGGCCACGAAACTTCCCTGTCTAGCTGGGTGTTTTAACACCTCTAGTTTGAAAAATGTCAAAAAAGTGGTCAAGTCCAGCTTCATTTAGTTGGGAGTGTCGAATAGCAAAAGAGGGAAGAGTTTGCATGAAAAGGGGAGTTTCATTATGTGCAAGAGCTGATTTTCACACCAGCAACACAGACGCAAGCGAGATAGACAGTGTCTACGTTTACAAGGACATCAGTAATGGAATTATTTGCCTTAATGTGAATAAGACAATAATATGATTAAGGCCCAATCCCAATTCTATTTTTGTACCCCTACCCCTACCCCCTCCCCTTCCCCTTGGCCCTTACAACCGAGGATTAAGGGGAAGGGCTTCAAAACTTACCCCTAAGAATTGGGACAGCACTTCAACACCTGCACACGTCATCGCGATCTCTTGCTTCACATGAGATCAGACGATCACGACTGCTGTAGTTAATCCAGTTGTGTTATTTTTTGGTGTTTATCATCAGGAAATCACTGAAGGGATATATTATGCTATCAAAACAATCTAATGTGGCAATAACTATACTGTGCATTTACACAGTGGCCGTATTCATCGTTGTAAACACACGAAAACAACATTAACATTAACCAAGACACTGTAAAAAGCTCTGACAGGGTATTCGAGTGTCATCGAGTGTCAGAATGTTGTGGGACTGCTGAACAAGAGTTATAATTATGGATTATAGATCGTGAAATTTAGCGGGTGTAGTGAAACTGACGTTGTGGCAGGTGTATTCTGGGAAATTTTCTTACCCCTCCGTTTCGAGTGTGCTCCTGAAAAATCTTCGTTCGAAGGGGTGTATACCCCTTGCCCTTAGCCTTCAAGCTAAAGAGAATTGGGACACCACTACTTCTTAACGGGAACGCGCAAAATGAGGGGTAGGGGTAAGGGGAAGGGCTAAGGGGTAGAATTGGGATTGGGCCAAAAGTGTTTACATGAGTTGCGTTTTAAATGTCCCTTTCATGATCCCGTTTTACATATTCTTGCGCATAATCACCATGACGCGGACTGAAGAGCAGGGGGGGCGGGGGGTGCAGAGATGCACGCGAACTGTAGAGCGGGGATGGGTGCGCGCGAAATGAAGAAGGGAGGGGGAGGCGGGGTAGAGAGGTGCGCGCAAAATGTAGAGCGGGGAGGGGTGCACGCAGACTGAAGAGCATGCTCACATGTACCAGGTTTCAGGCCGGACTGTACCTAAAAGCTGAGGAGCGCGGGGGTGGGGTCGGAATTCCGGGACTTTTCCAGGAGACAAAACAATACGGGAGATGGGTCTGAAATATGGGAGACTCCCGGGAAAAACGGGAGTGTTGGCAGGTATGCGTGACGTAGCTTCAAAATGTACTTTCAAATCGGAAGAACAAAATTAGCTCGAAATAATGCAAAAACACCCAATTTTCAAATTTTTTGTGAAATATGTGTGTCCTAATAGTGTTTTTAGCAACGTGGGACACATATATGACTGTCAACATCTCAAAAAATGTGCTTTGGTGTTTCGTGATCCTTTTGTTAAACAATACCCCAATTAACCTAGTTAAGCCTTTAAATTGCACTTTAAGCTGAATACAAGCATCTTGAAAAATATCTACTAAAATATTATGTACTGTCAAAAAAAAAAAAAACTGTTATTAGAAATGAGTTATTAAAACTATTATGTTTAGAAATGTATTCTCCAATTACATCTCCATTACACAGAAATTGGGGAATAAAATATAAAAGAATTGATATTTACCAGGAGGGCTAATAACTCTGACTTCAACTGTATATTAAAATCATTTGTACCTGGTGATTTTTGAATCCCTGTATGGTATATGGGTGCCTTTTCTTTTGGGGTCGCCAAGCGCTCCAATGACATTTCCGAGAGCAAGAAGTCCACTGTTGATCTGAATGCTCTCCTTGAGCCGTTCGCCGGTGTTGCCGGTTTTCAGGATGCGCTCTGATCCTGCCAGGTCCACAAAATGAAATTTGGACGAGAGGATCTGCACAGAGCCGTTCGCTGCTCGAGAGCCTCCACGCCGCTGCTCCATCAGCACAGTGAAGATGGTGTGAGAGCGACTGGAGTGCGGGTTCATCTGGGTGGCCCCTGTGTGACGGGCCGTCTTTCCTGACTCTAAGAGACTCAGCACCTCGTCAAGTCCCTCCACTTCACATTCCTTTACACCACAAAGCACTGTGGGGAAACACACAAAAGAAGTTACTGATTGCTGAAAGACTTCCTGATTATTCAATTCAGTTCACTTCAAGTTTATTTCTATAGCGCTTTTTACAATAATAATTGTTTCAAAGCAGCTTTACAGAAGGTGCACATTATTGCATTACAATTAAATTAAGTTAAAGGTACAATCAATAAGTTATTATATATAGACATAGTTAACCTGTGATTTTATAGCATATAGGTGATGTCTAGGCGACATGGTGGCTCAGTGGTTAGCACTGTTGCCTCATAGCAAAAAGACCGCTGGTTTGAGTCCCGGTGAATATAAGTGAATTGAATCAACTAAACTGGCAGTCTATGAGTGATTGTGTGAATGAGTGTATGGGTGTTTTCCAGTTCTGGGTTGCAGCTGAAAGGGCACCCGCTGTGTAAAACATATGCTGAATAGTTGGTGGATCATTCCACTACGGTGACCCCTGATAAATAAGGGACTAAGCCTAAGGAAAATAAATGAATGAAGGTGATGTCTATGTGTACATGTGTAAAGTGTATTTGTTAACTAGATTAGTCAACTAGTCTAGATGGGCACTTTTTATTCAGTCTAAGAGAATACTAAGCATATTAAAAGTTTAAAAATTTATAATAAACAAATGAATTGACACTGACATAGCCTATTTACATGTTCCCCCATTTCCAAAGATTTATTTAAACAAACCATTGTCATATACTGATGATCTGGTGCATGCATTCTATAGATGATTTGTATTTTCAACAATTTCTTCCTAATGTTTTATCTGGAATAATCTGTCACTAATTAAAACAACCTGTGGCCCTTTTTCTCTACTGTTTTTTGTTTTGTATTTTCTTTTTGTTTTGTTATTGTTGTTTTTCTTTTAAATTGAAAACAAAGATGCAAATATGATTGTGATATATTATATTGTTACAGTTTTGTTACATCTCAATAAAAAGATCAATAATAATAATAATAATAATAATAAACAAACGCGTTCAGGATTTTAGAAAGTCTTTGTTGATTTATAAGTAGCATTAATTATGCAGAAAAAAACGCTATTCAAAACAAGCTAAATGTTATTAAAATTTTACAGAAATATAGAATTTACATATAAATCATAGATTTTAAATAATAATAACAATAATTCAATTAATGCAGATTTTTTATGATTTCATTAAGATTGGAAAGATTATTTCATTATATGATTAAACAATTTAGTGAACTAGCCAATCAGGCAAGCAATGGCTTAATTTGAAAATATTTAATTTGAAAATATATACACTGCCGTTCAAACATTTATGGCTATTTCCTTTTATACTATTATTTTCATTCAATAAGGATGATAATTTTATCTAAAGTCACAATAAAGACATTTATAATGTCGGAATAGATTTACAAAATGCAGTTTTTTTAAACTTTCTATTCATCAAAGAGTTCTGCCAAAAAGCATAATAGTTTCCACAAAAAACATAAGACAGTGAAACTGTTTTCAAAGTTGATAATAATAAATAAGAGATGCTTCTTTTTAGAAAGTCTTTGTTGACTTATAAGTAGCATTAATTATGCAGAAAAAAAACAAAATCCAAAACAAACTAAATGTTATTGAAATGTTACAGAAATATAGAATTTACATATAAATCATAAATTTCAAACAATAATAATCATAATTAAATAAATTCTCATTTAAATGATTTCATTAAGATTAAAAATATTATTTCATTATATGATTAAACATAATTAGGTAAACTAAGCAATGGCATAGTTTAATTTGAAAAAATATATACTGTCGTTCAAACATTCAGGGTGATTTCCATTAAATAAGGATGTTAATTTTGAGTTACAGTAAAGACATTTATAATGTAGGAATAGATTTACAATTTTTTTTTTTAATTTTCTATTCATCAAAAAGTTTCCAAAAAATGGTCACAGTTTCCACAAAAATATTAGCAGTGAAACAGTTTTCAAACTTGATAATAATAATAATAATAATAATCAGGGCTTAACATTAACACCCGCCAGCCTGCCAAATGCGGGTAGATTTCAGCTGTAGCGGGTTAGACAGACACCCCCACTAGCCACTTTGGCTGGTTGAAAATATTTTTTTAGGTTGCCAGAGCTGCCTCGTCCCTTAAGACTAGAATTTTAGTTTAAGACTGTTTGTCAATATGCACAATTGATAACTGAGCAAAAGAAAGCAGGTGAATACGAATGAGAGGATGATCAGGAGCACGGTGACATTGTGAGGGAGGAACAGCTGATGTGATGCGTGCGAGTGCTTAAAAGCTCCCGTTTCCTTGCGCAAAACAACCGTGCCTAGAACTGCAACTGGTGCGATCGTTTCTCTTTGAAATAGATTGGAAAAAAGCAGTGCTCGTGCACCAACAGTTCTGCTGCTTTCAAGAGATCTCCAGATTATTTGTATGCAGCAGCTGTTGCCACTTTCACTTTCACCATTCTTTGAAAAGATTATTACTGGGCCTAATGTTAACCGTGTGCACGTGATCATCCTTTCACTATCACACACAGAATGTTTTTCACCTGCTTTCTTTTGCTAGCAGTTTTTTTTGTTAATATGGTTTAATTATCATCCTTTACAATAACGTTGCTTTAATAGGAGATTAACTCTCCATTTATCTATAATTACCTGATGATCTAGGACCTTTAGTCTGGACAAACTACTGTGTATAGTTTCAGATACATGAGAATAATTTTTTCAGATTTTGTTGAATTAAAAGTGCATGTTCACAGCTATATTTAGCTTGTTTGACACATTTCTAAAAGTTTGTAGCAAGGAATTAATTTGTTTGGTGTGGCCAGAGGAAAAAAAAAAGGTAAATCCTTAGTGTTGAGCCTGAAAAAGTCATGTGAAATAAAAAAAGTTAAGGAGGTATGTGGACATAACACATAATTTAAATCTAGTCATTTTACAATGCCAACGTCAAATTTATGCAAATATATTTTCCCAACAAAAAAATTGTGGCTAGTGAAAATGGCGAATGGCTAGTAATGTTGAAAAACTACTAGCCGCAGTGGCTGGTGATCAAAAAAGTTAATATCCAGTCAATATCAATAAATATTAATATTTATTATTAATAATAATAATAATAATAAATGAGAGATGCTTCTATGGTGACGCAGTGGCGCAGTAGGTAGTGCTGTCGCCTCACAGCAAGAAGGTCGCTGGGTCGCAGGTTCGACTCTCGGCTGGGTCAGTTGGCATTTCTGTGTGGAGTTTGCATGTTCTCCCTGCGTTCGCGTGGATTTCCTCCGGGTGCTCCGGTTTTCCCCACAGTGGGTAGGCCAAATTGTCCGTAGTGTATGAGTGTGAATGAGTGTCTGTGAATGTTTCCTAGAGATGGGTTGTGGCTGGAAGGGCATCCGCTGCGTAAAACACATGCTGGATAAGTTGGCGGTGCATTCCGCTGTGGCGATCCCTGATTAATAAAGGGACTAAGCCGAAAAGAAAATGAATAAATGAATGAGAGATGCTTCTTGAGCAGCAAATCAGCTGATTGAAATTATTTCTGCAGGATCAAGTGACAATCAAGACTAAAGTAATTTTAGATTGGCCAGCACCGGATTAATTTACATTTTTAAATATATATATATCTATCAAAATAAAAAACTGTTAATTCAAATAGCAACAGTTATATGTCTCTTATGCACATCAAATGTATTTTTGATGTGCATGAGAGAAAAAAATGTGTAAAAGAAAAAAAAAAAATCTAAATCTAGTTTTGAACAGTACAGTAATAATTTCAACTGTTTTCAGCTGAGAGCATCTTTTTTTTCTCCACAAACTTACCTACATTCCCCCTTTCATCCTCTCGGATATGTATGTCTTTACTGGCTGTCTCAACTTCCAAAAGGTCTCTGAAGACCTCTTTGTAAATCTCCATGTACGACACCCGGACCGAGAAGTCAATGAGGTCATTCTCGTCCAGCAGTTTGAAGATCTCGGCCACAGCTCTGGGAATGATGCCCTGTTCATCATCCCTAAAAGCGGCTGCAGCCAAAAAAAACCAACAGCAGGTTAATGAATAACTCTATGAGGCAGAATGCAAAAACAGAAAAAGCAAGATCTCAGATTGCGAGTGGAAGGATGGCAACTGAACCGGGGGAGGTGTTGCTGGCAGCATGAACGTGCTAACTCGTTTTAACAAGACACAGACAAAGCCTTTCCTAGCCTTGTGAATCATGTCTGGTCGAGATGAAGCCCCCTATAATAATATGTTGCAAGTAACTGAACTTAGACATGCTTTTCATTTGTTTACACAACAAAGGACTAAAGACAAACGTTGCATTTTTACATGATGATTTTTTTCAGAATGTAACAGTGCAATGTTTGTCTTTCAAATAGGGCTGCACAATATATCGTTTCAACACTGATATCGCAATGTGCGTGCTTGCAATGATCGCATTGCAGGAAATGCAATATTGAGTTTAAACACCCACCGTCCACTTTATTAGGTACATCTTACTAGTACCTGGTTGGACAAGGTACTGTAAATATTCCTCAGAGATTTTGGTCCATATTGACATGATTGCTGCAGATTTGTCAGCTGCACATCCATGATGCGAATCGCCCATTCCACCACATCCCAAACGTGCTCTATTGGATTGACAGCTGGTGACTGTGGAGGCCATTGAGCCTGTGTGAATTGTAGCCTCGGTTTTCTGTTCTTAGCTGACAGGAGTGGCACCCGGTGTGGTCTTCTGCTGCTGTAGCCTATCTGCCTCAAGGTTGGACATGTTGTGTGTTCAGAGATGCTCTTCTGCATACCTCGGTTGTAACGAGTGGTTATTTGAGTTACTGTCGCCTTTCTATCAGCTCAAACCTCCTCTGACATCACTCAGACCAGCCAGTCTGGCACCAACAACCATGCCACGTTCAAAGTCACCTAAATCACCTTTCTTCCCCATTCTGATGCTCGGTTTGAACTGCAGCAGATCGTCTTGACCATGTCTACATGCCTAAATGCATTGCGTTGCTGCCATGTGATTGGATGATTAGACATTTGCGCTAACGAGCAGTTGGACAGGTGTATGCCGGTGAGTGTATGTTGGGACTATATTTGAGCAAGATATATTTTAAAAACATGAGATTTGTGGAGTTTAACCATAATAAAAGTTTATCATCTGCATGTGTTTTTCAAACCTCTGAATTAGCATCCAGGCACTAGAAATTGTATCTTTTGTAAGTTTAATAAAGATTTATTTTATTTATCTATTTGCAATGAAGATTATACAGTGTTTTACATATGATTATTCAGTTTCTGTGTTTGAATACTGTTTGGCTGCACAGAAAACTATAAAGCACCGTAAATTTCATTTTCTTTTATGTATTTATCTATGCTTTTAAAAAGTTTATTATATTATTATGAATGATTCACACCCATAATAATCCCAAATCAGTCTAAATTAACAAACTGTTTCCAAATAGAGTTGGGGCGCAATAATCTTACAGTTAATAATGCAAAAGTGCAAAAGCCATTTATCAGGTGATGTATCAAAAAAATAAAAAAAAATAACAGCCAAAGCTTGCAATAAATATACCACAAATCAGTGAATTTTAGTTCAATTTGGGTTTATTATCAGTAAAGAAATAATCAAGATAATTATTAAACACACAGAAATGTTGCCTAATCACTGGCCAGTAACACACAGCTGCTGCTGCTGAGCTGGATGAGAATGGTCCAATCACATAAGACCAATTACATTGTAAAAAATGCTTGGTTCCACACAATTGATTTGTGTTGGGTCAACATGAAGGAATTAAATGATTAACTATGAGTTATTATTATTTTATTATTAATATTTATTATTACTTATTAGTTTTTACAAATTTAAGTCAATTGAAGTCATCCCCGCCCTTCCCCCAAAAAATAAAATATTGTGTTGTTTCAGCTCATTTTAAATAAGCAGTTTGAACAAACAACAAACATTATTTTTTGACTGTATATAAAAACAAATATTGATTCACTCTAGGGTTGGGCGATGAATGATGGCATTGTTGCCGTAGACGGCGGTGAATTCATTCATTCATTCATAATGAATTAATTATTTGTAGCCTACCATTTCAACTACCTGACCCGCATGGTCTTTGTTTTACCCATAACCAAATCATAAATGAATACGCACATATCACCACCTGTCAATCACTTTTTCCGCAAGACTCTGGCATGAATAGGCAGAATGATCTGTGTCGTTATAATGGCGTCGACAAACTTGGTTGGTAAAAAAGGTGCACAACCAACAGGAACCAACCAACAGTATCTGAGGCTTTCGCTAATATTACTATGTACAAGCGTGAAAGCGAAAGATTGAAGCAGTGTACTGACGCTGTGACACGTTACCTGGTACATCCTTGATAAACTGTCCAATGTGCACTGCTCTCTGGGGTGACTGCTGGAGCTCAGAGTCAGACGCGCGCATAGCCTACACTACGTGTATGTGTGTATGTGCTCACGTGATGTGCGTTTTCAGCAGTATAGTGTGGGCGGATGGCTTTTCAGAAATGCTAGGTCAAACGCCAGTGTGGACGTGGATCGTTTTTGTTCTAAAATGTCATTTTAAAACTAAGATGTATTAGTGTAAACGGGTCCTATGTGTGTATTTTCACGAGTGGTTTGCTGCGACGGGGGCGGAGCAGAGGATCGCGATGCCGGCTCAGCATTGTGATGTCTATCGGCCATCGCGATGAATGATGGCATCGTCTATCGGCAAAACCCTAATTCACTCTAACAACAAAAGTGGGAAGGACAATTTGAAACAAGCCAATTAGAGCTTAGCCTCACATCACATGCTTTTCAAAAGTTTGTGTACCAGCATAAACACATTAGTCTTGCGGCCCGCGTGCGCGCACACACACAAATATATAAAATATATTGTTTAGATTTTTTTAATTTTCAATATATGGTAATATGTCTAACAGCAGAATACTGTGATTAAATAATTTTATTTCGTTAATATATATTTAACTTATTGTTAACATGTTAAAAGGGGCCCCAACGTCCTCTACTGACCAGCTGCCACTGTTCAAATGTAAATCTGCAGCCTTGTGTTTTTCCTATCATTTCCTATCAATTCTACTGCTTATTTCTTTGCTACATATTGTATAACTGCAATATTTATTCGTTCGGGCCATGCAAAAATATCCACATTTTGGTAATAAAAAAACGTTTAAAGGTCCTGTGAAGTGCTTTAAAATGATATAATCTTCACCGAAACATGAAGAGAGGGCGGGACATTGAGTGGCTCCTTCCCCTTTTAAAAACAGCCAATAGTGTTTTGTTTTTATCACAGCTCTGCCAGTGAGAGTGGTTGATATCAAGAGCATCAAACAAAAAGTAAATGTGAAGCATCTTGAAGGGGGTGGTGCATGTCAGATACTAAAGAGCATTTGATTGGTCAAGATTTGATGAGAAACTGAAGTATGAGGTGACGTCAAAAAAACGTCGATCAATTTAGGTGGAAGTGACAAACTACAAGCTTTACATGTTTATATCAGTTTCATATGTGCTAAACGTGAATTTTGTCACCGTTTTGGAGCACACTAGCTTATAGATATCTCTTAAGCTGCCTTTCCACAGCACACAACATTCGGACACGACTGTCGGAAATTGCCCCCTTGTGGTAGTCGCACAAGAGTGTAAAAAGCAAGTGCAAAAGTAAGAGCCTTTATTCTCCGTGCATTCACCATGGTTGAATGAATGAATACTAGAAATCCATAGACGGCTCAAAATTTGAGGAAATGTGGAGACAAAGTAAAAAAAAAAATATGAAATATAAATTTTTTAATATAGACTTTTCTGATTCAAAAAGTAAAAAAAATTAAAAAATACTACCAATTGTTATCTTGTGCACATGGACCTGCTTAGACAACACATCACATCCGATCACATACAGGCTAGTCGCAGAAGTTCAAATGTTTTAACAGATCCGCAGCTCAAATCGAATCTGAATTTTTTGCATACAGAGATAATCGTAAATACGCTCCATTGAAAATGAATGACTTCCAGTCTGTTGTGTGACTGGAAAGGCGGCTTTACAATACTCTTACTAACATCTAAAAAACATTATTTTAATTACACTGGACCTTTAAGAATATAGTTCATGTTAACAAATGTTAGCAAATTACCCCTAACGTTTTACCCCAAAACATAATTTGACATTTATTTAAAATACTCACAAATGCTGGCTTCCCCAATGGTGTAGGTTTTGCCTGAGCCTGTCTGCCCATAGGCAAAAACAGTGGCATTAAATCCATGAAAGAAGGCTTCGATGAGTGGTTGAACGCAGTTAGTGTACACCTCCTCCTGGGTAGAGCCGTCCTCAAACACAAAGTCACAGTGGAAGTGGCGGTCATTCCCCAGGGTGACCCTCCGCTCCTCTGGGTCTGAAGTGATGCAACTCTCATGGCTGTGCAAAATCTCTTTGGGAAGCAGCGGACGCACGCGGACGGCCACCTGTACGGCACTTTCCTCCACCTTACTGTGGCTGACTCCTTTTGGAGACATCGCTGCGCTGATTAGCGGTCCCTCATTACTTCTGTGGGTCTGTGGTAATGCTTCCTATGGGCACTGAAGTAAATCATAAATAGTTATGGATTAACAGAGAATAGAGCACATAAACATTTAGTGGGGCTGCACAATATATTGTTTCAGCATTGATATTGCAATGCAATTATCCGCAATAGTCACATCACAGGATACGCAATGTTGAATCTGTATTATAATTTCTCATTTGCAGAAAGTTTTTGAGGCCTGTGAATGTATAATGATTTTAAAAGCTTTCAAGCATAAAGAAATTGTACCGTTTGTAACTTTAATAAGAATGAATTATATTGTAGGGATGTACGATATATTGGCGGCCCTATCGTTATCGGCTGATAAATGCTATTTTTAACGTTATCCTTATCGGTCCAATGTCAAAATTTGGCCGATATCTGCTGGTAGATTACATAACTGTACACAACCGAATGCCTCGTGCATATATGCGTCGAACTTGTTCAGACTTATCCAGTGCACTATAATGGAGCTTTCCTCACATTGTTTATTCCTTCAAAGTCAGTC